>CM053772.1:123257841-123322190 GCA_028658325.1 Potorous gilbertii | reverse complement strand
GGGCCAGATAACTTTCTATTCCCCATTACCTGTATTTCTTATTTCCTAGTAGCAAGAACAATACTCAACAGTTGGTCCTAAAACTTTAAGTTCCAGTTTCTCCCCATCCCTCCCTCCCCACCCATTCCCTTTGGGAAGGCAGGCAATTCAATGTAGGCCATATCTGTGTAGTTTTGCAAATGACTTCCATAATAGTCGTATGAACTGTTTCTTAATATTGTAAATTATATTTGTCTGTTCAAGAGCTAGCATTAGCAATTAATGGGGAAACATACAGGCTCTTCAGTAACACCATGGAATAAAGGATATCAACTGTCATGGCTATTGTTTGACAGAATCCTACAAATGTTAGTTATAGCAACGAGACAAGAAAAATTAATTAAAGGAATGAGCAGGCAATGAAGAAACAAAATGATCACTTTTTTTTGCAGATCCTATATATAAAAATATAAACTTCACTGATATAATAGCTTCAGTAAGATGGTAAGATATAAAATAGACCCATAAATCTCATCAGTTTTTCAATGTTACCAACAAGAGGAAGAAACAGAAAAAGACTCCATTCAAAGTAGCAGCATGAAATATAAAATATCTAGGATTCCTTCTGCTAAGTGTAATGGTAATTTAAATGGGAAGATCTTTCCCATTCATTAATAGGTTCATGTGACTTGCTTAAGTCACATGGAAGCCTGAGTCACATGAGTCTAAGCTACATGGAACCGGAAGGGATGGAACAGGAAGAGACCAAGCTAGAGCAGAACTGAGAAAATTTGGTCAGAGCAGTCAGACTGAGGGAGACAAAGAAAACAGGGATCTGGTTAGCATAAGTGATTTGTTTAAGGGAGCTGGTTTGTGTTTGGGGCTGGTGTTGCCCTCTGCATTGTTACTGTGTACAGATTTCTTTGTTACTATGATGGACTTGGCTTTCTGGTGCCTGAATAAATGTTTTGGCTCTGTCTTCCATGTGGAGAGTCTATTGTATTTTGTGATTCAGAATTGCACTGGGATATCCATGGCCATCATGGGCGCTGTGAATATCATAGACACACAGAGGAATTACACATGAACAAAATACTCATTACCAAAATAAAGGTTTGAAAAACTGGAGAGATATTACTTTTCATAGATAGATTGTTCCAATATAATAAGAATGACAATTAAATCTCATTTAATTTACAGAGTCAGTGCCACATCTAACTTTTTTTTGTTCAGTTGTTTCAAACTCTTCATAACCCCATCTGGGGTTTTCTTCACAAAAATATCAGACTACTGGTTTATTATTTCCTTCTCCAGCTTATTTTGCAGATGAGTAAACTGAAGCAAACAAAGTTAAGTGACTTGACCAGGCTCACACAGCTAGTAAGTATCTGAGGCCAGATTTGAACCTAGAAAGATGAGTCTTCTTCACTCCAGGCCTGGAGCTCTATTTACTGTGCTAACTAGCATGCCCACCACATCTAACTACCAAAAGTCTATACTTCATGGCACAAAACAAAATAGTAACAAAATTCATCTGGAAGAAAAAAAATGTCAAAAAAAGTCTTCTTCCCTTATCCACAGATGGGAAAATTAATCTCCTTTCCTTCTCTAAATTTATGTACTATTTGTTTATTTATCTTTATTATTGAGGTTATATATCCACATGGCATTTCTTATGGTATATAGTGGGAGATATTAATTATAAACCTCATTTCTACCATACTGCTTTCCAGTCTCCTCAATAGTCTTTGTTAACTGGGGATCTTGTACCCCGGTAGCTGGTGTCCATGGGTTTATTCAATTCTACGCTACTGTGTCTTATGCCCCTATGTGGCCTACTGTTCAACTTTTCTATTTTTTAACTTGTACCAAATATAGCTGATAATTACTGCTTTGTAGGACTGTCTGAGACCTAGTACATTATTTCCCTTGAGATGCTTGAACTTTTCTTCCTTCAGATGAATTTTATTACAATTTTGTCTAGTTTAAAGTAATTCTTTGACAGTCTGATTTGTATGGCAATAAATCTGAGCAAATTAATTTAGGTATTATTGCCCATTTTTATTTTCATGACATGGCCCAACCATGAACTAAATATCTTTTCTATTATTTAAATCTATTTTAATTTCTGTAAAATGTGTTTCATAATTTTCAGATAGTTCCTCTGTCTTGGTACGTGGCTCCCAAATATTTTACACATTCTCTAGCTGTTCTGAATGGAATTTCTTTTTCTGTCTCTTCCTGCTGAATTTTGCTGGTAATATACAGAAAGGCTAATGATTGCTATAGATTTATTTTACATCCTGATACTTTATACTACAGTTAACTGCTTTGCTGAATTTTTTACTTGACTGTCTATACAAGTAGGTGGCGCAGTGGACAAAGTGCTGGGCCAGAAGTCAAGAAGGTTCACCTTCCTGAGTTCAAATCTGGCCTCAGACGCTTACTAATTGTGTGACCCTGGGCAAGTCACTTAACCTTGTTTGTCTTAGTTTTTCATCTGTAAAATGTACTGAAGAAGGAAATGGCAAACATTTCATTATCTTTGCCAAGGAAACCCCAAATGGGGTCAGACATGACTCAAACGACTGAACAACAAAATCCCCCCTTCCTTTTGAAGAATGAAATTTATCACTATGGGAAGTCAGAAAGTTGTTAGCTGCTTTGCTTTCATCAGAAAGAGACTCCCAGTATGTATCTGGATAACTGAAGTACCTCGCCATTACTAAATCATGACTCTGTGTCAGACTTGCGATTGGTTTCCAAAACCCCTTATTTCTTCCTGTTCTGGACTTCTCTATCATGTTTTGCCTCTCAAAGCCACACTCCCACACCCTACTTTTTACCTCACCTCTTTCCTCTGATTAACTTATTCATGGTTCGGTTGTGGGTTTCATCATACCAAGTATCAGTCACTTGGCTTTTACTTAATTCTTTTTCTTTTGTTTTAAGAGAGGGACACACACATAACACCTATTCATACGCATATATGTGAATATGTATGGGAATGAATAATTAGGAGATCATGAGGTATAAATAAAAGGCATTAACACATTTTCTTAAAAGAGAGATCTTGCCTTGTAAATATGATTCAAATAATTACATATCTATTTGTTTCTAGGCTTCTGCAGGTCAGTAATAAACTGCTCAAGAGTCCTATTTACCTAGTCAAATACAAGAATTCAGATTTCAATCTCCCAGGTGCCTTTTCTTTGTCCTCCCAGCGCCACCCTTTCAATTAAAAGTACATATTCTCCAACTTGCTTCTGCTGATCTTTGCCTAGACTGAATCTCTAACAGTTCTTCTTTCCCTAGATGCAGAATGCACATTGACTCATAGGGTTAAGAATTAATGCAAAGAACCCTGACTGGAAGAGAAGAAAGCTTTCGAATTCTGAAACACATATTGTGGACCCCAAAGCTAATACTTCTCAAAACTACCTGCTGAACATGTAATTCACCAAGAACAGACTCTACGCAAAACCACAAAGAAAGCAGGCACTGGAACAACTTTTCAACAAACCAGTTTTTCCCCAAACTTGGAAACAGCTCTTTGCCACCCAAGCCAAGTATATTTCAGCAGAGAGGAGAAAAAATAATGACGACTGGTATTAGACAGCACTGAGTCCCTAAGGGAGGGCAAGTTGTTAATACACTACTCAGCTGACTTCTGCTCAAATGAGGTAAGCAGAACCAGGAAAACAATAGATACAACGACATTGACGGTGGTAATGGAAGGAAAAGCAGCAGCATAAGTCAAAACTGAATGCTGTGAAATGATAATGACCAAATTTGGCAACTCAAAAGAACTGAGAAAAAAATAACTTTCTTAACCAGGGAGATTTCTGAGGATCTGGATAGAAAAAAAATTATCTTTATCTTCACCAACCTGTAAAATATAGCATTTCCTTTCAATAGAAATTTAAAAACAAACATTATTCTGAGAAGGGATTCACAGACTTCATTGGTCTGTCAAAGAGGTACCATGACACAAACAAGGTTAAAAGCCCCCAGCTACAGAGATTCCACATAAGCATGTAATCTTGTACAAACTGTCGGACATGGCCAACATATTGGTTGATTTTGCTGAAATGTGGAGTTGTTTTTTTCCCCTTTAATTCTTATAAAAAAGGAGGAGTTATTAGGTAGGGGAGGGGAGGAAAGATATATAAAGAAACAATGTGACATGAAAATAGACATCATCAATTAAAAATCACTTATTTCCACTCCTCCTGTAAACACAAGGCTACGAGGTCTAGATTCGTATTTTGCCACTAAGCATTTGCTGAATTGGCCACAGAAACAGAGATTCTGCAGGAATCTACACTGTAGGACACTGATCTAGATGAGAGGCCGGGTATTTCCTCCTATGATGGCTTCTTGAACTAGCCAGGCATGGGGCAGAGTTTATCTATGGAGAAATGGCATTTTGTCCTCCTTTCAAAACTGTTATGGCATTGGCATTACCCATGTCAAACCAAAAGATACATGTAATTAATTCACCACAAATTTCCCTCAATACTCCAACAAGTTCCTGAGCTTTGAGCAAGTAAGAAAATTCTAGAGCACAGCAACACAAAGGGACACGGCATAGGCTCACGAACACCTAACTACGTAGGGTGAATGTGACCTCCATTATAACACACAAACAGTCCCACTTAATAGCACCCTTGTATTTTTTTATCTGTTCCCTACCAAACACTTTCTTGCCCCAAAGACACGGTCAGGCAGCTCGAGTCAGTTCTTGCAGCTACAAATCACAGGTGATTAAAGTGAATTTTCCCAGGCAACACACAGTGCCCTTCAAAAAGGATGGCAGTCACTTTGCCAGGTTAGGATAACAAGTGAAAGGAAGGATTTTTGTCTTTCAAAACAGTGATGGGATAAGGGGAAAAACCCTGAGACAAGCTGACTAAACAAAAAGTATGGGAAAAGTACATTTGCCCAAGGTCACAAAGCCAGCTAATGAACTGACAGAGCCAGGATCTGAACCCAGGATCTGCATCCAGAATTCTTTCCATCATTACTAACCATGTCTCAGACACGATTGTGCCTTATGGGATGATCTGTGCCAAGTACAAAAATCCTACGGATGGCGTGTGGGTGCAAGGTGCTGAGCAGAGAGCTTATGTACCCACAGCAGCACCGAATTCATATTTTGAGTTTCATTCTTAACCTGTAGTCATCTTAAGTCAGTCAGTTGACAAGACCACATGATTAAAAAAAACCCAACTCTGATACTTGAGACACAGAAGAGCTTTCTTCCCAGCTCAGACACATATAGATGAAAGAAGGGAAACGTCCCAAGGTTTCAAGTGTTTTTTGCTGCCACTAATTCAACTAAGTATAATTTTGTCCTCCCCTGACACCGCCAAGGGCCAGGGCCAAGGCCAGGATCTCTTTTGTGCCCCCAGAAGAGATCTTCTCTGACCTGAACAAAACTAGAAACAATTATTTTCCTAAGAATGGGAGAAGAGGTCAATCACAAAACATTGTAAGTAAGAGCTGAGGGAAAGCTGGGTCAACAGAGGCACTTCTCTAAACTTGTTCACTCAATCACAGGTTTACATTTCCATTTCTGCCTCTTTTAAAAATAGAACATTGAAGAAATGTTTACCAAAAAAAAAAAGGTTATGAAAATCAGGTGGAACAAAGGGTAGAGAGGATCGGAATGGGAAGAGTTCTCCTTCTGCGTCACTTTCCTAGATCAAAAATTTAAAAAGTTTGTGGGAAATGGCTAGGTAAGAGTCCAAATCCTGTCATCCAAATATCCCAAAAGCCCAAACCAACATCATGATGGTGTTTTTCTAGAACATTTCCTCATTCCTGGTCTCTGTGCCTTGAACATCAGGAATTAGAAGTAAGAGTGAGTGACCACAGTCCTTGGAAGCAGCTGGCAGGGTCAGGAGGACAGGAGGAAGTGGAGCAGTAGGGGCAAAGGGGCAACAGAAAAAGAAAGAATGTTTTTTCTTCTTGTTACTGGAAGGGTTTGAACCAAAAAAAGGAATTTGGATTAGGGAATCAAAGCTTAAGTCACAGTTTGAGGGCTCGGGGGTCAAGGTCCATTTTAAGACTGATTCTGGAAAGCAGCTCCTGGGGTTTTAATATCCAGACATCTGGAAACCACTCTGCCCATGCCACTGTTCCCTCTGCCCACATGTATCTGAACTAAACTCAGCTCTGTGCCCTCTCTATCCCATTTCAAGAAGTTTTCTCTGACTACCCACAACCCACAGACATCTCTCTCTAATTTTAATTTCTCTATCACTCATCTGGCAAATACTTGTACTGAAGCGTTATATCATATAGTCATATTTAATGTTTGTTACTTGCTATAAGTAATATTTCCACAGATAGACTGTAAACTCCTTGACAGCGGACCATGTCTAGATTCTCTCCGAATCCCTCCCCTTTTACTACCACCCACCAGCCCAGCCTCTCTCTGGCACATAAGAGACAAAACAAGACTCAATGATTTGCTATTGAACTTGCCCCAGAGTCAGTCTTGTGAAGAGGGCCAGATGAGGTCATAAGCTATGCAAGGATTCCCAAGAATCTGGAGAAACAGAGAACTTGGTTGGTATCTCTGTCAAGCCCTGGCCTCACCCAATGTCCCTATCTGACGCTTGAAGAAACGTGGATTAGAAATGCTAAGCTCTGGCCCTCTAGTTTCCAGTTCCACACTAACACACTTGATGTTATGTTATCCAGAATGATGGGTGACTACAGAATTACTAAAGGTGGAGAAGGAAAGACAGTGGGTTCAGTAGGCAGGTTGGGCATCCTGCAGTCCTCTATTTCTCTGACTGGTCTTCCACAGAATGCTCATCACTGCACAGTCCCTAAGACGCAGGGGGGATGAGAATTTTAAAAAATGAGATAAGTCTCCCAGTTAGGTTTGGAAACCTATAAAACTAGCACATGAAAAATTCAGTGACACTGGCTCCATCAAGATGATTGTAGAGTATTGGGACAAGCCATGGCTACGACCCCCCAAAATCGCTGCGGCCCTAAGGGAAGGAAAGGGAAACTGATGTCTAGGAACCACTGGATTTGGTAAACTGGGTTAGACTGTTCCCTTGGGTCTGCCCCATACCTCCAACAAACTTACAAGGTCAAATCAGGCCATTCTTGGACAAGAACAGGGAAAAGAGTAGGGAGAAGGAGGACTGATCTGGGCTGAATCTGTCTTTTCTACAAGTAGTTACCTTATTTGGAGCTCAGGAGTTCAGCTCCTGTACCATTTCCAAGCTGTTGCTATAGTAATGCAATATAACCCTAAACTATGTTATTCTGCCTGGGTTTTTTCCTCTCAAAACTCGGCAGCTTTAATGGCAGGGGGTGGGAGGGACATGTGGGGGGGCGGGAGTGGCTATGTGCGTAAATTCTGCTCTCCAGCATTCCATGAAGTCCCACTTTGAGTCACAGGAAAGGTGCCAAGTCAACATGTTCACTGTCCAGAGACCCCATCCCTTCACCCAGCTGCCTTAGTTTCTATCTAACAGGATAACGAAATCTATAATACCTTTACTCTTTGAGATGATTCCCTAGGCAGGAAAGGGGACTCTTCTAGGAAAACCTCGAATTTCCTTCTCTATCCTTCCTAAGAAGTTAGTTCCATTTTATAGAATTAGCTTCAAGAGTGCGAGGAGACCGGATACATGCATACAGCATCCAGAAACTCAGTCTTGGACTTTTCCCTTAAAGCAGTAACCACTCAGCAGTCGAGGGTTAGAGCAAGTGCTCATTCTTCTATAACCCTAGCCTGCAATACAGGGGGAGTTCAGGTACTGACTGTCTCCCTGCTGGGGGTGTGGGGGGGTGGGCCTGAGGAAGTACCCAGAACAATGGGCTTTTGTCCTCCAGTTTCACCCGACCCTGCCTTAAGGAGCAGCATCTCCTCCATTCTCTAAAGATTCATTTCCTTTCCCCCTAGACTGTTCATAGTTGTTGAGCAAGCAAAACACAGGGTAGGAAATAGAGGCAGTAACAGGAGACAAATCCAGAGCAGGAAAGAGAAACCCACATCTTTCCACAGAAAAGTCAGGAGCCATAGGGGTAGATCTAAGCCTGGGGAAGGCCAAATAAAGTTGTAGTTACTCCATCCTCAGTGTGAGGAATGCAGAAGTGAGATAAGGAAATCTGATACCTAAAGAAGGTAAAGAATCAGGCATCTGGGTGGCATGGTAGCTAGAGTGCCTTGCCCAATATCAGGAAGCCCTGAGTTCAAATCCAGATTCAGACACTTGCTAGCTGTGTGACCCTGAGCAAGTCCTTTGATTTCTGTCTCAGTTTCCTCATCTGTAAAACGCGTATCATAATAGCTACCTACCTCCCAGAGTTGTTGTAAGAATCAAATGAGATAATAGTTGTACACCCTAACTTAAAAAGACACAAAATGGGGAAGAGACAGAGAAAAGAAGAGAACACATGATCAGATGGCATGAGAGGAATGGGCCAGAGGCAGTGACTACAGGCTCAGTCAGGAAAGGTCTAGCAGGGGGACAGAGAAAGGTCAGAGTCAAAGAAAGGCAGCCATTGTCCTCTGAGGACTACTACCTTTAAAGGGCAGCAAGGAAGACAGTGTAGAGAAGGGAAATAATTGGGGAGAGAAAGAAAGGAAGAAAGAAGGGAGGGAGAGAAAAAGAGAGAGGAGAGAAAGAGCAGGAGAGGGAGGGGGAGAAAGAAAGGAAAGGAGAGAAAAGGAGAGTGGGAGAGAAAGAGAGCAAGGGGAGGAGACAGAGAGAGAAAAAGAGAGAATGAGGAGAGAAAGAGCAGGAGAAGGAGGGAGGGGGAGAAAGAAAGAAGGAAGGAGAGAGGGAGAGAGAGAAGGAAGGAAGGAAGGGAGAGAAAAGGAGAGTGGGAGAGAAAGAGAGCAAGGGGGAGGAGACAGAGAAAGAAAGGAGAAAAGAGAGAGAGAAAAAGCGGGAGAGGGAAGGAGGAGGAGAAAGAAATAAGAAAGGGAGAGTGGGAGAGAAAAAGAGCAAGAGAGGGAGAGAGAGAGAGAGAAAGAAGGGAGAGAGAAGGAGAGAGAGAAAAAGAAGAGAGGAAGGGAAAGAGAATGAGAGAGGGAGAAAGGACAGCACATGACAGAGAGAAAAAAGGGAAAGAAAGAAAGGAGAGGGAGAGAAAGAGAGCAAGAGAGGGAAAAAGGAGAGAGCATGTGTGAGAGAAGGAAGGGAGAGAGAAAGAAGGGGGAGAAGAGGAGAGGGGGAGAGAGGGAGAGCGCCCATGAGTGAGCACTCATGCCAAGTACCCTGGGCTGCTTCCAGACTCGACATCTTGGAGGCGAAGCCTAATAATAATTGCTAACATTTCTATAGCACTTTAAGTTTTGCAAAGCACTTTGCATATTTTATCTGCTCCTTACAACAGCCCGGTGAGGTAGATGATATCATTATCCCCATTTTACAGATGAGGAAACAGATGTAAAGCCTGCTAAGTCCTCCAGAACTCAAGGACTGCAGCCACAGAGAAGAAATCTGAGCTGGTGGGATTCCCACCCCGCCCCCTCAGGCCACGTGGGAGCCCCTAGGCGGAGGGAGGGAGGGCAGGAGAGAGTGAGTCACAGGCAGTTTTTACCATTTATAGTCAGAGAGCACAGAGTTGGGTCAGGTCCCCAGAGGGCACAGTACTGGTCCCCTGACACTCCAGCTAGGCCCGGAGCTCTGTGAAGTTCTCTCTCAGCCCTCCCCCAGTCCCATCCAGTTATCTCCAATCTCATCTCCTGCAAGGAAAGTGCAGGCTAGCCAAATTCTTTCCAGAGCTACCCTTTCCTCAGACATGCCACTATCATGGGTCTCATGAGCCCAGCCCTCACCTCATTCTTGGAGTAAGCCGGAGGTTGGGGAAGAGGAGCCCCAAACTGCATTCTCCAGAAACAGAGGTCAAGAACCAGGAAACATTCACCCCAAGTTTTCATTCAGAGAGCAAACACTTCTACCCTGCTTGCTGGCTACAAACTTCCCTATCACTCCCCCACCCCAGGAGAATCCATACCATCAGCACCTTCCCCAAATTTCCCGTGGCTAGGTTATAAGGGAGACTCAGTGACCTAGGTGAAACTGGTCAGCGAAGGGTATGGAGCAGAAAGAAGTCTGTATCTGGTGTTCCAGGAATGACCAACCCATCCCACCAGCTCCTCTTACTAGAAAAATTCAGGCCACCGACTCACTCCTGTAGTGGACAGATGGAAATGACGTGTAAGAGCTAAAAGGTATCAATCAGGGAGCTTTTCTCTCCATCCCTTAAACTCTCAGAAAGAAGATTCTACACTGTCCTACCCTGACCAAAAGCCCCAATTAACAACACTTCTCTGGTTCCCTTAAACACAGGAAGTGTCTAAAGACTCTTAAGGTTCCCTAGCGTTCTCCTATGAGAGAACAAACATTTAGGTCAGTGATTCTTAAGCTGGGGTCCACGGGTAAATTTCAGGGGATCTATAGGCTTGGATGGGAACAATGACTGAGAAGAAAATCATGACTACATCTTTGTTTTTATTTACCTCTAACTGAAATGTAGCATTTCATTCAATTATGAACTAAAAAAACCCCATTATTCTGAGGAGAGATACATAGGCCTTCTCAGATTGCCAAAGGGGGCCCATAACACAAAAAAGATAAAGAGCTCATGACCCAAGTTGTCTTTGGGACCTGTGCCTCAAACCCTCCTCATACCAAACAGGGGCAGGCCACTCACCTGAGGAGTCGGAGGCTCTACCTTTCGTTTCTTCTTCTGGTTCTGCTTATTGGTCCTAGGGTAGACAATGAGCATCTCCAACCATCTGCAGGGGAAAGAGATGACAGGTAAGCCTACAGTGGCTTCTCTCAATGCTCAAAGAAAGGAGTATCAAACTCCCAGCCTGCTACTGTAACTCGAATACCTCCTGGATATATTCACAAACAGGCCACTGCCATCTCTTTGGTATTACAGAAAAAGGTTTAAAGCAGGGGACGGTTGGGTAGGTAGGGTCTGGTGACCACAAAAGGTTGCCCAAATGCAATCTTAATTCCATTAAGCGGGGGAGGAGGGGGAGGCCAGTAACTAGAATATCAATAATGCCAACAAGCCCTGACTATCCCACCCTGGGGGATATCCCACCCCCAAAGCTTGGCTAACAGGCATACATCTTCAGTCTATTGAGCAGAGTCATTCAACCCTGGGCCTGCCAAGGCTTGCCTGGCAGTGAAGCTGGACAAGAACTACCGGCTTAGAAGGTCCATTTTTCTTCTAGGCCTCTGGAGGCAAAGAGCTGTGCTAGCCCAAGATGGGAGGGTAGGGGTGGGGGGCGGGGGTGGGGGCGGAACGTCACAACCAGACAGGAATTTCAGGGTACCCACACCAGGAATGAGGCTTCCTAGGCCTTGGCCCATAGGCCCCATCTAGCTCCCAAAGGTTCTTTCCTTTTATCAACTACCTGGTCCCCCATAAAAGCACAATCAGGACAAGGTCTAAGGAACACCTCTGACTAGCTTAAAGGCAAACCTGACCACAGGCAGCCCACACCAGAGTTCCAGTCCTGAGCCAAGCAGCCTTGGGCCCTGGGAGTTCAGGGCACGTCAGTGTTTCCATTACTAACCCTTATTTCAGGGGCTTATAACAACCATAAAAATTCCCTCCTAGCTAGGACTTGGCAAATACACAGGACTACAGCAGCATTTTGGAGCCATTTAGGGCCATCTCAGGCTACAATCCTCAGTCACTCAGCTGCTTTCCCAAGAGACAGGAAATCCTTGGTATCAGGGGTCAGCTTCATTGCCCCAATGTCTTTTACAAAAAGACAGAAAAACACCAACTTTAAAAAAGCTAATCCATGTAGAGAATGCTCTGGATCTGACTCCAGGCGTCTAGGAGGAAAGTATGTGAATGAATTCAAGCTTGCCTCAGTCTCTACCAATCAGAGAAGACAGGATCAGTGGATCGGAAAGAACTTTTAGGGGTGATGCAGTCTGTTCTTCCCCCACCCACCAATCAGTAGCCAGTCACTCTTCCTAAACCTTCTTAAAAAATTTTTTTTTAAAACTTAAACCATCTTCATTTCCCAATAATTCTTGCTCCACAGTACCTTTCTTTATAATGGAAAACCAAAACAGTTAAGTAAAGCCATTCATGTCTGACAATACTTGTTTTAGTAGTGTCCAGTTCTTTGTGACCTCTTCTGGGGTTTTCTTGGCAAAGACATTGGTTTGCCATTTCCTTCTCCAGCTCATTTGACAGATGAGGAAACTGAAATAAACAGGGTTAAGTGACTTGTCCAGGGTCACACAGCTAGTGAAGCATCTGAGGCCAGAAAGAGGAGACATCTTCACTCCAGGATGGGAATTCTATCCACTATATCACTTACCTAGCTACAAGTACACAACATTCCATTTCCATGGTCTCCTGAAAGTATTATTTTCCAAAATCAATCATCAGAATTCAATATTCAACACTGCATTTGACTTGATTTCTGTTATCTTTGTATAATTCAGTCGTTTCAATCCTGCCTGACTCTTTGCGACTGCATTTGGGGTTTTCTTGGCAAAGATACTGGAGTGGTTTGTCATTTCCTTTCCCAGCTCATTTTGTAGATGAGGAAACTGAGGCAAGCAGGGTTAAATGACTTGCCCAGGGTCACACAGCTAGTAAGTGTCTGTGGTCAAATTTGAACTCAGTCTTCCTGACTCCAGGCCCAGCATTCTATCCACTGTGCCACCTAACTGCCTATACTTATTATAGTAAGTGTTACTATAATTGCTGTGTATATTATTTTCCTGGTTCTGTTTTCTGCGATTCTAAATTTTATTCTTAAAGATCTTTAGGAAATGAGGAGTCCATAACTCTCCTGGTAAAAACATTCCAACACCTTCATAACTCTCCCCATTACAAGTTCTTATATTTAACCTAATCCCTACCATCTGCAATCTCATCTCAAGACAGGAAGAGGACTCATACACAGGTAAAACATGACACAAAAATACAGTGTGGCTGGAAAAGAGATCTATATGTAAACATTTATAGTAAAGTCTTGGTTATGTCCATCAGCCTTTTCTTAACTTACACACGCATTTATTAATCACTTACCAAAGTGCTGTGCTAGACACTGCAGACACAATGATCAACTCTCTACATCCCCCGCCCCCCCCCTCAAAGAAGCCAACAATTCCTACTGTCAATGAGTTTTCATTGTACTAGGAGTAGGTATAGATAGATTAGGAATAGGGATTGGACCCATGATTTCTTTTGTATAAGAAATTCCTGACTGAGGAACCTCCTTCCATGTGAGTACAGGTCAGCATCTTCTCTGTAAGCTATCATTTTAGAGAAGTGCCTAGGCCACTGAGAGATTAAGTGACTTGCCCTTTGGTCACAGTCATATGTCAAAGGTGAGAGTTCAACTTAGGTCTTTCTGGTTTCGAGAGCTGTCTCTCTATCCAATCTTCCACCTCTGCCTCTCTGTACAAAGATAAGTCAATAAAAAATACGAAATAATGGCTCAGATTGGCCAGCACAGAAAGATGAGGTACTGAGAAGATGCTTTGCTAAAGGAGAACCACAGATAATAAATGAATAAATAAATAAAGCGAGTTTCTAGTTAGTCATTTTGTCCTCAAGGGAAACCATTCTCCAACTTCCTCTCATCCTGGAACAGGGCCTGGCCTGGACTTCTCCCAACCAGTGGAGATCAAAGAGCTTGTTTAGACAAATCTGAACAGTATGAATAAGGAAATAGAAGGCATTTTCTGGTCTCCCTCCCTGGAACTGGGATCCCATTCTGTCCTGAGAACAGAAGCCACGGCTGTTGGTTCCTTTGGCAGGAAGAAGACTTACTGAGTAATGGAGTGAAGAGTTTATTTAAAAGAAGACTTGAGAGTAGAGCTGACCCTGGCCCAAAGCCAGGGAAGAAGGCCTGTGAGGGGAAGGTCAGGCCCCCCTGGCCGAGGCAGGAAGAAGCTGAAAAGTAGGGCCTCTGGGGACCCAGGTCCTGAAGTCACTGATCCTTACAAAGCCAAAGAGAATGTGAGATTCTGATACTGGAAAGAAGACACATTTCTTGAGGCTTATATCTGGGCTGGACATGGAGAACCCTTAGTCAGGGTCACTTGATAACAAAGGCAACAGCTAGCAAGTCCAGGCACAGTCAGCTTTCAGAACAACTTGTCCTATCCCAGACATGTACAACAACACCGAGCATCCAAGACCACATCTTAATTATCTCTGTATCTTCTGTGGAGTTTAGTGTAGTGTTTGGCAAAAAGTAGATGTTTAATAAAGGGTTTGTAGACATATATAATTGTAGAGTGCGAAGGGACCTCAGAGGTCACTGGGTCTAAACCCTACATGAATCAGCAATCTTGTCTACAACCTCTTTGTTGGATGGTCTTCTAGCCTCTACCTGAAAGCTTTCAGTTCTTTAGGATGGCTGATTCCACTTTGGGATGGTTCCAATAGATGATGAAGAAACAACTGCTGACATATAAGGTTTGTAAAGCACATTATATAATCTCATTTAATGCTCCTAATAGACCTGTGAAGTGAGGGTACCAGTTGTTATTTTTCTTCGTTTTACAGATGAGGATACTCATTTTGGATAAGTAAAGAGCCCTGAAAGTGATCACATAGCTACTAAGTTAGAGAGGGAAGATTGGAACCCATGTCACTCTTTTGGTCAGTGAGCTTTCCACTAGGAACTCCTGTCATGTTTCTCTTTATATCTGCAACCCTGTAACTTCCACTCATTTATCCTAGAGCTCCTCTCCAGGGTCACAGAGAATAAGTCTAAGCCCTCTTCCAAATGTTGACCATTCAATGGGTCAACATGGGACTGGCACTTTCTGGTTTCTTTTCTAGAACTGAACCCAAAAACAGAGGAAGCAAGAGTAAAAATTTATGGGGAAAAAAGAGAAGACAACATTTTATGTGACCTATAATCTTTCCTATGGGGTCATTCCTTCAGGAGGATAGAAGGTATTGGTCAGACTTCTCTGAAAACTTTTTTTTTATTGCAGAAACAGATCATAGGAGATAAAACCTTAGAGGTTATCGAAGCCAACCAGCTCCTTCTACAAATAGGAAAACTGAGGCCCACATAGGTAAAGTGTCTTGCTCAAGTGGCACAGGAAGGAAGGTATGGAGTCAAGGTTTGAAATCAAGTTTCTTGATTCTAAATTCAGTGCTTGCTGTATTGGCAGAAGATAATCACAGATGAAGTGGTCTGACTGGAACCAGAAAAATCATAGTTCCCAGGAGTTGAAGGACCAAATATTGATGTTCTACAAAGGACCTAGCCTGAAGATGCCTACCAGTCCCTCTGCATACATCAGAAACTGGGCAAGTCATCTTAGAAGATCTTAGAAGCTAGATGGGAGATAATTCTCTCAATTCTCCTGTGGGACAATCTCTAGGGCCCCTCCACTACTTCTCCTTGATGCCCACCTTCTGCCCAACTCATCTCAAGTCCTTCCCCAAAGGGGTGAGTTACCACAATTTGATATGAAACGTGTGGTTGCTCAAAAATGTCTCCACTGACCTGCCTGCTAGACTGACCAATTTCAAGCTCTAGAGTTTTTCTTTTTTTGAGTGACTATTAATTATATCACCAGGAGTCCCCACTTGTATTGGCTTGGAAGAGTTAGCATATTGATAAATAAGTACTTGCAAACATCTTAACAAGGTAGCTTATTGTCTAGCTCTAACCAAAAAGAACAAAAGATAATTTTTAATTAGAGGAAGAATCATGAAAATATTGACTAATAGTTGGAAAAGTACTCTGAGGCCATCTAATACAATCTCCCCATTTGATAGATGAGGAAATTGAGGCCTAAAGAGGGTAAATAACTAGTCCAAGATCACACGGGTAGTCAATAACAGATCCAGAATGTGAACACAGGTCCTCTGACTTCAAATCCAACCTGTTTTCCACTCTGCCACAGTGGATCGGGAAAAAAGTCCAAGAGATTAGATGCTACCAAAGAAGAGGAAGCCTGGTTAAGTGAGGAGCTAGTGAGGGGACTCCCAGACAAGGAGGGTTGTGGAGAAGGACTTATTCACCTTTTCGTGTGTCACAAATCTCTTCAGAAGAATAGGTGAAGACTGAGGACACCTCAGAATCATTTTTTTTAAACACGCACAACAAAATACTCAGGGTTATAAAAGAAGCTAATCATAGTGAAAAAATTTGTAAGCAGGAAGTCTGTGATCATGTTCTTTTTATCAGCAGGTCTAAAACTATAGGAATTTTTAAGGGTTGTTGTTCAGTCATTTCAGTTGTGTCTGACTCTCCATGACCCTATTTGAGGTTTCCTTGGAAAAGACACTGGAGTAACTTACCATGTCCTTCTCCAGCTCATTTTACAGATGAAGAAACAGAGGCAAACAGGGTTAACTGACGTGCCCAAGACCACACAGCTAGGAAGTGTCTGAGGTCAAATTTAAATTCACTCCAGGTCCAGTATTCTATCCATAATGCCACCTAGCAGCCCAAGAATTTTGAAGTAGTGATGGACATAGATAACATTTTAAGATACCTGCAACAACCCTAATATGATAGGAAAAAACTGCGATTTCAATTGGTACCAAAGTCACAGGTAAGGCTAATTCTATTGTGGTTTGTAATATATATTCATAACTGAAGGTAGATGGCAAAGTGAGTACTGGACCTACAGACAAGAAGACCTGAATTCAAATCTGGCTTCACACATTTACTAGTTGTATGGCCTCACAGCATCTCCCTCCCAGGGTTATTATGAGGACAAAATGAAATAATATTTAGAAAAGCACTCTGGAAATCTATATCAATGCTAGTTAATAGTAATTATCAGAAATGCTAAATTTCAGTTACAGATTATATAAATAAAGATCTTTTTTCCCCTTCCAATCCAGTTTCACAGATTCCTTGAAAGGTATCCATGGACCTAGGCTGCAGAGAGGCAGAGCTGTAAAGGAGAGAAGGTGAATTAAAGACCTGCATATAAATCAGAGACAGAACTGGAAGGATCCGTAGAGATCGAGTCCAATCTTTTCATTTTTTACAGACAAAACTTAGGTCCATGAAGGATATTACTCAGGGTCCTACAATCTGTTAGTAGCAAAGTTAAGAGTAGGACAAAGATTTCCTGACTTTCATTCCTAGGCTCAGTTCTCTTTTGTCACTTTTTTTTGGGGGGTGGGGGGGTGGGGTTGAGTAGACCCCTCTACTAAAAGATGGGTAAATGAAATAGCCAGGAAGCAAAATGAGGACTTTAAATTGTGTGCCTCAGTGACTCGTGCTATCGTGGGTCACGGTGGGCATCCCCAGATCAACAATATCTTTATCCCACTGATGCCAACCAGCTTCCAGAAGTCCCTGTTTTTATTCCTTGCCTGACAGAAGGTCTCTTTCCCTAGGGCAGAGATTTGAAAGTCCTCCTATTGAAGCAAGCTTCTGTATTCTGTGTTTCTGATGAACCCCAAAGGGAGGGGGCAGTTAAGTGGAGCAGTGAATGGCACCAGCCCTGGAGTGTGGCAGGTCTGGAGGACCTGAGTACAAATCTGACCTCAGACACCGGACATTTATTAGCTGTGTGATGCTGGAGGGAGGGAGGGAGGGGGAGAGGGAAAGAGAGAGGGAGAGGAAGAGGGGGAGGGAGAGACAGAAGAAGAAGAGAGAGAGGGAAGGAGGGAGGGAAGGAGAGAGAGAGAGAGAGAGAGAGAGAGAGAGAGAGAGAGAGAGAGAGAGAGAGAGAGAGAGAGAGAGAAGAATTTTAGGTAAACAGGGATGGATTTTAGATAAATTAGGGAATGGAGCCCTGGCAGAAAGCATGTACTTGAGGTGACTAGACTGTAATGCCATCTCTTTTTCTTTTTGTTACTGTCAACATGGCAGCTGAGTGTCTAGGGGATGATTGGATTACCAGAGAAAACAATCAGCCAAACCCCTCTGACTTCTGTTCTCACAAAAGACAAGTAACAGTATCCAAATGCATTAATAATCATAAAAAAGTAAACCCCGTAAAAGGAAGAGGGGCAGGGCAGTTAGGGGGAGGGCTATCGCCCAGGTGGCCCCAGTTCTAGTTGTGAACTGTTCAAAATGGATTCCAATCTCGGGTCCTTTTAGAAGAAGTGAGAAGTAGAAATCGAAGGAGGGGAAAGAATCCATACCACAATTCCATGCAAGAAAATTCCCTCAACACAGCCATGTTGCGTCCTGAGCACCCACCAGTTTACCAGTTAAGAGACAAAGAAGGGAGGAAGAAACAGGTGGTAAACTCAAAACAAAGAAAACCATTATTTGATCTATCCCATGAGAAATAACAGCCAGTTCTCAAATTAGGGCAGTCTCTTGGGGGGCGGGGGGGATGGGAAAGAAGGCGAGGGGAGGCTTGTAAGCTCTGAATTGTTCACAATACCAAGGAACTCCCTCTTAGAAAGATTTATTGAAACCAAAGGATTTAGATAGTTTCTTAAGGTCCTTTCCAACTCAAAATCTATGTCAGGGGAGACAGTTTGACCCTTGACAGTATTTGGCATAAAGTGAAATTAAACTGTGATGAGATGTAAAATATACTGAAATGTGCCTGCCATCATGGCTGAGATTTCCATCATGAGGGTTACACTCCTTTGACTTAAAGCACTCCGTGCTCCCCCAAACTCATCCTCAGAACCTCCGTAACTACATCTACTTCTCAGCCATAGGAGTTATTCCAAAACGAAACTACAAATGCAAGAAAGATCAAAGTTAAGGGAAGGGTTTACACCCAAGACTGTCCCGGTCTCTTCTTGTAAGGAGCCTGAAGACACACACAGGTGGAAAAAACATCAACCAGGGTGTCCAACCCTAAGTTTTTCTGGTGTCTGTGTGCCCAATGCTGTTGTTTCATGTGGAGGTGCGAGAGTAAGAAAGTGTTCAGAGGACGGGCAATGTGTGGGAAACCGATAATGAAGAGGAACACAAGGCAGGCACTCAAATATATCTGAATGGATTACTGAATACATGGATGAAGGACCAGCTTCAATGAACTGACAAGAGTCCTCTTCAGATTTAATGCCTGGCTTAATTTCCACGTTAGAACATATAACCTACTGCCCTTATCCCAGACCATTTTGCAAAAGGGTAGAAGGAGGTACAGAGAAAGAAAATGATAAGCTAAAGGTCACATACAAACAGCAGTTTCAGGACCCTAAATTTAGAGCGCAGTTATAGTGTCTTCTGAATAGAATAAGAAAAGTCACAGAATTTGGGAGTGAGAAAGGGAGGTCCCACTATACTTGGCTCTTGTCAGACCTCACCTGGAGGACTGGGTTTAGTCCTGGGAATCACAGATTAAGGACAGGAGGCCAGAGAGTGTCTAGAGGACAGGTAAGATGGGGAAGGGCTTTGAGGCTCTGACATATAAGGAGCTACCAAAGAAATCTGACATGTTTAGCCAAGAGAAAAGACTGAGGTGGGGGGGGGGGAGGGAGAGGAAAGAGGGACCTAATAGCTGTATTTTCTAGTATTTAGAGACTTTCCGAATAAGAGGGAGTAAACTCCTGTTTGGCCTCTGTAGGCATAACCAAGAGCAAAGAGTAGAAATTGCAAAGAGACTGCTTCAGGCTGAATGTCAGGAGAAAGCCCTAAGGAATCAAGCCATCCAGATGTGGATCCAGATATGCCTGTGGCAGTGGGGGTTCCTTCCTCAGGGATATTCAAACAGAGGTGGGATGACTAATTTTGGGGTACAAGTGGGGATTCCTTTTGTGTACTGCTTGGACTAGATTGGCTGCTGAGAAGCCATCCAACCCGCAAATTGTGTGATTCTGTGACCTCAGACATCACTTAGCCCAACTCCACCATCTGAGGACAAATTATTCCTTCCTGTCAAAAAAAAAGATTCCCAATATTTATTCCCATTAATGTTCTTCCTAAAACTCAGGGTCTTTACAGGTCAGAGGAATACAAAATAAAACAGTTTTCATTAAAGTAGCCCCAAGAAATAAACAAACTTCAAGAAGTAAACCATGTTCAGAACATAGACTGTTCTACTGAGTCAGCTTGGTGTGACTCAACTAC
Source organism: Potorous gilbertii (assembly GCA_028658325.1). Lineage (NCBI taxonomy): Eukaryota > Metazoa > Chordata > Mammalia > Diprotodontia > Potoroidae > Potorous > Potorous gilbertii. The sequence continues at coordinate 123,302,203 of CM053772.1, read as the reverse complement.
TGCCACCCAAAGGGAAGCAAGCTCAACTTCTCACAAGGTCCCAGGAGAGAAGGGAAAAGAAACTAATGGAAACCAGCAAAGGAGCCTGGTAAAAAGAGAGGGCAAGGAGCTTTGGGGTTGGCTTGTGAGCCTCTGACTGCACCACACCTGGCAGAGCTTCTGGGCCCCCATGCCGCTCTTCTGGGCTGCTGCTGTACCTGGTGAAAGGAGCTATCTGGGCATACCCAGCCCATACTCCATCTCCCAATTATGGCTACAAAAGAGAAAAAGGGCAGGGGCTGCAGAGGGAGGCCCTCCAGAGACTTATCAGCCCATTGGGAACACCCTATTTGCTAATCAGGAGGAGCTGAGCTACCTGCCAGAGGAACAAGGATAAAGGCAGCTAGAGTTTAAACATTAAAAATTTATCATTAATCGAATGTCAGTCAGTAAATTCAGACATTTCACTGAGGGAGTCCTCACAATACAAACCTGCCTGGCCTTGTCCACTTTCCCTTTCCATGACCCCCAAGATCCCCTCCCCTCTCCCTGAAATGACACTCAAGTCTCTGAGACATCACAGGGTAAAGAAAAGTGAACTCTGAAGATGAAATCACATAGAAAATAGGGATAAAGCAACTGAGTCTCTGCATCTATAAAATGCGCACAATTATACCAACTTCTATCACCTTTCCTCAAACAGTTTTGTTACGGAATTCAAATACAATAATGGATGTAGAAGTATCTTAAACCAAAAATGTAACTGCCAGAAAAGAACACTACAGACTTAAGTTTTAGGCATATATCAGCTGTGTGACCATAGACATGACACTTCTCTGGACCTTAATTTCCTCATCTGTAAACTGACCATAGGCCTAAACCTTGACTCATATCATATTCTATGGCTCCAAAGTACTCGAACTACAAAGTGCCCTGGATTTGGGCTTGAGAGGACCCGGGCTAATTTCTTGGGCCTAAGAGTGGAACTCTGTCCCTCCTCATCTGTTTTCTGTCTTCCCCCAACCCTCAGCTAAAATCAAACCTTCCACAGGCAACTTCTCCTAATCCCCCATAAGGCAAGCACCTTTTCTCTATCAGTTAGCTCCAATTTCTCCTGTATATAGCTGGTTGGTACAGAGTTGTCTGCGTGTTATACTATCTCCTCCATTAGACTGTGCGATCCTTGAGGACAGACACCCTCTTTTACTTTTCCCTGTGTTCCCAGTGTTTATTAGCACAGTGCCTGGCACACAGTAGGAACATAATAAATGCTCAGTGACTGACCTGTGAGACCTAGGACAAGTCACTTAGCTTTTCTGGGAGGTAAATGCTATTACTACTCCTAGTACCTTTTTTACAGTTGAAGAAGCTGGGGCAAACAAAGGTTAGGTGAGCTGGCCAGGGTCACAAAGTCATTAAGTGTCTGAGGCCATATCTAAACTCAGGTCTTCCCAATTTCAGACCCAGCACTCTGGTCACTATGCAATCCAGCTGCAGATTAAGGAGCTGACATTTTGGTCCCAGAGAAATGATGTCAGAACACACTTCCTGATCTTAGAAGAAAGGTAGTGGACAATGGATGTAGAATGCTATATGTACCCTCTATCGGTTAAGGTTCGTATATTGGTTCATTTTGCTTAACTATTTTATTTTGTTTTTATGAAGGAGAATACTATGAGGGGAAATACCAGGAAGTAACTGTTATAAAAATAAAACTAATTAAAATTATTAATTAAGAATATAATGAAATTAGGGTGTTGGATTAGATATTTCTTGTCTAATTCCAGCTCTGACTTAAAATAAGATAAAGGTCTCCACTTAGCTCTTAGCTATCACAGCCTGAGACCAGCCTTTGAGAGGTCACAGGGGTAGGAACACTGGCCTGGAGCGCTAGGCTGGCACATGTCTCAAACCTCTCCTCTCCTCTTATCCCAGAGGACTGAAAAGAACTGAATTTAAAATAAAACACAGTAATACATCCCATCATTTTCCCCTCAGATCAGCTACAACAGGTTTTTACTCCTAAACTTCAAAGCTATGAGTTAGGTGGACAGTATTATGCAGAAACCACCACCACCACCACCAGAAACTAGGTCTTAGATTGTACAGTCCAAATGAGAAGTAACCCAACATGTAACAATGGGGTAAAAAGATGTCATCTGATCTTGACTCTCATCACTTCCCTACCAAAGTCTCTCACTTTCTCAAACTATGCCTTTCTTTCCTTGACTTCTGCAATCACTTCCACCATGAAGCCTTCCTAGACTGACCCCATGCTGCCAATTAGCCTACAGAACTTAATATGAAGAGACAGCTCTGTAGAGCTGCTCCATATACAATAAGGAACCAACAATTCATAAACACAGGGAGATTCTCCTTCTGCCAATGCAGCCCACAGCCCTTCTGCAATCTGATACACTATCTTAATAGTGTCTGCACCCCTAAAATCAATCCAGCTCCCTGTGGCCAAACTGGTTTTTGCCTGTGAATCGGCTGTCCCTGAAACCCAAGACAGGTAGTCCTTTACCAGACTCATTCTAGAAACTCATCCAGGTTGGTGGAACCTGTCAGAACCCACAATCTGAGAGCACAGTCTTTTGGAAGCCTGGGTCACTTTCATGACCCAGTGAGGAATCACAGGAACACTTCAGGGCCTGGTCCCCTAAGACATTTCAGCTTGGGTTTAGTAGGTTTTTCTGTATGTTTTAAGTAATGTCGGCCCTACTTCCTCCCTTAGACCCAAAACACTATGCAAGGCCTTCTATTTCTGTAGTGTCTCATACACAATGTAGTATTGAAGTTCCCACCCAAAGAGGACCTTAGTTTTTGCTAAGACTTAGGCTTAAGACTTTGAAAGCCTCTTTTGGCAGACATCCCTCACATAGTTCCTAGTGTTCTCTCTGCCCCTCCCCTGAAATTACCTTGGATTCATCATGTAGACATTTCATATCTACTGATGTGTTGCTTCTCCTCAGTAGAATATAAGTTCTCTGAGGAAAATGTTTGTGTTTTTTCTTGTCTTTGTGCCTCCAGAGACTTGGAGAGGCATCTGGCACATCATAGGCACTTATAAAAACATCCTGAATTCAACTGAACTGGAAATCTTTCCCCACTCATCTCTAAGCCATCAGAGGCTCAGGAAATCAACCCTAAGGTCAGTGGGGTTCTGGAAATATGTGCAGGGGAAGACTTGGTTCCCAATCTGCACCATTCAGAAGTTGTCAAGGTAGTTCCCAACAGGGGTACTACATGTGTATAACACATTCCCTGCCCTCCAAGAGCAAACAATCTATAACTAAGGAGACAAGGCATATACATACACATGCCTCCTTGGTTTGGTGACACCCTTCTACTTGGGATATAACCACAAAATGTTAGATCTGAAAGGGTCCTTCTAGCCTTGGAGAGTTGGTCCAACCTTGTCATTGTACAGATAACACAATGGAGGCCCAGAGAGTTTGAATAACTTTCTCAACATCTTATAATGTGTATATGACAGAGATGAGTTTAGAAACCACATCTCCTGACTCTAAGGGTCCTGTGCTCTTTTCTGTAAAAACCATAATACCTTGTAGAAGCCCCATCTCTCTAATCAGGTCAGGCCAACCTCAAGACCAAGGTTTAGTTCTAACTCCTTCATGAAGGTCTGAATTGCTCCAACGTGCGGTAATTTCTCCCTTTATTTTCCCTAAATCACTGACCTATCCCTTGAGGGGACACATCACGTCTTCTGCTTCTTTTCATTTCAGTACCTTCCATATAGCAGGAATCTGATAAATACTTAATGCTGAATTCATTAAACTTGGTTTTCTCCATCTGTAAACTGGAGGTAATATCTCTCACCATCTTTTTCACAAGGGGAGTCTTTAGAGGTTAATAAGGAAGAAAGATGAAGTCCTTTGTAACAACCTTAAAAAACTCTGTATTGATGATATATACTATAGTTAATAAAAGAAACCACTCATTGTATTATTGAAACAACATGGCTTAGTGGAGAAGAAGGGAAAGGAAGGATAAGGCAGTTTGGCATGACAGATACAGGGTAAACCATGAAGTCAAGAAGACCATGCATCAAGCTCTGCCCTTTGGCACATACTAGCCAAGTCCTTTAACCTCTCAGCCCCCCAGGGACCTTGAAGTTGCAGCTCCAGCATCAAAAGATATTTTAAAAAGGAGTTTCCACTGTGGAAGTTACCACAAAATCTGTACAAATCATCAACTTCACCATTACAATCATTATCAGAATTGAGGGATGGGGATGCCGGGTGACCCCAAAGATCCTCTGCACTCCTCTCACTCACACGTCATATGCTTCTTCATAGTCAATAAGTGAGAAAACCTTTGGGTCTTATTTATACAAGGCAGACTTTCAACTCAGGACTTACGTGGATTGGCCAGACTCCTAACCCTTAATAGTTAATGTCCAACTGTACCTGATCCTATGCATGACAGAGTCTGAACATTTGTACCCATGAAGGCAACCCACACAGAGTCCCTCAGGGCATGTAGGCTCAGCATGCCAGGGTAAATAAAGCTTTATTTTCAGGAGCCCTCTCCATAGAGTCAGAAAAAACTTACCCACTGATGATCTCTTTGTTTTCTGCTCGGATGAAGTGTTCCTTTTCAGGTGTGAGAATACACAAAGAGAACTTTTGGCCGGTGCGACCCTCTCCATCTACCACATCTGTGCACTGGTTCATGTTGATGGTGCCCTGAGGAAGGGTTGTAGGCTACAGGGAATAGAAAAGTGGAAAGGATTATTCACAGGAAGGAGCAGAGGCTACATGAAAAGCAACAAATACAAGTACCATGTCAAGGTAACATTTTTCTTTTAAAATAAAATTTTACTGTTAACTTCTGTTTTTATATCATCTTCATGTCTCAATGTAACTTTTTCTCTCTCCCCTTTCCAGAGAATAACTCTTTAATAAAAAAGAACAAAAGGTTCAGAAAAGGTGACCAACAAAACAAAACAATCTGACATTATATGCCCATAGTCATCCACCTCCACAAAGAAAGGAGGGAGGTACTCTCTCATACCTCTTTTTGGGAGCCAAGCTTAATCTTTATTAATTTCACATCATTCAATTAAAAAAAAAAGATTTATATTGTTGTTGTCATTGTGTAGGGTTGTTTTCCTGGTTCTGACTACTTTAACTTTGCATCAGTTCATATGAGTTTCCCCATGCTTTCCTGTATTTATCATATTCATCATTTCTTCTAGCACAAAAATATTCCATTCCATTCACGTTTCACAAATTGTTTAGCCATTTCACAATTGATGGGTATTGTTTTGTTTCCAGTTATTTTCTACTACACAAAGTGCTGCTGTACATTTTTTGGTATACATGGGGGTCTCTTTTTTAAAAATCACTAACATCAAGTGACTTTCAGCCACCCTAACTTCACTTCATCTATAATCACATCTCACACAAGAACTGCAAATTTCATAGCCTTATAGTTTATATCATGGAAGGAAAGCACACTTAAAGATGCCAAGTCCCCTACAGCACTCTTTACTCCATTTATTCTGTTCTCAGGTGGAAAGAAGCAGAAATCGCCTTGCTTTACCTGAAGGAGAATCATCAGAACCTGGCTCTTTTCTCCTCTAGCTGGAGGACAATGCCCCAGGGGACACAGGAAGGGTAGAAACCAACTAGGCAGAACCCGGAAAATGAGGATTAGGCAGGCAAAGCTCCCAGACTCAGAAGAGCCAACTCCAACTACTCCAAGAAAGTAAGAAAACAATGCTCTGGAGGAGATGGTTTTTAAATAGCAGTTATTTTTAGAGGCAGAGTAGGGGCCAGGAAGACAGAGAGAAGAGACCGCAGTCTTGGCCACAGGTCACAGAACCAAAATGGACCTAAACTTCTACTAGATACATTTAGGGACAGCACAGGAAATTGTCTCCCAGGGGCTCCAAGAGATCTTCCACAGAGCCTTCCAAGCAGGGTTTGCAAAGGGACACAACGGTCCACTGTGATTACTTTTAGATGCTTCCTCCCACCCCAGGCCCCCGAAATCTTGCCAGCGGTGAAGGCTATAAAACACCAGAATGGGTGCTCACTGGGAGGGATGAAATGTCATTCTCTAGGATACTTTTATTAATTATTGGTATCAATGAAAACAATAATCATGAATAACTCTTAAGAACTTGGCTTCAGTTCTCAAAGATTCCAGTTCAGCACTTTCAACTCATCCAGTAAGGCTGATTATAGGAAATCTTTCTACAAGTTGAAGGATAAAACCTTTTAAGGATAATCCTGGCTGCCAGAATTCTGTCTTCTGGGGGGTCTCCCTTTTCCCCTTCCTGGACGTGAATTTTATGGATCTAGGAGCCTGATCCCTTTCTACTTTTCCAGTCCTTTCCACCTTTCTTCCTCACTATGGACTCTGATCCAATGACGCGTCTCCTTGTAGTTCCTCCACAGGCTGTCCTCATACGTGGAATGCTCTCCCTGCTGGGCCTCCTGGCTTCCTTCATGTCTCAGCTAAAAATCCTATCTTCTACAGAAGCTATGCTAGTTCTTCCTCTTTGTTATTGGCTCCAACTTATCCTGGATGTATCTTGTCTGTAGTTGATGGCAATTAGATTATGAGTTCCTTAAGGGCAGGCAGTTTTTTGCCCATTTGCAGGGTACTTCCAGAACTGAGCCAGTACCTGGCACATAGAAGATACTTCACAAAAGCTTATTAACTTGATTTATTATGATCTGACACTTCCCAGCTCTTTAACTACAGGCAGATCACTTAAACTTTCTAAGACTCAGTTGCTGCATCTACAAAACAGAAGTTATATTTGTACCATCTTTGAATAGGAAGGCAGTAAATGTACAGTGGAGATAGGGCTGGCTCTGGATTCAGTGAAACTGGGTTGAAACCTGACCCGCTGAGAACTTGGGCAAGTTACAAACTCCATCTTCAAAAAGATATGTTGGTGAAGCTGTGACCTGGTCCAACTCTTTTGAAAAGTAGTTTCAAACTGGGCCCCCAAAGTCACTAAATTATACATATTCACTGACCCAGATCCTCAATCTATACATTGATAGATCATTTAAAAAGAATTTTTAGAAATGAAGTAGAAAATCTATCAGTATTTGCTGGTGTTTTCTTGGCCCCTTTCTGGTAAAAAGATCATCTTTTCACTTGTTTAGAAGTTTAGAAGAAAACTCTGGTATCTTGAAAATCAGTTCCTTTAGTTCTTAACATTTTAACAGTTCCATCATGGACTTCTCTGTTTAACTATCAGGCTCACCTTTTCTTCCGGATTGAATCTTAAGTGCTATTTTCACTAAGTACTGAGATTGCAAAAGCCAACCATGATGTTTGCATTACCATCAATAAACACCAATCTGTTCCATGTCATGTCTATTTGTGGTCCAATTTCCGGTTCCATCTAAGTGTTCCCAGGATGATCTAGCTTAACTAGATGACAAGTAAGCTTTTCTCCCAAAAATGCTCTTGGCTGTTTCATGAGATATCTTTTGTCTACTTGATAATCATACTAATTTCATCCTTACCACCACCCTCATCATTCTGTACTTGACTGTAGGGGTCAGTATGGCTCCTTCCTAGACTGAGTAGTTCCTGACATATGGGAAATGGAAAGACGACTTTATTAATCCTAAATTTAACTCAGCTCCACTTTCCAAAAGATTGTTAAAGGAAAGCAAAAAGGGGAGATGTTCAGTTTTAGGTCACCTATATACTAACTCAAGGCCTTATAAATGCTTCTTAGGACCAATCTCTCAAGTACAGGCAAGAGTCAAAGCCAGCAAGGGAAGGGGTCTGGGCAGTAGAGACAACCTTCAAGATGAGGACAGTGTGGCTATCTAAATCACACAGCTCTCTTTGTTCTCAGGGGGGCTGGTTGGGAGGGACAGTGTTGTTCACAGGTTTGTTTGATGTACTCAATGCAAACAGGCATTACTGCTGTGGTGAAGGCACCAAGGAGAGGAAAGAAGTTCTTTTTATCTGAATGGGTGGCCCAAAGATCAAGAGTCCTGGGTTGTTGGGCCCCCCCCTCCCATTGACATTAATGAAATGGTGAGTTTGCTGTTATATGTGCTTACTTATGTTGAGGCCTCCTTTTTAATAATAGCCATTGCTATCTAAGTCACTGCTTGAACTGGTTAAAAAAGAAAAAAAGATGAGGAGGTAGAAGTGAGAGACCTCCAGAATAGCCAGTTTAGGGATTAGTGATAGAAACCATCCCTGGCCAAGAAGGTATTTCTGAGAGGTTCTTTTCGAGCTGGACAGCATGTCTCTTTTTCTATCTTTTTTTTTAAAGAATAAAATGTGCACCCCAAAGTCCCCTTTGAATGGACAATAAATATATACCTAGGAAATGACAACCATCAAGGAATCAGCCTCACATCAGTCTTCCTGAGGTTGAAAGAGAGAGTACCAGGGAGAACGAAGGCTGCACATGCCTCTTAGAACAAGGAGGGAAGGAGGCCACATACATACATACTCTGTGCTCCTGTCAGCATTTGAATGCCTTATTCACTAATTGGAATCTCTGAGTCCTTTCCTTTACATCATCCAAATTAACTAATTGCCACTGATGGATCTAGGCAATGCAATGGCCCCAGCTAAGAAGAAGTCGGAGAATATTTTGGACTTGGGGTCAAGAAGACTTGATCTTAGTGCCCTCTTTCTGAGAATTCCCCCAAGTGATCCAAGATGTATCTTGTTTGCATGCCATCTCTCCCATTAGACTGTGAGTTCTGTGTGTCCTTCCTTGTATCCCCAGCACCTAGCACAATGCCTGGCAAATGGGATAAATGCTATTTGACTGACTGACCCAGATGTTTACAACCTCGGGAAGGTTGCTTAATCTATTCAAACCTTGGTGTCTTCAAACAATCAACAAGCATTAAGTGCCTACTATGTGCTGGGCACTGTACTAAGTTCTAAGGCAAAGACAAAAATCCATGAAGCTTACTGAGGAGGACAACACATACACAAAACTATATTCACTATGTATAAAAAGTAAATCCAGGGTAACTGGTAGAAGGGGGAGGAAAAGCACAAGCAGCTGAGAGGATCTAGAAAGCCTTCAACAGAAAGTTATACACAACCTGAGCTTTAAAGGAAACTAAGAATTTTAAGAAATAAAGGTGAGGCAAGAGTACATTTTAGGCACTCGGTGGGGACAGACGTACAAAGGTCACAGAATGTCCTGTATGAGAAAAAGCAAAAAGCTGTACAATGAAAAAGAGAACCAGATGTGGAGCCATGTGAGGTTCAAATCCCACCCCTGACACGTAGGACACCTAGGTCTCAGTTTCCCCATCTGGAAAATGGGGAGGTCAGATCAAATAGTCTCTAAGGTTGCTTACAGCTCTATGAACATGTGAAGATCCATTTTGTTGGGCCAACATGTGAAGAAAGGTAATGTAACAAAGGCTGGAGAGGTAAGGGGGAGCCAGTTGCCCAGAGCTCTGAATACCAGGAGTTTGTTTTTGATTTTAGACATGGAGTTTCATGAGCAATGGAATGCAGAAGGAAAATCACTTTGGGGAAAAACTGTATGGGGGATAAATTGGAGGAGAGAAAAACTAGACTTAGCTGTAGAGACACTAATCAGGAGATGGCCTGAACTAAAGTTATGGTCTATTGGCAGGAAGAAGGGGATGGAACGAGACCGAAAACAGATAAAGGAGATTGAGCTGTAAAATAGGAGAAATACCAGTAGTACCCATTGCAAAGGGCTGCTATGACACTCCAACAAAATCAGTTATATATGATATAGTTATATATAGTACGTTGTGAACTTTAAGGCACAATACAAAATGTCTATCATTAATAATGAAAGAGACTCCACCCCTCAACAGATGTAAAGAAATTTGCTAGCTAAACGACCACCAGCACAATCAGACCGTCATGGAAGAGCTTGTAGAAGAGTATGAAGAAAACAAGAGGGGAGAATGATAGACCAAATGCAGCACATTCCAGGGGCACACCACAAAGAGAGGGGCAAGTAGGACTGGACTCAAAGGTCCCTTCCAACTCTGAGATGTTATGAGTCCAAGATTCAAGAACTAGGGATGAAGAGGGACTGAAAGGGTGGGGATGGGACTGATGGGGGAGGGGGGATTTACAATCCCGCTACCCAGTCATTGACAAAAGGCTAATATTCTTCCAAGTTCAAAGGGTCTTCTTCCAGGGTCAATAATGACATAGGGCTTGGTGCACAAGGGGCTATTAATAGAAGCTTCTCTGTTTGTCAAAAACCAGAAAGGAAAAAAAAAGACAACCACAGTGTTTGTTTAACAGAGGTATGCAGCGCGCGCACACTATCCTACAACACCCCCAGGTGATGATAACAAGAAAGGTGTGATACCTGACTGAAACTGATTAAGCCTTCTGGGAAAAGGTTTCCTTCTTTTCCAATAAAAGGGTTATATCAGCACTACCATAGCTAAGTGGTACAATGGATAGAATCCTGGCCCTGGACCTGAATTCAAATTGGGCTTCAGACTTATTAGGCATGTGACCATGGACAAATCACTTAACCTTGTTTGCCTCGGTTCCTCATTTGTCAAAAATGAACTAGATAAGGAAATGGCAAACCACTCTAGAGTCTTTGGCCAGAAAAACCCCAAAATGGGATAATAGAGAATTGGACCCCAGAGAAAAGACTCACTAACAACAGAACCAGCACCACTTGATTGTCCCACCCCTCCACTCCTTCAGACCAAATCCCATTCCCTGAAAAGGCAAAAATGGGGGCTCTCAAATTCCTCCTCAAATCAGGTTTTTAGAAAGGACACTTGCCTAAATAGCTATCCTGCTTGTCCCTCAACCTAATTCACATTACATCTAGAATTTATTTGCCTCCTGTTCTTTAAAGAGTTCAGAGAATTTCACCATTAGCTTACCACCCATCTTCAACATGTTCTTGTAAAGTGGGGCTGTTTATCAATACCATTTCACAAAGATAAAGCTGTGCGCCTGTCAAGACCAAACTAAACCCAAATGGTCAGTTTTCCTCAATGACTTCACTGAGGTCCAAAGGCAGGTAGCACCTGAGGGATTGTCCCGCCTTCTTCCCTTTCCAAATCCGTCACCATCCATCAACCCCAGAATTATTCAGACAATCCTTTCTGTACACCCCCTACACCCTCCCCAAAGGTTGTTCCTAGGTCTCAGCAATATGAACAGAGAACTAGAGTCACAATTCACCTCGTAGTAATTGTCTTCTAGCACTTTGGGTGGATGGACCACTTGTGGTGAACTTCTGAGAGGACATGGATAAGAGGTGATCAGCATCCTTGAAGGGACTTCCACACGGATGAGATGGAAGACCCCTCTGAGAATGGTTTGTGTACCTAACTGGGTTATACCTCCCTTGAGGTCTGAGACCACATCATATCTCTTATGGAACCAGCCAGGGGTAAATCATTCCCTAAGCAGGTGAGACATATCTATGAGATGTCAGGTACAGGCTCAAGAATACCTAAGCAATAAGCTTCTTTTCGTCAGAATATCAAAGTGAATTGGGGAAAGGACTTTCCGAGTGACTCGGAGACTCAGGCAGATTCACTTTTGTCCAAGACAACACAATTGCCTAGCTGCTCCCTCTTCTGATCTACCAGTGCCTTCCAACTCCCATTTCCTTTCCCAGAAGTCCTGAGTACAAAGGAAATTCTTGTAGGTTTCCTGACACGCCAGTCTTCTCTATCAGACAAACTTCTAGCAAAAAGAAAGCAAAAAAATAAGAAATAATAGGCTGTAACCTCCATCTAACTTCAGGGAATGCCCAGCTATCAAGGAAACTCCTCTAACCCTATCTTTCTGAGTCTCTGCTTTCAGACTTCACCAAGGTAGAAAGTTTGCCATTTTCTTACAGACATTAAAAAAAAAATCCAAGTTTAATTGTCTATTTCTCAATAACATTCTACTCTCCATCACTTTTAGTGATTCAGTTGGACCCGTTCATCTCTTTGTTTTTGTGGGGAGGCCTTGGGGTTTAGTGGCTGAATTTAAAACCCAATATTCCTCTTCTATCATGCCAAAGTTTTTCTCTATTCCCAATAAAAAAAAAACCACTAAGATTATGTGACTTTGTATCTAGGATCATAGATTTAGTAGTGGAAGGGCCTCTAGGGATCATCTTTAACTATAAAGGAAGCCTTAAAGCCTGGCAGAGAAAGGAACAGAAAAGGAAAAAAAGGTGAAAATGGAGGAATGGACAAAGGGCCTTCTTCAGACCCCTAGAGCTTAAAATTTAGAGCCAGCCTTGTCTTCTGCTTCGGAATCTCTGATAGGGAACATGGTCTGCAGGGAAAGTTTTCCCTGTGGCCATAATTTCTGATTTTCCACAGTGAAGCACCAAGACAGGGAAAGAAATCAGAAACCCCCTTTATACATCCAGGTTGAAACAATGCTCCAGTTCAGGCCCTGGGGAAGAGGACAGGAAGTCCCAGTGATCTCCAGGAAAATCCATGACATACACTGGCCTCCTGCCTGCCCCTCCCTAGAGCACCCAACTAGGTGGGCCTTCGGAAAGTGCCCCTCCCTGTTTCACAGGCAAAAGGAGGAAGGCCCAGGCCAGGGCGGAGGAGGTCCCTGTTGTGTCTGCTTGGCTCCTTCCTTCCTTTCAACAAGCTCTGCAGTCCAGGTAGAAACAATGTGCACAGGAATATCCAAACAGAAAACCAAGAGTCATAAAGATTTTTCTCTCTACCTTTTCCAATTTATCCATTAGGTTACTAAAACTAATGACATCAGAATCAGGTGATCTTTTCCTTCCAAAGTGTTCAAAGGCAGGAAAATAAGCAGGGAAGTTGGGTTTATTTACAAATACAGATGTAGTGGAAAGAAAAAAAATATTGTAAGTCCAGAAATCTGAGTTCTAGTGTGGGCCTCAGTTTCCCCATCTGTAAGATAAGAGGGAGGAGGGGAAGGGTGAACATTCTAGGATCCATCCTCCCCACTTCAGTAAGTCACAGAGAAATTGAAAGACTTGCCCTAACTCCCTCAATAAGTTGACGGTACTGATGTGACATAGGCATGAGCCTCTCAGCTGCCAGCCTAGAGTTGTTGCCCTGATAACTTGAAATGACGGTGTAACCATCCAGTCTCTGAAGGAGATGGCATTGACTGTGTTCAATTCTCAACATTCCTCCACCCCTTATTTCCTCTCTAGTAGCCCATGTGGTCTTGTTCCATCCTGGAAAAAGGGATCTTATCAAGAGAGGCACATATAACACAGATTCCATCCTGAGAGTGGCTACCTGATGGCTACCCTACCTCATTTAAGAGAGGGCATATGCTACCAAGGGCAGCTGGATGGAGAAGTGGATAGAACACTGAGCCTAGGGTCAGAAATAACTAAGTTCAAATCTTGCTTCAGACATTAGCTGGATGAGCCTAGGCAAATCACTTATCCCTGTTTGCCTCAGTTTCCTCATCTGTCAAATGAGTTGGAGAAGAAAATGTCAAACAACTCCAGTATCTCTGTCAAGAAAACCCCAAACTAGGTCACAAAGAGTCGGACATGACTGAAAATGACTAAATGCACTAATCAATACAGCAGGGACAGACCTGGTAGAGAGAGAGAAGAAAATCTGAAGAAAGAGGCTGAAAGATATTTTTGTCACACCCATCCTATTCTTAGGATCCCAGAATAAGCCCCAGGATTAAATTGTAATTGCTATTGTTAGTGTTAGTTTCCCAAGTAGCCCCACCTCTGTCACCCTGTTTCCTCCAAGCATAAGCTTTGTGTGTTTACTGCCCCCAGCCTTCCCTGTCCTTAGCTAGTCATGTCTAGTACTATACTTAAGCCACTGCCTGGGAATGGGGACAGAGAGAAAAGGGGAGAGGCAGGGAATGCTATGTTTGCTACACGTGAACTCTGGGTCCTAGGCAGTCAGGCAGGCATTAAACACACACACAACCTGAACATAATGAGAATTCTCTCATGGAAATGGGAGGAGAGATGGTGAAGGGAAAGACAATTTTATGACCATTAAGTTCCTACTACATACCAGGCTTTGTGCTAGGTGCTGGGGCTACAAAGACAAAACAAGAGAGAGGGATCCACTGTGTACACAGACAACCCAAGGTATGTAGGTATTTCTCATTTGCTACAACTGGAGGGATAAGGAAAAGTTTCCAGTAGAAGAAGCCCCTGAGCTTCATCTCAAAATAAGGTGAGTGTTCTAAGGGGTAGAGGTAAGAATGAACATCATGACAGTCTGTTTATTAAAACACTCTACTGGGCCCTGGGGATGCAAAAAGGAGCAAAAAAAAAATAATCATAGTAATATCACCCTGCCCCCCAAGGAGGTAAAATTCTAATGAGGAAGACAACACATGCCACATGCGGAACTGGGTACATATAAGACCGATACATAGTAGATGAAGAGAATCTGAAAAGGAGAGAAGAAATACTACCATAGGTAGAATTGGCGCTGAATGTTAAGAAAGCCTGGGAAACGAAGAGGCAGGAGTTTAAATGGAAAAGCAGTCCAGGCATGAGGGGCAGCCCTGGGTAAAAGGAGGAAAATGGACATCAGTTTACTGTTATTTGAGGCAAAACAACTGTGAATCACAGAGGGGAAATAAAGTGTAAGAAGAGAGAGGGCTTTTTCCCCCATTTTTAATATTTTATTTTTTTCTCCAATTACATGTAAAAATAATTTTTAACATTCATTTTTTAAAAGTTTTGAGTTCCAAATTCCATCCCTTCTCCCTGCCCAGATGGCAGGGTAACTGACATAGGTTATACATGTACAATCATGTAAAACATTTCCATGTTAGTCATTTTGTGGAAGGAAGGAAGGAAGGGAAAAAATGCTTCAGTCTGTATTCAGAAGCTATCAGTTCTTTCTCTGGAGGTGGATAGCATTTTGCATCATGAGGTCTTTGGGACTGTAGAAGAGAGTTTTGAATGACAAAGGACTTTACATAATTTGATCCTCTTAATGAGCTATTACTGAGCAGGGGGATGACATGATCAGACCTTCTCTTTAGGAGAATTATGGACACCATTGAGTGGAGGAAAAATTGGAGTTGGGGAAGAAATCCGAGGTAGGAAGACTGATCAGAAAACTAATGCAGTAAGTCCAGGCTAGAGGTGACAAGAGCCTGACCCAAGATGGTGGCTAACGTGAACAGACAGAAAGGGCCCCCTTTCTGGGGATGCTGTGAAGGCAGAAACATTCTTGATGACGTTACCTGGCGACTTGGGATGGACTGGCTATATGGGATGAGAGATAGAAGTCACAGATGTCACTAAGGTTGTGAGAGACTGGGGACTGAGAGAATGGTGGTGCCCCTCAACAGGAGTAAGGAAGTCCAAAAGAAGGGAGGGCTTGGTGGGGGTTAGGAAGTAGGGAGACACAATAGATGCTTCTGTTATGAACATGTTTAGTTTGAGATGTCCAAAAGGCAGAAGGTGATATAGGGCTGAGGTTCAGGAGACAAGCTAGGGCCTGATATATAGAGCTGAGAAGCACTTACACAAAGGTAGTAACTAAACCCAGGTGAGTTGATGAGATCACCAAGACAGTATAGAAAGAAAAGAGAAGGCCCCAGCCATAGCCTTGGAGGATGACCCCAGTTAGTGGGTAAGACATGAAAATCTAACAAAGGATTATAGAAGGAGTAACAGGACCGGCAGGAGGAGAGCCAGTACAAAATATTATCATGAAAACTTGGAGACATGAGTCTGATTAACTATGTGAAATGATGCCCAGAGATCAAACAGGATGGAGATTGAGAAAAGGCCATTAGATTTGTCAATTGAGAGAACACTGAGAACAAAAGGAAGGCCAGAAGGAAACAGATAAGCAGGAAAGCTTTGGAAATTACATGTTGATGTATAACCTATATCAGATTGTTTACTGTCTCAGGATGGGGGAAGGGAGAGAGGAATAGAATTTGGAGCTCAAAACTTCAAAAAAAAAAATGTCACAAATTGTATTTACATGTAATTGGGCAAAAAATAAAATATTATTTAAAGATTACATGTTGAATTTGTCATATACTTAAAAGGAAAAAAGAGGATCTGTATTCCAAAGGGGTCCAAAAAAATGTAAAAGGACCCACATGTACAAAACTATTTATAGCAGCTCTTTTTACGGTGGCAAAAAAATGGAAATTGAGGAGATGTCCATTAATTGGGAAATGGCTAAACAAGCTGTGATATATGAATGTAATGGAATACTACTGTGCTATAAGAAAGGATGAGCAAACAGACCAGAAAAACCTAGAAAGTCTTATATGAACTGATGCTGAGTGAAATGAACAGAACCAGGAGAACATTGTATACATTAATAGATACATTGTACGATGACTAACTTTGACGGACTTAGCCCTTCTCAAGCTATGCAAGGATCTAAGACAACTCCAAAAGACTCATGGAAAATGCTACGGACATCCTGAAAAAGAACTGTGGAGCCTGAACATCATTTGCTTTCTCTTTTTTTTGTTGCTGTTTCTTCTTTCTTGTGGTTCCTCCCATTAGTTCTAATTCTTCTTTACAACATGATTAATGTGAAGATATATTTAATGATTTAAAATGTATATGTAGAGCCTATACCAAATTGCACACTGTGTTATGGAGGGGAGAGGGAAGGGGGAAGAAAATTTAGAACTCAAAATCTTATGGAAGTGAATATCGAAAACTAAAAATAAATAAACTAATTAAAATTTAAAATGTAATTGGGAAATATTTAACAATAAATAAAAATGAAATTAAAAAAAAGAATGAAGAGGAAGAGTACATGAAAGGGAAGGAATATGAACTATAACTACAAAGGTGAAAGCCAAATGACAGTATGCACAGAGTGCTGGGCTTGGAGGCAGGAAGACCTGAATTTAATTAAATTAATAAATTAATTTAATTTAATTAATGACCTCAGACTAATTCTGTGATGCTAAGCAAGTGTTTCACCTCTCTAAGAATCACTTTCCTCATCTGCAGTTTGAGGCTAACAACAGTCTCTCCCTTGTGGGGCTGTGATAAGGACCCATCAATCACCCAAACAAGTATTTACCTAGCATCTACTATTACAGGTTCTGAACTGCACCAGGTACTACAGATACAAAGACAAAAAAAGACAGCTCCTTGGGAGACAATGCATACATAAATCAGTCTAGACAAAACAGATACAAAACAAGTTCAAGGTACAAGTTCTTGGAGGAAGGACCCTAGCAACGTCTGATCAGGAAAGACTTTTCCCTTGCAAAACTTACAGTGATACATGTATGAGTTGCTATTATCATTTGTGGTTGCTGTGATGTCTGCCTCTGCGACCCCTTTGCGGGTTTTCTTGGTAAAGATATTGGTGTAATTTGCCATTTTCTTCTTCAGTTCTTTTTACAGCCAAGGAAACTGAGGGAAACAGGATTAACTGATTTGTCCAGAGTCCCACAGCTAATAAATGTCTGAGGCCACATTTGAACTCAGACCTTCCTGATCCCAGGTCCCGAGCTCAGTGCACTGTGCCACCTAGGTGCCCATCATTGTAGTAATTGTCATCAGGGAGCCAGAATGTGGAGGGATTTAAATGTTGAAGAGTTTGGGTTTTATCCTATCCAATTCATTCCTCCTTCATAGGATAGCATTACAGCCCCATTTGCAAAGCAGGCAAGGAGCTCACTGGACATTACCTAGATATGCCATCCTAGGGAGCCCTGAACCAGGCTCAGCCTTTGACTCATTTCTTCTAAGGGATTCCAGGAAACTCTCCACTATGCCCAAGCTGACTGACCCCCTAGGATGTGGATTCCAGGTCCTTAGCTGGGACAATCTATCCAAGCCAGGGTGCCTGATGCAAGATGTGACTCATTTCCTGCTCAAGTTCCATTACAGGGCAAGAAGCTAAATGTCAGAGGCAAGAGCATGAATACAGATGGCTTCATTGTCTAACTGGCTTCCCATCCCCAGGAGGGCACTCGGGAAGCATACTTAAAGACACTCTTCGACTGGTCCCCTTATTCCCTGGAGTACAACCTTTGGCTGCATCCCGGACAGGTTTCTAAAGTCCATCCAAGGAGCTCCCTCTTGTGCTTTAGTCAACCCACCCCTCTTTCAAACCTTTCTTAGGCTGAGATAAAGCAAAGAGTGGAAAGCAAGGAAGGGAATGTAAGACCATACACCTGCCTCGTCTTGATCAGTAGCCCTGGGAGGCATACAGACAGGGCCCTACCATGGGGCTGCCCCAAATGAGACAAAAAAGGGGAGCTCTGGATGGGTTAGACAGCTACCCTCAGGTCCCAAGCAGAAGAAATGCCAGAGTACCTGCCTTATCACATTCTGGGGATAAGAATCAATAAGCATATAGAGAGGCAACTCAGAAGCACTGATACAACATTGACTTTCGAGTCAAAAAGACCTGAGTTAGACTCTGAGTGACCTCAGAGACAAAGCAGCTAGTCTATAATCTAGGCAAGTCACTTAGTCTTTCTCAGCCAAAGTTTCTTCATCTGTAAAATGGGGATATAAAAGACCTTGCCTCACAGGGTTGTCATAAAGATCAGATGAGAAGTTATGTAAAGCACTTAGCAAATCTAATCGTTGTTCGGTTGTTTCAGCCATGTCCCGATTCTTCATGACCCCATTTGTGGTTTCCTTGGCAAAGATCCTGGAATGGTTTGCCATTTCCTTTTCCTGCTTATTTTACAGATGAGGAAACTGAGGCAAACAGGGTTAAAGTTACTTCCCTAAGGTCAGACAGGTAGTAAGTATGTGAGGCCAGATTTGAATTCAGGAAGATGAATCTTTCTGACTCCAAATTCAGCACTCTATCCACCTAGCACTGCATAAATGCTAGCTATACTTATCAGCAAGCACCTACTATATGCCAAGCACGGCAGGAAGCCCTAGGCATACAAATACAATAAATACAATTCCTTCTCACAAGGAGGATAGGTTCTGGTATATGCATTGGCATATAAAACTGAGCTAGGCTCTGGGTCTTACTGCAGGAATGTTGGTGGAAAAAGAATGAAACTTTTCACTTGGAAGCCTAATGGAGCTAGGCAAGTGATAAGTGCCAGCTGTCCCCTTAGGAAGCAACCCTTCAGACCAAGACTTCTAACAGGAAGAACTTGAAAAGAATGGCCCAGGAGTGGGAGTTCATGGATATCACACAGCTGCGTGACCTTGAGAAGGGCATTCAATCCCTCCGTGTTCCAGTACCCAAGGATCTGTCACTCTCCAGAGAACATCAGAAGCCAAATATGGCACTCCCCCCAAAAGAAAGGGGTACAGAAGGAAGTTTGTTATGGTTCAGTCATTTTCAGTCATGTCCGACTCTTCATGAATCCATTTGGGGTTTTCTGGGCAAAGATACAGGAGTGATTGGCCATTTCTTTCTCCAGCTCATTTTACAGATGAGGAAACTGAGGCAAACAGGGTGAAGTGACTTATACAGGGTCACACAGCTAGTAAGCGTGAGGTTGGATTTGAACTCAGGACTTCTTGACTCCAGATCCAGAACTCTACTCCACCACTCAGTTACCTCTAATATAACCTCCTTTATCTATAGGGCAAAGACCAGGTCTTATCTGAATTTTGTATCACTCCCAGCATCCAGCAAGGACAGGGCTCTATATAAAGCAGTTATTTAATAAACCATCTTTTCATTAACTTTATCCTTCTCATCATCCACTAGAGCAGGCAATCATGAGGTCAAGCACAAAGTATCCTGGGATGGACGACTAGACCATATCATATTTTTAAAAAGTAAATTTTTTAGATGACTTTTCTTTTCATATCACAGTCTTTTGGGGGGGGCAATAGCTGCCACCCATCCCCAAGTAACTTTTTCTTATAGCAAAAGTGATCATGTCTGATAATGAAAATTCATTCAACTGTAAAACATATCCAGGGACAGGCTACATACAAGAGAAATCACCCAAGAAATTTGTGATGGAAAAAGGAGAGAAACCAGATGGATAGCCTGAAGGATGAACTGGTACCCCAGAAATGTAAAAAGAACAAGAAGGAGGCTCTCCAAACTCCTTGGACTGATCTTTTGGGGAAAAACATGGAAAAAAATTGCAAAGGATGAGAAAGCATTGTGGAAGGGTCTGTATGAATCTGTATGAAACAAACGTCCACAAGGATTGGAGATCCATTTTAATTATTTGTTTCATTTAAACCAGTTTGATACCTGTCTTTTTTGTTTTTTTAAACATTATAGAACTGTGTATATAAAGAGATAGAATGGGTGTTTCAGGACTTGGGAAAAAGTTATCTTTAATATAGAATATATTGTTATTTATCTGATAATTATTATGTATTATCTGATATAGAAATTGAGAGACAAAGAAAGTTAAAGCTTATATGGTAAATCTAGATTCCCAGCCTCCTACAATGGGACGAGAGGAAGAAGCGGGAGAGGCAGGGTAGAGAGACAGAAGCGGGGCTGTGAAGGGGGCATTCACTGAACTGTGCTCACATTACTGTTTTTGGTTTGAAGCCAACACTCTAGCTGAATCATGATATTGATAAAGGGAAGCAGAAAAGCAGGTGGTGTGTTTTGGGAGGGCAAAAAGCCAGGCAGAAGGCAAACAGGAAAAGCCGATGTCATTGACAGTCAAACTAGAGGTCATTTAGTCCAAAGTTATTTTACAGAAGAGGAAGGTGAGGTCCAGGGAAGGAAAGTGACTAGCCAAGTCAAACAAGTTAGCAGTACAGTGAGAAAGGAGCAGCTCTCCTGACACTCAAGCCAGTATTCTTTCTCTACAACACACTTTCTTCTTTTCCAAGGCAGGCAGGGCGGTTTGTGAGGACTCTCACCCATCCTCACTACTACTCCCAAGGAGAGCTGAAAACTTGTGAAAGGGGTCAGGATAACCTAGCTCAGGTCCACACAACAGGTGCCATACAACTCATCTCTATATGGAGTTTTGATCTAGAGTATTACTGAGAAACCCGTCCTTCACTGGACAAGTTTCCCACAAAAAGATTGATTTCTATCTCTTCCTCCCTCCTTCCTTCCACCCCTCTCTGCTTTGAATTTTTCAATCTAAACTTACCAAACAGCATTTCATATACATAGTAGAACAAAGGATTGTAACATATGCACAATTTGCTTTTTAAAAAATATATTTACTAAATCCAACATATCACTTCCAAAGTGGTCCTGCCTGTCTTATTCTTTCTGACTTTCTTTCTTTTCCATGCATTTAAAAAAATGCTTCAGTGTCTCTTATCATTTGTTTCCTCTTTCAGACCTCTCCTTTCACTTCCACCCAAACTGGTAAACAAAAAAACCCAAAACCCTTTTTAACAAATATATATCTATATATCTATATCTATATATATAGATATAGATATATAGATATATATATGAACGAAATGAAGCAAAACAAATTCCTACATTGGCCATGTTCAAAAATGTTTGTCTTATTTTGTATCTCAAGTCCATCACCTTTCTATCAGTTGCTTGGTACGTTGTCAGTCTTTTGTAAGCAGGGTTGATTACTGATCAGAGTTCCCAAGTTTTTCAGTTTAAGTTTTTTTTTCCTAACAAAGTCACTGTTCTCCTGGTTCTACTTGATTCACTCTGTATCAATTCATACAAGTCTTCCCAAGTTTCTCTGAAACTGTTCCATTTGTCATTTCTTACAGCACAGTATTTCATTACGTTGACAAACCGTAATTTGTCCATCCATATCCCAAGTAATGACAACTCCCTTAGTTTTCAGTTCTTTGCTGAAACTAAAAGAAATATTACAAATATTTTTGTATAAACGACAATCTCTCTTTGATCTCTGATTAATACAGACCTAGTAGTGGCATCACTATGTAAAAGGGTATGCAAGTTAGTGACTTTTTTATCTTGCCCCCTTTCTAAGCTCTGACTTTAGTATGATCTCAATTAAGACACTATCTAATTGATGGTGGCAGGGGACACAGGAGGAACCCAAAGGAAAATAAGAACATCTGAAGGAGGGAGGGGAGTCTGGGACAGAGACAGAAATCTAGAAAAGGAGAAGAGGGGTCTGACGAATTCTCATTTCAAGTTACTGAATTGGGTGTATTTGGAGGTGTCTTTAGGATTCAGGAACTTAGCTAATGCCCTGATTCTTGGGAGCTATACTGGATCTGGTCCCATAGGGGAGATAGATGAAGCAAGAACAGAAAAGACAAGGAAATAAGCTTCTAGAAGTTGTTTTCCAAATACCTTAACTCAGGGAGACTACAGGTAAGGGTGTGTTGAATACACAGGGTCAAGTCCTGTGGGATTATATAGTGGAAGAGAGAAGGGATGGATGGAAGAGGGGAGAAAGGAGTAAAGAGGACACCCAGAATGTTCCACTGGGATGAGTATGTGGGTGTCATCTGGGTTGTGACATACCAACCAAACTTCCTTACATGAAGGTGAACAAAGAGACCCAAGCAGCCTGTTATTTTAGGGAAAGGGTGAGAGGGTGGATGGGAATGGGAAAAGAATGTTACAAGGGAAGCATTTTAGTCATCGCCATGTCAGAAAGTTCATGGCCTAAATACCTGTTATACCTATAAACACCTGAATACCTACCTCCAACTAGAATAAGTGAACTCAACTGACTGGACCAGGGACCTCAACGTTAGAAAAGGCTTTTCCTTGGCTGATCTTTACTGTCTAACATATGATCCTTAAAGTCAAACAACCTTCCTTCTAGTTTGGAGAGAAGAGATACACAGACTGACATGTCCTCTTCTTCACACACAGAAGACTGTGAGGATAATCCCACTCCCCCCTAAAGGGTGGTTTGCATGAAGGACAGTTTCCAAAGCTAATTCTAAATAGATGCTGGATCTGAAGCATGGGGAGGAAAGCATAGCACCCTACAAAGCACACTGGATTTGGAACTGGAGAATCTGGGTTCAAATCCTACCTCTGGCACTAGCTATCTGTGTAAACCCCTTAATATCTTTTTGGTCTCAGTTTCCTTGCTGATAAAATGAATGACCTCTAGGTCCCTTCTAGCTCTTAGGACCTATGATCCTATGACCCTAGGAACCCTGTTCTGTCTTACTACCTATGGCACTGAGAGGCAACTCAACCTTTCTGACTTTCAGCTTCCTCATTTTAAAAATGACCTTTAAATGTTCCTTTCAATTCCAAATATAAGATACATAACCTGATTACAAGAGGGCCTGAGCTTCCTTGACCTTCACTATATCTTTACATAATCAGAGAGTAACCATAAATCAGCCAGCGGAGTCAAGCAAAGACAGATAATGAAGGGAAAACTTGTTGTGCTTGGGAAGCCCAGGACTTCCTAGGTAGGTGGAAGTGTGGAGGCCCATAAAACGGAAGCCTGGGAAGAAGGGAGGGGGTTAGGGGAAGTCACTTTGAATTTGTAGGATTTTAAAGCTGAAGAGGACACCTCCGGTTATCCAGTACTGCCCCATAATTATACAAAGAAAGAAAGTGAAGCCCCAATAAGAGAAGTCATTTGCTTATGCTGACAGCCTGGAGCTGAGGTGAAGGTGAAATTCAGATTTCCTGACTCCCAATCTGGGTTCTTTTCACTAATAAACACCACCTATTCTGTCAGACTTACACAATTCTGGCTAATCATTAAGCCTGTGCCCCATCAGAGAATAGCCGCCTGATCTCAGAGATGCCAGGTGAACCTTTTGGACCAAGTCAGAGACACAGCCTCCAGTTTCAGCTGTCCCTAATGTCGTGGATGACTTGCTCTCTCTGGGCCTCAATTTCCTTGTCTGTAAAATAAGAAGACTGTATTAAATGACCCTGAAGGTCACTTTTCTAGCTCTAACTTTTGAGGCTCTCATCCTAGAAACAAACACACTGTTTTATTCTTTGGTTCTGGAGACTGGGAAGGAAGCAGCTTTGTGACCATGCAATGCATTCTTCCCCAGGGAAGCTCTTTGCCTACTCCTATACCCCTGTCCCACTTAGAGAGCCCTTAAGGGAAATGTAGCTCTTTAACCAGGGAAACTATATGGCACAGTGGACAGAGTGCCAGGCCTGGAGTCAGAAAGACAAGTTTCAAATCCAGCCTCAGACGTTAACTAGCTGTGTGACCCTGGACAAGTCATTTAACCCTGTTTGCCTCAGTTTACTCATTGTTCAAATGAGCTGGAAAAGGAAGTGGCAAACCACTCCAGTATCTTTGCCGATAAATTCCGACTACATTTATGGAATAGTAGAGCCAAATCAGGGATTGGAGAATGACTTGCATTCTTACAAATTTGACTCAGCTCTCTATATATTTTAGAAATTAGGCCTTTCTCAGAGATGCTGCCTGTAAAAATCATTTCCCAGCTTTAACTTCCCTTCTAATCTTGGGTGCACTGGCTCTGTCCTTGCAAAAACTTTTTAATTTAATGTAATCAAAATTATCCATTTTGCATTTCATAATGGTCTCTATCTCTTACTTGGTCATGAATTCTCCACTCTAAACAGATTGTCCTTGAGGTTAAATCCCAGAAGATCTTGAGAAAAAGGATAAATTGAGGAGTTGAGGGAGCCAAGAAGAGACACTAAGAAACCTTCAGCTGAGGAGAGAAACCTAATATATGGAGGTGCTTCGAGGGAGGGGCCTTTGATAAGGCTCTTGGGTCCCCTTTGTATGGACTGGGTGGCCTGATGATGAGAACAGAGGTTTCTGAGAACAGAGTAAATTAAAAGGGAAGACATTACACTTGCTAACTTCTCCTGTTAATAAAAGGAGGTCATAGTAGTCCTAGGGCCCAGAAAATAAAATCAATTGATTTTTTTGAGAAAACAGTATATAAAAAAGAGGACAGGACGACTTAGGATGGCCCCAACAAGAGGATTCCTTCCCATCACCCCCACCCCGCTTTCCTTTTCCCCTCCATCTCACTATTAGGGTCTAAAGGAAGAAAGGCCAAAGGGAGCTCTTACTTTTCTGCTGCCTGAAAACAGTCTTCCTGAGCTGAAGGCCCAAGGGAAGCAGTCTTTGGGGAGACCATGGAAAGAGGAGCACAGTACGTGTTGGGAGGGGGAAGCAGTAACTAGGGACTGTCATTTGCTTTTTCCATTTCTTTGGTCTAAAAAAACCCATCCAAACCCTAACCTCCTTGGACTGCATTTCTTTGAGAAAGCTCTGTGGGCATTCGCATCCATTATCTCAGGTATTCTCATAGGCTCTGCGGCGTTTTTCTAGGGCAATGCAGAGCTGAAATTCTTTTCTTTAGATCAACCTACTCCCTGTGTCCCTTCACCCATATTTAAGATGACACCATTTATCAAAAATCTATTCTCTCCTTTTCTTTTATAGACCCCTTTCTATAAGCCAGCAGCAGCTGTTAATAAGCAAAGGACACTCTCAATATACACATCCCAATGGTTTGTCTGTCCTTTCCCTTCCTGATTTTAAAATAACTCTTTTCTTTTCCCCACCCACCACCTCTTTTCTTAATATTCCATGAAGTCACTCATCCTGACAGTTATTCTGCATGTCTTATGCTGAAAATAGGCCATATGAAGACTTTTATGTGACTATTCCCCAAATACTTTAATTCCCACTGCAGTGTGGTCCAATGTTAAGTCCAGACACTTATTTTGCTTCTTACTCCTTGTATGAGTACTTGGGACATCTGAAAATAAGAGGGTTGGACCATATAGACTCTTAAGGCCCCTTTTAGCTCTAAATCTAACAATCTTTCCAATCAATGTATCTCTGTTCCCACCAATTATTAGTTTACGCCAAGAACACGTGTCATTACCATCAGCCTTTAGAAATTCCCACCCTTTAAAGTCTGACAGTCAATAAAAGCGAACAGTCTCATCTGTCCTAAAGGCAATGTGGCATGATGAGAAAAGCCCTGGATTGGTAGCTGGAGGCTCTATGTGGTGCTTCCAGACTGGCATTACCTCTCTGTGGGACCTTGGACAACTCATATACAAAGAAACAGCTGGAAAGAACCTCTAAGAAGCCTTCTCCACCATCTGGGTCTCCAGCTTCTTGTTGCCCTCCAGAAGAAGTTATAATCTAGCTGAGGAGATGAGATATACATAAATGAGAGTCATAGGGAAGGAGGAAGAGGAAGGGAGGGAGGGAGGGAGAGAGGAAGGAAGAGAGGAAGGAAGGAAGGAAGGAAGGAAGGAAGGAAGGAAGGAAGGAAGGAAGGAAGGAAGGAAGGAAGGAAAGAAGGAAGAAAGGGAAGGGAAGGGAAGGGAAGAAGGAAGAAAGGAAGGAAGGAAAGGAGAGAGGGAGAGAGGGAGGGAGGGAGGAAGGAAGGAAGGAAGGGAGGGAGGGAAGGAAGGGATTGACTAAGTGCCTATTAAATGCCGATCCTCATAACAACACGGGGAGGTAGATGTTATGTTATCTGTTTTACAGTTGAAAAAAATAAGACAGACAGAGGTTAAGTGTCTTGCCCAGAATCACAAGAGAGAAGATAAATGCCAAATGAGTGGCATGAACACAATTAAATACTGTAGGAGTCCAAAAGAGTAGGGGGCAGTGTGGTACAATGAAGAGAGCTTTAGACTAGAAGGCAGATTCAAATTCCAGCATTGCTCCTTGCTACGTCTTTTCACCTCCTTACCCTAAACCTTAGCTTCTTCATCTGGAAAATGAGAGAATTGGATTAAATAATCTGTAAGGTCTCTTTCACTTCAAACTAAAAGATCGAAGGAGATTGGGATAAACCTTGCTATCTTGGTCAAATTCTCTGAGTTTGTATTCCTTAGAGGTCTTTTTAGGGTTGGAAATTGGAAAAGAAAAGGAGCAATAACCATCTTTGACTATGAGGCAAAATTTATTGAATGTACGGTCATTGTGGGCGGGAGTAATTTCTTTGCTTTTCTTTTGGTCACTGTATCCCCTAGCACACTGCCTTACACATAGCACATGTTTAATAAATGTTTATGGGTTTCAATCTGGATACTTTGATTAGGGTAGAAAGATGTTATACTACCCCAGGGTCAGAGAGACCCCCAATGAAATTCCAACTGAAGTCAACAGAGGACTTAACTATGTGAATATAGAAGAGAATACGTATGTCTCATCTTAAAGGCTAAGTCAGAGAGACCCTCATTCCTTTCCTCAGCCAGGCTCATGGTCCTATATGCCAGGAAAAGTTACATGACTGCTGGGGAAGGACCTTACAAGGAAGAAGCAACAGATAAGCCCCTCTTTAGAGTTCTTCCTAAAGGCTATGCAGCTCCTGATCAGTGTGTGCTTGTGTGATCCTGCTCAGGAGCGGGAAAGGGAAGTGGAGCAGATTTCAGGATGTAGGCAGCTTTAGTATCCCCATAGCCCTTTCCTGTCTTTCCTCCCCCTCCTCCTCCAGGTTTTTGCCTAGAATAGCTTAGCAATGAGTCCAACGCAAAAAAACCTTTCTTTTTGCTATTCAAGCTATTTCTAGCTCTCTGCCCTGGCATCCCACCCCCAATCAGAACCCAGCTCTAACTCACCTGGGCACCCTGTCCCTTTTCAGGAGCTTAGAGAGAGGGTGTGCCTGGGGGCTTCCTGTTCACCTTTTCTTAGGAAGCACAGAGACTTTGACTGTAACAAGGCAGAGGCCAGGAAGGATCTCCCAGACTTGTGGTCAAGACTTGCAGAGACACAGTGAGGTCAGGTGCCAGACACCACCTGGCCACTTCCTATCTTTCCAGTCTTCTTACACATTATTTTCCTCTGCTCCCGTAAAGTCTTTGGTCCACTGACTGATAATGGCCTCAAGGTTCCTTCTACTAGAAGAACAACCATGGGCATTCTCACTGGATGTCCCCCATGTCTGGAATACTCTCTGTCCTCATCTAAACCTCTTGGCTTTCCTGGCTTCAAATCCCAGCTAAAGTTCTAGCTTCTGAGGGAAACCTTTTTCAATCCCCCTTAATGCTAGTACCTTTCCTCTGTTGATTATCTTCAACTGATCCTGTTCATAAACTTTGCACCTTTAGTTCTTAATACCAAGTCTGGGACATAGCAGGGTGCTTAATAAATGCTTACTGACTGACAAGTCCCCCATGAATGAAAGAAAAGTGAAAAAAGGATGGGGGAGAGGCTAGTCACTTAGAATAAGGGCTTACCGGAAAAGATGGTGTAAAGCAGAATCAATTTTCCAGAGAAGAAAAACAAAGAGTTTGTCCTATACCAATTTCCCCTAATCATTTTCTATGTCAGCACAGTGACTGGCATGCAGTAGGAGCTTAATAAATGCTTGTTGCCCTGGATTGGATTTATAAAATCTTAGCTTTACCAGGATAGAAGAAAGGGATCTAAGCAAAAACTAAGCCCTAGACACACCAATTCTCCTGACTGGGAGCTATGCCCAAAAGGGTTTAGGAATGGCCCACCTACATAGTGAGATTATAGGAGATTTTAAGGTAACTGATCCTCTCCTACCCCATTCCATCCTGATTCCCCTAAAACATCTAGCCTCCCTGTATGAACCAATAGAACTCAGATTTATAAGTCTATTCTCAATCTGGACATTCCTATCAACCTATACCATGCGACTCTTTTCCATGCCCTCCCACAGATCTTGCATGGGGATAAGGGTCTACCCTTTCGTCCTCTTTTCATCTGATGGACACTGATGGAGTCTATGTACTGTTCAATGTTTATCCCTTGATTTTTCTACCATGACCAGCCCCACTTTTTTTTAAGTAAGTTGTCTTTTGCTAGTGACATTATGGCACTTCTCTCACATAATTCTCAGCTTATAACATGCTGCCACCAACTCCCGCCCACCATAGACTTCTCCATTGACCTTTGGCTAAGATACAGCATGAGGTTACATGACTCACCCAGGGTCAAACACCTGGTAACTATGTGAGACTGGATTTGAACTCAGGTCTTCCTGACTCTGGGCCCAAAACTCTATCTACTATACCACTTGGCTGCCTCTTGACCGCCTCTGCCTACGAAAGAAGTAGGTAAGGACCAGAGAAGGAAAACTGACTTGGCTAAGATCACACCTGAACTAATGAATCCAGGATTTGAACTCAGATCCCCTGACTTCAACCCAGAACTCAGATCCCCTGACTTCAACCCAGAACTCAGATCTTATTTAATTCTATTTTTTCATGCAGAAATTCTTGTTTATTAATTCCTCACACAAACAAAAGTTCAATAAATCACACTTTAAGGCTGACAAAATGCTACATATAAATGATGTCATCTGATCCCCACAGCCCCATAAGAAATGAACTGCAGGAATTATCTCCATTTTACAGATGAGAAAACTGAGATCCAGGGAGGACAAATGCCCCTGTGATGACATGGCCAAGCCAATACTCTGTCCACTACACTGTGGGCTCTAGCAGAAAGACATGTCTCTAGCAAGAGCTCAAAAAATATTTGAAGATTCTTATTTTATGTAGGGTAAGAGGTCCTCTATTTTTGAGCAGGAGGTTTGTATAAGGGGATGGGAGGCAGCCAAGGGATATATGCTGAGTGACTGAGTGGGAGGCAGCCAAGGGATATATGCTGAGTGACTGAGTGTGATAGGAGTAGAGGATCAGGACACAGTAAAAGGTGAAAGCTAAGAACAATCTTTAGCATTGGACCTGGCAAGGAAGTACACACTGGAGGCTGGTCCACTGACAGAATGAACTCCCAAGCCTCGAGCTAGACTGAGACTGAACTCCAGTTTTGGAATTTACAGCCGAAGGGCCCAGGCCCAGTGAGAGGTTTTTGGCAGGTGGGAGGAGTGCTGCTTGGGAGAGGAGGTAATCAGGCAGGCAGACGAGCAGAGAGGGCTGGAATGGGCTGTCTCATCAAATGATCCTGGCCTTATATGGAGATTCCCACGGCGAAGCACACCCAGCCCTCAGCTGTTTTCCACCCCAGCAGACTGCGTTTGGCCAAGGAAGAGAGATCTGCCTGCTCAGCCCGGTTTAACTACTTTCCTACCAAAGGCAGACCAGGTAGGATCCAGAAAAAGAAAAAAAAAGGGGGGGAGAGGTGTTCCTTCTGTGGAAAGCCCTTATTAAATATTGGCAGACTGAGAAACCCTACATCCAAAGGCTGCAGAAAGGACCATGACCCCATGCCCATCTACAGGACATCACCCTCAGAAATCGGAAATGTAACCATAGATAAGAAAAGATCAAAAGATTCTCCTAGAGACTCAGGATGGAGACTTGAAGGATGGGAGATGAACTTGAGGAGAGCCTAGGCACCGGTCCACCCTGCCCCAAGGCGGTCTCCTAATAACTGACATTTATCCTGCAGTTTAAAGTCTACAAAGCACTTTACATACATTGTCTATTTAATCTCCACAAGAACTCTGTGACAGAGGGACAACCCATATTGTTATCTCCATTTTACAGAAGAAGAAACTAAAATTAGGAAAGATTAAATGGCTTGCTTTCACAGTAAGACAACTATTAAGTGTCGGGGGTGGGCTGTAAATTCAGGTCTCCCTCATTTCTACACCTGGCACAATTTGTGGTAAACAGAAGAAGCTTAATATATACTTGTTGACTGATTGTCTCTAAGTCCCATACAATATTTGCTATATCACATTCAACAACTCCATTTAATACCATAAACAGGACAAGTGAATTTATTACGTCTGTGCATTTTCAAGGTGTGTGTCCATCCCAACATTAAGTAAAGCTGCATAAAGCCTTTTGTGGGGTAATTTGGCAAAAGACCGGATTAAGAAAAAAAATCACAAGATCATTGATTTATCTTTGAAGGTACTTTTAAAGTCATTAAGTTCAGGTCTTCTCTCTCCTCCCATACACTTTTAAGTTTATTTCTAAGTCCTCCCAGCAAAGAGAAAAAGAAAAAGAAAAACCTACTGGTAATAAATAAGCACAGTTAAACAAACCAAATATTTGTCACATTCAAAAATGGATGTCTCCTTCTTCATCTTGAATTCATTCCCTTCTGATGGGAGATAGGTACCTGCTTACTTTATCATCAGCCTCCTGGAGTCATGGTTGATAAAAGCATTCTATTAGATGTACTTAAGTCTTTGAAAATTGTTTTCCTTCTTTTTTTTTTTAAGGTTACAGTCATTAAATAAATTCTTCTCCTGGTTCTGTTCATTTCACTCTGCATCAGTTCATATAAGTCCTCAAGTTTCTCTAAAGTCAATCAATAAGTTTTTATTAAACACTTGCTAGGTACTAGGGATACAAAGAAAGGTCAAAAAACATACAAAAAACAGAAAGGCCTTTGCTCTCAAAAACTCATAGTCTAGGAGGAGACAACATGCAGACTACATACAACTAGATATAGACAGGATAAATTGGAGATAATTACAGAGGGAAGGGACTCATATTAAAGGGAATTAGGAAAAGCTTCTCCTAGATGGTGGGATTTTAGAGAAGACTTGTGGGAAATCAAGGAAGTCAGGGTACAAAAGTGAGGAGGCAGAGAATATTCCAGTCGTGGGGGACAGCCAATAAGAATGCCCAGGGTCAGGAGATGAACTGTCTTATGAAAGTAACAAAACAGTGATCAGGAAAGGCTGGAAGGGGCCAGGTTATAAAGGGCTTTAAAGGACAAATATGGGATTTTATAGTTAATCCTAGGGTTTAATGAATAGGGAGATGACACGGTCAGACTTGTACTTTAAGAAAATCAATCTGATGCATGAGCAGATGGGCTGCAGTGGGGAGAGATGAGGCAGGAATATCTGCCAGCAGGCTATTGCTGTAGGCCAAATTGGGGTGATGAATGCCTGCACCAAGGTGGTGACAAATCCAGAGTAGAGAAGGGTAGGGGAG
The DNA here is from genome assembly GCA_028658325.1 of Potorous gilbertii. NCBI lineage: Eukaryota > Metazoa > Chordata > Mammalia > Diprotodontia > Potoroidae > Potorous > Potorous gilbertii. The sequence continues at coordinate 123,270,575 of CM053772.1, read as the reverse complement.
TATACAAGAGATGTTGGGAAGACAGAATCCATGGGAACAGACAACTGATTGATTGGTTATACGTGGTGACAGTAAAGAATCAAGGGTGACATATGCGCTTAAGTGACTCCAGGGATAGTGGTGTGTCCTATAATAGTAAGGCAATTTGGAAGATAAGCAGGATAGCTAAAACTTAGCAGGCTAAAGTATATACTATTGATGGCTATTTAGTGGGATTTTTGTTTGTGTTAAGGGAGAAGGCAGGCAGGATGTGACAGAGAGGAGAGAAAGGTCTAGGGAAGTAGAAGTAATTTGTAAAATCTGTTGCAGTACTCCATGTTCATGTCTGCACCTCCAATGCTTATGCCTGCCAAAAAATAATGAATAAAATTAAAAACTAAAATCCCTCAAGCAGCAGGGAGAAAATGGAGGCATGGGGAGTTAGGGGGTGGGGTTTCTAGTTACCATTAATCTTTGAGAAATTAAGGAATGAGGGGGGCAGGGTACACAGACAAGGCAAGTCAGAAGCATCCAAGTCAGAACAGCCCGTTGCTATGGTGACAAGATCCCACAAGGAAACCCAGTAAAAAACTACCCTATTGCAGTGGAAAGAGGACCGGAGGGGAGGAGGGGGAAGAGGGATGACAGTCCAGAGGAAGCAGGCCATTTGGCCAGTTATTCAGAGGTAGACCACTTGGGCAATTACTTAGTAATAGTCAGTCATGGGAAGCAGATATGTTGCCTCTCATTTGGGTCTTCAGTCTGGATCCTCTGGCTTTAGTTTAATTGGAAAGGTCTGGCTGGAGTACAGAACTGGCAAGGCAAGATCAAGCCAACACAGGTGGGGTGTTGAAAAGCAGAACCAAATCATTTGTGTTCACAAACAAGACTGCACCACTCCCTGGGGTGCCTGGCAAAGGGGATTTTGGCTTCTTCTCAACACCAGCCTCTCTGGAAGGGACAGACAGGGGTGCTGGGGGTACTGCAAGTATACCCTTCCTCCCCAGGTATCAACCAAAACCCCCTGACTTGACAACTAACCCCAGTGGAGCTAAATATGACCGAAAAAGGAGCGGGGGAAAAAAGCATTAACTAGTCATAGACTTGGCCACCCCTAGGGAATCTTTCTCCTTCTTTCTCAATTTAACTGATCATTAACCTCTCAGAGTTTCCAAAGAACTGAAACTAACTCTAGAGGAAGCCAGGACAGGATTGGACCTCATGGATAACAGGGCTCTCTTTTCACAGCCTTCAAAACAGAGAGAAAAAAATCACTGAAGAATTAGAACACAGCAGAGAAGAAAAAGACCAAGTAGTCTTAAGAGGTGACTTATCTAGACTAAATGTCAACAAGCAAACAACCTCAGCTTGGCTTAAGACAAGCATCTGATTCCAAAGACCCAGTCCCTTCAGCACTTCCCTATTCCTATAAAGACACACAGACTATGGAACTACTTTGGGGAACCAAGGAGCCCTAGCAAGCAGAGGAAGTCTGCCTGGTTTCCCTAGCTCCTCTCCCAGGACTGGCTGCTAGCAGAACTCATCACATTTGGCTTAAAATGTGCCTGATATGTTAAACTTTCCTTTGCCCCGCCTCGACCTCTCGCTAAGGAAAGAAAATATTATACTAAAGGGCCTGACTCTTGGTACCACCCTGTCAGTTTGGGCTCCATGGTGGGATGAAATGAGTTGCTCTTAGGCATTCCATGGTTAATAAAAGGAGGTTTAAATATAGCCGTGGCAGAGAAAGGATGCTCAGAGATACTTCAGCATTTAGCTTGAATAGATGTTGCTTCCCTTGTCTCCATCTGGAAACAACCGGAATGGTCTTAGGACACCTGCCAGATCTAAAGGGCCCCAACTTCATGGGAGTGGACCTTTTTTTGGCCTTAGGTGTATGATCAGAAGCTCTCAGGGAGCTGCACCAAGGGAGAAAGAGAATTGGTTCACAGTCCCCAACCCAACCAAATCCTGGGGACAGTTTTATTGCCTTTTAGGGAAAAACTAACCCAAAGGGATGGGAGGGTGAGAGAGAAACAATAATGACAGATAGTGGTCTTAGCACAACAGGAAAGTTCTAAATTTCTATGAAGGCTCATTTACTTTCATGCCTCATTCCCCATTCACCCCTACACAAGGATGCCTACACAAGGTCTATGGGACCATTAAGCTAGGAAAAATACATGGCAAATGCCTATCCCCAGTCCTATTCTAGCCCTAAATGGAAAGGAGGATCTTCCATCTTGCCCAGGTTTAGGCATCATGGTAATATGTAAAGATTACTGATATTCAAGTCAGAGAACCTGCCCTCATGGCCCTGAGGCAAACTGATGTCCCTAAAACTCAGCTTACTCATCTATAAAATGAGGCTAACAATATTTCTATGACTTACTTCAAAAGGGTTGTTTTGTAAAGCTCTCTATATGGGTCTGTCTCAGAATATCCCCTCTCATGTTATGATCTATAACTTCCTAATAATCAATAATATGCCAAAAGGCAACAATTAGGACTGCCCTAGTCCTCCAGGAATTCTGCGGCTCATGGATACCCAGGCTAGTACCAAATATGACCCAGAAAGTCCCTGAAATAGCTCTGGCAGGTTATGGAAGTTAAGTCAAAATACACAACTCACACTTAGCCATCACCCCCTACCAAATTCTCTCATGCCAGATCAGGTATTAACTCCATGGGACTGAGGGCAGCAACCTCTGTTTTATATTTAGCTACTTATATTTAACAGTATTACCCTTTACATGACAGTTTACAATCAAACTCTTTTTCTAGGCTTCCATGTGAAATTGAGAGTTTCCAGAACAGAAATTACTCATGGCAAGAAAAGGAATGAAGGACAGCTAATTTGTACCACAAACAACATCTCATATTTGAAGACGCTTCCCTAAATAGCTTCTGGGAAGGGAACAGAATCTCTTCTCCCATTCCTCCTATGACTGACTGCTTCCAATATAACAAGATTATAGGATCTAGATTGGAATATATAGAGAATCATACAGCTAAAAAGGCCCTTAGAGACCATCTAATCCAGGGGGTTGGCAGGAAATTGTAGCCTCAAGGCTACATGTGGCCCTAGGTACTCAAGTGCTACCCTTTGACTGACTCTAAACTTCACAGAACAAGGGGGAATTTGTTTCATCAGTCTCACAGTCAAAGGGCAATACTTGAGGACCTAGAGGGTCACATGTGACCTGGAGGTCAGAGGTTCCTCCCACCTTTGATTCTAGTCCAACCCCTTAATTTTTACAAATGAGGAAACTGAGGTTTCAGAAAAGTAAAAATTACTTGTTCAATCCTTTAATTTACAAATAAGAACTTACTTATAAACGGCACTGAATATCTCAAAGGCAGGATTTGAAACTAGGTCTTCCTGACTCCAAGTCTAACACATGATTCACTAAGCTAAGATGCTTCTCTAAGTACCAGAGAGAACAGGTTCCTTACTCAGCCACCTCCCTACCCACTTCCACTCCTCAGGTCAATAGCTAGAAGGAAAAAAGGAAGTATTCCTTAGCCTGAGGTTCTCTGCTATTCCTCAAGTTTCCCTTGGGTCAGAAAGGTCTAAAGGGGAATTAAGGAGGCATGTCACTACCCAGAAGCCAGTGAACTGGAAGATCACCAGTCTCCTTCCTAAGTCACTGCTGATGAAGGTGGAGAAGGGGGAAAGAGAGGAAGACACTGAATCACAAGAAGACAATCACAGCGTTGTCTCCTTGTGACGCAGGAAGGAGCATCAAAAAATTGTGGCAGCGGAAAGGCAAACAGCATGGGAGAAGGGCACCGAGAGCAGCTCTGCCACCTACTCTGAGCTTAAACTCAGATTCCCTGATGGGATCAGGCAGTGGAGAAGGCAAGGAAGGGGCAGAAATCTAACCTTCAGCACCACTCTCTACGTCAGAGAAGGAAGGTACGCACATTAGACAATAACAACTCGAATTTACAGAGGACCCAATTCAGCAAGAACATTCTTACCCCATTTTACTAAGGGGAAAATATCTCAGAGATGAAGTTACTTGACCAACGTCACATGGCCAGTAAGTGTTATTTCAGCATTCAAGTCAAAGATTTGTCTTTTTTTTTTTTTAATTAACTGATTTAGTTTTCAACACTCACTTCCATAAGCTTTTGAGTTTTAAATTTTCCCTGCCTTCCTCCCCATCTCCTTCCTCAAGATGAGGTGCAATCTGATAAAGGCTCTACATACACATTCTTATTAAACATAGTTTCACATTAGTCATGTTGTACAGAATTAGAACCAATGAGAGGAACCACGAGAAAGAAAACAAAATAAAAAGGAGAGAGCCTTCGATCTGCATTCAGACTCAATAGTTCTTTCTCTGGATGGGGATAGCGTTTTCCATCATGAGTCTTTTGGAGTTGCAGAGACTCTTGTCTTAAGGGTCCTGGCATTTTTTCCACTATAACAAATAGGAGGATAGATAATTCTCTCACGACCCTTATAGCTCTTCTCTGCAACCCCAGGAAATGTTCTATTCATCCCACAACATTAAGAAAAGAAAGAAAAAGACATTCTTTCAACATCCACCTGCTTCATATACCCACACTTATTGACATTACTTTTGAACTTTACTGCATCTATGACAGAAACATGCATGTGCATTTGTGGTCATTGTTCACTTGGCTCTTCTCTCCTCCAGCATCTCTGAGAGCATAAATGCTTTGGCATTCAGGGCCAAATCAATGACATCCTACTCTGCCTTTTGGAACTGTCCAAGCTACTTTTCCAAGCTTAGAGTTTACCATTAGAAAGAGACCTGGGTTTGAATCTTAGTTCTCTCATCAACTAGCAATTTGGGGACAGTTTCTTCACCTGCAAAAGGAGGGTGATGGACCATTTCCAGTGTCTTCCAACTGTAAGATTCTATAAGCATAGAAGTTTCTCTTCTACTTTTTTCTCTCTCCCACTCCCTTTCCCTTCCTCTCCCTCCTTTTCTCTGTTCCTTCCTTTCTCTCACTCTCTCCCCTCCTCTCTTCTTCTCCCTCCCTCTCCTTGTCTTTCTTTCACCCTTTATCCCCACACCCATTAAAAAGGGATGAGGTCTAGTTTTATAGGGAGGAGTCAGGTTTTCCTTGAAAGGGAAATGACCTCTTTGCTTGCTTTATAATCTGTCTTCTTGTGTGGATGAATACACACCCTGGTGTGAGGAGACCTACCAGTTGACTTCCAAGACTGTTTAATTGTGGACATATGTCAAAGGTCACCAAAGTCAAGAGAGTTTATAATTAAGTCAGTGCTGGAAGAATCTCAGAGATCGCCCAGTCCAGCCCCCAGACACTCAGTCTGTTTCGCAATGGGGATGAACATACTTTGGAAGGGGAATCAACCAAAGGAATTGTTCTGGTTCTGTTTTTTGGGTTTTTTTAAACATAAGAAAGGAAGCATCGTGAGTCTCCTGCTGTCTTGCTAAATTACAAGATCATGCTTTTATAGCTCAAAGCTTCATTTTATTCACTACCTGTACTGATCTCCCTAGGGAGACTGAACTTCCTGTACATAACCAATGCTAGGACCTTAAGGGTTAGAAAGAAATGTAAAGGTTATCTAATACAACTTCCTTCCAACTTCAGACTGGCCATCCTGACTGTTCTTCCTATTTCCAGTAACGATTTTTGGGGTCAGAGAACACAAGTTGGATGGTCCTTCAGCTCCAAATCTCTACTTCCTATGATCAATTATTAAACCATTCTAGTTAGGAAGTATCTTCCATTTAAGAGAATTGACTGGAATTGTGATTTCCATGGTATGAGAGGAGCTCCACCATTGAAAGAAGGCTAGGGCACTGCACCTACCAATGCAGGTGGGTACCTCTGCAACAAGAGCAAATGATGATCAAGGGTCATGGAGTCTGAGGTAGCACTTGAACCCAGGTCTTTTTCAATCTGAGACCAGTTCACCTTTCTTAAATGAGTCAAAATCTGCCTCTCTATAATCTGAACTCACTGGGTCTATTTTCTGGAATCACACAGAATAGTAAATCCACTCCCAATTCTGCCAAAGGATTTGAAGAGTTCCCTCAATGGGAATGACTTAAAATGAAGTTCCTGAGGGCATATAGGAACAGTGTAAAATGCCAAATGACTGATGTTGGAGGGGCAAGCCAACTGGAGTGGCCGGAACTTCATCAAATACCTCCGTGAACCCTGGGAGTTCTCAGGATGTGATGTTCAACAACCTACAAGGAGAATGGAAGACATCAACAGCCAAGTCTGGAGTTGGTGGCCTCTTTGTTAAAAAGAACTGAAATACAAATATTCCCTGGGAAGCGATTCGACTCTCAGATGGTAAATGCACAGACCTATAGGTAGATCATTCAGGTCTCTTTTTAGAGAAGACGTGCCTTGTCTTTAAAATGGATATCGTTGTGCTAGGGGCAGTAACAGATACAAAGAAGCAAGCACACACACACGGAAAATTCAATACAAATGCAAGTCAATACATGGAAAGCCACAAAACAGACAAAAACAATGAAGCGAGTATTAGTCAGTAAGCACTCTAGAAGTCTGGCAGAGATAGGTCTCTGTGGACTCTGGATTGTGGTCAGAGGGAAGGAAGCCTTCCTGAGGTAGGTGGATGTAGGTAACATCCAGAAGAGGAGAAAAAGAGTATTTATGGATGGAAGGAATAACATAAACAGGAATAACAATGAGCCAAGCATGCTAAGGGAAGGAAAAGGCAAAAAATAAGCATTTCTTAAGCATCTACTAAAGGCAGCTAGGTGGCACAGTAGATGAAGCACCAACCAAGCCTGAGTTCAAATCCTATTAGCTGAGTGACCCTGGGTAAATCACTTAACTCTGCTTTGCCTCAGTTGCCTTATCTGTAAAATAAGCTGGAGAAAGAAATGGTAAACCACTCCAGTATCTTTGCCAAGAAAACTCCAAATAGGCTCACAAAAACTTGGACATTACTGAAAACTATGAACAACAAAGAAGAAGCAGCACCTACTACGCTGCCAGGCACCGTACTAAGCGCTTTACAAATGTTATCACTAGGGAATACTCTACAGACAAGCATATCTGACTGGAAAACTCTTCACAAGAAGGATTCTGGAATATTAGACCCAGATAGAAAAGTGGAGATCATCTGGTTCAACTCCCTCATTTTAAAGGAATAAAATCAATTATCCAAGATCACACTGCTAATTGGACACTGAGAGAAGACCAGAAGTCACACCCCTGATTCCCGGTCCAACCTTCTTCAGACCCTTCTGGCTACCGCTCATAAACAGTCACCCAGAATTCAAGAAAACTTATGCAAACAATCATATATCTATAATCCAAGGCAGGATGCATGATGTAAACACTCTAGATCACTCTATGTTCATTCTCTCCTCACCATTAACTCCTCTCCCCCATTACAGCAGATAAGAGGAGACATTTCTTTTGGAGGAAGGGAACATACCCTGAAGGAGAAAACATCAAAATTAAAAGCATAATGGAATTCACTAAAGAGAGAAAGAACCTGGGGATGTCTGTCTCCTGCAAAGTGCAGATTCTCTCTGGTCATGGTCAAAGCATAAACCCCCAGTTTATTCCAAGTGAAAGTCAAAACAGCATGATCAAAGCATCAGGTGAAAAAGTTAAGCCCCATGGGGCCTCCAATTAGGTTTGCTTGCACATAAGAGTACACAGCAGTCATCAAAATGTCCATGCCATTGTGATGGAACCTAAAGACTCTGCAATCTGAAACGTTTTTCCATCTGAATGGATACATGAAGACACACCCATCCAGTATCATAGAAGTTATAAGATATCTGTCTAAAGGCTGGCTCTGTATGACTAACTTGCTCATACAAGGATGGAAACTGAAAACCTGACTTGGTCTGGTCAGTCCCATACTCTATATAACAAATTGAGCTAGAAGGGGATTTGGGGGATTATGTCACGCAGCACTTCTGCCACTGAAAACTTCTCGGCTGGAAAGATATAAATGGAATAAGAAAAACCTGGTTTGGAGGTAGGGGGTATCTTGGAAATGTGGAATATATTCAGGATAATGGAAAATGGGAGAAGGGAGGGAGGGAAGGAGGAGAAGAGGAAAGAAGGAAGGAAGGTAGGCAGGCAAGAAGGGAGAAAGGAAAGATGGAAGGAAGGAAGGAAAGAAGGAAGGGTGGGTTTATTAAACCAGGCACAGTGCAAAGAGGTTTATAAAACATTATCTAATTTCATCCTCCCAACAACTTTAGGACATCTCATTTTACAGTCAAGGAAACCAAGGCAGACAGAGGTTAAGTGACTTGACCAGGGTCACACAACTAATAAATGTCAGAGGCCAGACTTGAACTCAAGAATAGTCTTCTTGACTCTAGGCAGGACATTCTATCCACTAAGCCACCTAGCTGCCCCATTTGGCCCACAGTAAGTGTTAATTCAATGCGTTTTCTTTTATTCATTCATTTGTCATTCAACTAAATCAGCAATGGGGAGCAGGCTGACAAAAAGTAAATAAAAATGTAGAGCTAATAGGAATCATCTAATTAAAAACACACAATGACAGAGGTTGGTGGGTACCCTGTAAACTGAGATATTCCCAAACCTATAGGAATACCCTGCATACGTGACACACACATGCCACCTACTATTTACTAGCACACATCTTGGACCAGCTACCAAGGCACATGCTAAACAGATGTGTCACAAAAACAGCAATCAGCACAAGAATAGAAGAAAAACACACACACACACACACACACACACACACACACATCTCCCATTGCAGGATGATGGGCTTGGGTGGCAGAGAGTGACAGGAAATCATTTTGTTTTTGCAAAGTAATTTTTACAAAGGAGCCCTGGAAAGCAAAGAGGAGTTTACTGTTACCATCATTCTACACAGGAGAGGCATGATCCTAGAAGAAGAAGTAAGAAAGATTTAGAGTCAAACAACCTGAGTTCCAATGTAGGCTTTGCTATTAACCACATAATCACAGGGAAATCACTACCACCTTTGGCTTCAGTTTCCCTCTCTGTATGATGAAGGGGCTGGATTGGATGACCCCTAAAGAATCTCTGTCTTAAATCTTAAGTACTAATGTTACCTAAAGACAAAGGTGGAAATATCCAAGAATTTGAGAAGAATGGAAGCTAAGCAATTGACTCAAAAAGTAGAGTTGAAACACCACATGTAATGTTAAACTAACCAGATGTGTTGGTTAGTTTGGGTGAACTGCTTTTATTCCTGTCTTTTTGAAATTGTGTAATATATTTGGAAATTAACATGATAAAGATATCAATATACATTTTTAAAAGATTGAAGAAGAAAATCTGATATGAGCTGTCCAGAGCCCAGGAGAGAGGTGACTGCTAGGCAGTGACCTGGAGTCTCTAGGAGTATTAACCACATCTGTCCTACCTTTACACTGCAAATATGGCAAAATCATAGGGACTGGAAGGCTCTGGAGCTGGAATGACCCTCCAAAGCCATCATGTGTAACACTTTCATTTTATATCTGAGGAAATTGAGACGCAGAGTCTGAATATCTTTCCAAACACCAAAGTCTAAACCATCCATATAATCAGTCACTGACTCACTCTTTCCCAAACACACTTTTGAAAAGATTCTATCCATCGGTACTGTCTGAAATAATACCTTCCTGCCTTCCCTGCCTTTCCTATTAGTTTTATGTAAGCTACTTTAAGGAAAAGGACTTCATTTTGTACTTCAAATGTCCCTCTAGAGTTGTGGGATAGGTACACTAATACACTGTTGATGGAGTTGTGAAATGGTACAATCATTTTGGAAAGCACCCTGCAATTATGCAAACAAAATGACCAAGCTGTTCATGCTCTTTGAACCAGAGACTCCATCACTGGATTTATACTCCAAGGAAGCCATGATAAGAATAAAGTCCCCATGTTCAGCAAAATATTTAAAGCAGCATATTTCATGATAGACAAAGCAAACGCCCATCCACTGGGGAATGGCTAAACAAATTGTGTATGTGACGGAATACCACTGCACGGTAAGAAATATGTGGGAAACATCCAGAGAAAGAAATATGGAGTCTGCATGCAGACCAACCAAAGCATGCTATTTGCTCTCTTTTGTGTTTTGTTTTTTCTTTCTCACGGTTTCTCCTATTCATTCTAATTCTTCTGTACAATATGGTGAATGTGAAAATATGTTTAATAAGAATGTATATGTAGAGACTATATTGGATTATATGCCATCTTGAAGAAGGGGAGGAGAGGGAGGTGAAGAAAATTTTAAACTTATGGAAGTGAAAGTTGAAAATTATTAAAATATTTAAAATTAAAATGATTAAAAATGAATTAATTTATAAAAAATTTGTAAGTACAGAGAAGCATGAAATATCTATATGAGGTGATAAAGAGTGAAGTAAGCAGAGCTAAGAAAACAATATAAATAACTACAGCACTGTAAATGAAAAGAAGCATACACTAAGTGAATGTGACACAATTATAAAGATCAATCCTAACTCAAATGGAGAAAAATGAGACAACAGTCCCAACCAATCCCTTGGTGGAGATGGGAAGTCCCTAAGTATTACACACTGCACAAGTTTTCATACTTTCTCAAAGTACTGACCAGTTATGCAGATTTTTTTTCCTTTCTAAAAAATACTATTTGCTCTATGTGACAGCTCTCTGGGAGGGATGATGGGAATAAGTGATGATATAAGAAATAGAAGATATCAATACAAACTCATAAATGCCTCTCCAGAGAGTTCCCTATAGGTCACTCAGTATTGAGATGACCAAGAATCAGGTAGCATTTGATAAAAATCAGGATGGGGATAGGGTGTTCTACTCTGACTAGTGTACTTTCTAAGCTGCTATTGCTTGTACTGCCTTTGTGGCTAATAAAACACTAAATCATCCGAGCTACACGACCTTTCACGTCCCATCCAATCAGAGCATCACAGGATCAGAGACTAGAACAGTAAGGGAATACAGAGGCCATACAGTCCAACTCCTTCATTTTACAGATGGGGGAACTGAGGCACAAGGAGGTGGAGTGATTTTCCCAAAGTCACACCCATCAGGCATATTCTCATTCCTTAACTGCTTCTAAAAATAGGCAGGATCTGCAAGGTTCTTCTTTTCTCCTTGGTCCTGGAAGATTAACTTAATTCACTCTGTGCCTGTCTTGGGCACCTTTCCCCTTTGCCCTCTATTGGCCTAAGAAGAAAATACTGGGCCTAGGAATTCTGTATGGCCTTGCCCTCATTCTCAATTTCTATTTTATGCAATAATAACCAGCTCAGTACTATCATATAGTACTAGCCACCTCCTGAATGAGACAGATATTTTTTTGACAAGGACAATGTGGGAATTTGTTTTGCTTGACTGTGCATGTTTGTTGGTGGGATTTTGTTTTTCCTTAATTCGTCCCCTTATCCAATTAGGGTAAGGGGTGGGGGAGGAGGAGAGAAAAGCAATTTTTGTTCATTAAAAAAATAAAATAAAAATTAATATAAAATAATTTCCAATGCTACTGGAAAGAACTCTAGAGCTCTACTCACAATACCTGTGACAGCCTAGAAAACCCCTCCTGTCCATGGTCAACACACTCTGTATTTATTTTTTCAAAGTACACTCCTTGAGAGCAGAGATTTTCCTTTCATTTGTCACTCTAATCCCCAGCACCGAGTGCAGTATTTGGCACATAGCAGGTGCTTAAGTAAGACCTTGCTGATTGACTAGTGAGAGAGATTTCCATTTCCATTTCAGCTCACCACTCATGCCATCTGAAAGCTCTTCATTGAACACATAGCATTCCCAGCACAAAATTATGACAGGCACTCTGCAAGCTATACAAAAGCATGTCATAGTGGAGAGAGCTGGCCTGGGTTCATGTCCCATTTCTGCCTGACTGCGTGACCCTGGGCTTAACTCTTAACACTTAACCTCTCAGGGATCTAGACAACCCTTTAATATCTTTGTATTTCCCCCATGCTGCTCATGACAAGGATATGCCTATTCCTCGTCATCAGAATAGCAGGTGTCTCTATAAGGGCCACACATATAATCCTTAAAACCTGTGGGATAATTCAGGTCTCATTCCCCTTCCGTGTCTTTGAATTGGAGCCAAAGTTGAATCCTGGGTTAGGGCCAGAAAAAGCAAGTTGACTCTTCTCACCACCACCCACCTTACCCACCATCAACACCCTCTGCCCACACTCCACCTTCCAGCTCCTTCCTGTTCCAAGGATGGAGGCCATTTAGACTAATGAACTAATGAACAGGCTCATGGAAATGCTCAGGGTGAATTATCTTAATTCTTCCTTCACATAGTCCTGTATCCACAGAACCTATCTGCCGGTCACTCCAAATCCTCAGTCACTTTTTATTTTCAAAAAAAATTTTTTTTATTAATGTCATTTGTTCTTACATTGCTGTCTTTTCTGGACCTAACCCATTCCTGACTTGATCCCTCTCTTTTAAGAAAGAAAGACAGATAAGGAAAAACAACCAAGTCAGTGGCTAGATCTGACAATGTATTCAATATTCTGCTACCGTACTTTCTTCAGAAAGGGGTAGGGATTCCTATATTCAGGCACAGACATTGATAGCTTGACTGTTTAAACAGTCTTGACATCTGCCCAGGAAATTCCTTTTGACCTATTGATCTTTTCATCTTCTATTTGAAAAAAAATGAGGTCCAAGGAGTTTAAAGGATTTACCCACAATCACACAGGTGTTGGGGGGGAAGCAGGATTTGAACCCAGGGTATCTGACTCCAGAGCCCACCACTGACC
>CM053772.1:123205341-123252841 GCA_028658325.1 Potorous gilbertii | reverse complement strand
TCACAGAACAGGAAAAGGAAGGGGTAAAAAAGAAGCCCCATACAGAAACAGGCCGTGTCAGCTTTTAGCATGTTTGCCCTAAAACTGAATTCTACTTCCCAGCTCTAGAGAGATAAATGCTCTTTAAGGTAAGGATTTGATTAGTCAAATGCCAGAGACTGGCCCACGTTTTTATCTTCACCCTCTGTCTTAGCATTAGTTGTATTACCCTGGGTAAGTCTGAACCTGCTTAAGCCTCAGTTAAACTAGATGAACTCTTGAGATGAACTCCCAGCTCTACTGTTGTTCAGTCCTGTCCTACTCCACCATGACCCCATGCCAGGCCCTTCTTTCCTCCACTATCTCCCTAAGTCTGTCCAAGCCCATGTTCCTTGCTTCCATGATCTTATCCTCTTCCATCTCTTTCTCTTTTCCCAACATCAGTCTTTTCCAATGAGTCCTATCTTCTCATTTTATGGCCAAAGAATTTAAGTTTCTATATTTGTCCTTCCAATGAACAGCCTGAACTAATTTCTTTGAGTATTGACTAATTTGACCTCCTTGCTATCCAAGGTACTCTCAAAAGTCTTCTCCAACTCCACAACTCAAAAGCGTTGATTCTGCGGCATTCTGCTCTCCTCATAGTCCTATTCTCACAGCCATGCATACTACTGAAAAACCACTGATTTGACTATACAGACTTTGTTGGCAAGATGATGTCTGTGCTTTTCAGTATGCTGTCCAGATTTGCCATAGCTTTCCTTTCTAGGAGCAAACACCTTTTAATCCTATGCCTGCAATTGCCATCTGCAGGGATATTTGAGCCCAAGAATATAAAATCTGACACTGCTTCCATTTCTTCTCTCTCTACTCGCCAGGAAGTGATGGAACCAGTTGCCATGATCTTAGTTCTTTTTCTTTCTTAATGTTAAGCTTCACACCAACTTTCACACTCTCCTCTTTTACCCTTATCAAGAGACTTCTTCACTTTCTGCCATCACAGTGGTATCATCTGCATATCTGATATGGTTGATGCTTCTCCTGGCAACGCTAATTCTAGGTTTTGATTCATCCAGCCTGGCATTTCACATGATGTACTCTGCAAATAAGTTAAATAAAAAAGGTGACAATATGTAGCCTCCTGGTACTCCTTTTCTAGTCCTAAACCAATCAGTGGTTCCATGTTCAGTTCTAACTGCTGCTTCTTGCAGCAGTTAGACCTTGACCACATATCTCTCAGTGATTAATAATCCTTTTTCTAAATATTCAAAAACTATCCCTTTAATAGGTCCTAGAATTTGGGGAAAATCAAAGCAAAACTCAGTGACCTAGAGTTTGCAGACTTCTTTTTTTGAAAACTTGGGACAACATCTGCTAATGCATCTATTTTGCTGTCAAAGACTTTCAATCTATCTCTGACAGTGGCTCAGTAATCGCATCCTCTAGCTCTTTCAGTACCCCGGGATTTAGCTAATGCTATTAATAATAACTGACAATTTAAATTATTAATAACCAAATAGCTAGCATTTACATATTGTTTTAAAGTTTGCAAAAACACTTTACAAATATTACCTCATTTTATCTTCACAAACACCCTGGAAGGAAGGTGTCACTATTATACCCATTTTACAGATGAGGAAACTGAGGCAGGGCTTAAGAGATGTTCCCAGGGTCACACAGGTAAGTACCTGAGAATGAATTTGAACTCAGGTCTTCCTCACTCCAGGTCTGGAGTTGTAGCCACTATACCACTCTTATTAAGCGCTTTCAAATTTAGAGGACTTTAAAATATGACATCATCTATACTGGCATCCTACAGCAATCCTGTGAGTATAGCTGTAGTTCCCACTGAACACTTCAATACACTGAGGGGAGCTGGACAATCTTCTTCCTTTCTTCTCTATTGTCTTTAGTGTCAGCTCCTATAACCTGTTTTGTTTTGACCTTCCTAATGTAAAGTTCCTTCTCCTTAGAATAAAAGGATCACAGAAATACAGCTAGAAGGGACCTTGGAAACTATCTAGGTTCATCTCCATCCCATTTTACAGGTGAGGAAACTGAGCCTAGAGAAGTTAAATGATCTGTCCAAAGCCACACTGACAATGTCACAGGTAGAATCACAAGGAAACCTCAGGTCTTCTGACTCCAAAGCCAGTCCCCTGCCTCCATATCATCACAGAAAAAGAAAACAAAGGACCAGGTAGCTCAGTCCATTGTGGTTCCCTGTTATCGCTATTCTATACAATTGAATAGAAGTCCTATCCCTTGTTCAATCTTCCTCTTGTCCCTACCTTGGCTGAAAAAGTTCGTCTTGCCTTGTTCATTCACCACCAGTTCTACCTCATTTTCCTTTCCCTTCTTTATATTCAGTCTCCCCTCCTTCCTTCCCAGAAGAAACAGCAAATCCTTTTAGGGCTGCCTATATTTGCCTAGCTCCTGACTCTTCAAAATATGTCTTAGAGATAAAAAAATATTATGAAGTGCAAAATGGATAATTTTGATTACACTAAATTGAAAAATTTTTGCACAAACAAACCCAATGCCACCAAGATTAGGAGGGAAACAGAAAACTAGGAAAGAATTTTTGCACTAGTGTCTGTGAGAAAAGTCTTATTTCTAAAATATATAGAGAACTGAGTCAAATGTACAAGAATACAAGTCATTACCCAATTGATAAATGGTCAAGGGATATGAACAGGGAGTTTTCAGAGGAAGAAATTAAAGCTATCTGTATTAAAAAATGCTCTAAATCCCTACTGATTAGAGAGATGCAAATCAAAACAACTCTGAGGTAACACATCACACCTATCAGATTGGCTAACATGACAAAACAGGAAGATGATAAATATTGGAGAAAATGTGGGAAAGTTGGAACACTGATTCACTGTTGGTGGAGTTGTGAGCTGATCCAACCATTCTGGAGAGCAATTTGGAAATATGTCCAAAGGGCTACAAAAATGTGCATACCCTTTGACCCAGCAATAGCATTTCAAGGGCTGTATCCCAAAGAGATCATAAAAATGGGAAAGGGTCCCACATGTACAAAAATATTTATGGCAGCACTCTTTGTGGTGGCCAAAAACTGGAAATCAAGGCGATGCCCATAAATTGGGGAACGGCTGAATAAATTGTGGTATATGAATGTAATGAAATACTATTATGCTATAAGAAATGATGAACAGGAAGACTTCAGAGAGAAAAGACTTAATGAACTGATGCTGAGTGAAAGGAGCAGAAGCAGGAGAACTTTGTACACAACAACAATCACAGTGTGCAAGGAATTTTTCTGGTAGATGTAGTACTTCATTGCAATGCAAGGACCTAAAAAATTCCCAATGGACTCTTGAGGCAAAATGCCTTCCACATCCAGAGAAAGAGCTAAGGAATTTGATTGCAGAATGAAACAGATCATTTTCTTTTGTATTATGTTTTATTTTGGTTTGTTTTATGATTTCTCCCATTCATTTTAATTCTTCTCTGCAACATGACTAAGGTGAAAATATATTTAATAGGAATGTATGTGTAGAACCCATATAAAACTGCATGTCATCTCAGGGAGGGAGGGGGCAAGGAAGAGGAGGGAGGGGAAAAAAGTCTAAGATATATGGAAGTGATTGTAGAACACTGAAAACAAAATAATTTAGTTTATAAAAAAATTAAAAAGAACAACAAAAAAAATTGTCTTTTCCAGAACTCCCCAGCCCCACCCAAGTCCCCAAACTTGTTGAAGAAATAAGATCTCCCTCCCATTCACTCTCTTCAAGGCTCAAAAGGGAATCAAACACTGAGTTTCCAAAGTTAAAGGAAAAAAAAAAGCCTTTGTCAGGTCTGGAGAATTGCCAATACTGTCTGGAGTCTACACTTTGTGTGTCACAATCCCTTCTTTGGGAAAAGAACCAGAGAGAAAGAGAAAAGTGAGAGAATCAGAGAAAACAAGAAAGTTTGCTGGAGAGAAGGAGAGAGGGAGAATGAAAGAGTGGGAGAGGGAAAGACATAGAAACAGACAGGGAGAGACAGAGAGGGAGAAAGGGGGCGACACAGAGGGAGAGACATAAGGTAGAGAAGCAGAGATGAGGAGAGGGAAAGGGGGAAGATCATCACGTGAGAGGGGGAGAAGGAGAAAGAGAGGGGAGGGGGAATAGAGAGAAAAAGAGAGAGCAACACATGAGAGAGAGAGAGAGAGAAGACAGAGACAGATGAGACAGAGAAATGAGAAATGGACAGCCATTCCTTTCCTCAGGCAGATCCTTCCTTTGGGAAAGAGACTAAAGGCTTTACATCAGGGAAGGGAAAGTCAGTCCCATTCCTGGTCATGTGTTCTTTCTGCTGGCTGGAATCTGAGGCTCATGTTCTTAACATTTAATGTGGGAATAGAACTGAGCTCCCAGGCCCCTGGCCCTTTTTGGTCAGTGCAGGCCTAAGAATCTGTGGGAAGCCCACAACCTCAGAGGTTGCCTAAGGCTCCTGAAGCTTTCTCAGGCATTCCTAGATTTGGACATGGCCTCTCTCTTCCCCTCACCCCTCTCCAAACATTGGACAGATGCCTAATTGAGTCTTTATTTATTTCCACATTTTCCCAACTCAGTATAAAGACACAGCTGAGTGGGTGAGGTCTACAGATACTCCCAGGGCCCAGGGGAAAAAAAGAAAAGAGAGAAAAACATACTGAAGGGTCTGTTTCCAGTCCCAGAGTAACCAAGAGGATATTGGAAAATGCGCTGGGGGGAGGGGGAGGGGGGGTAAGAGGAGAAGAAAAAGTAAGAGAGTGGCTCAGTGAGTTCTGTGAGTTTTCAATGACTCCAAAATAGCTGTGACAAAGGCACAATCCTAGCCACAACAAATGGAAAGCTGAGAACCAGAAGTAGCTGCCCATTGGCTGCTCGTGCAAATCTCTATCTTGTCCCTCTGAAGACTTCCAAAGAAAATGCACACAGGCCTTTTTTGTCTTTGCTTCTCTCCGATACCCTCCAGACACAGGACTCTGATCCTTCCTTAAGCCTACCGCAGCTTTTCCTTCTACTTTCCATTTAATTCATCAAAGGAGACAAATAAAGGAATGGCAGACATCTATTTTTTTTTTAAGAGACGTGTTGTGAAAGAGCTGTGTTTAAATCTATTTTTGACAAATCACTTTTTTAAAGTATTAAAGGAATTTTTACTTAAAAGGATGTCCTAATTTCACTTTCCATAAGGGTGGTTTTTATATGCTGGGTTTTCTTGGGATACACTAGTTGCTTAAATGTAAATAATGGCTTTCCAGCCTGAAAAGTAAAGGAATGGGAAAGACGGTAAGAAATCCATCGTTTGGAGGTTAAATGAGGTGAGCTTTCATCTTCCTTCACTTACTGACATGGCTGAGCAAGCTCTACTTAGACTGTACTCCCTCCAAAAATGTCCACCCGCATCACTCGCATTATAAGCTTCCAAGAGCTGTGAGGTAAGTACTTTAAAACCTTAAAAGGCTACAGAAATCGAGCTATGATTCTTAGAGCAATGACAAATGGAAAGAGTCCTTGTTCTGGAGTTAGGGAATCTGAATTTGAATTTGGGCTGCACCTGTGTGACTGGACTTGATGCATCAGTTCCCCACTGAGAGAATAAAGGGAAGAAAAATATTGGAACTAGAGGACCCAGAAGGTTTCTTTCAGTGTGACACCTCACAATTATATGACTGTAACAAAGAGCAAAAAATTTCCCATTTGAAGGAATGAGTCTTCAACCATGGTTCCTAGCAAATAAAATCCAAATTCCTTAGCTTAACCTTTAAAACCTAATTCTTCAGTTTCCTCTTGCACAGTACCTATACATTCTAGTCAAAAAGAACCATTCCCATTCAGGTCTTGCCCTCTCATTGATTTCATGACTGCCCATGTCATTTTCTCATGCTAAAAAATAAGGCCTCTTCCACTTGCTAAACAATATTATCCATCCTTCAAGACTAAATTCAAATGTCATCTCTTTTACACACCTTTCCTTGGTTTCCCCTAGACAGAAATTCCTTTCTTCCTTAGATCTTGAATAGCAATTTGTTTGTACCTTTAGATGGGGAATTTCTTTGTATTCCTAACATATAGCATAGTGCCTAGTCTGTAATAAGTGCTTTAACAAACATTTTTTGTTTTGCATTAATGCTGCACATTATAATATTTCTACATCCCAGGAAGGAACATGGCTAAGCATTGAACAAGTTGGATGGGTTGGAATCTGTAATTTGGAGAGGATACCCACATCAATTAAAAAAAAATCATAGATCCAGTTGAGTACATGTCATATATCATACATCAGTAAATTTCATTAATCTCCTAGCACCAAGCGTAGTATTTCGTACTCAGTTGGTACTAAAAAATATTTATTATATTCTAAAATATACCCAACCTCTCTGCTGGCTCCAATCTCACATCTCCAGTTGCCTTTCAGACATCTCCAACTGTACATCCAGTACACATCTTAAACTCAGCATGTCCAAAATGGAATTCATTATCTTCCCTGCTAAATCTTCCCTCCCTCCTATGGTCCCCTATTACTATAAAGAGCACCACCATCCTCTTGTCCTCTAGGAACTTACAATATAAAGACCTGTAATTTCCTCTCTGTATGCTACAAATGTGGTAACTGTCTCCACTAAAAAGGATCACAGATCATCTAGAACATATAGCCTTAGAGAGTTGTTTCAGGGAAATAAGTGGTTGACTTTTAAAGAACTATTGATCTTTTATTTTTATATGACCTACATTTTTCAGTATATTTCTTCCCTTCAACTTCCATAAAACTATCTTTTTTGGTGAATAGTAAACATGGAAAAAATTAGTTCAGGAAAACTAGCCAACATCCAATGTCACGTGCAATGTTCTAATATCATAGTCAACCACTTTTGTAAAATGGAGAGAGATACATTCTCCTTTCTATTCTTTGGGGCCCAAACTGTATCATTCTAATTTCACAACATTCCATTATTTTATTCTTGTCCCTATTTACATTTTTGAGGTCACTGGGTAAGGTTTCCTGATTCTATATACTTCACTTTGCATCAGTTCATAAGACTTTCTAATGCATTTCTGAATTCATCTTTTTCATACAGCTCAATACTATTTCGCTATATTCATGTAACGGCACAATTTGTTTAGTCATTCTCTAATTGACAGACAAATCTGGTTCTTTGTGACTGGAAGATACAACCAAGACCTAACTTCTACCGATACTACCAAGACCTAAAGTCAGAATCCTAATCTTCTTGTCCAAGCCTCTTATTTTACAAAGGAGAAAACTGAAGTCTGAAGAGATCAAGTGACTTTTCCAAAGTCATACCAGATTCCACATCTCTTGACTCCCAAGTTCTATATTTTAAAAACAATTTCACTGAAGGAAAATACTATTATATTCATAAGGGAAAGAACAGGGTTAACACTAGTTCTCACCCTTCACTAAGACTGACCACAGTGAATCATAGCAACGTTGCTATGAAAATAGCTGGACTCAAGACTGTCTCCTCCCCCCACCCCCTTTTAATCTGGCACCACATCCCTTTTCTGTGGGTTTTTCTGTGTGGGTATATCTACTGAGCTACATATCTTGGTAATAGCTGGGAAAGAATCCAAGAGCATTCCATACAGATGACCTTTTAAACTGGAATGGAGGATGTAGAGGGCAGGGCTGGGTCAAAGGACCTCATCTACTGACCAAAACAATCACATCCCTGAGAGGGGGGATTCCTAAGGCAGGTATTCTTCATTCAAGTCTATATACAAATAGACATAATAGTGTTTATATCTATCTCATCAAAACTGCAGTTTGTCCTTCAATTCTTAAAAGCTGTCATTCTAGTGTTGTCTCTCTCTCTCTCTCTCTCTCTCTCTCTCTCTCTCTCTCTCTCTCTCTCTCTCTCTCTCTCTCTCTCTCCCCTTCTCCTCTCCCCTCCCCTCCCCTCCCCTCCCCTCCCCCTGTTTCCTGGTTCAAAGAGAAAGGAAAAGGATCTGGTAACAGAGAGTTGCTGAATGCTGCCCAGTGAGTCCTCAACTTTATGGAGAGTTGCTTAAATATGGCCAACTCTCAATTATTCTGCTAAGGATGAACCATGTTCTTTCCACATCTTTCTATTTCCTTCTTCACCTGCTCTTTGGCCATATGAATGTTCTTAGGCACGCTTCTAAGAAGGCATTTAAGGATAAGAATTAGACTGTAGGGGTGGGGAACCTTAGGTCTTGAGGCCACATGTGACCCTCTAGGTCCTCAAATGCAGCCCTTTCACTGAATTCAAACTTCACAGAACAAATCCCCTTAATAAAGAATTTATTATGTAAAACTTGGACTCAGTCAAAAGGCTGCACTTGAGGACCTAGAAGGCCACAGGTCTCCCACCCCTGAACTAGAGGATAAATCTACTCTAGTCTACTTCTGGTTGGTGATTCTGATTTTCCAGGGGAGGAATTATCTGTAGGTTTCCAATTAGTCAAGCTATGGCTATTCCTTAAAGTCAAATATCAATGACAATTGGATGTAAGACTCAATTCCTAAAAAAAAAAAAATCTAGCCTTGGGAGTGGGGGGAGGAGTGTAGTGAAAACACGCAAATAGAGGAGAGAAGACAAGTTTTAGCACCCTCTCTGACACTACTTAGTCGCGTGACTCTAGGCAAGGTATTTCTCCTCTTTAGGCCTTAGTTGTTCCTCTGCAAAATGAAGAGGTTGAACTAGGTTTTTGAAGGGCTTTTCAGCTCAGACATTCTAAGATTTTATGGTCTGGAGACCCTGTCTCAGGCCAGTCTTGGCTATGTTCAAGATCTTAGATATTTTCCCATAGCAGCCAATGTCCTTCTGACCCCACAGAAAAGTTCACTGTGAACAAGTACCTGTTGTACAGGTAAAGAAAATGATGCCCACAATAATGTGGCAGCAGAGGGTAAGGACAAGGTTGGAATACGAATGTCTATTCCTCTAAGGCAGGCTCACTCCAAAGGTGCCTAAAGAACAAATGATTTTCCTGCTGGTAGGAGTCATGTACTGGGCCTGATTCACCAAGTCCCCTTATTCAAGGGGGAAAAGATAAACTAAAATTGCCACCTTTCCACTCTGTTAGGCCATATTCATTAACCCTAAGGTTTCCAACCAGAAAAATGTGGAATTCACAATACCTGAGAAGTTAGCCCTTTTCTAGGAAAAAGGTGCATGGAAACATCACATAGTCTATTTAATTCAGTAGATCTACACCAGAGAAAACCCTACAAGTTGATCCAATAACAACTTCAAACAGCAAAGGACATAACAACATGGAAAGAAAGCAGAAGAAAACTGAACTGCAGACACAAAAAGAGAATTTACCCATCAACACCGAATACTGAAGAACACTTTGGTTAATCAATCAATACCTATTAAATATTTACTGTGGGCTAAGCATTGAGGGAGAGGGAAAGTTTAGATTAAGCCTCAGGGGATTTACAGCCCTCTTCAGAACTGCCCTATTTCTGATGAGGGCACCAACCTTGGAGTCATCCTCCATTCCTCCCTCTCCTCTGACCTCTCCTATCCAATCAGCTGCAAAGCCTTGTTGATTCTACCTCAGTGATCTCAGATCCATCCCTTTCCCTTCACCCATGTGGTCTGCCAGCTCTTCCAAACCCCAGTTCCCTCTTGTCAGTCCCTCCTGTCATCTCCCCTCTCTACTCCATTCTCCACACAGCTGCTTAATTGATTATCTTAAATCAATAACCATTTGTTGAGAACCTTCCATGAACTGGGTACTACAGTCAAGCTCAGGGAGACACAAGGGTAAAAGCCAAACAATCTCTGCTCTCAAGCAGCTTTCTGTCCAGGGAAAGAGCACGTGCAAATAATCAGATCTCACTGGATGGGGAGGATGGGAGGAAGATAGGAAAAAAGGAGGCACCGCGGCTGATTATTGTAGGAAACTATGGATTTCAAAAAGTGAAAGGACATTCCAGGCATGGTGATCAGCCAGTGCAAATGCACAAAGGAAGTCAAAGGAATGGATGATTACATCGAGTACAGCAAGTAGATGGGTCTGGTTACAGTGTAGCATGGGTGAAAGGGAGAAATGTGTGTTAACAAAAGTAGGTTGGTGCCAGAATGCAAAGAGCTTTAAATTCCAAAGTATTCCCATGTAGGCATTTTGTTTATTTTAAAAATATATTTGCCTAGGTCTATTTTGTTTTCATATTACCTCCATTTTCTCTGGTGTCTCTCTCTCATCTACCTCCCAAAGAGCCATCCCTTTATAGCAAAGAACAGGAAAGAGAGAGGAAGACAGTGCTGGAAAACTAACCAACCAATCAGAAAAGTCTGACATGATCTGTCCTGTTCCAAACCTAGAGTCCCTCTCCACCTCCCACCCTGCAAAGGAGTAGAAATTGATATGCCTTCTTACTATCTCTTCTTTGTGTTCCAGCATGTGGAACATAATATATTCGTTACAATGTCACAATATTGAGTTCTGATTGCTTTGCTGTGGTTCTGTCTCATTACAAGGTTGTAGTCATTGTATGGATATCATTTCCTGGTTCTGCTGGCTTCATTTACATTAGTTTATTTAAGACTTTCCAGGATTCTCTGTAGTTATCATATCCATCATTTCTTAAAGCACAATGTGACATGACATTCATATAATATGATTTGGTTTGCTAGTCTGTGTAATGATTTTAAATAAGAAATGGAAACATTCTGTGAAATATACCATGAGGCAACAGATTAACTTGTGTTCACTCTGGAGTCTGAATTCTTTGTAATTTTTCAATGCGATTTGTGCTATAAGCTCCATGAGGGGCAAGGACTGTTTGTTTTTCTTAGTCTCACCAACTGGCATACAGGAGGTGCTTAATTAATGCTTGTTGAATCGATGAGTGAACTGTTTTTGCCAAAAAATACCAAAGCTTTGGTGATTGATACTCTGATGATACATCACATTTCGCTAGACTGGCCATCAGGTAACAAGTATCCAATCTATGCTGCATCTTACTTTCCAGCATGGGAAAACCAGCCAGATCTTATTCCCCATATGTATCTATTCCAAGAACCCAGGGAGTCACTTCTGTACCACTAAGAGGGTTTAATTGGATGGTTATACATACATACATACATACATACACACATATGTAGATGACAGATTGGACTTGTTATTTCATTGGTTACAGAGAATGTCTTGATATGGAAACAAATGTAGCCTGGCATTTTTTTTTTCCGAATTAAGAGAGCTGCCTATGGCACTGACAGCTTAAAAGATTAGTCTAGGATTGTAGTCAGTGTGTGTGTCAAAGACTGAACTTGTCTTCCTGACTCTGAGGACAGCTATCATTTTACACTATGCTGTCTTGCATACGCATACACACACATATTATATATGTGTAAATATAACTACCTACAGTGCCTGTGAAGTACACAACTGACCTCATTTTAATTAGCAGTCAGATACCAGTTCTCCTAATTACCAGGTCACACCTTTTTCTACTACCTACATAACCTCCCCAGACCAGTTTCAAAAGCTGCTAATGCTCCACTTCAGTGCCTTGAAAGATTCTCAATAAGACATCACTACAAGGAAATTATGTAGTAATGAAATCTGGAGGAAATCATTAAACCATGAACTCAATTTACAATATCTTACATGCAAATGTTTTGATAGAAACTATGTTTACATACATTAAGGCATGCCTTCTCCCTCTTACCCATCCCTAAGTCTCACCCCTGATTTCTTACAAGAATGTTTATTCCCAGAAACCTTTTCTCCTCCTGCCCTTCTATGCCATTCCAAAATCCTTCCTATAGCAAGGTCCAAGAAAGCAGGCATTTCAGATAAGACACTGTTCTTCCAGTGCTCTTCCCTTCCTGGCATTCCCCATATATCACAAAGACTTTTCTCCCCTTGGTCTCTCCAGTTACTTCAAGACATCAAACTACCTCTATTAGCACAGATACCTGGCAGAGCTTGCCCTGGACTAGCAGTCAGGAAAATGCCTTGGTTCTGCCACTGACTAATCATGGGTCCATTCACGGAACTTTCTCACTCCCTCATGTCCACCTCATGGCTTCCATCAAGTCTCAGCTGAAATCTTACCTTTTGCAAGAAGCCCATCCTGAAGCCCCTGTAATCTTAGTGTCTTTTTTCTGTTGATAATCTCCAATTTATCCTGTATATATTTGGTACATACTGTTATTTTCATGTTGTCTCTCATTAGATTGTAAATTCCTTGAGAGCAGAAACTGCTTTATGTCCTTCTCTGCTGTATCCCCAGCATTTAGCACAGTGGCTGACACATAGGAGACGCTGAAACACTTGCTGACTGACTGGACAAGTCATCTCATCTCTCTGGGCCTCAATTTACTCTAGTGTTGTTAAAACTAGATCTATTTGTGAGACTTCTTCCAACTCCAAAAGTGAGGCCAGAAAGGGAAGGCTGCAAGGACAGGCATGCTTGGCATATAGACACTAGGGCACCTCCTCTTGAAAGCAGACCAGAGAAAGTAGGGCAAATGTTCCTTCATGACCAAACATAAAACATGCATATCTGATACGCTTAAATCCCATTTTTTCAGGCACTCAATGTCCCAGGACCTAAACTGTCCTAAGACCTGGCATCCCCATCTCCCTACAAAAATCTAGCAATCTAGCACCTGATAGGAACCCCACTGATGTAACTAACACAGTATGATGCAAATATATTCCATTAAAACAAAGCTCTTGTATCCACTCTGCCGCACCAAGACCAACCATCTCAGAAAATTCTTCAAGCATTAACTAGGTAACCTCAGGACCCCTAAAGGGAGTTAGAAAATGTAGGTACCACTGAACCAAGTAGCTTTGGACAGAATATCTTCACAATACCCAGCAGAACAAATGTTCCTCAAAGGTAGCCATTGTTTAGGGTTTTGGATTTTTTTTTTTTTTTGGTAACCACAGAGACTAATCTAGTGGTTAGCACATAGTAAGCATTTCAAAAGTTGAATTGAATATTTTCTACTTTCTGAGGCCTAGTTGCCATGGTAATAAGGTTTTATAGATAGGTAGGTAGACAGGCAGACAGACATAGAAAGATAGATAGATGTACTTTTTTTGGAGGCGGGAGGGAGTTCCAGATCTGTTAACTTGTAATGTTTCTTCCTCCAAAGTAAATGGATCTAATTTCAGAAAAAGAAATTAAACAGGCCATAAATGAACTGTCAAAGAAAAAAAATGCCAGGATCAAATGAACCACAAATGAAGCCTAGCAATGTAGATGGGCAACTCATCCAAGGAAATGAAAAACCCATCAATATCTTCCTAATCTCAGATAGTCTTCTAGATATCTGACCAGTTAAACCACTTTCCCATGGTCCCTGGGTTATGTGTCAAAGGCAGAACTTAAACCCTTAAGAAAGTTAATGCTCTAATGATTATATCATGCTGCACCTAAAAGTATAAAGTTTTTTTTCTTCAATGTTTTAACATTTTTATTTAAAGTTTTGAGTTCCAAATGCTATCCTTCCTACCTTCCTACCTGTCACACTGGTTGTTTCTGGTCAAAACAACAACCTTGAGGCTCCTGCCCCTCCCAGCTTGATTTAATTATTTTTTTCTTTTCTATTTAAGGGGGCCATCTCCTGACTACTTTTTAAAGAGGTCTAATTCACTGAATGGGCATTATGTCACTTTAAGTGAGTACCTGAAAAGATCTTAGCCTAAAAGGCCAAGGTCTCCCATTGCATCCTGGGCCTTTTCCAGTCATCCTGATGAATACCTGGTCACTAAATTCAGATAGTTCAGGAGGAGAAAATGAGGCTGATGACCCTGTACAGGCCTCCTTCACTCAAAACAAAGTCAAGTGCAAGTCATATCATCATTTCTCTGATGTCATGGTCTTCTTCGAAAACGAAGGACAAACACAACCTCTCACCCCACTCTCAGACAGTAAGCAATCACATATAGGTTCTATACACACACACACACACACACACACACACACACACACATATATACATATATACACACATTCTATATATGCAATTATGTAAAATATTTCTATATTAGTCATTTTGCACAATAAGACTAAAAAGACAGAAAGAAAGAAGGAAGGAAGGAAAAGGAAGGAAGGAAGAAAATAGTATACTTCAGTCTGCATTCAAATAATACCAGTTCTTTCTCTAGAGGTGAATACTTTAGCATGTCTTTTGAGATTGTCTTGGATCACTGTATTGCTGAGAATAGAGAAGTTATTCACAAGTCTTCATCAAACAATACTACTGTTACTCTGTAAAACCTTCTCCTGGTTCTGTTCACTTCACTATGCATCTGTTCATGTGAGTCTTTAAAGGTTTTTCTGAAATCATTCTGCTTGTCATTTCTTATAGCACAATATAATTATATTCATATATAATCATATACCACATATACCATTACAATCATATACTACATTTGTTTCCCCAATTTTAGTCATTCCTCAATTGATGGGCATCCCTTCAATTTCCAATTGTTAGTCACCACAAAAAAGAGCTGTAAAGGTATGTTTTTTTAAAAACAGCTTTCTGGGTCACCAACACAAGAGTCTAAAATTATGTGGGGATGGAACTAAATTAATTGGAGCCTGTGCAAAAGTATCTCTAAATGATCCCCTCCTCAAGACCAACAGTGACCCTTCTCTCCAAAGTTCTCTGAATCCACCTTACACACTTCTGGATTCTCTTTCTATAACAGCTTTATAAATACATGCTTAGCCTTCCTTCTAGATTATAAGCTCCTAGAGAGGAAACTAGGTGGTGCAGTGAATAGAGCACTGGAGCTAGAATCAGGAGTTTAAATCTGGTCTCAGACACTTAACAACAACAAAACCAGACACAAATAACACACACACACACACACACACACACACACACACACACACACCAAGCTTCTAGGGAGGAAGGATCCTACTTTACTTTGATTGTGCACCTATGACCTAACACATCAAGGGCACTTGGCAAATGTCCGATAAATTCAATCTAATGAGTTCCTTACCTAAGTCACAATCAAAAGATTCCTGTATCAGAGAATTATTATTTTGTTCCTTTCACTGTCTCCTGTCCTCTGACACTAAACCCAAAGGATATGCCCTGTACTGTGCTCATTTCTGCTTAATATTTCTCCTTAAAAATAAACTCTATTCCCTCAACTAAGCTGGAAATTCTTGAGAGACTATGTGGCATAAAATGGAAGAACTCAGAAAACTTGGGCTCGAGCCCTGATACCAGTAGAGTGACAAGTAAATCACTTCTCTGGATCTCAGTTTCCTCACCCAGAGAATGAGACAACTGGTCCAGATGATTTCTGTGGTCTAACTCTAATAGTATAGAGAATTCTAACTCACTTCCAAAGCAAGAACAGATTTAACAAGACACACCAAGGTCTAGAATAGTATTAGATAACATGAGACACAGGAAGCAATTCTGATTCTCTTTCCCATCTCCCTGTACCCTTCTCTTTCATTCCTACATTTGTTCTTTGGTATCTGGCTATTTTATGTTATTTTCCCAAATCTCAGAAAAAATGGCTCTTTGGTGCTGCCTCTTAATTGGTTTCCTAATCTATTTTTCCTGCTGTTTAGCTTTCCTCATGCCTAACAACATCATTTCTCTCCCTGCAGGAATGAGACACCCCAGTCCATTACTGCATTTACCCAAGCATCATGCACATGGAGCCCTGGCAGAGACGTCCACCCACAGCTCTGAAAGTTTTTATGTACATGCCAATCACATCCCATCTTTTCAGCTGCTGCTAGGCAACCAAAAATGGGGTGCAGAATACAAAAATCTACCAACGAAACAGCACTGTTGTTACCTCCACCACCACCCCCAATCCTAGAGAATAACAACCCTGCAAAAACATGATTAGACAACATGCTCACTAAATGGGCAGCTGTACATGTTTCTCCTCCTCCTCTGACCAATCGATGCATGCAGCCCAAACAATCCCCAGCTGATAGCTATAGGCATACTGGGGAAAATTATGATCTTGTAATCTAATTATGGATCATATGGACTGAGTACAGAGCAGGGAGCTAATTAGTATTTTGCAATTTTTGACTCATCATCATTTAAATAACTAAGAAGGGAGGCTGAGTAAGAACTGTGGACACAGTCACTGGTGTGAAAGGGCACTGAACAGCCCAGTTCCCCAGGTTCCCTGAAACAAGCCATTTTAACATTTAAAGCAGGGGGTAACTCCAGGTAGGAGAGCCCAGTGGTCAAAGTTCAGCGGTGGAGGGCTGAAAAGCACTAGAAATCTCAAGGCTTCTAAAAATGAATTAAAGATAACAGTACAGGACTTAATTCCTGCTTACCTAAGTAATTGTTCTTCCTCATGGATTTCTTGACTGCTTATAAACAACCATCTCACCAAACTTAGGAGTTGCTCTTTCAATTTGCTGATGTAGTATCATCTTACTTTCTACAATTCTACATTCAGTATACCCTCATCAGTGAACAATAAGAGCTCAAACCCTTCCTCATAATGCTATCTTAAGTTTCTTTCTTTCCCTTCCTTTCTTCTTTCCTTCCTTTTTTTTCACAAAACCTTAAACCCAGTTCACTCTGAAGTTCATAGATCGGACCACAATAGGTTCCTGCCCAAGCCCCACTTAATGGCTATATTTTGGACCCTCCTGGCTTTAAGACAATGTCAATGGTAACTGTTTCTCTTTGGAACAGCATCCCTGAGGGTCTTCCCCTCCCAGTTTGATTTTTTTTCTTTTTTCTAACTAAAAAGGTCTATTCACCAAATGGATGTTACCTCACTCCAAGTGAGTACCCAAAAAGGCCTTAGCCTAAAAGGGCTAGGGTCTCCCACTGCATCCTGGGTCATCTCCGGATGAATACTTGGTCACTGGATCCAGATGGCTCTGGAGGAAAAAGTGAGGCTGGTGACCTCGAACAGCCCTCCCTCAATCAAATCAAAGTCAACCATTTCCCTGATGTCATAGTCCTCTTCAAAAATGAAGGACAAATACCCAATCTTAAATTTACTTAGCGTTTGAGGTTGGATTACAAAACACTTTGCCTACACTGTCTCATTTGGTCCTTACAACAAACCTATAGAGCAGGTAAGATGTGTACCCCCATATAAGAGATGAGGAAAAAAATCCCTCCCATTTTGCAGGTGAACAGCCCAGAGATGTAAAGCAATTTGCCCCAGGTTACACAGTTAGCAAGTGCTAGGGAGTGGCCTCATTCAGGGTTTTTCCATGCCAGAACCCATCAATGAAAGACTAGAGGATGAAGGCCATTTATCCCAAGCCCCTCTCCTCACTCTACTGCATTCAAAGGCTGTAGCAAACATCTCTTGGAAGACACTGTCAATCCTCAGAGGGTAACCAATAAAAAACAGACCAGAATAGTAGGTAACAGAAAGAAAACTCACAATATTGGGAGTCAGGACATAATAGCACATAGTACACACTTAATAATGCTGACTGATTGATTGATTATTGATCAGGAGAGCCAGACTCTATTTTCAGTTCTGCTATTAGCTAGCTGTGTGATCTTAAGCCTCACTATGGGGGTGGTGGGGTGGGATGGTCAAACAAGTCACCTCTAGGGCTCTGTCTAGCTCTGCTATCCTAGGCTCTACGACTTTCTTTCCACTACCCCATCCTAGGAGAAAATGTTTTCCATCCCTTAGTTATCCTACATGTAGGAAGTATTATCCAGTCCAGTATGCATCAGGGCATTGAAATGTCACGGAAGGGCTGCCATGTAGGCATAATTCTGCTGCTTTTAAAGAAATGAGACTGATGGCTTAATGAGCCTGTTCCCCCAAGCTCCCACCCACACTGCCTCATTAAAGCTCCTCTCTCCACCACCCCTACATATGTTAATGTGTTAAGGGATGGGAGGGCAGAAAAACTCAGAAGAGGATCTGTCTATACTTGTGATCATTTCCCCCAATTGGTTTCATTTTAATGGGAGACTGAGAGGAGGGGTATAGAATCTAAACTTTCATCTGTTATAATGAACCAAAGGAAATGTGTGTGTGTGTATCCATATATATGCATGCACAAACATACACACACACGTATCCCTTAGATTGGATAACAGGGCTTGCCCTCTCACAACTCTCAAGAAAATTTGATCAGCTGTCATTCTAGACAGCTAGGTGGCACAATGGCTAGAGCACTAGACTTGGGGTCTAGAAGGTCCCAATTCAAAACTGACTTCAGACACTTAACAGCTGTGTGACCCTGGGCAAGTCATTTAACCTTTGTTTGCTTTCGTTTCCTCAACTGTAAAACAGGAATAATAACACCTACTTTATATATAAGACTGTTGTGAGGATCCAATGAGCCAACATTTGTAAAGCACTTAGTACAATTCCTAGCATATGATAGGCACTATACAAACCATGATTCTCCTCTAAGCTTTGATTACCATTCAGCCTTCTCAAAGGCCTCCCTGAAGATGGGGACTTAGAAAAGGAAGAGACAAAGGTCAAATAATCAACTCCCTTCATTTTACAGATGACACTGAAGTCAAGGGAGGTTATATGACTTGCCCAAGGTCACACAGACAGTATACAGTAGAACCATGATTTGAACCTATGTCCTCTGACTTCAAAATCTGCCCTCTTTCCACAACGCCATGCTGGGACCTTGTGCTATGTCATGTTTGTCCCCATTAATACATATCCATTAATTTAATTTGCTCAAAAGGTACCATAGACTAGAAAAGGTTGATGTTCTCTGGATCCTCCACAGAGAATGTGGGGACAGAGACAAGCACAGCAGTAACCATTAGCCACAAGCTAAACCAACCTCAGTCTCATTTATAAAGGTGTAATAAACTCCTTACAACCTATACAGATACAGACATATACCTAAGAATATAACCCAAACCTTGATAAGAATGGCTTTTTAAAAAGCATATCTTTATAGTGAACATTTCATCTACTGGTTTCAAAACCCCATCATACATAATAAGTATTTACGGGTTGCTTTAAATCTTCAAAGCACTTTACAATTATTAAGGAGTTAAATCTCAAAACACCTACAAAAAGGAAAAGGAAGCTATCTCTAGCTAATATGAAAGAAATTAAGACTGAGTAGGTTAAGGGACTTTGTGGTAAATTTAAGAGAAAGAAAGAATGGAAAACTTCAAAGTTCTCCAATTTTGCTCTAGACTCCCAGATACTGAAAACAATTGCTAAAATTCTCAGGCTTGCAGCCCATTTAACCTTCAGACTCACAATCCTTTATTTCATCCCTTGTAGACTCAATCATGCACTTTGTATTCTCTTCTCCCCTTATCTAAGATCATAAATTGGAGCACAGATTTAAAGCTGGAAAAAGACCCAAGAGATCACTGAGTCTGACCCCTCTCCATACATTAAAAAGGAGGAGGCTTTAGCCCAGAAAAGTGAATTGACTCTCTAGGGTTGGTGAAGCAAGTAATATGTGGCTGAGTTCGAATCTGATCCCAAGTTCAGACTCCAAATCTTACTAGTACTATCACTCTATCCACTATACTAAGCATCTGACCCATTCTTAATAGAGCACAATACCAGAAAGGTCAGGCTAAGGAAGCTGACATGAGGCTAATCACTTCACCTTTCTGGGCATCAACGCCTCGTCTACATAATGAGCCTAGACTAGATCTATTCAGCTCGGACACTCAGGGGTTATTTTCTTTTAGGTCTGTGGTCTGACTTCCTATTGGATACTCTCATTTTCAGGATCACTCAAGAGTATCCATCCTAAAGACCCAGGACTCAGATTCTCCCTTCAAACATGCTTAAGGTTAAAAAAAAAAATACCACAAGCAGCTCATTCAACATATACTATGTGTCTACTGTGTACAAGAACTATGAAAAGGATCAACAAAAATAAAATTGTTTCGATGCCAAGGGGCTTATTATGGAGGGCAGGGAAGGAACCTCCCAGCAAAAGAATACAACATGATCCAAACAGGTAAATACAAGGATGCAAGATTATTTAAGGAGGAAACAGGAAAGTTTCGCAAAGGGAAGTACTTCAAAAATACAGCCTTGGACAATTTTCCAAGAGACTGAGGGTGAGAGGTGTACATTTTAAGACTGGGCAGACAGCTTGTGCAAATCAGTGCATGAGGTGGAAAACAGAATGTGTGGATGTCAGGCTGCCTCTACAACCTTACCTCTCATTTACTTCTCAGCCCTTGGACACAGTTTCCAGTCTCATGATTCATAAGCTTGCTACAACCTTACCAATGATCCCTTAAATAGTCAAATTAAATGGCCTCTTCTCAAATTTCATCTTTCTGAACTTCTCTGTAGCACTGGATACTATTAACCACCCTCTCCCCCTAAATACTCTCCTCTCTGAGTTTTTATGTTACCCTCTGCTGATTCTCTTTCCTCTCTGCTCCATCTCAGGCTCCTTTACTGGATCATGATCGCCATCATGCTCCCTGCGAGGGCTGCCTAAGACTCTGTTCCCAGTCCTCTTCACGTCTGTCTCTGCATTATCCCATTTAGTAACCTCATCATCTCTCCGTGTCTAGTTGTCATCTCTGTAAATGACCCCCAGAACTATATACTGCAGCCCTTTTCTCTTTCCTGAATCCTTGTGTCTTTCTCACAAAGTGCCTCCCAGAAATGCCCATTTTAAATTAACTGATATATCAAACTCAGCACACACAAAACTCATCATCTGTCTCCTCAGACTCACTTCTCTTCTAAAACATCTCTATTTCTATCACATGCACATTTTATCATCTGCATTTTCATTTTCCCAGTAATCCAGTCAAAATCTTACATTTTACAAGTCTACATTTCAATGTTCATTACCTTCCATAGTTGCTAAATCTTGTTTCTACTGCCATAACATCTCACCTTCTGTCCATGCACACAGACACCATTCTAGTTCAAAACCTCATCACCTCTCACCTGGACAACTGCAGGAGCTTCAAAATTAGATCAGAATGAACAAAGACTGGAGGTAGGGGCTATCTTGCTCATTCTAATCTATCTTCTACATTAAGAGGGGTCAAACTCAGATTGCAACAGATCCCTGCAGCCTCAGTCACAGAAAACCACAAATTTACATTATCTCTGTAGTACAGTAGGATCCACACTTCTAAACTCTGGTGCTACAGAAGACTTTCAACAGTTCCTTGGACAGCAAGGAGGTCAAATTAATCAATACTAAAAGAAATTAATTCAGGCTATTCACTAGAAAGTCAAATACTGAAACTGAAGTTTAAATACTTTGACCATATAATGAGAAGACTGGACTCATTGGAAAAGACCCAATATTGGGCAAGAGTGAAAATAACAGGAAAAGGGGATGGCAGAGGATGAGATGGATAGAGAGTATCATGGGAACAATGAACATGACCTTGAATAGATTTCAAGAGATAGTGGAGAACAGAAGGATCTAATGTGCTGGTCCATGGAGTCAAACACAACCAAACAACAACAACAGAAATTATATTTTTAAATACTTCTCAATTACATTTTAATCTGGCTCCAACCCTCCAGTTTGTGACCCCACTGCATTAATCTGACACCTGTGCTATAGACAGCCACCAAAGTGAAAACCACTTTGTGAAAGTCTGACCACTTTATTTAGTAACCTCATTTCTCCCTTATGTTTAGTTGTCATCTCCACAAATGACCTCCAGATAGGTAGACTTTTTCTCTTTCCTGAATCCTGGTTCTAAGTCACCTTTCCAGCATTATTACATGTATAATGTTCCCCTTCTGGCACACTACAGTCTGGTCATGTTGGTTTCTTCCTTTCCTTCATACACAATACACCATCCTTGATATCCACATCTATCCCCAAGCCTGAAATGAACTTATCACCTCTGCCTCCTAGCATCCTTAGTTTCTTTCAGGATAGCTCAAGCATTTTCTACATTAAGTCTTTTCATGATTCTCCCCTACTCCCAGGTACAATGCCACATCCCACCCCCTACTGCTTTGTATTTTCTATATTCCTAACTATTGGAAACTCTTTGAGGGCAAGAATTATCTTTTGCTACTTTTTGTATCCCCAGTGTTTGGCACAGTGCCTGGCACATAGTAGAGGCTTAATAAACATTTGTCAATTGACAGATGTACATCTTTTATCTCCCCTCGATAAAATGTATACTCTTTGAGAACAAGGACTGTTTTTTGCCTTTGTATTCCCAGTATCTAGCATAACACAATGTCTCATACATAACAGGCACTTCATAAAGGCTTTAACCAAATTATCTGGCTAAAACATACAGTGCATAAAGAGGAATGGTTAGAAATGTAGGGCGGAGCAAGACTGCAGAAAGTCTTAAATACCAGGCTGAAGAGTTTATGGTTTATCCAAGATGAAACAGGAAGGCATTAAGGACTTTTGAGCAGGAAAGAGACATAGTCAGACCTGTACTTTAGGAAGGTTATTTTCACAGCTATATGAAAAACAGAATGGAAAGAGGAAAGACAGGAAGCAGAGCTATAATAGAATGGAAAGAGGAGAGACAGGAAGCAGAGCTATAGGAGGCTAATAATCCAGGTGAGAGATGATGAAGGTCTGAACAAAGGTGGTGGCTATAGCAGCACAGAGGAGACAGATGCAGGCAGGTTGTGCTGGGTAAGCAGAAGTCACCTAGTTTGGCAAGTGACTGAACTGGGGGTGTTGAAGGAAAGGGAAGAGTCAATGATAACTCCAAAGTTGCCAGATTTGGTGATTGAGAAGCATGGTGGTAGTGGGGATGGTACCCACAACAGAGGAAAATTTGAAGGATCCCTACTTTGAGATAATATGTCAGATATTTACTAAGCACTGTGCCTGGTATATACTAAGTATCCACATGGCCATGGTCACAATGCAACACTAGACTACTACCTGTACTGATTAAAGATAATAACTAATGACAACAATCCGCTATTTGAAAAACCTAAAATGTCATGGCCTATAACACACGATGGTGTTTTTCAGTGAAATAATGTAATATTAAAATTTTGGAGAAAAAAAATTTCTAGTCTTTTAAGAGACTCATTTTGCTTCCTACCTTTCACCTAGGTCAGAGGAGCATTCAACAATGGTTCGATAATCTGTGCATACACAGAACTCACACAAATGTCTATATACGTGCTCAGTGCCCTGGGAAGAGTGCCAGACTTGGCACTTAGACCAGAATTCAAATCCCCATCTTGGGCACTTAACAGTTTTATGATGCTGGCTCAGTCACTGGGTCAGCCTCCAAGCCTCAGTTTCTTAATTTCTAAGCCAGAGATAACAACACCTGTTTTCACAGGATTGATGGAAGGAATGAATAAATGAAAAAGTATTTATTAAGCACTTAATACATTTTAGTCATGGTGCTGATAGAAAGATTAAAATGTAATTATTCTTGACTTCAGTCCCAAGTAAAACCTCATCTTTTAGAGGAAACCTTTATCAACTCATTTTAATTCTAACATCTTTCCTCTGTTAAGTATTTCCTGTCTATCCTGTATACACCTGTATATAGTTTGTACATATTTGTTTGCTTATTGTCTCTCTCATTAGAGTGTGAGTTTCTCAAGGCAGGGATTGTCTTTTCCTTCTTTTGGTCTTCGTAGCACAGTGCCTGGCACATAGAAGGCACTTAATGTTTAATGACTGATTATATTCTGATGGCAAAGACAATATGTATATATGTGAAAATATACAGAATAAGTATAAGATGAATACAAGATAGTTTGGGAAGGAAAGGAACTAGTAGCTGGAGGAAATTAATATTTCAGGTAGAAAGCAGAGCTTGATTCTCTTGAAAAAGTAAGGGCTTCTACCAGACAGAGGGGATAGAGGATACTGTGGGAATAGGATATGGCCAGTGCCAGGAGAGGGAAGCAGAGTATATTCTATACAGAATATAGTGATGATAACCTGAAGTACATGAAAGAAGTTATATATAATAAGACTGGAAATGTAGAAGGCTGGCCTGGAAGAGGGGTGATGGGCAAACAGAGGAGTCTACATTTGATTAGAGGTAAAAAGGAACTACTGAATTATAGTAAGCAGGAATGACATAATGAGACCTACTCCTTAAGAGCATTGTCCAGTGTAATTGTAATATAAATGGGAAAATCTTTCCCATTCATTAATAGGCCCATGTTACCTGCTTTAGATCACATGGAAGCCTAAGTCACATGTGGTGGGAGGAGCTGGCAGGAAGGGTGAAGCAGAGCTGGCAGGAAGTTGGTCCATCCACGCAGAGCTGGGAAGGACACAGGCTGGCAGGCACAGCTTAGGCTCCTGAGTGTGTGTTTGTGGGAAGGTCCCAGCAGGGGGCAAGGAGGCTTGGGAATGGCTTTGCTCCCTGCGGTGTATTGATTTCTTGGTGGTTACGCTTTCTGGTTCTGGGATTTGGCTTTCTGGTGTCTAAACAAATGTCTTTCTGCTGCCTTCTATATGGAGAGTCTGTTATACTTTGCGATTGAGAACTACGCCAGCATGTTCATAGTCACCACCAGTGCTGCGAATATTGCCTTGGCAATACACCTGAGCAGCTGAGTGGAAGACAGAAAGGAGAAGACAGAAATTTCAAACAAGAAGATCAAATGGCAAATTTGCAAAGTTGCAGTAGTTTGGGTGAGAAACAAATGCCTTAACTAGGGAAAGAAATAAATTCTAATTCCATTTGAGAATTTACTCATCTCACAACACTATGGTGGGAATAAAAATAACATGAAAACACTGTGAAAGTTAAAATGCTTTTAAAAACCAAAAAAGGGAGATAGAAAAAACAACCTAGTATTGCAGGAATGCTAAGTAGGGCAGAAGCAGCTCAAAGGATCATAATTTGAGGGATGGGAAAGACCTTAGGGGTCATCTGGTTCAGTGACTTCATTTTACTTTTGTTCCCCTATTAGTCAGCAGGAAATCTGTTGGCTCAAACAGGCATCTCCAACTAGATAAATGTCCATAGGTCCAAGAGAAAACTCATCTTTCCCTCCAACCAGTCCTTTCTTCTTGTTTAAAGAACCACCGTTGTTTGAGTCCAGGAACATTTCAAACTTTTGGTCTCAGGACCCTTAAAAATAATTGAGCATCACCCTTAAGAGTTTTTGTTTAGGAGACCTCTATTTGTATTTAACATAATAGGAATTTTAAAATCTTAGCATTATTATAAGAATAATGTGGACCCCCTTGAAGGGTCTCAAGGAGCCCTTAGGGGTCCTTAGACCACACTTCGAGAACCATTATCACTAAGGTTGGCAACTGCACTGCTTACCTCCAATCAGTTGCCAAGCCTTATTACCCTCAACAATCTCTCTCATTTTCCTAGTTCAGGACCTCGCACTTCTCATCTGGACCACTACAGCAACCTTCTAAACCTTTAAACATCCAGGCTACAACTCAACTCCTTTTTCCAGTCCATCCTTCACACAGTTGAAAAATGGACATTTCTAAAGAACAAATCTCTTTAATGTTATTACCCTGTTGAAGGAGTTCCAGTGGCTCCCTCTTGCCTCCATTACTAGGCTCACAGTCCACAGAGGCCATTGATAGGACAAAATCCCCCATATGCACTGGAATATTTGTAGCAGCCCTTTTTTGGTCATAGCAAAGAATTGGAAACAAAACTGATGCCCATCGATTGGGGAATGGTTGAATAAATTGTGATGTACAAATATAACAGAATGTTACTTTGCCATAAGAAATCATGTCTGTGAATATAGAGAAGTATGGGAAGATCTACATAATCTGATGCAGAATAACATGAGCAGAACCAAGAAAACAATATATACAATGACTACCATAACATGAATGGAAAAAAAAAAGCAGACACACACACAAATCAATAGTAAATTATGCAAAATTATAAAGAACAAGTACAGCTGGAAAAAGATGTGAGAAAATACCTCTACCCCAAGCCCTTTGCAGAGGTGAGAGATCCCCCAAAGTGTTGTGCATGGCACACATGTTCAAGTTTTTTTGATAGACTGATCAATTATACTAATTTTTCTCCTTTTCCTTTTGTTTGTTTTTTGTCTATTATTTGATATATAGGATAACTCTCTGGAAGAGGGAGGAGGATAATGGGAGAAATGATGGTGATATAAAAAAATAGCAGTTATCAATAAAAACTCAATTTTATAAAATACTCACCTTCTAACATTACATTCCAGTCAACCTGGCCTGCTTGTCGCTCCTCATGCAATGCCATCATCTGTTCCCACGTCTTTGCACAGTCTGTCTGTCTGTCCACCCAGCCCAGAATGCTCTCCCTCCTTCCTTGCATCTCTCAGCATCTCTGGCTTACTTCAAAGTTCAGCCAGAGTCCTATTTAATAGAGGAAGCCACTTTCTACCTCTTGCTGTTGCTCATGCTGTCCCCAGCAAAATTAATTGGTAGACATTTTATACTTAATTTCTACGTAAATGATGTTTCCACCCCAACAGAATATGAACTATTTGACGGCAAGGATTGTTTCATTCTTGTCTTTGTGTCCCATGATGAGATTTCAAGTTAGAAGGAACCAGAAAGGCAGCATGGCATAGGAGATAGACTATTAGATTAAGAACCAGGAGAGCCAGGCATCAAATCATACCTCCTAGCTGTGAGAACATGCCAAGTCACTTAATGTCTGTCAGTCCCTGTTTCTGCAATGGTAGGATAAAAACCACAGTGTTTTAATATCAGCCTCACAAGCTCATTATGACTTTCCAATAAGATAACGAAGGTGGAAAGTGCTTCACAAACTTCAAAATGCTAAAGTAATGTCAGGTATTACTATCTAGTCCAACTCATTTTACAGATGAGGAGACTAAGTCTAAAGAAGAAAATAACTCATCCTCTGTCACAATTCAAGCAATTTGAGAAAAAGGAAACAGATCAGGAAGGAGAGAGAGAGAGAGAGAGAGAGAGAGAGAGAGAGAGAGAGCTGGCTTGCAGGCCTGATTAGTTTACTTTACAGAGCATTAAAGAAATAACAGATAAACTGAATTATAATCCTGGTTAGGGCCAGACTGCAGCTATAGCTGAAATGGAGAGGGAGGGAAAGAATCCACAGCAATTCTTCAGGGTAATGATCCCAAGCTCCGCTTACTTTTCCTCCATGTGGGTAACAGATGCCAGCAGAAAAGACTGCCTCCGCAGTGATCAAGGGAAAAGACTTTCTGAGAATGCCCCTTGACTAACCTGACAGGCCATCTTTATCTGTACCGCCTGACCCCACCCCCTGAAAAGCTTCTCTTTCCTATGGCTTCAGTTCTTCCACACTGCCTCTATCTGGCATCTAAAGAGAAACACAGAAAGAGAATATAGAAGAGAAAATAAATTCTTCTGAGAATTTATTTCTCAAGTTCACCTCAGGCCCACATCTTCCCACACTCATCTCATAGGCAAGGGAGGCAGCCTGACACAGGAGAAAGTATGTAATCTTTGGAGTCAAAGGACCTGAATTCAAATCCTTGATCTATTCCTTTCTCACTCTCACCTACCCTCTCTTTCCCCCACACCCCTGCATCCCTGCTGTTACTTCCAACACCCCAGGATCATACATCTTCCATCCATCACCTTGTGACAGTGAAAACAGTAGCAAGTGAACAGGGGGAGAAAAATTTAACTTGAAACAATGACCTTGAAACAGATTTCCAACAAAAAGTGCTTTGAGAGGTTTCACAAAGTAAATGAGAAAGCGTGAAAGTGTGTACCTTAAACAAAGGCAACCTTAAATAACTTAACTTCACTCTCCTGGATTTTATCATCTGGTTTTATCATCTGTCAAATTCGAGCATTGTACAAAAATGTCTCTGAGGTGGATTTCAACTCCTCTTCTATGGTTCATGGGGGTACAGGATAAGGGGAAGAGGAGGGACACATACTGGAAAGCATTCTCTGACATGGACAAATTTTTACCGGTAAGAGAAGGAAAGGCAAGCTCTTTAAAAATTCTCCCAGAACTCTTGGAACTGGAAAAGACCTCAGGAATCATCTAATTCAATATTCCCATTTTACACACTATGCCCAGAGTGGTAAGCAAAGGACTCTGCCAATGTCATGCAGATGATTAATATCTAAGTTAAGATTAGAACCCAGGTCTCCTGACTCCCAGTCTGGGACTCTTTCCATTATACTTAGCTAGAATGAGAAACTGGGTCAAGTTTCCTTTTACAGCCAGAAAAAGTAAAGGATAAGACCAAGGGTAAGGAAAGAAATAAAGTAAACAGAATTCCATTAGTTCCAGTTAGAGCTACAAAGATAAAGTTCTATCTAGGTTTCTCAACCACAGTACCTTTGCCTACCTGCCTACCTGAACCAAAATATACCTGGCTGTGCCTTCAGGTCCTGGCAAGTCTACAGTGAACACAAATATTTCCCTAGGGGCCCAGCCTAGCCTAACAGCAACTTTTCACATAGACTATCAGTTTGAGACTCAGGGTCTAGAAGCAATGACTTCTTATTCTGCATAGGATAGAAAAGTATCTTAGAGGTAGTCAAGGTCTCTCCTAGCCTCTCTTATTCCAGCCTAACTAGACCCTGTGGAGAAATAACTCCTGCTCACAATCCGTAGTGAGTATCTG
This sequence comes from Potorous gilbertii, assembly GCA_028658325.1. Taxonomy (NCBI): domain Eukaryota; kingdom Metazoa; phylum Chordata; class Mammalia; order Diprotodontia; family Potoroidae; genus Potorous; species Potorous gilbertii. The sequence goes on along the minus strand of CM053772.1, from coordinate 123,224,387 downwards.
CTTTATTGAGTATCCAGTTTCCTCTCACAAACCTATCTTGCTTCAGCAGTTACCATTTCTGAAGAAATGATGATAGTGAACCACCATCTATCTATACCTAGATACTTAGCATTAGGGTTTTTTTTAACTCCCCCAACCCCAGAATAGTGGAGGTTATTTTCTAATACAATACTGGCTTCCGGAATGAAACAGACAAATGCAAAGCATAATACAGAGGCAGGATTACCTCAGCTTTCCACTTTCTTTCAGATAGAAAAGTTATCTTATGCCACAATCCCACCTGTCTTTTCTCTCCATAGAACCGGCTCCAAAAGGTCCATCAATCATTGACTCCAACCTCAGTGCCATCTCTGCCATCTACCAGACTTTACAAGATCACAATGCCAACAGAGACAGAAAGATGGGAGAATTTTTTTAAATCAGCACACTGAAGACTCAAAGATTTGTAAGTAAGGCATCAAAACCTCTTTCTCTCCATCAAACCAAATGCTATCTGAGTGGTTAATGTTTGCCTCTCTCCTTGCCCCTGAATATGTATCCAGACAGACATTTAATATTCAGAGAAAAGAGAGAGGTAAAAGGAGAAAACAAGGGCTATAAATAAAAGGGAGACTGGTCAAGCTGGATCCAAATAGTTCCATGTCTTCTTTCTAGGGTCCCATGTTGTTTGGGCACCAGTTGCTTTACATGCACTTAGCTCACATCATTCTATATCTGGCATCCTTCGAGTGGTGGGTGTTGTCTGTCATGTCCTAGGCATCATTTCTTTACATAATGAGAAACTGTTAACATAGGCATCATTGGGTTAGGTGGGCAGAGCACAAAGGGAGATTTGAAGTACAAGTGTCCTGAAACGATAGCTGAGGGGAAAGTAAAGGAGAGGTACCTAAGTGTCACAATGGATAGAGCCCTGGGCTTGGAATCAGGAAGACTCATCTTCATGAGTTCAAATGTGGTCTCAGACCCTTACAGCCTACGTGATCCTGGGCAAGTCACTTGACCCTTTCTGCTTTGTTCCTCATCTATAAAATGAGTTGGAGAAGGAAATGGCAAATATTCCAGTATCCGTGCCAAGAAAATCCCAAATGGGGTCATGAAAAGTTGAACACTATTGAACTTCAACAAAGAAGAGGTAATTTCATTCATTTTCAACCTAATGACAAGCCAGGCTGGGTAAACTCCAGGATGGTCCAAGTTACAACTGGGCTCTTCCCCTGTGCTTCCACAAAACAAACCCTAGTAATGTTGAATAAAACTAATAGTGATTATGATATCAATAATTCCTCAAATACAACACTTAAGAATTACAAAGAATTTCCTTTACCAAACATCAGTAGTACAAAATATTACCTTCCTCATTTTACAGATGAGGAAACTGAGGCCAATGTGTATAGTGCCAATTGATTAAGGACTAATATTAGCTCAATGTTTTCTCTGCATGGCTTATACATTATAATACATCAGAGTTCTTAACCTAACTGAATTTTCATCTGTTTTCCTTAATAATCTTAAAACATTATTCTAAGAAGGAGTCCACAGTCTTCACCAGACTGCCAAAGAAACACCCCAAAAGGTTAAGAATTCTTACAAATAATAAGATAGGACAATGAAGACCAAGTCTAGAGAGATGGAAATATCACTAGATTTGAGTCAGAGGGCATGGGTTGGAGCTCTCCTACTTACTAGTTCTGTGACTTTGGGTAAGTCAATTGGTCTTTCTAGGTTTCAGTTTCCTCTTTTTTAAGACAAGGGGACTGGATAAGAAAAACTCCAAAGTCCTTCCTAGGACAAGAACCTTTGATGCTATGACCAACCAATGCTTTATAGCCTCTGGTCAGGATCACCATAGTGAGAAAACAACTGTAAATTCAAAGATAATTAACCAGGCAAGTGATAGGTTCAGAAAGAGAAATGGTAGTAAAGGCTGGTTGTTCTACCAGGCAAGGAGGCAATCCAGGATATATCAATCTTTTGATAGTTCTCTGCTTTAAAAAAAATCTTGAGAAATTTTCTTTTACTTCCCCTTTAGGAGCTTTATCTTACACAAGTGGTCTCTCATATCAGAAATGTAACTACCTCTTCATTTCTATCTCTTCCAAGGATTTCTAGCTTTCTTCACAGCACAATTGAGTTTTCACCTCCTAAACCAAGTCCTTACTGACTCATCCTTGATTTATTATTGTTCTTAACTTCTTGAAAATACATTGTAGTCTATCTAGGGTACATGCTTTACATTTTTTTAGTATTTACTTACATCCATATTTTACTCACACACACAGCTCCAAGTAGAAAATAAGCTCCTTACAGGCAGGGACCATGGTTTTGGTTTTTGTCCGTAATCCTAGGGGCTTAGCAGAGTGCCTCACAAATATTAAGTCTTTAATAAGTGTTGGCTGAATTACAGTTATCTCTTCCACATCTTGGGGGTAGGAGCAGGGAAGCCCCACTATCTGGAAAATATGCATTAAAAATTTTGGCCCTCCCTTCATACCAGAGAAGTCTGAATTACTATGGTATTACAAGGTAAAATATGTTGATATCATACAATACTATACACATACTTTATGCATTTCTGAGTTTATAAAGTTTTTCTATGCGGTATACTGGCCTTCACAAGCCATCTGTGGCTTCTGCACAACTCCCAGAAAATTAACATTTAATTTCTTATGCCAACGCATGATATATCGAAACCATGATGGTCAAGGAAGGGATAACTGCAGACTCTGAGAATTCTTGAATCTCAAAGATGGAAGGGACCTTAAAAGATCACTTGCTCAAACTCACTCATTAAAAATGGAAAATAAGATCTGGAGAGAAATGAAGTGACCAACCCAGTATCACACATTTAAGAAGCACAGTTCTAGATTGAAGCTTTGGTTTCCTGTCTTTCCATGAAGCACATGGGTCAAGAAGTTCATAGTGGAATGTATTTGCTGGGTATTTCAAACCTATGAGCTCCATCCACATACAACCCTCTCCTCCTAGACTACTGTCTTCAACAACTATAACATTCCCCTTTTTCAGAATATCCACCTAGAAAAGAAGTTGCTATAGAGACCTTCAATATGTAAACAGCTCGCACGCTCTCTCTCTCTCTCTCTCTCTCTCTCTCTCTCTCTCTTCTCTCTCTTCTCTCTTATCTCTTCTCTCTCTATCTCTCAAATCCTACAAACATTATCTGACCTTGCAGTCAAGGGCTTAGCTGGGGAGGGGAAAGATAAATACCCAAAGTGAAAGATCAGCGTGTCCTGGCTCCTAACCCTCTGATAACATAATCTGCTTCAACAGTTACAAATCTCCTTCTTCCATCTCTCCCCCACCCCCCAAAACCAATGACTCCCTGCTCCAAATGACTTCTCTACAGGTTTTCCAGATGGGACAGGGTCAGACTGTCCCAGTGCTGACACAGTTTAGGAACATCAGGGAATCTGTTTTCTCTCTCTCTCTCTTTCTCCCATGAGGGAGAGCATTTGTAAAACGAGGATGGGAGGGGCCAAACTGCCCTACAAACCCAGTCCACGAGGCCAAGTCTAGTGGGAAATAAGAGGTCTTCAAAGTCTCAGCTGAAGAAATTTGCCTTCTACTTCCTCGCTTCAGCACTGGGGCCCCTGAAGGTTCTACTTCATCCCCAAATTTAGAACCTCTTTTTGGTGAAGCTCTCTACTTCCAGTGGCATTTATACATAAATACATACACACACGTGTGTGTATGTGTGTATCACTTGAAGGTTTGCAAAGCATTTTACATTGCTTTGACCCTAACAACAACTTTGTGGGGCAGGCACTATTATTACATCCATTTTACAGGGTGAAGACTGAGGCTTAAAGATGTTAGACAGAAGGGATATAAACCCAGGTCTTCCTGACTCTGAATCCAGCACTTGATTCATTATGTCCCACTGCCTATTAACTACAATCTGCCCTAACTCTATACCAGTCCCCCAAAAATACAAATATTAACATTTTACAGAGGCAACACTTTACTGTTGAAGAAATTAGCGTACAAAGAAGGCGATGGGTAGTTGGACCTCTTTATTCCTTGAGTTCACCAGCCCACTTAGTCAAAATAACTATCAGTCCACCAAATTTCTCAGGTTCTTACTAATTACTAAGGCGGCACTAAACCCACCTTATCTTTGTTTCCAGTTTGGGAAATCTTTCCTTTTTTAGAGGACACAGCTTCCTTCTTACCCCCACAGGTTGGAAAGTACATATGTGGGAACAAAGAAGGAGCCAATTTAGAAGAAAGAAAATGTTTCCCAAGTTGGCAGGATCAGAGAGATGCCTTGAAAAGAAAATACCTATGATTGCTTATTCTAGAACACCCCCCTGGTCCCTAAATCCTGTGCAATAATTTGTATGGCTACTAAACTTCTTCAGAAAATGGAGAAGCAGCCAAATAACCCATGTACATCATGATCGTTGGCCAACAAGACTGGATCTAACTAATAAGGTCTTCCACAGAATATTCTGCCATATTGCAGTTCATAGATACGAGTATATAACACTAAATTCTAACACAAATTTATTCATGTACATCAACCAGGAATCATCTACTCAGCTCCTACAATGTGGTGGACATTACGCAAAGTGCTGGGGAAAAAAAGACAAAAGGGAAATCACTCCTGCTTTCAAGGAACTTGTATTCTAACCAGATGCAAAAGGTACAAAGGAAATACATACAAAATGATTACAGGCCAATTAGGGGATAGAGGGCAGCAGAAGTTGAAGGCTCCTGTAGAACGTGGCACTTGAGCTGACTCTCTGAGAGGAACCAAGGATTCCAAGAGGCAGAGGTTTAGAAGCAGAGCATTCAGTAAAGGAACAGAAATTCAGGCCAGGATGGCTGCATCATTGAGTGGGTGAGGTGGGGGTAACGTGTAAAAAGACTGGGAAAGTAGGAAGAAGCTAAGTTGGGAAGACCTTTAAATGTCCTACAAAGGCATTTGTTCTAGAAATGGAGCCCTAGGTAGAGGGTGTCAAGACTAAACTTTGGCAGTTGTGTAGAGGATGGACTTGAGTGGGGAGATTTTTTGAGATCAGGATATCAAATAGGAAAATATTGTAATTATCAAGATGAGGGACAAGGACCCGTACTAGGGTGATGACCTGTGTGGAGAAAAAAAAAAGAATGGATATAAGTGATATTATTTTTTAAAAAACGGAAAAGATTCTCAAACTCCTTGAGAAAGTGATTATATCTGTGCAGCACTTCCTTTCTCTTATTCTCTTGGAAATTCTCTGTAACTATCACTTCCAATCTTATCATTCAACAGAAACTATTCTTTCCCAAGTGACCAATGATCTCTTAATCACAAAATTTAATGGCCTCTTCTCAATTGTGAATCTCTCTGTTGCCTTTGAAACTAACCACCCTTCTTTCTAGGACACCACTCTATCCTGGTTCTCCTCCTATGTGTCTCCTTTAATGGATCTTTATCCAGGTCACACCACAACACTGTGTGTTTAGCCCAGGTCCTTATCGTCCCTCTTTTCTTCTCTCTCTACACTTTTGGGCATGTTTCACTTTAGACATCTACAAGACAACTACTTCAAAATATCCAGCAGGTAGTTTGTGATATGGGAATGGAGCTTAGGAGAGAGAACGAGAAGGTATATAGATCTCAGAGTCATCTGAGGAGAAATAATTAAACTGGTGAGAAGTGATGAAACCACAGAGAGAGTTTAGGAAGAGAGGGGAGAGGAAAAAAGCAGAGAGAAGGCCCATAACAGAGACATTTTTCTATTTTCTTTTACAGTCGTTTGATTTTTGTTTGTCCATTTTAATTTTCAGAGGAAATGAAGAGGTGCCCATTAATTGGGAAATGGTTGAACAAATTGCAGGCAGATGAATATTAGTATAGTATAAGAAATGACAAAGACAATTTAAAAGAATTCTGGGAAGTGTGAACTGATACAAAGTGAAATAAACAAAACCAAGGGAACAATGTATTTTATAATAATAACACATTTAAAATGAACCATTCTGTAAGACTGAAGAATTCAGCAAAATGAGCAACCATATTTCCAGATGACCTATGATGAAACACTTTGTCCACCTCCAGACCTACAAGTGGCCACTGTATGGATTCACTTCACTTGATTATGCTTAGTACAAGAGGATGGTTTTTTCCCCCTGTTTTTAATTGGAAGAGGTTGCTAAGGTAATACCAAAATATTTTTAAAGACAGAGAAAAAAGAAAAGGGACATAGAAACATTTTTAAAAGTGCACAGAGAACAGAAGGACACAGAGATAAGCTGGACAGTTTAAATATATGTTGAATTTATTATATACTTTTCAGAAAAGCAAATAGTATGGAATAGAAATTCACAGTTTCACATGTAATTTTCTTTGTCTATGAAATGCTCATGGGGGACAAGTGTTGGTTAAGTTCAAACAAAACAATTTAAAAAAAGGCAAATATTGAAATCTTTCACAGTTCTTAAGGGAATGATCAAGATGGTGGAGGTTCCCTCAACTACCCCAATCCTCTCCTTTGATCTCATAAGGTCCTAGCATTTTGAACTACAAGAAATCTTTAGAGAACACTTAATCCAAAGCTCTCATTTTACAAATGAGGAAACTGAGGCCTGGGAAGAAGTAATTTACCTAAAAAAGTAGTAAACAGAATAGCTGGGATTTGAATTGAGAGCTCCTAAATCCAAACCAAATGAATACTGCTTCCACAATCATGACTTGCTTCTATGCCTCAGTACTTCCATAATGCTCAATTGTACAGGCATATCTCACTTTATTATGTTTCACAGATATTATGTTTCTTACAAAATGAAGATCTGTGGCAACCCTTCATGGTGCAAGTCTATCGCCATCTTTTTTCCAACAGTGTGTGTTCACAAATGTGCACAAAAAAATGTGTCCTATTTTGGTAATTCTCATAATATTTCAAACTTTCTCTTTATTATCATACCTTTTTGAAGATCTTTGATGCTACGATTGCCATTGCTTTGGGGAGCCAAGAACTGCACCCACACCACAGCCAACTTAACCAATAAATGTTGTGTGTGTTCTGACTACTTCACCAACTGGCCTTTTCCATCCCTCTTCCTCTCCTCAGGCCTCTCTATTCTCTGAGACACAATTTCGAAATTAGAACAACTATTAATCCTATGATGGCCTCTAAATGCCGAAGTGGAAGGGTCAACCGATGGGGTAAACTTCACTGCTGTCTTATTTTAAGAAACTGCCACAGCCATCCCAATCTTCAGCAACCACCACCCTGATCAGTCAGACGCCATCACATGAAGGTAAGACCCTCCACCAGCAAAAAGATCCTCAAGTCTGCCAAAGGTTCAGATGATGGTGACAAATAAATTCAGAGGAGACAGTGGTAAGCTTGCATCTATTCTAGTTCACTCTTTTGCTTTTGCAGAGCACATTCCAGGACAACTAGGCAGCACAGGGAATAGAACACCAGCTCTGGAGTCAGGAAGACCTGAGTTCAAATCTGACTTCAGCCACTTAGAGCTGTGTGACCCTGGGCAAGTCACTTAATTCCAATTACCTAAAATCAAAGAAAAAAACCCCCATATTCCGCCCCCTCCTCCTAAGATCTGTCCCCATTTTAGTCCCATCTCTCCTTAGTCAAAATGTTTGCAGTTTTCAAGGGACAACCCCAGAAAACCAACCCCTTTTCTAAATGGAATATAAGTCGTATCTCTTTCTAGCCCTAAACAATGATTTGAATACAACTCTGGTAGACCATATTAATATTTTAGAGATCATCTTCACATTATCGGGCAGAATCACAAAAATGATAATTAGATGGGCATCCCCAGAGACAGAAAGGGAACTGTGGCGAGAAGAGAGAGAAGGGGAGCAATCCACTAATTCTCTTTCATCCTCCTAACAAGCTCACCAGGTTAGCCTTTAAACTCCCAGAAAAGGTCAAGAGCCAAGAACAGCCTCCACTAAACAAAGGTTTCTTTTTTTTAATTACAGAGGGATAGAACTCCACCATGTGAGTACGCCCAATATCCCCTCTTTTTTTTTTCCTTTTTAGCTATGAATGGTTCTAGGGGCTCCTCTTCTTTGCCCACATGGCTGCCACGAGTCTCTTCTTCATCCTGGTTAGACATGAAATAACATCCCAGCAATCTGCCAGGTTGCTGGGAAACTAAAAATTGATCACAGGGTGTCAGTGCTCCTTGCTGAGCAGTATCAATTATTCAGGAGACTTGGGTTCAACTCCAGAAACAAGGTTCTTGGGTTGTGCTGCTACGTGCTCAGCATCATGAAAGCATTTTGAAGCAGCTCCTCGCCCAATGATCATGCAATTGAGCTCAAGAGAGAAAAGTGAACAACAGACATGGAAAGAGCAAAGACAGACTAAGCCATTTTAATGGAAAGGAAGGGAAAGCCCTCCTAACTGAAATAACAGGTTTTCAAGGGAATCTGTCATCTTTAAGAAGGGCAGTAAACACCTTTGTTGGCAATAGTACATACACATACAAAGAAATGGCTCTAAAGATCCTCCCTAACCCTTTCTGGAGTGATAAAGCTGGGGCTGACCTAAAGCAAAGGGCCAGCCCTGGTTAGACAAAAGGAAATCTCCAAGTAGTTTAGGAGGCTGGGCCGCCACACTCTGAAGAAATATCAGCAGGAAACTCACAAGAGCCATGGGTCTGACAAGCTCAGATTCCTTATTACCAGAGGGATCATGAACCAAAGAATCTGTTTTCCAGGTTCCCTGACTACAACACAAATCCTGTACTAACTTGAGCATATCTCCTCTCTTACTGCCCGCCCTCCTTTCTAATCCAATGATTCTCAAGCTTGTTTTTGTTTTGTTTTGTTTGTCAATGGGCATCCATGATGCCCTCCCCACTAGGCCCCTGAATGACACTGGGAACACTCAGCAGGCACATGGGAAGAATGACATTGGTGGGCATTGGCAGCCAATGAAGAGATATTAAACACTAAACAGAATCAGCAAAGTAACTGTCATGTGATAAACATGATGAGCCAAGGGCAAAACCTGACTCATTGAAGGTTTCCTTGAGAAGCATGAACAAACAATGCTACTCTAAAGAATACTAAATTGGGATAAATTGGAAGAGGGTTGCTATGGCAATGGGAAGAAGAAACATTTTTTTACAAAATGCACAGAAAACTGGAGGAAGTTAGAAGACTCATCAGCAGCCCTTGGTCTACACTTTGAAATCTTTTACTTGAAGTGGAAAAATGAGGGGGTTGTAGTTGTAAGGACCAAGCTTGGCCCTGGAGAACAGATGATGACACATATTTTCATTATAAGCTGGAACCTACGGATGAAGAATGCTATATACACTGCCAAAGGTGATGACTGCTTTGCTTAATTTTTGTTCTAATGTATTCCATGGGAGGTGTGGATGGAGGGGAAATAAAAGGGTAAATACTTATGATAAACTTCTTTTAAATGAATATTTAAAATTGTCTCTACATGTAATTGGGGGAAAAATAAAATATAGTTATCTTTTCCACATTGCAATTTTCCCTGTCCTGTTTTCAATAGCAGGTCAGCATAAGAAACTAAAGGAGAATTTTGGGGAAGTTTTGGGGAAGCCACAGATAACAAAGACCAGAAGATGAGAGAAAAAGTTTAGAAACTCAGAAATGCTTAAGATATATGTATAGTAGTGTATAATATCAACATATTTTATCTTTTAATGCCATCATAGTAAAGAATTCTTCTCTAATATGAAAGAAGGGCCAGAAAATTTTAAGCAGATTTTCAAGATCATGGGGGCCCTGAGCCACTGACTCCCACAATGGATAGTTTTTTAAAAATAATTTTTAAAAAAAGACATGATAAAAAAAGGACATCGAATTTTTTAAATGATAAGGTTGCACCAAGTGTTCTTTAATGTTTATTTCCCACTCTGTAATTTTATATCTATGGGGCTATGTAATTTTATATCTATGGGGCTAAACAAGGAACTAGGCAAGGGTTCTGCCTATCTTAAACAGTTACATGTTGCCTCCCCAGAAAAACACAAGCTCCCTGAGGGCAGGGACTGTTTAAATCTTGTTATGTTATCTCCAGCAATTATCATACTACCCAGTACACAATAAGTACTTAATCAGTTCTTAATGAACTACTTGAATTGATTGAACACTACACTCCTTCCATTTGCCCCCTTTCTTCTTCCACAGACATGAGAAAGAGAACAATGAGATCTCAGACCCTTCCCAAAGGCCAGGCTTCAAACTGGAAGGAGAGCAGCCCAGGCTAACAGAGTAAAGGTGAGGGATGTGGGGAGAGAAAGGGACAATTCTGTTCAACCTAAGGTGTCTGGAGGAAGGGGACCTGACTTTAAAAAAAAATGTTTTATTGATGCCTCTGGTCTTCAAGACTCATTCATTTCTAAGGAAAAAAAACAAGACTCTCCCTCTCCAGATTAAACCCTCCCTTGTGACAAAGATCAGTAATTAAGCAAACACCTCTCATACAGTGACCACATTTGATAAATAATGAATGTATGTAACATTCTGCCTGAACAATCCTCCCCGATCTTCCTGCAGTGGGTTTTGAAAATTACTTCAATAAAAAGGAAGCTGATTTTTCATTTATGTGTTATAACCATTGTAAATATTGTTCTCTTATGTCTGTTTATTTCACTGCATCAGTTCATACAAATCTCACGACTCTCTGAAATTCTCATCTACGTCATTTCTTGCCAGATGATTACATTGCACTACATTTAAATCATAGGTTTTTGGATTGATGTTTTTCTCTCTCTAACCATTATCAACAAAGGCCTGATTGGGGGAAAGCAGGCAAAAGGGGGAATACGCAGCACACAACAATAAAGCCTACTGGTCCACTTCCCTATATTGGAGAAGAAAGGCAGAGAAGTCGCCATCTACAGTGGCTTTCTCTCAGCACAGTAAGGCCTAGAAAATCTTAAGGAAAAAAAGACTAATGATTTTGAGACAGAGAAGATACTAATCCCCATCTAGACCAATGTGCTACCTGAATGATGAACCTGCATAAATTCAGGGCTCCTTGGAAAGTCTACAGTCAATTTCAGCTAACCACTCATAGCTCAAAGCTATAAGACAAAGTCCAAGAAGCCTCATTTCTAGATCTCAGTGAAGTAAACTTCTGTCTCTTAGTTCTTCCTTACCTGGACATACTCATACTCAGGTTGAACCTAGAAGCTTATCAACACTTAGATAGAAGAGGTTTTCTCTTGGGAGTTTGTTCTCAGCCCCATGTTCTCTGAATGAGACACCTCCAACCAAAGACCTATTTTAAGCCCAGGAACTATTCCTATCCAATGTCACAAGCTTTTCACAGCAAACCAAAGAGGAACCAGTGATACCATTGTAACTGAGTCAAGACACAACTCAAAGATGAAGTCCCATCAATAAAGAGAGGTAGAAACTTTTTTAAAAAATCAAAAAAAAGAGGCTGCTTACCATTTCATCCAAAGCATAGCGCAGAAGTCCATGTTCATAGAGGATGAAGAATCTTCGCTGCCATTTCTAGAAAGAGGACAGACAGTGGGTAATTAGGAATGTTCTGAGTTTGGAGACTTGGGCCCTCAGATTAGATCACTCAATATCAGGTAGAGAAACTGAATGGAAACTCATTTTGTCCAATGCTAGAGGGGATCCCTGGCTAAGCAAACTCCAAAGATGGATCTTTCCTTTGTTGGTCACAGTGGAATTCTGAGATGTAAGCATCTACTACCTCTACTCTCTCCGTACATGAACACCAGTCATTTAACTGAACAAATTTTAATTTCTATTATGTGCAAGGTGCTGTGGTGGGCACAGGGGTTACAACAACACAAATGACACAATCCCAACCCTCAAGAGCTCACTTTTTACTAAGGAGATATCAAATACAAATAGAGAATAGAAAGTTCACTAGTGGCTGGAGGGATTAGGAAAGAATGAGTTTTGAAAGAAGGGTTCTAGAAATGAAGCTGAGGAAGGAAAGCATTCCAGGAAAGGGAAAAATCTTGTCGTATATGGAGTTATCAAATTCTTGGATGGGGCATAAAGTTTATGAAGGAGATTATTAACCAGATAGTGGAGGGCCTCAAATGTCAGACTGAGGAGATCCTATTTTATCATGGAGGCAATAGGGAGCCACTGAGGTTTTTGAGCAGTGAAGTGACCTGATCAGCTATGTGTCTCAGGAAAATTACTTTAGCAGCTGAATGAAGGACAGATTGGAGATGAGACATTAGAGGTATTGCCTCAGTCCAGCATTTAAGGCTCTCCACTATCTGGTTTCTTACTATTTTTATAGCCTTATTTTATAATAATCCCCCTTAAAAACTTTATGCCCTATTCATGAATTTGATAACTCTGTTTTTTTTACCCCATATATTCCTACAAGTTTTTTTCCCTTTACTGGAATGCACTACTTTCCCAGTTCCATCCCCAGATTGAATGAGAGAGGAGACAATGGAGGCAAGGAGACAAACTGCCATTTTAGAAGTCCAGGAAAAAGTTTAAAGTGGCCTGAACCATGTGAGTGAAGAAAGGGGGACAGATATAAGAAATATTGTGGAAGGAGAATTAAGTAAGGTTTAGTAACTGGGTAGGTGGGGTGAGGGATAGGGAGGGTCAATTCAGACTCTAACCTGAGACTCACCGTGGTCCATGAACCTGGGGAAACTGGAAGAATGAGGTCCTACACAGAAATGGAGAAGTCTGTACCAACGTAAATCCTAGCCTGGCTTGCTAAGTATTTCTTTTTCACCAAGTTGAAGGCAGAGAGAATACTAGCACTTATTAACCACAGCTGAAATTATGACACAGACCCAAGGGGAAAAGACCTTTCACTCTCCATCATGTTTTCCATAAAAGAAACCTGGCTTTTCCAAGAAGCCTAAATTTCTCATCTGACTTGCTCATGGGGCAACTACAAAGATGCCAGGTAACTGTGCATCACTCTAAAGACATCCTAGAAGTTACAATGTTAATAGCCTGAGAAGTAACTGAGAAGGGATGCTCCACTGAACTCCCATCAAAATGAAGGTCCCACAGGAGATCTCAAGCAGGGAACAGGAACAAAGGATCATAGTTGGGGTGGGGAGATTGGACAGAAAAAGGAAGAATATAGTATTCACTGAGGAGAGAATGACCAAAATATCAAAGGGTAAATCCAAACAGTAGTATTCTTCCACCTAAAGGATCAGAGAGGAACAAATGATCACTGGAGTTCTGGTCCCAGGGAAAGAATCTTCTCTACCTCCACCAATCCTGGACAGACAACAAGGTCAAATGTTACAAGCTACAAAATTAAGGGGTGCTTGGGACTTCTAAGGAGAAAGACTAATTCAATTCAATACGCATTTATTATGCCTGTGTATCAGTTACTGTACTAAGCACTAAGGACACTCACAAATAAAGCAATCCTTCCTTTTAGAGGGCTTACATTCTCCACAGCTAAGAGCCTGACATCTAGAAGTGACCCTGCACATGCTTTTTTCCCTTTCTGGGCCTCAGTTTCCTCCTCTGTAAAAGGAAAGGGTGGGTCTGGATGACTTCCAAAATGCTTTCCAGCTCCAACATTCTATAGCTAGGACAAGCCCAGTCACAGACAGGCTGGTTTTTAAAAAACAAAAAATACCAACTATATACCATAGGTTCCCACCCTCATGCAAATGTTGGGAAACAGCTGGATATGGGAACCTCACAATCTTCAAGTTCCAGGCCACTGGGTCACATTACAGATGAATCAGTGCTTCAGGACCATCTTCAGAGGAAGGGGGTCAGAAAAGTCCTTCTTGGCCCTGGGACATTTCCCAAAACACAGAAACATACTGTAGCATAAATTCTGGAGTCACCCTCAGGAGGTAGCAGTTTGACAGATAAAAGTCCTAAGATAGTGGATTATATTACCTTTGCTATTTCCCCTCATTTCTAGCGATCCTTGTCCAGAGAGGATATAATTTCTAGAAAATTTCAAAACGTGAAAGGATATTCAGGGTCCCAAGGGCTAGAAGATACCACTGAAAAGACAGCTTCAAATTCAGGATTGGAAGGGGAGGTCACAGGAAGTGAAGAGAAAGGGCTAGGAAGATTAGACCAGGAGGAAGGAGGCCAGAACACATGAAAAACAAAAGGTTTGTGTGATGGTTTCAGCTCCTAGCAAAAGAATAAACCACTGGCTGGGAACTATGTTTTCCTAGCTCTTCCTCTGCTATTTTGCTTGGTCATGCTTGACTGCACTTAGAGCACCCATGACATTGTGAAAAGACCACTCTGATGTCATGACATCAACAAGGAGCTTGGGGAGCACATGAGGGAAGCAGATGTTAATGGACCTGTTTCTAAAATCTCTTTTTTAAGTGGAAGGTTTGGAAGAAGATTAGGACTTGATTTACTAAGAACTTTTACGATGACAAAGAACACACTTTCATAATTTCTGTCTCCTTTTAGTCTCTAACTCTATTTTCTCCAGGGTCAGATTAGTCTAGGAGAGAAGTAGCTAGCTACCCAATGGGCTTTTTTCTTCAGGGTCCTATTCTAAGAGAAATCCTTTTACAGTGACGTCCTAAGAAGCCCTATAATGGGGTGTTTCATCTGACCAGATTTCTTCTGGTCAGAACAAGGCCTTTGTTCCTATTCACAAACTTCAAAATCTTCCCTCACTTTTCTAGTCTATCATGCTAAGCTTAAGGAGCCATTTCCCAAGAATGAATTTTATTATGCAGAGGAAAAGAACAATTTTTTCTTACCCGAGACCTGTGCACAGGATTATCAAAATCAGTCCCTTCTGGAGCGAGAAGCAGCCAGCCACCATAAATAGGTTTTGCCTAGAGGAAAAAAAACAGGAAGGTCAGAGGCAGCCTCAGACTAAACAGATGCTTTAAGGCCAGGGTCAGTAAACAGGCACTCACTAGAAGAGAAGTCATTTCTGTTTAGCAAACTTCAAGAACCTTAATCCCCAACTCCAAGATAGTATCTCAAAAACTAGAGGATGTTCCAGAGGTTCAACAAAAGTAGTTCATAGAACATGGGGTTCAGCTTCACCCTCTGCAAAGGAAGTCAGTCAACAAGCATTTATTCATTCAATCAATCCATCAATAAAGACTAAGTACTTATTATGGTGCCAGGTACTGTCCTAAATGGGTAAAAACATGGCCCCTACTCTCAAGGAGCTCACATTCTGATTAAAGAGACAAGGTGCAAATAACTAGTACACACAAGATATTTACATAGCAGACAGACAGGAATCTCAGAGGGAAGGAACTAGCTGTTGGGGAGGACCAGGAATATAGCTCATGCAGATGGTGGACTTAGAGCTCAATCTTCAAGGAAGTCAGGGAAGCCAGGAGGTGGAAGTGAGGATATGGGAGACAGTCAATGACCAAAAGCATGGAGTCAGGAGATAGAAGGCCATGTTGGACAAACAGGGTCATTAGATTGTAGAGTAGTCACAAGAGAGTAAAGGAGATTGGAAAGATAGGAAGGAAATTATGGCAAGACTGGAATATGGATGAAGACAAGACTCTGTAGTGGACTAGCATGAATGATGAAGATCTGCAGGACTCAGTCACCACATAAAGAACACAATTTCCCCCATGAGTCTCTGCCTGAACAGCACATCAAAGAGTCCAGCATCTTATGAAGAATCCAAGGAAAAATCTCTCCCACCCATGACAACAGATCATCAAGTGCTCACAGACACAAGGTTGGGAAGACATCTCTAAGCATTCAAAAGCCATAGTTCATGAAGACAATCTAACAACCTCCCCTCCCCCAAGTCTTTCTTTTCCTTTTTTATTTCACATACACTAATAAAAAAAATCCAAGTCCAAAGTTTTCAGTGAATAAGAACGAACCAAAAATAATGACAGCTAACTTTGAAGGGCAATAATAGAACTATAAAAGAAGTAGAAATGGATTGAAGGTCAGAAAATATGGGTTAAAATCTTTTCTTAGTCCCATTCACCACCTTGACCTCAACCTTCAGCAAATCACTTAGGCAATTCAGGGTTTCAACAGCCTCTTCTTTAAAATGAGAAGGCTGTTCTCATGGTTTTTCCCTTTTGTTCTGATTCTTCTTTCACCACAAGACTAATGTGGAACTGTTTAATATGAATGTACATGTATAACCCCTATCATATTGCTTGCCATTGTGGGGAGGGGAAAAGGACAGAAAGAAAGGAGAAAAAAAGTTTGGAACTCAAAATCTTATAAAAGTGAATGTTGAAAATTATCTATACATGTAATTGAAAAAAATACTATTAAGTGGGGAAAAGAATAAAATGAGAAAGCTGGAGTAGATAACCTCAAGGCTTCCTTCCTCCTCTACCAGTAATTCTAAGCTACCTAAAATCAAGTTTGTATCAGTTAGACACAGAACCACCTGTAGTTCCCATGTTATGCTTAGAGCATAGAGTTAAAACTAGAAACCCATTCTTTTGAGGGTGAGGAAACTGAGGTCTGAAAAATTAAATGACTTGACCAAAGTCATTGTTTTCACTATATTTTAGTGACTCCCTAGAAAGTTCCGGAAGATTGAATATCTCCACAAGTGCAGGCTTGATTTAAGGGAAGCTATACTGAGGCACCTTAGATAACTCTGAATCAGTATGAGGACACTAGATATCCCTTAGGGAAATATTAAGGAATTCTTTCAAAACAGGACCTTGAAGGATGTGGGTCCTTGGAGGAAAAGCAGAATCTGATCCGATCCCTAAGCTTTCAAATGGGTTGGTAACCACCATTTTTAATTCACCCCTGCAGAGAATACACACCCATCTAAAGAAAGGTCTAGGTAAAGAAGGTGATAATAGCCACTTATAATACTACATAGACTTTTAAAGTGGGCAAAGCAATGTATAGAAATGGTCATATGTAATCCCTACAACAATTCCTTGAAATTAAGTGCTATTATTGTGTGTGTGTGTGTGTGTGTGTGTGTGTGTGTGTGTGTTCGTCTTTCGTTGCCAAAGAAGACCATGCCATCAGAGAAATGATGACATGACTTGCACTTGACTTTTTGTTGAGTGAGGGAGGGCTGTGCAGGTCACCAGCCTCACTTCTCCTCCAGAGCCATCTGAATCCAGTGACCAGATATTCATCAGGATGACTGGAGATGACCCAGGATGAAGCAACTGAGGTTAAGTGACTTGCCCAAGGTCACACGGCTAGTGAGTGTCAAGTGTCTGAGGGGAGATTTGAACTCAGGTCAGGAGCATTGGTGCTCTACCCACTGCACCACCGAGCTGCCCCAGTGCTATTAGTATCCCTTTTACAAAAAAGCAAATAAATTCTAAGAAATAACACATAATGCCTAGGGCAGGTTACCCACCCCGGCCTAGGGTCATATAGGGGACAAGTGTCAAAGGCACTACTTACTAGAAGCCAAGTCTTCTAGACTCTGAGCCCAGCGTTAGAACATGAGGCTACATTGTCTGGGAGAAACGCAGGAATCTCAGTTTCTAGGGGTAGGGATGGAAGAGATGGTTATGGGGGAAAGGGGGCTGGGAGCTGGGGGAAGATTGAAAACAAAAACCTTTTTAGGTAAAGTAGAAAAGTGAGAGGGGTTAGAACTGTGAGCCCTACTAGGTAGACCCAGGAAGCTTCTTACTAAAGGGGCCAGGAGCTCCAATCACTTCAGACTGAAAAAGTAGAACAAAGTCACTAGGCAGTGTGTTTACTAAGCAAACAGAAAATCTGACAGCCCCATTCAGAGTCAGAGGTTTGGGGGAAGGGAAGGAGGGAATGAGTGGGGAGAAATATGATTGAGAAGCAACAAATTAGCTCCCAATACAGAATTCTGACCTTCCACCTTGCAATTCTGCAGTCAAACAAGATCCAGATCCAGCCGCAGAAGATGATCTGGAAACTCGCTACACCACATCTTCTCTATGGTCAAAATAGATTAGGGGCATGGGAGGTATTAGCACCTACAGAAGCCCAGTCACAGCTTTCTGTAAATTCCATTCTGTCATTCACTCAAGTATTTTCCTAGCATAGAGGATTCCACCCCTATAAGATCCCACAGCACTTCACTCAGGTACACAGAAATCCAAATACAAGTGTCTTTAGAGGTAGATAAGGGCACCTAGGTGGCTTAGTGGATAGAGCTCTGGGTCTGGAGTCAAATGTCCTCAGTTCAAATCCGGCTTCAGACACTTACAAGCTATGTCACCCTGGGCAATTCACTTAACTCTATTTGCCTCAGTTTCCTCATCTGTCAAATGAGCTGGAGAAGAAAATCCCAGATGGGGTTACAAAGAGTCAGACACAATTGAAAAAAAGACTAAATAACACCTTACAGGTAAGTAGAATGGTGATGAATAAATGACCTGGGGAAGGTTAGGTAGGTGCATCGGGAAAAGCTGATGGTCAAGAGACAAGGAAAAGAGGGCTGCCCAAAAGTTTAACCATTCATTCCCTTACCCAGTTCAACAAGTATTTGTTTGATGCTTATCAGGACTGTTGACAACCAACTAACTTCCAATTCTGATTCTCTTTTTACTTTTTCACATGGCCTCCCCTGGCCCCAAACAAATCTGACAAAAATGAACATTTTCAGGTAAAAGGGGAGAAAAAGCTTCGTACATGAAATCATCAGTTCCTATTACCTGAGTGGTTTAAAAAATATATATATATATATATTTATATTTAGGTATATATGTATATATATTTATATTTAGGTATATATGTATATATAAGGGTATGTATGTATATATATGTATATATATGGGGATACATATGTATGTGATACATACATATATATATATATATATATATATATACACACATATATATTAAATTTTAACAGTGAATTAACAACACTGACTTTCTTGTTTATGTATCCTTTGGAGTTTTTGTTTACTTTTCATCTCTCCTGTCTCCCTCTCTTTTTTTTTTTTTGGTATCTCAATTATTACTCCTGTCCCCCGCTACAATCTGCTCCCACATAAGTCTTCCAACCTAACATAGCCAAGCAAAAAAAATTTTTTTAATTCCACATCTGTCCTTTAGGTGGCGTAGTGGATAGAGCACTGGCCCTGAAGTCAGGAGGGCCTGAGTTCAATTGTGGCCTCAGATACTTAATAGCTAT
>CM053772.1:123177937-123204841 GCA_028658325.1 Potorous gilbertii | reverse complement strand
TATATATATGGGGATACATATGTATGTGATACATACATATATATATATATATATATATATATACACACATATATATTAAATTTTAACAGTGAATTAACAACACTGACTTTCTTGTTTATGTATCCTTTGGAGTTTTTGTTTACTTTTCATCTCTCCTGTCTCCCTCTCTTTTTGTTTTTTTGGTATCTCAATTATTACTCCTGTCCCCCGCTACAATCTGCTCCCACATAAGTCTTCCAACCTAACATAGCCAAGCAAAAAAAATTTTTTTAATTCCACATCTGTCCTTTAGGTGGCGTAGTGGATAGAGCACTGGCCCTGAAGTCAGGAGGGCCTGAGTTCAATTGTGGCCTCAGATACTTAATAGCTATATGATCCTGGGCATGTCACTTAACCCTGCTTGCCTCAGTTTCCTCACCTGGAAAATGAGCTGGAGAAGAAAATGGCAAACCACTCCAGTATCTGTGCCAAGAAAACCCCAAATGAGGTTATGGAGAGTTGGATATAACTGAAATGACTCAAC
The DNA here is from genome assembly GCA_028658325.1 of Potorous gilbertii. Lineage (NCBI taxonomy): Eukaryota > Metazoa > Chordata > Mammalia > Diprotodontia > Potoroidae > Potorous > Potorous gilbertii. The sequence continues at coordinate 123,204,318 of CM053772.1, read as the reverse complement.
AATATGTCTAAAAACATATAGTGAATTCTGCATTTACAAGCCATCTGCTTCTCTGCCAAAAGGTGGGAAGCACAACTCATCATTAGTCTTATGGAGTCATGATTGGTCAAAAAGCTTAAGTCTTTCAAAGTTGTTTTCCAAAATGTTCTAGTCATTAATTTTCCAATTCCTTTAGATATCATAATTTTTTCAGCCTTCCCTCCATTGCTAGACACCCTCTTTAGTTCCATTTCTTTGCTACAACAGAAAGAGGGGCTGAAAATTTGTTTGTCCAGATGGGTCTTCCCTCGGCTACAGTTTGTGGTTCCCTGGTCTAGTTCTCTAAAGTACAGAACAGAACTTTGATGGTCTGACTGGTATGGCACTAAATGCAATGGTGGATTTTGGCACAATCTTATTTTTATTACAGTATAATAATGCCAACAATTAGCAATTATTCTCTCTCTAATTACTTAAATCTTCCTTCATTTTGGTAAAGAGTATTTTGTATTTGTATCTATATAATTCTTATATGTGTCTCAGAAGGTGGACTCCACATATTTTTATATATTTCATAGATACTCTGAAAGGAATTTTTTTCTTCTTCTTCCTGATGAATTCTGATGATCACATACAGAAAGCCAGATGATTTTTGTGGTTTGTTTTATATCCTGTATTTTCATGAACCTATTAATTGCTCCAATTATTTTTTGTTGATTCTCTAGGACAAATCATCATGTCATATGTAAAAAGTGATAATTTTGTTGCTATGCTTATTCTCACAATTTCTTTTGCCTTGTCTTTTTGCTGTAGCTACCACTTTTAACCTATGCTAACAGGGGTGACCATAGATATCCTTGCTTTATCCCTGATAAAACTAGAAAGATCTTGTGTTTTTTTCACTGGAGATAATGCTACCTTCTCAGTTTTAGATACTATTTATCATATTAAAAATTTTTGTGCTTTTCAGTATTTTTAAAATAAGTAGATATCATATTTTGCCAAGTTCCTGTACATTTATAGATGTAATTGCATGGGTTTTGCTGTTTTGATATCAATACGGTCATATGTTTATTGTTTCCCTAATTTTGAATCAATCTTGTATTCCTCCTATACATCCAAAATAGTCATAGTGAATAATGTTTTTAAAAAATTGCTATAGCTCTTTTATCAATATTTTATTCAATATTTTTGCACTGAAGTTCATTAGAGATGAACTATAGTTTGTTTCCCTGCCTCTGCCATCAGGATCATATCTACCTCATGAGAATTTGATAGAATCCCTTCTTTCCACATTTTTTTGCAAACAACTATGTAATGTTGGATTTAATTGTTGTTGTAATGTTTGAGAAAATTCACTTTGCAAATCTAAGTTTATCTTCAAGAATTCCTTTATGGAGTGTTCAATTTCATCTCTAAAGCTGGAGTGTTTAGCAAAACAAGAAAAGGAGTTGAATCTGGGTGTTTTTTGATTTTGTAAATATCCATTTCATTTATCAATTTTGTTAGCATATAATCAAGCAACAGAACTTCTAATGATTTTGCTTACTTCATCTTCATCTGTTCTGAATTCTTATTGGCAATCTGGTTCTCTTTTTTTAATCAACTAGGTAATGGTCTGCCTTTTTTGTTTTTTTTTTTACAGCTCCTAATTTTACTTATCAATTCAGAGATTTTTCAATTTTGTTTATTGCTTTGATTTTCAGAACTTTTTAAATATTTAGATGAAATTTTTTTATTTGTTGCTTGTTTAGTTTTTTTACTTGTACTCACTGAGCTGTTCGGTGATAAAAGTTGATAAAGTGTTGGTGATGAAATTACCTAAAAATATCATTTCCCCTTAAAAATTAGGATTAAGTTATTTAGTCCTTTATTATTTAATCCTTTAAATATCTCTAAGTTTCAGTTCTTTCTTCAAAGGTTCTTTACTGATTATAATTTTTACTAGATTGAGGTCAATGAAGAATGTACTTAATATTTCTGCTTTTCTGCATCTGTTTATGAGATTTTTAATGCCCCGGCAGCACCTAGTCAGTTTTTGTAACAGTGCTATATATATGTGAGAAATATGTATATTCCTTTAGATTCCCATTTAGCAATCATTATGACTTTCCTAAAATTCTATTCAGTTCCTTGTTTATCTCATTTGATTTATCAAGATCTGAAAGGGATACTCTGAAGTCTCCAAATATTATAGCTTTCTTATCTATTTCTCTCTGTAATTTAATCAGATTTTATACAATAAGAACATTGTAAAGTCAAACAACTTTGAAAGACTTAACTCCGATCAGTGCAGCAGCAACTACAGAGAAACAACAACAATAAAAAAACCTACTTACCTCCTGACAAAGTTAAGACACAAGACAAGGAAATGTTTTTGGACACTGTCAATGAAGGAATTTGCTTTGACTATGTATGTTTGTTACAAGGGCTTTCAGGAAGGGGAGATAGGCGGAGGGGGTTTGAGGAAGGAGGTGAGGGAGAGAAAACAAATGCTTGTTAATTGAAAATAAATCTGAAGGAAAAAAAGATGAAAGTATAAAAGAAGTAGAATGTTATCAGTACTAGTAATCTGTAACTGAAATATATTGTTCCCAACCCCTCTGTTCTTTCTCTCTTCATCCAGCTTAGATCCATCAATGGTTCTAACACTTTCTTTTTAATCTCTCCTTATGATTTGCTCTCCCAAGCTTAATTTGTTTTGCTTGTGACTTTCCTTCCCCAATACAGGCTCTATATTGGTCCTTAAACCTTTATCTTCTCCATATTTCTTTTGAAAGTCATGTTTTTTAAGATTAATAGTTAATGTTTTATTATGTATTAATTATTAAATAATTAAGTTATTGATATAATTTATTATTTACTTTAATTATTAATGCGGCTGCTGCTTTTCCCCTCTTTTTTATTCTTTGTTACAAGGGCATAATAGCTCACTTGGTGCAAAGGGAAGGACAAAATTACAAATGATGTGTATGATTGTGTATGTGTATGATTGATAAAAATGTTTTTATATTTCACCTAGTTCCAGAGGAAGGAAAGGTAAAGAAGGACATAGGAAGGGAAGGAAGGAAGGGAGGGAAGAGAGGGAAGGAAGGAGGGAAGGAAGGAAGGAAGGAAGGAAGGCAGCAGGGAGGGAGGGAAGGAAGGTTATATATTGCATAACCTCAATATCTGATAAACCTGAAACAGGAAATGGGTCATGCTGAGCAACATGTCCTAGAATTTCGTAAGTCAGTTGTCTGGAACTCAGAATATATCTTTCCCTAAGAAGTATCTAAAATGGTTAGATTTTAGAAGAGTATGCCCATTCCTCCCCCCAAAAAAACTTTATTTAAATTATAAATAGTTGAATGCAAAGACAGGATTTAGAACCTAGGAATGTGAAGGAGAAAATAGAAGGAGAAATTTTTTCAGATTTTGGAAACCTCCCATTTTCAAACTTTATACCTACCTCTAACCTTCTATTGCCCCCTTTCCCAGGTTCACAGAGGCCAGATTTCCCTTTGCTTCCAAGTCTTGTCAGTTCTAACTGCACATCATTTCCATCCTTCTCCTTCCTACTCACATGGCACTGGTTACCCTAGTTCCTAGTTCAAGCCATCATCACCTCCAGCCTGAACTACTGCAGTACCTTCCTAATTTGTTTCCTTGTCTTCAGTTTTTCCTGCTTTCTAACCACCTTCCAAAAGATGCAAAATTGATATTTCAAAGAACAGATCTATGTCACACCCTAGTCTAAAAGTTCCAGTGAAGACACCTTACCTCTAGCATTAAATACAAACTCCTCTGTTTAGCATTTAAAGCCCTCAATTTAGCTACAATCTCTTCAGACCAATTTCACATTCCTCTTCCTCACATTTTATTCTCTAACCAAATAGCCTATTTACTGTTCTCCATATATTACATTTTACCTCTCCCCTCTACACGTTTGGATAGTCTGCCTCCCCTTTGCCTTAATGTCTTACAAACCCTATCCTTACCCACTTCTATTTTCACATGTTCTCTAACACAATATGGGTTTCTGCTTTCCTCCTTGTCCCCACTCTAACATACACTAAGTTAAGAGTTTAAGATGGAATTTCTATATATGGGCATTTGTAAATCTGGGACTGTCTGTACAATCTCCCTATATTCCCACCGGTGGAAGGTTTACTCCTTCCACTTGAATGTTTCTTACTATCTTTCCCAAATAAAAACTCAAGGTTAAAAGTTAATATTCCCATAAAGTAGTACCCCACCTTCCCACTTCCTACTCCACTTCTAGGGAACATGGAGAGGAAGCTACCTCTGATGGGGCACAGCAGAGTCATCTTACTGAGATCCCAGTGATGTGTGGCCTAAACCAGAAAACCAGAAAAACAGCAAAAGACTTAAAATAAGATGTGGGAGTTTTGTATTACTGGTGCTGGCACAGAGGATTTGCCTTGGGCTCAGAAAACCCAAAGGATTGAATTTAAGAAATAAGTTAACTAATCCTAATCCAAACCTGTTTATTCAAAGCCACATTCATGAAATACATGCTTGGTTTCCAAGCAGACCATCCAGGACAGGCATAAATTCTGGACTATTAAGTGATTTCCAAAGAAAATTTATTGAGCAAAACATTCCAGGGAACCATTAGTTCCATAGAACTAATGTTATAAAAAGGCCATCTGAATGATCATGTATCAGGGCTCTATGATGTTACAAACATATTATGGCTAAATAGAATCAATAAGAAGAAGCAGAGACCTACATATGGCCCTTGTTTTAAAATGTTACCTCTAAACCATTTCCCTGATAATTAAATTCAACCTTTCCTTAACTAATCAGTCTAAAACAGGACCTGGACTTCTGTAACATCATTCAAGAACTGGAAACTAAGTTCATCAACAATAGAATGGCTAAACAAACAATGATACAAGAATGTAACAGAATATTCCTGGAAGAAATGATAAGTATAATGAATAAGGAAAAGTATGGAAGAAATTACATGAATTGATACAAAGTGAAATCAACAGAGCCAGGATAACAATATACACAATGACTACAGCAATACAATGGAAAAAACCACGAAATAAACGAAAATCAATGTTGCAAAATTACAAAAAAGTCTCTCCCACAGGAAAAGATATGAGAAGACACAACCACTCACTGTTTTCTGCAAAGGTAAGGAAATCCATGGATGTGCAACATGGCATGTAATGACATATTTTTTCCATGAATGGATGGAATGATTTTAACGATTTCTTTTTTCTCTTCCTCTTAAGAAAAAAAATCTTTACTTCAATGAAAGACTCTCTAAAAAGGGAGCTGGAGGAAAATGCAATGAGAAATTGGGGGGTGCTGTAAAAACAAAGATATTAATGAAAATTTGTTTCGTTTCATTTTCTTTTTTAAGTGGCCATGGTTGGTCAGAGTATAATCTTTAACTCAGGTCAAAAAAACCCAGATACCTCATCCACACCCTGCCTGTCCCTCCTCCATCCAAGTGTGCACCAATGAAACCCCAACGACCTGGGCTTGTTGGCTTCCCAGGCTCTCTTCCAAGACAGACAAAACAAAGTCACACTGTCCTAGGCCAAAACTGGAACCCATGTGACAGGAAGAATTTCTTGTCCTTCTGGTCCTGGACAATCTCCAGGGATAAAACTTCTCCTCCCATAGAACCTCATTCCCTTTCTTCAAAGAAATTGGCAGCTATGCTATGGATTCATTCATTCAATAAGCATTTATTAACCTTTCATTACATGCCAGGAACTGTGCTAAATACTTAAGATTCACAATAATAAATAATTATAATGAACTATTATGAATAATTAATTAATTAATGAAACAATCCCTGCCTTCAAGGAGCTTACAGTGCCACAAACTCCATGGAACATAAATTCTTCCCTGTTACATATTTCCATAGGAAGCCCTAAATCAAGCCTCATACACCTTTGGGATTTTTTCTCCTGTCTCTACTACCCACTTCCCCATCTCCTGTCACTCACAGACCCAGATTGCTAAAAGAATACAAGAAATTGTCTCAGCTCTGTACCAGCAAACAAAAGGACCACAGGGAGGATGAAGTGCCCTGGCTGACTTGACACAAGGTTGTCAAGATGCACGTGGATGCCACCATTTCCCTCCTGGCTTCCCTCCCCCTGGAACATCCTACTGCCAAGCCAGTTCTCTCATTTAGGTAAGTGCCTTTTTGGGCCTTCATTTGGGGACCAGCACAGGCTGACCATACTTCATTCTCCTCTCAGCTGTGCTATTACCTTTAGGGCCTTCACCACCATCTCCTGCACCTCACACCTTCTCAGCTTCCTTTTATGTACTGTCTACTTCCCATTCAAATGTATTCCCAAGACTCAGTGCAGTGCCTGGCACATAATCAATGCTTAATAAGTGTTGGTTGCTTGCCTGCTTGCCATCAGAAATTTGTAAACTTCTATACGAAATGAAGTAATTAAGAACCTACTGTGTGCTCGCACTGTGCCAACTGCTATACAAAGACTGTCTTACTTGATCCTAAAAAGAACCCTGAAAAGTAGGTATTATCATGTATAACCTATGTCAAATTGCTTGCCTTCTCAATGGGAGGAGAGGGGGAAGAATTTGTTACTCAAAATTTGAAAAAAAAATGTTAAAATTGTTTTTACATGTGATTGAGGAAAAAAATAAAATATCAAATTTAAAATATGGAAGGGAATAAAAAAAGTATCATGATTATCTTCATTTTACTATTGAGGAAACTGAGGCAAGTGGAGACTAAATGACTTCCCCAGCTAGTTGTCTAATACCAGCTTTGAACTTAGGTCTTTCCGATTCAAGGCCTAGGGCTATATCCACTGCACCACATAGCTATCTCTGAAAACCACCTTACAAAAGAGCTCAAGAATGCATCAAAAGTATGTCTGAGTGGGAAAAAAACCTGCTGGATTTGGAGTGAGAGAACCATGGGTCATAGGTTCAAATCCTGTTCCAAAACTTGGCTTGAGTGTTTTCAAAGCACTTTACATACATCTGAGCCCTCCAGCAACTTGATGATTAGGCACTAGAGATATTCTCATCCCTGTTTTACAGAGGTGAATACCAAGGTTCATTGAGGTTAAGTGTCTCACCCATAGTCACAAAGTGAGTGTGAAGGGATAGAGATGACATCATCAGTCCTTACCAAAAAGCCACCGAGCACTCTCTCCATTATGCCAGGACTCAATTGTTCTGGGCCTCAGTTTCCTCACTTATAAAATAAGGGGTTGGGACTAGGGGCTTTTAAAAATCTCTTACAGCTTCAAAGGCTGTGGCTGTAAGAACCCTAATGATGCCTACATGTGGCTCCAGGGACTCTGAACCTTGCTTATGTTGTGGACCCTTTTGTCTGTCTGATGAAGCCTAGGGACCCCTTCTAAAAAGGATGTTATTTTTTTTAATTTATAATTGAAGGAAATGCTACATTTCAGTTGTTATTCAGTCATTTTCAATTGTGTCTAACTCTTTGTGACTCCATTTGGCGTTTTCTTGGCAAAGATACTGGAGTGGTTTGGACCATTTTCTTCTCCAACTCGTTTTTCACAGATGAGGAACTGAGGTGAACAGGGTTAATCAACTTGCTCAGGGTTACACTGATAACAGAGCCAGAACTGAATTCAGGTCCTTGTTGACTCCAGATTCGGTGCTCTATCCACTGCACCACCCAGCTGCCCTATAGGTGGTATGATATTAGACATTTGTCAGATATCAGTCACTACGAACCTCAGAGATGGCCTTCATAAAAAGAAGATACCCATACATGCTTACCTATCTCACAATACATGCTTGCCTACCTATTTCCAAATGAAATAACAGATGGAAGGTTCTTTGTTACCTTAAAGCCTATGTGTAAATGTAAGTGATACTTAATACAAACTTGTTACCCAACAGTTAAAGGCAGGCCAGAAGCAAACAATGGAAGAGACCTTGTGGTTGTATGAAAAGGATAACCATGCTGGACAGTCAGAAGAGAGCCAGAGCAGGTGGCTGGTCTTCAGATCTCTCACTACTCAACTCACTTCTCTGAAACCAGGTCAGAGCAAATCAGCTATCCAGGCAGGAATGAAAACTGACTGATTTAGGCATGGCAAGATGGCTGATGGAAAACACTGTACAGAATTCAATTATCCAAAGTCTAAACCCTCTTTCTCTCAAGTCCTATATCCTTCCCAGGAGAATTTTTGCTGTTGTTCTAGTCATGGCCAACTCTCTGTGGCCACAGTTGAGGTTTTCTTGGCTTGTCATTTCCTCCTCCAGTTCATTTTACAGATGAGGAAACTAAGGCAAAGAGGATTAAGTGACTTGTCCAGAGTCACACAGCCAGTAAGTATCTGAAGCTGAATTTAAACTCAGATCCTCCAGACTCCAGCACTCCTTCCACTGCACCACCTAACTGCCCACTCCAACCCCCACAATGCTGCAAGTAAAAAAAAAAACAAACAAAACACTACTGCTCTGCACAACTCCTCTGGAAAAATGGATATCAATCAATCACCAATAAACATTTAGAAGTGTCTATGTCCCAAGCACTGTGCTAAGCTAGAGATACAAAAAGAAACAAAAAGTCCATGCCTCAAAGAGTTTACAATCTAAGGAGGAGACAATAAATATATACCAACTATATACAGGATACATAGGAAATAATTAAAAGAGAGAAAGTGCTAGAATTAAGAGGAGTTGGAGAAGGCTTCCTGTAGAAGGTGGGGTTTTAGCTGGGACTTAGAAGGAAGCCAGGAAAGACAATGGACAGAGGCAAGGAGGGAGAGCATTCCAGTCCAGAATCAAGGGATGGAGTGTCTTATTTGTGGAACAGCCAGGAAGCCAGCGTCACTGGATTGAAAAGTATGTGTCGGAGACAGAAGTAAAGGCAGAATGAAAAGGTAGGAGGTATCTAGGTTATGAACACAATGCAGATAATTTTGTATTTTATCCTGAAGACAGCCACTGGAGTTTACTGATTAGGCAAGGGTCCAACATGCTCAAACCTGGGCTTTAGGAAAATCGGTTTCATGGCCAAACGGAAGATGAGACTGTTGCAACTGTCCACATGTGAGGTAATAAGGGACTTTACTAGAGGGGTGGAAATGACCTTTTACCAATGAAGAGAAAGGGGTGCATTTAGGAGATGTCAAAAAGGAGAAATGACAGGTCTTGGCAACAGCCTGGATATGCGGATGGGGGTGAGAAATAGTGAGGAATCCAGGATGACTCCTAGGTCATAAGTCTGAGGGACTGGGAGGCCCCTCTACAGTTATGGGGTAAGGGATAGGGAGGAGATGTAAGGAGGGAAAACTGACTTCAGTTTTGGACATATTGAGTTTGAGATATCTACTGGACATTCAGTTTGAGATGCTGTAAAGGTAGTTAAACACAAGATTGGGCATCAGCAGAGAGGCTGGGGTGAGATGTGTAGATTTGAAAATCATCAGCACAGAGATGAAAATTAAATTCATGGGCCCTGATGAGATCACCAAGTAAGGCTATAAAGAGGGAGAAGAGAAGAGGGCCCAAGATAGAACCCAATGAGACAACTGCGGTTAAAGGGCATTGTCTTGGAGGAGGACCCAGAAAAGAGCAGTTAGACAGGTAGGAGGAGAACCAAGAGGAGAGTATTGCTTTGAAAACCCAGAGAGAAGACAGTATCATATAAGGGAAGAGTGATAGCAGAGTCAGAGGCTGCAGAGAGGTCAAAGAGAAAGAGGAATGAGAACAAGCTACTGAATCTGGCAACTGAGAGATCATTAGTCACTTTGGAGAGAGCAGTTTCAGTGGAATGACACAGTCAGAAGCTGAATTATAAAGGGTTAAGAGTGATGGCAGAGAAAGTGGAGGCCCCTATTAGAGATGGCCTTTTCAAGCAGATTAGCCATAAATGGCAGAAGAGATAGTATTGAGAATGGAGGGATTGAGTGAAGGTTTTTTCAGAATAGGAGAGACATGAGCATGTTTATAGGTAGTAGGAACGAAATGAGCCAGTAGAGAGGGAGAGAATGAAAATGAGTGAGAGTAGAGAAAATGGAAGGGAGGAGGGGTAATCTGTTGGAGATGGATGGAATGGGATCCCAGATGGATTAACCTCTATGAAGTCACGTCATCACATGAGACAGGGATGAAGGAGTGACAGGAGATGAGGAAGAGAGAAGAAGCTCATGGCAAATAGGCTCCTATTTCTGTAAAATAGGAGGCAAGTTCTCAGGTGAAAGCGTAGAGGGAAAAGTGGAGCCATGAAAGGTCTGAGGAGGGATGGAAAGATTTGGAAAAGCTGTTGTGCAGAATGGGACAGTGAGATGACAAAGGAGGCATAGAAGGACTGCCTAGCAGCAGAGAGGGCCTAGCTGTGGTTGTGTAATGTAAACCTGTAATGGACTAACTCATCTTCCTAAGTTCAAATCTGGCCTGAGACACTTACTAGCTGTGGGACCCTAGGCAAGTCACTTCATCCTGTTTGCCTCAGTTTCCTCATCTGTAAAACAAGTTGGAGAAGGAAATGGCAAACCATTCCAGTGTCTTTGCCAAGAAAACCCCAAATGGGGTCGCAAAGAGGAGTACGTAACTGAAAAACAACCGACAGCAAATCCTTTCAACAACCCTGGGAAGTAAATGTTATTTTTTATCCACATTTTAGAGACTCATACACTGAGGCTGAGAGAATTTCACAGGATGGTCAATCTTGGATAGGTTGCAATCTGCACCCTTGGAGGTACTCCAGAATAGATGAGATCACCATATTTGAGTATATAATCCATATAAGAAAGAGAGGGATGCTTACTCCTTAGACCTAGAAGTCCTCAGTGAAAGGATATGACAGTCACATAGGCTTCATAGGCTAACCCTCTTCCATTTGTCCCAAGGGGCCTTTATACTGGGCAAACCATACAGCAAAAATGATAAAAGAGTGGACCTTTGAAAATCCAACCAAGAGACCAAAACAGTTATAGAGACCACAAAGATCATCTTTGTGGGTGTCTGCTCTTGAATACAAGAAATGAGAAAATGTGACCTCGGCACTAGAGCTAGATTCTGAGGTCTACACTGAAAGAGCAGGAGCAAGGTATAAAAAGGACTGAGGGAAGACTCACTCAAGGATCTTAAGAAGTGAATACTATGCCCTAGAAAACTCTCTCAGGAAGCAAATTCCAGTTTGTCCCAAACAATGGACTCACCCCTACCAATGGATAATCTACTTAGGTCAATGTCCTTGCAGGAAATTCCTTTGGAGTTATTTCCTCTGGTTAACACGGGCCAAGTTTTTTTAGATGATGATGATGATGATGACAAAGACATTAGCATTCATGTAGTGTCCACGCTGGAAGTAAAAAGCCCTATGGCAGAAAGTTCTATGGGCAGAGTGTGGTTACTTAATTTTCTTTTTTTGCAAAGGAGTTTGTTTCTGTTGGTAACTTCTCTGTATGTGACCTATTGTTTGGCATTTCCCATATTCTAAGTCACAGAAAAAGAAGAAGAAACAATGCTCCTACAGTAGCTGCCTGGACATCTTTGTGAATTTATAAATAATCTACTGTCTCTCCTCTTTATTTCTTGGACCATTTATTAAATGGAAGCCAGTAAAAGACAATGAGATGTTTGAGAACATTTCTAAGACTAATCACAGACCTTCCCTCTACCAAAACCTACTGGTTACCATGGCTACAAAGAAGGTAAACACACTTAGAGAAATAAATATATACATACTCATGTATACACGTATAATAATAATACTTACTATTTATATTGTGTTTGCTTTAGGCCAGGCATCATGCTAAACCCCTTACAATTAGCATCTCATTTGGTCACAATAACCCTGGGAGGTAGGTGCTATTTTTATATCCTCTTTACAATTAGGGTAACTGCTGCAAACATTAGGTTAAGTGACTTGCTCAGAGTCACACGGCTAATATCTGAGGCTGGATCTAAACTCAGGTCTTCCTGATTCCAGGTCTGGCACTCCTAATTCAAGGATTAAGTGAACTTCCTCATAAGATTTGCCCAACCCACCCAGGCCAACCAACAGTAATAAGCTCTCCCTTTTCTCTAAGTATGCAAGTAAAACCATCCTGTAAACCATAAAGTACTACCTCAGCTATGATGATGAAATTTCAAAAACTGATTTATTCAGAAGAGTGAAGTCCACATCAAAGTAGTTCTCTTGGGGTGGGAGATGGGGTTTGCATGGCTATTCCAATAAGGCATCTGTGGCTAATTACAAGCCATAGATACCATATTATATCATTACAAGCCTCCCAAGAGGTCCTCCTGACTCATTACTTGGTCTATATTTCATTTGGGGGGACCAAGCTCAAATTTCCCAGTTTGATCCGCTTTTATTCTATGCAGAATGCCATTTGGCATTTCCCAAAATCAAATTCACCCTCAGAGGATGATAATTTACTGCCCTTGAGGACAATCCAAAGAACATGCTATAGGCTGTTAAGGGCAGTCCCCACTGAAGAATGATAGGAATGTTCCAAACCATGCCCACAGCTCAGAGGGCATGACTTCCCAAAGGGAAGCCTTTCAAGCTTAGGTATGTGGTTCCCAACTTGTGGACTGAGGACTATGGGGGTGCCACAAATTTCTGGGTGAATCCATGAACAAATAACTTCTGATGACCCAAGAGTATGTTTCATCCACACAGGTAAGATACAGGGTACTGTATCTTAATTATCCAAACGAACAGCACTGACGTACTTGCCAAAAGACTCTAACCACTAATTAGAAATGATTACAACCCACTACTCACACTGCCAATCACCTATCTCAAAGAAGATATTACGAGGAAGAGGAAGGCAGCTCAGGTACAGTACGAACAGGATTTGGCTAGTCCCCCATAGAAGATAAGCTCCTAGACTACAGGGTCTTTGTATCTTCTCTACTTAGCACATAAAAGGCACTTAGCAAATGCTTGTTAATTAACTACTGGAAAGGAAACCTGGATTTTACTAGGAGCTGTGCCACCTTGGTGACTTTGGACAAATCATTTCCCTTCTCAAGGCCTCAGTTTCCTCATCTGTAAAGTAAAAGGGTTGAGTAAGAGGAACCCCAAGGTCCCTTTGAGTTCTATGAAAAAAGAGACCAAAACAAGGACCTTGGAAGAAGAGAATGGGTAAGATATAAAGAAAAGCAAACAATAGACCCTGCTCTCAAGGAACCCTTACTAATAGAAGACTTCTTACAGAAGTTGGGATTTTAGTTGGGACTTGAAGAAAACCAGGAGGTTCCCAGGAGGAGGAATTTCCTGGGAGTTCTAGGCATGGAGGATGGCTAATGAAAATGAACACGAGAGATGAAGCATTGGGCATGAAGGACAGAGAGACCAGTGTCACTGGATTGTAGAACCTGTGGAGCGAAGAAAGTGCAAGAACACTGGAAAGGTGGGTAGGGGGCAGGTTATAAAGGGCTTTAATTGACAAACAGAGGATTTTATATTTGATTCTGGAGACAACAGGGAGCCTCTGGAATTAATGGAATAGGAGTCGGGTGGGAAGCTAACAGGGAAAGAAGATAACTTTAATAACAGGGCAGAGGACAGATTAGAGTAGGGAGAGGCTTGAGGAAGGGATGGGAGTCTACAGAAGGGAGTGAGGCATAACACTGAAAAGGGAGGAAAGTGCCAGGTTGTAAAGAGCTTTAAAAGCCAAACAGAGGAAGTAGCTATCTCTCCAATCTAGTCACACGTCACCCCCCAGGGAAGGGTCAACCTTGTTGGAGAGTCATAAAGACAAAGTCCAAATTCTTCAGCTTGACTGTGTAGGTCCTGTATAATCCAAATATTTCCCACACCTCCCAAGGCTAAAGGGCTGGCCTTTCCACTGCTCTCCACACGTGCCAAGCTCCGGTGTTCAAATTATATCAATTGGACTAAATCCAATTCTAGCCTCCGAGACTTCACTCCTGCCATCTCCTTCCCTTAAAATGCTAATTCTCTTATTGACAGCTCTACCTCTTACCCCTCTCCTTGAAGACCCAGCTCAAGTCCCAACATCTAGCCTTCCCTCATTGCTCCAGCCCACAAACATCTCCCTATTGAGCAGTTCAGCACTTTATTGTCTCTTAAGTACTTCATGGACATTGCTCTTATTTGCCCACTCGGACTAGAAGCTCCTGGTGGGCAAGAATTACACTCCCTTTTCTCATCTCCATACCAGTACCTCATACAGGGTGAGCACACAGGAGGAACCCACAAAACAACTGTAACTTGATCAAGCCAAGCTCTAAGTTCTGCTACGAAACCAAACCAAACCAAAAAACCTACCTATAACTTGGGAAACATCAAGTAAGACAGGAGTGTATCATCCCAGACACCAAAAGGACAAAACCATCAGAGATAACATGAAGCAAGTTAGTGCAGCTTGAACGCCGGCCCTAAGAGCCAGGCTGAGAAGCCATTAAGACAAAGACAGCAGCCTATCTTCCCAGCCTTATTAGATATACATTTCTTCCCAAACTCCATTATGCAGCCAAACTGGCCATTTCTCTCCATTACACACTGAACTATAGTTCTCTGTCTCTAAACTGCCTGGGAGCGGGGAATAGTGAGGGGAATTCCCTTGTGCTGGAATGAAGTTCTTCCTCAGCTCTGCCTAATGGAATTCTTTCCTTTCCAGAAGGAGTTAAGCACCACTGTCTATCTGAGCTATACTTGATCCTTCCCCCATATGCTCGTTTCCTCCCTAATTCCCTTGTATTCATTTTGCAATTATTATGTTTGTGTGTGTGTGTGTATACGACTACACACATACACATATATGCATATGTGCCTCCCTCGTTGAGTGGGATTCTTTCTTTTCTTTTTTTATCTTTGTATTCCCAGCACCTAGTTCAGCACCTGACATACTAGAAACACTTAAAAAACTGCTGGCTGATTGAGGTTAATATACATGTGCATTCTGCCAAACTCCCTAAGATTAAGGAATCCAGTCAAAACAAAAACTAGGGTGGGGGTGACAGAAGAGACATACAACAATTGGAAAGTCACTCAGAGAGAGAAGTAAAACTAAGTTCTAGGGAAAAAGTTAACCTCAGAAAACACTGACACTGGAGGAGAGCCAACTTGAAGGGCAGATGGGGCCAATTATCCTGGGGCTTGGATTTCTTCTGGAGAAGACAGCAGGGTTTAAAACCAAACCAAACCCAGAAAACTTGCACCATTCCTACGTGCCACTGTTCCATACCAGGCCAGAGGAATGTCGCTGCTGGTGAAGGAAAGAAAGGGCATGTATAGATCCAAAATCCAACCAAAACACCAGTCTATCACAAAAGTCTAGGTTGGGGGCTATCACTGAGATACCCCTCAAATATTAGCTTCTCTCAGAAGTAACAATGTTTGAATGGCCCATATGGAACCCTGCAATCTCAGAGTCATCTGTGTCACTTCTAATTCATTCATCTCATTTCCAACCAATCACCGGATTCAGAGTCAGGAAAAATCTGGATCTCAATACTGCCTCTGTTCAGCACATCAGAGGACTAGAGCTGAAAAGATGCTCAGAAGTCCACTAAGAACTTTGACAGGTATGACTGTGGGCAAGTCATTGAACCTCTCTGAGCATAAGTTCTTTCCATCTATAAAATGGGGAAAGCAAAACTTGTAGTATCTGCTTCACAGCCTTGTGATGAGATCCAAATGAGATCATGTGTGTAAAGAACTTTAAATTAAAAATCCTATAGAAATATACCAAAAAAATCAAAAGTAATTTAACAGGAAGCAACTAGGCGGCCCTGTGGATAGTGCACTGGAATTAGAGTCAGGAGGACCTAAATTCAGGTCCAACCTCCGACACTTAGTAGTGGTGTGACCCTGGGCAAGTCACTTACTCCCAGTTGATTCAAAAAAAAAAAGTAAATGTAACAAAAATATATAGGTCAAACAAGACACAAATGAAGAAATATGAGAAGACATACCCAACCTATTATTTTGTGAAGTGGGAGGTCTGTAAGTGTTACACATTGAATATATTTTCAGATTTTTCAATGTATGAATCAGTTGTATTCACTTTTTCTCCCCTCTTAAAAAATATGATTTGTCATATGGAATCTACTCTGGGAGAGGAAAGGGGGGGAATATGTGGGATAACTATGGTGATAGAAGAAAGAGAAAATATTAATAAAAATTTTATTTTTTTAAAAATCCCTAGAGAAATTCTATTTTTCCAGTCAAGTGTTTCTCAAATCCATTCCTTCCTTCACATTTACAACTGCTAATCAAATAATAGAAGGCATTTATTCAAAACTTACTATGTAGGCACTGAGACCCAAGGAACAGGCTCACTATTCTCAGATAATTTTAATGCTACCAACAGAGACAGCATGTACAAAAGTACACACAACATATATGCAAAATAAATGAGGAAGCTTTGAGAGGAGAAAGGCACTAGGAACTAGAGAATCAGGAAAAGACTTCACATGGGTGGTATCTAGATTGATCACCACTGAAACCAATGGCCCAAAAGCTTCCCTAAGTTTATACATGTCTCAGGGGAATCATGGTACACAAAAAAGAATTCAATTTGTCCCTCTCCTGCAATTCCCTTGTAATTTATATTGACTATTTTTCCTGCCTTATAAAATATTACTGTCCTTCACACACTCCACAGTCTAGTCAAACCTTTCTTCCTGCTGTTCCCAACTCCTAGGATCAGTGTGCACTGTCTAGAGTTTTGACCCTGAAGTCAAGGGGAAATTGTGTTCAAATCTGGTCTCAGATACGAACTACCTGTGTGACCCTGGGCAAATCCCTTAACCTTGTTTGCCTCAGTTTCCTCATCTGTCAAATGAGCTGGAGAAGGACACGACAAACCACTCCAGCATCTTTGCCAAGAAAACCCCAAAAAGGTGTCACAAAGAGTCAGCTAGGACAGAAAAGAATGAACATTACCCATGCCTGGGACATAATTCCCTCCTTACCTTTGCCTCTTAGAATCTTTAGTTTTCATCAACTCAGCCAAAGTGCCACTTCCTCCATAAAGCCTGTCCTGATTCCCCCGAATTACTTTGTATTTACTTTGTCTATTCTTATATATGCAGGCTTCTTTCCCAGTAGAATTTAAATTCTCTGAGGGCGGATGCTACCTCATTTCTTTGCTGTATCCCCAGGACCTTCATAGCAGACTTATAATGGATGCCAGCTGAACGAAACCGGATTTCTTCCTCTAACACTCAGCAGCAAGTCACTTACTTGGCCTCTCTGAGACATGGTTTCCTCAACTGTAAAATTGGGTTAATAATACCTACAACACCTACCTCACAGGATTGTTTTAAGGAACAGGCCATAGATGGAAGGTTTTTAAAGCATTATATAAACATTAGCTAATTATCATTCTAACTCAGAGCCAAGGGAAAACAAAGTACAAAGAGATTGCAGTTAGGTTCCTACACCAGGAGTAGGGAACCTGCAGCCTTGAGGTCACATGTGGCCCTCTAGGTCCTCAAGTGCAGCCCTTTAACTGAAAGGGCCACTCTCAAGGGCCTAGGGGGCCACATGTGGCCTTAAGGTTGATGATTCCTCACCCCTGTGTGCAGGTCAATCTGTTGTTAATAGGACAATCATTATCACACAACCTTTAACAGGATTTTACGATCTCCAAAGAACTTTTCCATACAGTATCTAACTTAATCCTGACAACTCATAAGGTAGGAGAGGAGATTTTATCATTCCCATTTTACAGATGAACAAACAACTTTCAGAGGCTGATGACTCATCTGGCATTACAGCAGGCAAAGACTCCAAACCAAATCTCCTGACTCCACCATCACTGCTCCACATGGGAAAGCTAACCTCAAGGGAGTAAGAACCTCAACGCAACTCGGTGAAAAGGGAAAATCATGGCCAAACACCCAGTCAGCTACAAGCATATGGGGGAAATTTTTCTTCCAACCATAGGTTATTTTCTTAATCACTTTTTTTCACAGAGCTGCTTCCTGACTTGTCCTTAGTAGGGCCCTTCCTAGTCATTTTCACATAAGGCCACCGCCACTGTATCGATCTTCATCTCCACCTTCACCTCCTTACCCTCCCCCTCATCTTCCTACTAGAATGGTGGTCCCTGGAGTCTCCACCTTACCCAAAAGATGACTATCTCTTTTGCTTTTATCTGTATCTCCATCACTTACCATAATACCTGGCACAAAGTAAGCACTTAATAAATGAGTTAGCATATGTAAAGCACTTTACAGACCCTAACTTGCTATATAAATGCTAGCTGCTATTATAATATTATTATATCATCACTATACATATCATCATCATTGTTTTAAGTCAGCAAATGCAATCAGCAAGAATTTGTTACGTGCCTAGTATGTGCCAGGCTCCATACTAGGCATATTACAACATACCAGGGGCACAAAAACAAAAAAATCCCTGCCTTCAAGAAGATTATATTCTAGTAAACAAAAAACTGAAGTTCAGAGAAAGAAAATTATTTGCTCTGACTCGAATTTCAATATCCTAAGCATAGGGGATATGAAGTATACTCTACTCTAAAGAAATTTATAATTTTGGTTTGGTCTCCCCACCTCAAGGTTCTCCCCAGTCTAGTCCATCCTCAACTACCGAAGTTATCTTCCTCAAGGGCAGACCTGTTCATGTCACCCAATAATCTCCAGTGGCTCCCTATCAGGATCAAATATAAAGTGTTGTGTTTGACTTTAAAGCCCTTCATAATCTGCCTCTAAGCCACCTTTGCAATCTCTGTATTCTTTACTCCATCCACACACTCTAGGATGCAGTGACACTGACCTCCTTGCTCTTCCTCCCCACAAGACACTCCCTGACTCCATGTGTTTCCCATGTCTTCCTTCTTGCTGTCCAGTTGTTTCAGACCAAAAATCCATGACCCCACTTGGGGTCTTCTTGGCAAAGATCCTCAAGTGGTTTGCCATTTCCTTCTCCAGCTCATTTGAAGATAAGGAAACTGAGACAAACAAGGTTGAGTGTCTTGCCCAGGGTCCCATGCACAGCTAGTAAGTGTCTGAGGTTGGATTCAAACTCAGGTCTTCCTGACTGCAGGCCCAGCATTCTATCCACTGCAGCACCCAGCTGTCCCTTTGATTTTCAGCTGAAGTCCCATCTTCTACAAGAAGCCTTTTTCCAGTCCTCCTTAGAGCTGTCTTTCCTCTGAGATGAACTCCAGTTGATCTTGTTGTACCTAGCTGCCTGCATGTTGACTCCTTTGCTCAATGGCAAAGTCCTTGAAGGTAGGGGCACTTTCTGTCTTTCTCTGTATCCTGAGGACTTAGCACTGTGCCTGTTACGTTTTATAAATGCTTGCTGGTTTGACTTAACGGGGAAAATAAGATAGAAGAGTGAATAATTATGACATGAAAGAGAACATAAGTGCAAGAAAAGGTTCAGGAAAAGTAAGGAGAACGCAAAGAAGAAATCCAAGAAATATGCAGGGGAAGAGGTCACTCTACTTAAGTGAGTGATAATGAAGGCTTCATGGAGAAAAATGGCAGCAACCAGGGCCTCTAGGAAAGAGGACTCCAATACTTCAATAGACAGATGCATTTTTGCTTGGTTTGTTTATTTTGGAGTGGTTTGTTGTTTTTTTTTTTTTTGAGGTAGAGAAGAGGAGAGTGAAACCAATTCAAGTATTGGGAACAGTAAGAACAAAGACCCAGAGATAAGAGAGAACAGAATGAGACCAAGGAAAGGAGAATAGGATGGTCTGAATGGAATGGAGAGAACATGGAGAGAACTAGGAAGAGGGTGAAGCCAGACTGCGGAAGACCTTGAAAGCCAGGATCAGAAATTCATACTTTATTTGGTAGGCAATGGAAAGAAGAAGACAAGGGAGAGGAAAGGGGGAGGGGCAAGGGGAGAGGGAGGGACTCTCATTCTGGCAACAAATCTGCATTGCTGACATCTGTTTGATGTGTTGGCTCAAAAAGGAAAAATTAAAATCAAACAGCACTCAGAAAGAAAGCAGCTGATGCCCAGTCCTTAAATTCTTCCCTCCACACACCCCCAGTCCAAAACAATGCCCAGCTCTCAGGGCTCCTACCCACACTGCAGTATGGCAGCAACTGAACAGGGTGGGAGCAAGAGAAAGTGACATTTTCAAATAACTCCTCCCCAACGGGTATTGACAATGAGAACCTCATGGCTCTGATTTCTGGAGCAAGAGGGAACTGATGACAAAAGACTCCTGCCTGCATGCCTGACAACTCCCAAGGGCAATTTTTCTAGGGCAAAAGCTTTTCAGGAAAGATTTCCTAATCACCTCTCTTTCCCCTCAAAAAACCTCTTCCCTCAAAAAAAGCAAGACTGAAAGGCAGGAAAAGGAAAGAGAGACAGGAAATCAATGCTAGTTCAAACTCAAGTTAGCTCCTCAGACCCCACCCTCAACAAAAGAATGTCCGCTACTTCCTGTAGTAGCTACAGCCCAGAAATATGGCACTGCAGTCCAGGATCCTAACATCCAAAGGCCTGCCTGACCTCCAGGCATGCTTATACTGCTGTAAAATAAACAGGCCCAAAATCAACAATTTGTTTTCATTATCTATGTGTACAACAACACAAGAGTATCAATCCAAGAATGCTGCCATTTTGTTAGACTGCTCAGCCCTGCCTGTGAATGAGAGGACTAGGAAGAGGAAAATTTCTCCATCCAAAACAGGATGCAAATGCAACCATTACATATTAGGGAAGAGGACACTAATGCCGGGAAAAGGTAAAATGACTTTGAAGGTCCCAGCGTTTGTGACAGAACAGGGAAATGGGGCCACTGCTCTTTCTATCACACCAGACAGGCTAGACCTTAGATATATCCTCATAGACTGATGCAGCGAGTAGTTGGAGACTAGGGGTGGCAGAAAGATTAGGGAAAAGAAAGGGGAAGGGAAGAGAATTTGTGAATTTGTGGCAGTATATCAAATGCTGGTAAGAACTGAAAAAGGAAACTAGGCTTCTTTTAATTATTTGTCAGCAGCAATTTAGTCTTCCCTGTGAAGAGATGCACGAACCCAAGGACTCTTCCATCTTTTCTGGAACTTTCATTTCACAACGGAACCTACAAGTTTCCATACTCATGTGACAGCCAACCTGTCCACATAAATAAAAATCTGGCTGGACTGCAAGCTCAAGGGCAGGGGCCATGCCTTGCACAGAATATACCCTTAATAAGTATCTTTGGAATTGCATTGATTTGTCACCTCCCCACATGTCTGTTACCAATATTTTACAGTTGATCTTGGGGGTTTGGGGGGAGGGAGCACAGTGAGGAGACAATGAAAGTAAGGAGACCACTGCTCCACCTAACTGCTCTAAGCTACCGGCCAGCTTATTTCCAAGGATAGGGCTTCTTGAAACTGGAAAATAAAAACAAAAGCGGAGAGTATGGCTTTTTTTGCCTATCAATTTCACACCAGAACACCGCTTCTCTTATGATGCCAAACTCTTCTAAAGTTATCATTTTTGGTTTTGCTGCTTGTCCTTCGTTCTCAGTGAGGATCATGACATCGAGGAGGTGATGCCATGATTTGTAAGTGAACTGAATTTAAGTAAGGAAGGGACATGCAAGGTCACCTGCCTCACTTCCTCCTCCAGAGTTAGCTGAATCCACTGGTAAAAGACACAGATCAGGATGATTACAGATGTCCCCTTTAGGATCATCCATTTAGAGCTGATCATCCAGTTTGACTCCCTCAGGGTCTTTGCATGAGAGGGAGCTGGTGATCCAGGTGTGAGAGCAGATCAATCCAGGGAAAAGGAGGATGTGTGAGTCTGGGTGGTGTCAATTCCCTGGAACTGTGTTGGATCCTGTGCATTCTACTTGTGTTCCTAGGGAAGTTTTGTGCATCAGGTCATATTGTGAGGCTGTCCAAAGTCCAGAACCCAAAATTTTTGTAAGTGATAAACCGTGTCATAGGGTCAGTGACACATACATCTATGACAATCCACCTCCTGTGTGTTGGCCTTACGTCAGAGGTCACGGGATTCTACAGCATTCAGTCACCTCCTCTGCAGTCTATAAAAATTCTAAGTGTGGAAACTAGAACCCAGATTACCTGACACCTAGGTCATTGCTATTTCTATACTGAAC
The DNA here is from genome assembly GCA_028658325.1 of Potorous gilbertii. Classification (NCBI taxonomy): domain Eukaryota; kingdom Metazoa; phylum Chordata; class Mammalia; order Diprotodontia; family Potoroidae; genus Potorous; species Potorous gilbertii. The sequence goes on along the minus strand of CM053772.1, from coordinate 123,182,299 downwards.
ACTCTATCACTTTAAAAACAATCAATATCTTTTGTTCTTATATTGTCAAAACTTCTCCCTATGTTTTCTTCTCCTTCCCCCAACCATTCCATATAACAAATAATTTTCTTCATTTGCTTTTAGTTTTTTAAAATGTTGGATCTTGTCACACTTTTGACAAAACCACCAGCAATAGGAAAAAGGGTATTTAAAAGAAGAGTGAGGCTTCGTCTTTATGGATCTGGTTAAAGCAAACAAAAATAAAACCCTACCACCCAAAATATGCTTTCTAAGAGCCAATTTGCAACAGGAGCTGAACTTTAGAATTCTTTTTTTAAAATTTTATTTATTTGTTTTTGGTTTTCAACATTCACTTTTACAAGATTTTGAGTTCTGAATTTCCTCCTCCTCCCTTTACTCTCCCTCCCTGAGATTGCATACAATCTGATATAGGTTATACATACACGTACAATCATATTAAACATATTTCCACATCAGTCATGTTGTGAAAGAAGAATTAGAACAAAAGGAAAAATCACGAAAATGAAAAAACAAAAAAACAAGAAAAAAAGAAAATCGTGTGCTTCGACCTGCACTCAGACTCTATAGTTCTTTCTCTGGATGTGCACAGAATTTTCCATCATGAGTTGTTTGAAATTCTCTTAGATCCTTGCATTGCTTAGAAGGACTAAATCTAACAACATTGGTCATCTCACAATGCTCACAACAGATTCAGAATGAAAGTTCTTGGTAAACTTTAGGGGAAGCTAGGTGGGGAAATGGATAGAGTGCCAGGAACGGGGTCAGGAAGGTGAGAGTTCAAATCAGACACTTCCTAACTGTGTGACCCTGGACAAGTCACTTCAACTCTGTTAGCCTCAATTTCCTCATCTGTAAAACAGGAATAACCACAGCCTATCTAATAACAAAGAACAATAATTGTAAAATACTTAGCACAGTGACACACACAGTAAAAACTACATAAAAGTTAGTTATTATTAACTATATTATTATAAAGCACTACAGAAGATGCAGAATAAAGACAGCTAGAGTTGGTATCAACAGAGATCTGAGTTCCAATGCTCCCTCTATATTATCTGTCTAACCATAAGCAAAAAATAACCTCTTTAAACCAGTTTTCTCTTCTAAAAATGCAGATAATATGCCTATGGGACCCACTTCATGAAGTTGTTTGGGGCATGAGGAGAGATAATGTACATGAGGTAAACCTTAAAGCGCTAAATATCAGCTAATCAGCTAAATACGTGTGAATCGTATCATCACCATCATCTTCATCTCAGTCCTGGCACCAAGAAGACAATGAGAGCTATAGAGGAATGCGACAGGGCAGCAGATTTTCACAACCTGCCTAAGGTGCCTAGGAGTTTTACTTGTCCAGAGACAGGCACTCAACTGCTAGATCAATTACCTAGATGGAATCAAAAGGGTTAAAATCTCCAGGCAAATCAGGCTACAGTTTCAAGTGAACTAGAATGACCTAACGTAGAGACCCAACAGGCTGCTGGTTTAGAAGATCTTGACTCTGATCTCCAGAGAGAAAATGCCAACATATTGACCCACTTCTCTCTCTCTGATGAAGGAGGAGATAAGCCGTGCAGAAAGCAATGAGGCTTAGGGACCATTCCAGACCAGCTATATAGAATGTTGACAGCCAATCATTCTGGGATCCTACACCAAGCCAGCTACTGATGTGGCACCAAGTTATACAAGACACAGTATTTTAGAGCAGAAAGGTGCCCTAAAGACTATCTAGGCATAAACTTTTGTTTTACTCATGAGAAAATTGGAACCTAGAAGTCAAGTGGCTTGGCCAACTGCAAGTCACAACAAGTTACTAGAACAGCAAGGGCTAAATTCCAGTTCTCCCATGATCCTTCCACCATACCACATTTATTGCTCCCAGAGTACTAGAGAAATCACCCATCTTTGCCTCCGAAAGAGATGCTTCCGCTCTTCGGTGACTAGTAGATGCAGGATTTGAAAGCAATACCCAAGTATCTTCATTTCAGCACAACAGCATCATGCTTCCTAGTAATTACAAGACATTCTAAATTGAAACATGATTTCCCACTCAGAGGTAGAGAACATACTTAATATAGCACTTACTCCCATAAGGAAGCTTTAGTATCTTCAATGGACTTCAAGTTATCTCTGGATTTCGTTTTTGTCTACTAGATTTTCACATGTCATTCTCTTAGAGTTTAAACTGATGCTGTGACCTCAAGGTCTTATGATACTCTGGACTCTCCAATTCCAGTTTCCCTCACTCTAGTTCATCTTCCACATAACTGCCAAAGTAATACATGTGACTATATCATTCCCATGATGAAAAACTTTCTGTGGTTTCCTTATTGCCTCTAAAATAAAACATAAAATACTTAAGGTTGCCATTTTTTAAAAACTTTAATAGAGTTTTTTTCCTGGTTTGCTTGCCACTACTCTTCTTTGTGCAGTCTATATTCCAACCAAACTGACTTGCTTGTTGTTTCCAGAACTTGGTGTTTCAAATCCAACCTTCGAGTCTTAAGTACAGGCTGTCTCCTATGAATAGAAAGAACCCCTCCTTGCCTCTACTTCTTAGAATTCCTGGCTTCCTTCAAGAATAAGCTCAGATACCAGGAACTCTAACAGGAAGCACTTAGAGAGAGAGAGAGAGAGAGAGAGACACACACACACACACACACACACCATTAGTGAAGAAAAAGCACTTCTTCAAATGATTATGTATTATTTACTTGTTATCATGTGGTATCCCACTAGGAGGCTGTCAGTTCTCAGATCAGGGGTTGTTTTTCCTTTTGTCTTTGAATTTTCCTTACCCATCACAGCGCCTTTCACATAATCTGTACTTAATAAATGCTTCTTGGTTAAATCTATAAAATGAAGGGTTGGTCTACCTAACCTCTAAAGGTCGTTTCCAATTCTAATAGCATATGGCTTACCAGTCCCATTTTACAGATGAGGAAATGGGCAGAGTAAGTACAAATAACTTTCCTGAGGTCACATAGCACATAGCATACCTGTGCTGACTAAAACTTCATCCTAGCCTTCAAAACTCAAACTCAAATACCACTTCTTTCATGAAACTAGATCTGATCCCTACTGGAGGAAATTATTTTCCCCTTCTCAGCCTCAAAGAACATTTGATTTGCACCTCTTATTCATTTATTACATGTTAGTTGCCCAACACTGAACCATAAGCTTAATGAGGACATGTGATTGAATCTATTCCCTACTCCGCACCAGCTTCTAACAAAGATCTGCACAAAGGTGATGCTAAAACGATTCATGAATTGAAGACCAAATCCCAGATCTCCTAATTACAATTATTTATGTCTATGTAGTACTTCTAAGTTTTATGAAGAGTTTTATTCATAATGACCCTGCAAGCTAAGCTGTGCAAATGTCACTGCCCCTATCTGACAGATGGGGAAACCAAGACACAAAAGTCATTGAGTTACTAGTAAGTTTTAAATGTGCAGCTTGAATCTGGATCTTCTGGTCCCAAGACAACCATTCTTTCCACTATAAAACACAGCCCTTCTCTCTTACCCAGGCAACTTCCAAGGTGTGGAGATCAGTAAGAAATATCATCTGTGGGGAAAGGTCTAGGAATAAATTAAAACCCAAGAAAAATTTGTCAAAATGCAAGGCATTTCACAAATACAGAAGCATGACCACTGCTCAAATTCCTTCCTGCCCTCCAAGGATTCTCCAGGCAAGCCCTAGAACACAAGCCAACTTTGAAAATCTCTCATCATCTGCCAGCCTCCATCATCTCTGCAGGAGAGGGACAGCCAAGAGTGAGCCCTAACCAGAGCTTTCAAACACAGCATAAGAACAGTAGCCACCAGGAAATAGACTAACCAAGAGGAAACTTGGGAAAAAAGAAAGCCAAGACAAGTCAGGGACGGGGAGGGAGGGAAGTAGAGGTGGCCAAACAGGAAGATTCTGGGTAAGAACCAGCATTCCAGGAATGTCTCCAACAAAGGCCACCTGTGCAGAGAATACCAAGGAAGTAAAAGCACCAAAACCATAGCCAGATAGCAGGCCCACAAGCTACACCCTTTATTGAAAACAGCACTCTTCAAGTCACCCAAGAATCTCAAGTCCTCAGTAATTGGAAGTCCAATTCTCCCTATTTCACAGACTGGGCTGAGGTCCAGAAACAGTAAGTTTAAAGACTCATTCATAGGCACTGAAGTACCTAATATATATGGAAACCACTTTGCTAGATACTTCAAGTCACACAAGGATGAGTAATTCAAGGTTCTTGTACTCAAGAAACTTACAATCTATAACTTGGACACATATAAGCAAATAGTTTCAGAAAAATTAAAAAAATAAAGTATTCCCCACTGT
>CM053772.1:123163418-123177437 GCA_028658325.1 Potorous gilbertii | reverse complement strand
TCAGATATGAACAACTTAAAAAAAATTTCAAACTATCAATGACCACACAAAAATGTGCTAAGTCATTGGATATTTTTTTTTAGGGTAAAACAAAATACCTCTGCTTGGAAGGACTTGTACGATAAATTGATGCAGAGTAAAGTGAAGAGAACCATTTATACAAGGATCACCACACTACAAAGGAAAACAACTGCAAAAGTCTAAGAATTAATTACAGAATGCAATAAGCAATCCCAACTCCAGAAGCATGATGATAAAGCATGCATCCCATCCTTTGTTAGAGATGATGGACTGAAAGTACTGAATGAACGTATATTTTTACACAGCTCTTTTTCTTAACTATGGTCCTTGGTTATAGAGTAAGAGGGCTTTTTAGGGAGAGAAGGACATTTTTAAAAAAAGGAGATCAGAAGGAAATTCAGAAAGACATACTGACAAGCAGGGACATGCTGGAACCACCAGGTCAAATTTAATATATAAGCCAATTGTATATAATAGAGATTCACAGTGTCACATACAGTCCACTTTCCCTATTCTCTGTACAAAGAAATGTCCAAGTAGATTGATGTTTCTCAATTTCAAAATAATGACTTTTAAAAAAAAAACTTTTTAAATCCTGAATTACATCTCATATCCTAATATGACAAAAGTTAAGAACAGTCAAAGTTGGAACAGCTGTAAGAAGGCAGGAAAATGAATACCCCAGGCGTGGAGCTTTGAAGTGGTCCAAATGTTAAAGGTTTCAACTTGGACATTACGCAACTGAAGTGACTAAATGTCCCATACCCTTTGACCTAGCAATCCCACTCCTGGGCACATTCCCCACAGAAGTCAAAGACAAAAGCAAAGATCTAACACGTACCAACAATTCATGGCAATGCTCTTTGTAGTAGCAAAAAAAGCTGGAGACAAAACTACAGCAGAATGCAAAAAGCTTGCAGAAAAAAACTCTATAGCAATAAATTTAATGAGATATTATTAGGGAGTAAAGAATGAATGATCAATATCCAGAATTCAGAGAAACAAAGAAAGATTTGTAAGAACTGATATAGAATGTAAGAAGAAGAACCAAGAGGATATAGCTAGAGTAATATAAAAGATCACTGAAAAGAAGTCAAATTAACCGAAAAAACAGTATAAAGGTCCCAGAAAGAAGGTAATGAAATATACTTTATCTCTCATGGCAAGGAAGTGAAAAGGCTACTAGAATAGAATATTACATACATTCTCAGATACAGTTATTATTTGGGGATCCTTACAAGGGAGGGTCCCAATGGCTGTTAGAGGTTGCCTTCTATTTATTGTATACGTATCTTTTATTTACATCCTTCTTCCATTTGATAGCCTTTCAAATGTTTGAATCTAGTTCTGATGTATCACACCTCTTCCAAGTCCTCTCCACGCTACACATCCCCAGTTCTTTCCTAGAATCCCAGAAGTCCTAGGATTCTCGAATTTAGAGCGGGGAAGGACCCCAGAGATCAGATGGCTAGTTTAGGGAATGGTGGTCAAGAGAGGTTTCATGAAGGAAGCTGGCAATAAAAATAGGGTTTTAAGGATGGGTAATATTTCAACAGGTGGAGTCTGGGGAAAGTGCCAGGAATTAGGACTGGCAGTACTAACTAAAAAATGGGAGAGCATGGCAGATTAAGGGAACATGATGAGCTTATTTGGGGGGGAAAGTAATGGGAGATTGGCTTACAGACAGGCTATAAAAGGCCTTGAATGACTAAGAAGTCTAGATTTGGGAGCTAGAGCACTACCTAACCATTCTGTACTTTGTAGCTGTTGGTCAGTTACATCCAACTCTATGACCCTGTGGGACCATTGCACACCAATACTGTTCATGAGGTTTTCTTGGCAAGGATACCAGAGTAGTTTGCCATTTCCTTCTCTGGTGAATTAAGGCAAACAGAGGTTAAGCAAGTTGCCCAGGGTCACATAGCTAGTAAGTATTTCAGACCAGATTTGAACTCAGGTCTTCCTAACTCCAGGTCCAAAGCTTTATCCACAGAGCCATCAAGCTGCAATTCATACCCGAATTTAAAAGGATGGGGAGGGGGGCAGTAGTTTTGCTGACTTTTCCCCCTTATTTTTTATTCTTTGTTTTAGGGAATGGTTCTCTTGGAGGAGTAGGAGATTGTGTACACTAAAAAAAATACATAACATGTTAAAACAATCTGGTCTGGGTCATTTAGTGGGGCAGAAGGATGAGAACAACATAGGAGATAAAAATACCCTCTAGCAATGATAAAATATATTCTCAAGTTTATATTTTTGGATCAATTTTATTCTAAATGTGAGAATACTATAAGCAAATTTTTCTTAGCAAGAATAATGTTCCTGCTACAAACATTTAACAACTGGGATTACTACTGAATTGTGACAGCTCACCTCACATGATGCTTCAAAATATTTTTCATTTTCTATTTTACTTAAAATATTGTTGGGGATACTTTTTTTACTGATGAGTAAACTGAGGCTCAGAGTTAATCAACCTGTCCAGAGACACAGTTTTCTTATCTGTAAAGTCAGGGAGCTTGGCCTGGATGACCTCCACAATCCCTTCCAATTTTAATCAATCAATCAAGATTTATCATGTGCCTACTATGAGTCAAGCACTTGGGATACTAAATGAGGTTTCAAAGAGAAAAAGCCAGTGCCTGCCTTCAAGGAGCTTATAGTGTAATAGGGGAGACAATACCCAAATAAATATATACAGAGCAAGCTACACACAGGATAAATAGGAAATACTTAACAGTGAAGGCACTAGAATTAAGAAGGGCTGGAGAAGGCTTTCTATAGAAGGTGGGATTTTAGATACATCCTAAAGGAAACTAGGAAGGCTATTATTCAGGAAGGGGGGAAAACATTCCAGGAATGGGGGACAGCCAGAGAGAATGGCCAGTGTCAAGAGATACAAGTATCTTGTACATGGAACGGCCAAGAGGTAAGGTAGGTAAGAGCTAGGTTATGAAGGCCTTTGAATGCCAAAAGGAGCATTTTATATTTGCTCCTAGAGGTAATAAGAAGTCAGTGGAGATTACCGAATAGGGGAGTAACATAATCAGGCCAATGTTTTACGAAAATCACTTTCATGACTGAATGAAAGATGATTTTGAGTGAGGAAAGATGAGGAAGGCAGGCCCACCAGCTGGCTACTGCAATAATCAAAGCATGAGGTGGTAAGTGTCTACATCAGGGTAGGGGCAGTGTCAGAGGAAAGAAGGGGACATATTCAAGAGATGTTGCAAAGGTGAGATCTGATAGTCTTTGGCAATAGCTTTGATATGGGGAGTGAGAAATATTAAGTAATCCAAGATGACTCCTAGGTTGTGAGGGACTGGGAGGATGGTATTGCCCTCTATAGGAATAGGGAAGGGACTGAGTAAAGGACTTGGGGGAAAAGCTAATGAGTTGAATTTTGAAGGTATCAAAAGTTTAAGATGTCTACGGGACATACTGTGTGAAATGTAAGATTTAAACCTAGGTTAATCAGTCAAAAAACATTTGTTGAGTCCTTACTATGTGCCAGGCACTGGGCTAAGTGCTTCCTGATTCCAAGTCCACCACTCAAGCAACTACCATATTTATGGTTCTCCTACCTTTATGGTTTAGGGACTCTAGTCCCTCTATTTCATGGGGATTCATAATTCTTTTTTAGCAGAATAATCTGACTCTGTTATAGGAAACAACAGAATATGGTGGCAACTACACACCCTCAACTAGGAGTTAGGTGACCAGAAATCCAGTGTATCCCAGTAAAAGTCAGCATTCATATAGTACCTTCTAGGTGCCAGGCACTGTGCTGAGCCCTTTACAAATACCATCTCACCCGATCCTCCCAACAACCATGGGATTTAGGTGCTATTATAATCTCCATTTTCCAATTGAGGAAGCTGAGGCAAACAGAGGTTAAGTTACTTACCTAAGTTCACACAGCTAGTAAGCATCTGAGTCGGAATTTGAACTCAAGTCTTCCTAACTCCAGACCCAGCACTCTATCCACTGTACCAACTAGCTACCTAACCTCTCTATCATTCTACATTTCCACTTCTACCACTAACTCAGTATGTAACTTTGACCAAGTCACTTACTGTCTCTGGGCTCCAATTTCTCCCTCTGCAAAATATTATGGTTAAAACAGATGACCTTTAAAGTCCCTCCAGCTCTAAGATTGCATGATTATGTTAGGATCATAGCATTACAAAATACCTTATATTTGCATACACTTTTCTTTCAAGAAACTCAAAAGACTTTAGTAGTCTTAATTTTTACTTTCACCATAATCCTTTGAGTGTAGGAATGGATCAGGTCTTACTATTAGCTCCATTTGACACAAAAGGAAAACAAGCCCAGAAGAGTCAAGCAAATTTCCTAAAGCCACAATGTAAGAAGATTCCATTCCTTGATAGCAGGAATGGTTTCATTTTTGCCTTTGGAGGCCCACTGTATAACACAGCATCTGGCACATGGTTAGTTCTTAATATGCATTCGTTGAAAAGGAAGGAAAGAAAAGCAGGTCAAAAACAGTAAGCTGCACAACTACATCCTCTGGTCAAAAGACTGAGATATCTCAACTGCTTCTTATACACAGTAGAGTTGGGAAGAGTCATGTCTTCTATCAAACATCAATTTCCCTCTGATCCATTCTATTTATCAGTGCCAAATCAATTTTGTTGGTACACCATGCCAGGTTAAATGGTATGCTTGAAAGGGCATTGGATTTTAAGTCGAGTCACTTCAACCAAATGCATTAAGCAACTGTGCTCCAAAGGGGTAAGGCACTTTACTAGCCACAAGGAATACAAAAAAATAAAATAAATAAAACATTTTCTACCCTCAAGGGGCTTATGATCCTTCTGTCAAGAGAGTCAGAGACAGAGAAAGTCTGCACTCTGGATTGCCTGGATGATCTGGGGCATGTCTCTTTACATCTCTGGATCTCTTCATGGGAGAGACAGGAAGAGTTCCACTGCACAATTCAAGCACTTGAGGTCACTATACATTTTGTCTCCTGAGCCAACATGGGAGGCAGGAAACTTTTTGGGAAATACAAATAATTAAGGGAAAAAAACAGTTGGAGGAAACAAAATTTAAATCAGGGTAGAAAGGGAAAAAAAACCCACAACAAACAACTTCTCTGTCTCCTAAGATGATGGCCCAATAATATCAAAACCCACTAAATTCTGTTTCAATGTCCACTGAATTTTTATAAGGCACACTAAAAATAAGGTAGAGGGAAGAAGGAGAGAGCAAGGACTCTATTGGTTAGGTCATGTAGTGAACAGAACTTGAGTGAAGAGCATACACAGACGAAGCTGGGACTGCTGGTAAAATCACTGTCTCCTGCCTTCATGAGAAAAACCTTCTGAAAAACATCCCAAGAATTGTCCAAGTCCAGCCTAATCTCTCCCAACACAAAAGAGCTATCATTTCCAAAAAGAATAACTCCAGATGTTACCTGAAGACCCAGAATGTTTCTCTGAGACCCATAACTCAACTTCTGAAAGAAAAAAAGTCAAGCATTTTAAATAACCGGAGTACCTCCCCTATACCATTAATAACAGTTCAATAATTCAAATAAAATTGAAAATAGAAAAGCACTTATTAAGTGTTTACTATGTGCCAAGCACCTTGGTGTGTTGGAAACACAAATAGAAAAAAAGGAGATTGTCCCTACTTTCAAAGAGCAACCAAGGGAGAGAACTTCTACAGGAAAATTTGGCTACATGGCAAGTGGAAAAATCCTTAGGTACCAGCAGCATTGAAGATACTAAGCCCTGGCAATCCTTCATTTTGCCAGAAGGATTTAGTTGGTAAGTCCATGATTATCAATAATACATTTCAATGCAATGTACATCAAGTCAAGTCAATGAATATTTATTAAGTACCTACTATGTGCCATTGTAAACTAAGCAATGGAAATACAAAGGAAGACAAAAACTAGTCCCTACTCTTAGAAAGAGCATTATGTTCTAGTGGGAGAAACAATACGCAAATGACTATAACACCACACATATAAAGTTGAGATAATGTTAGATGGAAAGCGCCAAAATTAAGGACTAGAAACGGTTGCATGTAGAATATGGAATTTTAGCTGAGACTTGAAAGAAGCCAGTGGCAAAAGATAAAGAAGGGGAGGAAGAGAATTTCAAACAGAGGGAACAGCCTTGCTCAGTACAAAAACCATATGACTTTACTTAATGTAAGATGTAATATTTAATGTAAAATGTAATATTTACTTAATGTAAATACTGTTCCCATATATATTCTTGTGATCAAATTGATAAGCATTTACTAAGTACTTACTCTGTAAAAACTGTCAATTGTCTCTCTCATCAGTCACTCACAAAATTCTCCTTACAATGTTTTTTTATAAAATAAGGATGTTTGCCCATGAAAAGTTTTTCCTTACTGTCTTTATCTTCTCCACAAACTCCTCTAAATCTTTACAGATTGAAGCTAAACTCATCCATAGTCTCCCTAACTCAATTGAGGAAGCATTCCTAGAATGTCAATTATAACTTTAACACTTAATGTCTCTGTTTTTAAAGAAGCAGTAACAATTCTCTATGACCTCTGGAGGAGAGATTTTTCATTTAGGTGTTACATTTCTCCCCATGGTCAAAAACTTTTCAGTCCCCTAAAAATCATTTTGGAGTATGTGAACTCTTCATCAATATTAAATACAACATATAAATATATAGATATCACGACAGAAAATACCACTTGACAAACTTAAATAAGAAAAACAACTAGCAACAGTAACAACAAAAATAATATCAACACACATTAAAGGTCAAAATATTACATAATTTGACAATGATCATAAATACCTGGAGAAGTATACCCTTCCACTCATAGGTTGTACTATTCCAATTCTATTTTTATTTATTGATGGTTCTGTATCTGTATCCAAGCTGGGTGCTGTTATAGGCCCATTACCGGTATTTTTAACTTCTATACCTTGTTTTCTTTTCCTAAGAGACTCTACATTATTCTAAATTGGCCCTCCACCATTGTTTGAACTAGGGTCTCCCTCAATCCCAGGTAAAATAATTGGGCTTCCACATGTGGTCTCTGATTTTCTCCAAGAAACTATTTTCTCAGCATTTCTCTGTGAGGACTGGGGAAACAACGTTGGGTTACATTTGAGTTGCTACTTCAATGTAGCAGTTTCTTCTTCAACACCTTTTAATAGTTCTTTTGTATCAAGCAGATGAATTGTTTCATTTCTTTTACACACAAAGTCTCTGCTCTACTTAAGTTTTTGATTCCTTTTTCATCTGAGTCACCTTACAAGAGAATTTTTCTATCTAGTTCTGAAATGTCTGCTTAATTTCTACCCCAAAGATCTCCAATATACCTTGATCACCAAAGCCTTTCAGTAAAATTTTTTCATCTTTCTTCAATTCTTAATAACTGGGACCTAATATAATAGTTTGTTTCTCAAGCTTGTTTCTCCCCTGATCCAAATTAAAACTCTCTTCCCAAGTTCACTTGACGTGTTTATGATCACCTAGCCCACATCTGTAACAGAAACCACTTCTGCCTTTCTGACTGCATCTTGTTGGTATCCCTGTATCAAATTGTTGATGATCAGATCATTCTACTACTAGGTGACATCCACCCTTGACTATCTTCATTTTCCAATGCAGATTCTTTGGAATTCAATTTGTCATACACCAACTCTGCATTTCTCTTTCAAGTACATTTATCATTTACATGGCCATCCAGACCCACAGTTGTAACAGAAGATAATTATACTTCTTTGTACTATTCTGGTGGTGATCTTCCTTCAAGCTGTTTTGGCTTTCGTCCCACCTTCAGCCTTCACAAACAATCTGCCCATTTTACCACCGATTCTTTGTAAATGTCTATCTTCAAATCTGTATTATGATACACAAGAGGATGCTCTAGTATTAGTCAGCATTGTTTCCTCCAAACTTCTTTGCAAAGATGTATACCTTCAGATGCATAGTCTCTCCCACTAGGATGCTACTTTTCTGTTCCACTCTGAAGTAATTTGAGCTTCAAATATAGATGAGTAAGGACCTATGTCCATTGTTCCAAGTGAGCTCTCCTTTTCTTTCTCAAAAATATTCTTTGATCCCCTTTCCCAATATAACCTCAACATTCTTGACCAATTTCTCCTCTTTGTAAGGGAGTCTGTAAATAGGTACCGTTTCCTATTGTTAAGGTGTCTGGTATTTTTCAATGACTTAACAGACTGGAAAATACTTAAGGGACTTCCCAAGTCTAACTTTATTATGAATTACTTTGTGATTCCCCCCATTCCTTTATCCTATTTCTGGGTTTGCTCCTAAAATTAGGCAACCATTCTAAAATCCAATTCAAAAACATTACAATATATACATTAAATATATCAATCACTGTCTTTAAAGTAGCAGTAACAAATTTATGTTTAGAAAACCAATAAGGAAAAGTAATCGATAAATACATAAGTTACCCATGGAAAAGAGGGAGACAAAATTTAAAATACCTGATATGAAGACCCAAGTATAATAGGGTTTACTAGGATAAGATGAACATATAACAAGGTTATAAAGGACCAACAACCAACTTCACTTGTAAGTTACCCCTAAGTCTGCAGCTTGACTCATTCCCATATTTCCTCTTATTATCCTGAGTTCTAGAGTGATTGAATAATTTTATTAATAAAATTATAACTTCTTTCTCATTTGATCATTTAGCTCCAGTCTTCCACCTCAGCTCATTAAAGATTATTTAATGAACTGGAAAAATCTTCTTCCTTAAAAGCTTTTTCTACATATTAGTTCCCTTGATCTCTTAAAATTAAGTATTAAAATTACTGAATAAGCACTTTATTAACAATGTCATCAAAACTTACACAAAGACACAAATAATTACACAGACAAAAATAAAGTTTTACTTAGAAAGTTCACAAAGTCACTTTGCACCTTCAGGGTAACTGTGGATGATTTCTCCTTACTTCTGCATACAGAGTCCCACCATTTAGTTTACTGTATATACCAAGCTCTTCACAAGAATTTTCTTCCATCTTCTTTGAAAGATAAAGGTCAAAACAGTTCTATCAAGAAAAACCTCTCCAGCTTCTTTCTCTGCCTTTCCAACTTCTCTCCAATCATGAATCAATAATCTTTTAGCTTCTCTCAAGAAGTCACTTTCGATAGTTTCTCTCCATCAAATTCTTAATTTAATATTTCTTTATAAAATAAGCTAAAACACCTCTCTCAAGAAGTTTTTGCTCACCTTCTTTCTCTCTGACTTCTCCACAAAATCCTCATATATCTTTACAAATCAAAGTTAAATTCACATACATTCCCCCCCCCCCCCCCCACTTCTCGGGGAGAAACCATCATAGAATGCCAGATAGAAGAGACAAAGTACAGTTCCTATCGGCCCCTTAGGAGGGGCTCTTGAAATAGATGTTACACTAACTTTGATTGTCTTGGAATATAACACCAAAGCTCTCAAAAACTTCCTCATCACTGATGAAAACAGGATAACCTATAAAATTAACTGATAAAGAGGATATACTACTTATTTCTTAAAACTAAAAACAAATTCCCCTTCTCGATACACTCCAGTGTTCCTTATTACTTCTAGCATCAAATACAAATTCCACTGTTTGCTCTTTACAACCTAGCCCCAACTTATCTTTCCATGATAATTATACATTGATCAGCTTCCTGGACTTTAGAGTCCAGTCAAACTAGCTTCCTGCGGCTCCTTACAACACAGGGCATTCTTTCTGGGACATATAGCTCCCTCTCTCTCTGTGTCTTTCTATCAGCTGTTCCTCATGGCTGGAACGTACTCCCTCCTCACCTCTGTCTCTTAGGAACCCCTTGTTACTTTCAAAACTCAACTGATGTTTCACCTTCTACATAAATACTTTCCTGAATTCCCAACTTCTAGTGCCCTTTCTCTTCCCTCCAGCAATTACCTTATATTTATCTTTTACAATCTTGTATGTGTTTTAATATATATACTCTCTCATGACATAATGTGAGCTACTTGAAGGCAAGAACACAGTTTTTTTCCCTCATATCCCTTGCACCTAGGACAGAGCAGGCACTTAACAAATGTTTGTTGACCGATTATAAGAACTATGACTCTACTAACGCACCTTTCTTTGGCAAGAACCAGTTAAATGATATTAGAGGAAACTAGGAGCTGCAGTGCATAGACCTGCTGAGTTCAAACTCAGCCTCAGAGACTTAGTAGCTCTGTGGCCCTGGGCAAGTCACTTAACCTTTGTCTTCCTCAGTTTCCTCATCCATAAAGTGGAGATATAAATAATAGCACCTCCCATCAAGTTTGCCTCCAGCAGAACAAGAGATAACCTTTCTAAAGTGCTCTGCAAACCTTAAAGTAATATGTGAGTGCTTGCTAATGCAAGCAATCATTTTATCTTTCTCCAGTCATGTCTTCCCAATGCAAAAGTAACTTCCCATTGGTTCTTCCATCCTTAGCCAGCTACCGTTCCAGCTCTCCCTCTCACTTCAATGGCTAAATTTATTGGAAAAAGCTTTCTTTACCGAGAGCTTCCACTTCCTCACTTTCCATTCTCTCAATTCCTCATCATCTGGCTTCAATTCATTCAAACCACTTTCTCAATGGTTAATTTCTGGTCACCAAACTCAATGACTTTGTTTCAGTTCTCATCATCCTTTACCTCTCTGAGGCTTTTGACATAGCTGCACATCCCCACACCTCCCTTGGTCGAGGAAATCTCTACTTTACTAATTTAGCTTTGCTGACTCCTAATCTCCCAATCTCCAGAAACATACAGAGACAGAGAGAGAGAGACAGAGAGAGACCCAAGGGTCAGTTCTTGGGGCTTTTTTCCTCCTCTCCCCTCTTTCTCCAAGTAGTCTCATTATTCTGGTGGTTTTGAAATGCTACCTCGAAATAGATGATTCCCAAATCTCTAACTCTAGTCTTGACTTGTCCTCTTAGCTCTGTATCATTATCGCTAACTGACCACAAGACATCTTCATTTATATATCCCACCATCGAAACCACAGGGTGACCCAGAGTTCATGACTTCAGCCTTTCTCCCTGTAACATCAAAATTTACCCACTCTTCCTTGTTTGAAACTTTGGGGACATATTTAACTTTTTTCTCCTTCACCTCTCATATCCAATCAGCTACCCCCAATCTAATGATCTCACCTCTTCAACATCACTTAGCACTCATCCTTTCTCCCCTTCTCTGTTCTCACCAGGTTAACACAGGTCCTCAGTATCCCTAACAGGCCTACTGAAAAAGATTCTCAATAGATCATCTGCCCTACAAGCTCTAAACTCTCAGTCACCACTGCCATAACAAAAAAAAAAATCCTTCTCACACCTAACTTTGGTCATGTGTGCTAAAAAAAAACCTTCAGTGGTTTCTATTGTTTGTCTTTTGAGTTTGTTTTCAATTTTTTTTGTTGTTGTTGTCCCATGAAGTCACTGGCTATTATTTCATCCATTCTAATTTTCAGGGTGTTTGTTGCTCGACAAGTCCTATTGCTTGTCAAGTATAGTTCAGATTCCACTGTCGGCCCTCCAGAAACTGGTGCCACCTTTCTAGTTTTCTCATATTACTCCTCTCCCATACTCTAGGCCCTAGTTAAACTGGACTACCCTCTCTCTGATCTACCAACTTGCACTGTGTTCTGCCTTGGCTCAGAGCCTAAACTGTCCCCTTCCTTGTCTGCCTGTTGATGACTGATTAAAGTCAACCCAAGTGCCACCTTCTCAACAAAGACTTTCCTGGTCACCCCTCCTCCCTTTACCCCTATCCACATCTTACCCTCAAAGAATCTTGTACGGTGAATCTCATATAGTAGCTGTGAACTATAGCTATCTGTGCTGGCCTTCATTCCCCTACTGGACTCTTCAGTTCCTCTGAGGGCAAGCACAATGTCTTATGTAAACTTTGCATCTTTCCAATACCGAGTAGATGCACACAGAAAATGTTTAATAAATGTTTACTGTATAAATGAACAAACGTAAACAAACCAATCTTAGGTACACTGTACGGTCTCCCTCCATGCTTCCTGGGCTCCCCCATCTGCAACAGGAATTATTATAACTAGGTCACTATGGCTGGAATGCATGGCAATGTAGAGCAGCAAAGTTCACTACCAGATCCCCAGGCTAAAAGGATACATTTAATGGGAAGTAGGGTGGGGGGAGACAGAGAAAAGGGACATGGGAGAGAAGGTCATAGACAGTGTGCACTGCAATTACTAGGCAGGAATTTACAGGGTACAAGTGGAAGACTCAAGTCTTCAACTAATATAAAAACATAAAGCTTTGCACCTCCTCACACAGCTATTAAACCACATTTCCATCAGGTTGAATAGGAAGAGCATTGATTGAACTGGGAATCAGGAAACCTGGATTCCACTTGACTGTGTGAGGCTGAACGTCACCTCGCCTCTCTGAACCTCAGTTTCCCCAAATGTAAAATGAAGGAAGTGGTCTAGAACATTCCTGCGGTCTCTTCTAGCCATAGAATTCTCTAAGCAGTACATCTATAAACTGGGTCAAAAAGTATTTTCCAATGCTAGAACGAATCCCTGGCCCTCTCACTAACAAAGATACCTAGATTTTAAATAAAAGGCAAGCCTTTCCTCATTGAGATTTTAGGAAGACTCTTAACCAATACCTCTTGACACTGAAGGGGAAGGGAGAACCCAGGCAGTGAGAGAGGATGTGCTTGAAGGAAACAAAGCAAACTGGGTCAGAAAGGATCAGAATCTCTAGTCTGGGCCTGATTCCTCTTCTCCTCTCCCCACCCTTTCCCACTCTATGACAGGGCTGATACCAAAAGTCCAACCTCTCCCACCCCCAAACACTGACTCTAAAGAACCCAAAATGGGCAAGTGGTTTGTTTCTCAAACGTAATAAAAATCAAGCATTTTTTGAGTCTCACATAAACGAAACCAACCCCCCAAAAGCCATGAATCATGTCACTAAGCTATGGGAACAAGAAAGGATGTTATTTTTCAGCATACTTCAGGATTCTCCCTTTGTCCAGACTCTGTCTATCAATTACACTTCCCGCTCCTCCTCTTTCCCCCACAAACGCATATTTTTTCTGTTACATTTTTTTCCATATTAGCTTTGAGATTTCATTACCTCCCCCAACAATGTCTGACATCTTTTCCATAATAGGATTGTAACCAGGCCATTAGAACTTGGGATGGGTGGGGGTGTTCCAATATCACCATTTGCTCCCTATTTCCCCCTCCCCCAACCTCCCCCCCAAATCTGTGTTTACTAACAGCTGTGAATGCCACGGCCTGGACGGTTTATTTACACACAGACGGCAGTAATACCCAGATAGAACAACCCACTCAGGTTTTTTAACTGATTTTTTTAAAACATTAAATAAGACATCTTAGAATGTAAACTTCCTACAATGGCAGAGAGGCGGTTAATTACATTTGAGACAGATTTCCCAGGGTTTTCTTGACTTTGTATGTATGTATTTGTAAAGACTTTGATTCTTGTTTGTGTTTTTTTCTTTTAATTCACTCTTTTCCCCTCTTAGGGGAAATCCCAAAGCCATTTTGCAAAAACACAACACACTCATCCACTGGCCTCCTTTTTCCCCCAAGCTCTGCCATGGTGGGCTTTGCTTTCCCCCCCTTCCACAAATTAAATTAAAGCAAAGCAAATCCACGACCCCTTTATAAACCTCTCCACAGATCAAGTCCAAGGGCTTCTCCATCTCATAGGTTGAGCTTTAAAGACCCACGCCACAGGGCGGGGGTGGGGGCTGTGGGGAGACACGGTAAGCTTGTGGATAAAATAATGGAGAAGGCCCAAAGCTAGGCAGGATGGGAAAAATAAAAATAAATAAATAAAAGCCAAACGCTGACAGCCAGGGAGCCGAGTCCATGAAAACCTCGCTTGCAAATTAGACTGAAAAGAAAGACATGGGAAGGGAATGAACATGTGCAAGGGCAGCGGCTGAGATCACAGGCGGGGGGGGGGGGGGGGGGGCCC
>CM053772.1:123136647-123155715 GCA_028658325.1 Potorous gilbertii | reverse complement strand
CCACAGTGTGCGAGGAATTTTTCTGGTAGACTTAGTCCTTCATAGCAATGCAAAGACCTAAAACATTCCCAACAGCCTTTGAGGAAAAATGCCTTCCACCCCCAGAGAAAGAACTCTGGAACTGGATCACAGAATGAAGCAGACCATTTTCTCTTGTGCTATGTTTTGTTTTGTTTTGTTTTATGGTTTCTCCCATTCATTTTAATTCTTCTATGCAACATGATTAAGGTGAAAAAGTATTTAATAAGAATGTATGTGTAGAACCTATATAAGACTGCATGCCATCCTGGGAAGGGAGGGGAAATGGTGGGGGAGGGAGGGGGAAAAAATTTAAGATATATGGAAGTGATTGTAGAAAACTGAAAACAAATAAAGTAATTTAAAAAAAAAAGAAAATATATCTCCCTTCCACCTCCATCCCCACCAGTCAAGTTCTCATTTGAACCTGAAAAGTACTCCTTGTGGCAGCTCATTGGGTAACTTGATAGGCTGTGCCACTCCATTCAATCCCAAGGAATGTTGTCATCTGGCCACTCAGTCCTTTATCTACTTGGTTTTTTTTTTTTTTTAGTTTATATGAACAGAGGGTATGGGCACTCACAAAGCTGCAGTGAGTTCTATGTCTACCACACTATGTCATGTGGCCAGGAAATATTAGAGCTGGAAGAGACTCTAGAATTAGAATTAGAATTAATCTAACATCCCTCCTCCATTTTACAGAAGATGAAATGGAGGCCTAGAGAAAGAAACTATACTCTGAGAAGTTGTGATTTTGCCCAAGTTCACATAGTAAATTCGTGAAAAGAGTCAGAACCAGAACACTGGTTTCTTCTTATTGAAGCTATTTTCACTTCAGCATTTCTAGGCCATGTCCATTCTGTGATGCCTGAGAGGCAGTGTGGCAGTGGAGAGAGGGCTGAACCTGGAATCAGGAAGACCTGGGTTCATATGTCTCATCTGTGACACTTGCTAACCTTTGTGATCATAGGTAAGTCACTGAACTCCTTTAAATCTCAGGCAAGTCTCTGAGATTGTAAGTGAGTTTTGATCTCCACTAGTGGAGATGCCAGTGAAATAACATGCCCCTGACACATTGAAATATATACTTGCATACATCATATATTCTCTGTAGGGTAGTAAATGCCTTGAGAATGGTGACAGTATTACACTTCTCTTGTCTCTCCCTTAACATCTAATAGTGGAGTGATTTACATATCCTGGAGCAACCAGGAGAGTGAAGGACCAAAAAAGTCGTGCCATATCACCTGAAGGAAATGGGAATATTTAACACAAGGAAAAGAAGTCTCAGGGGAGACATGATAACTGTCTCCAAGTGCATGAAGGGCTGTCATGTGGAAGAGTGTTGATGCATTCTACTTGGCCTCAGAATTAGAACTGAAAATAGTGGGTAGAAATTTCAAAAAGGAAGATTTGGGGGCCATTATCAGAAAAAACTGCCCAACAGTTGGAGACATCTGAAATTGGAACAGACGCTTAAGTGGTAATGGGTCTTCTATCACTGGAGGGATAATATCTGGATGAAAAACATCTGGATGATTACTTATCAAGAATATTTCAAAGCAAATTCTTCTGTAGTTATTGTTTGTTCTAGAAGGCAGCTGAGGTTCCTCCCCAATCTGAGATTCTCTGATTTTGTTATTAGGACATTGGTCTGATTCCCAGTACTTTTCTTTTAAAAAAAAGTAATCACCTTTTTTATGAATTTAATCAGCAACATGGACTTGTTAGTACACAAAGAACCACAAAATAGATTGCATATAAAACCTTGAAGTTATATACAGATGGGTTTTTAAAATGTATGATACATTTAACAAAATAGAGACAAAATTGACATTTGTTTATTTCTCTGAATAGCTTTTTGTTTACTTCTGTGTACTTTTAAACTTTTTATTGTTGCTTTTTTACATATCTGTTATTACCCACTAACTCGCCCTCCCCAAAAGAAGCATTCTCTTATTCTAGAACATGTTACATTATACAACATTGCTTTTATTTAAAAAAAAATAACCAACAGCTTTTCATAGTGGGTCCTCAATATATGTCTTTGATCAACTGAAGAATTCTCTTCCAATTGCAGCATGTTGAATTTTAAATAAAATTTATTTGTCCTATTGCTGCTTAAGACTTTTAGTTTGTAGTAAATGTTTTGTTTCTTTTAAAAATTATCTTGGTTATCTTTGGTTTCTCATTTATTCTCCCTTTCTCATTGCACTGTTAAACCTGCTCTCCTCCCCATTTAACCACAATGAAAAATTCCCCCAAACCTGTTGATGAACCTGTAGATCACTATCATTGACAACAAAAAGTTATGTAAATTCAACCAATGACCATTTACAACATTTATTATTTACAAGTATGGTTCTTAAATATTTGGAGCATATTCATATCCATCTCTAGTTACTGAATGCCTACAGACAGCTTACCTTCTAATGCTATTAGATTAGTCAGTCAAATATTTATTAAGGCTCTTTTAAGGGTAGCTAGGTGGTACAGTGGATAGAAAGCCATGTCTAGAGTCAGGAAGACTCATCATCTTGAGTTCAAATATGGTCTCAGACATTTACTAGCTTTGTGACCCTGGGCAAGTCAACCCTGTTTGCCTCAATTTTATTATCTGTAAAATGAACTGAGAAGGAAATGGAAAACTGTTCCAAGAAAACCCCAAATGGGGTCACAAAGAGTCAGTCAGGCAAGACTGAAAAGTGACTGAACAGCAAAGGATCTACTATGTGCCAGGCACTGTACTAAATGCTAGGTGTGATAAAGAAAGGTAAAAGACAATTTGTGTTCTGAAGGAGCTCACAGTCTAATGGATGAGATAGTATATAAACAATTATGTATAAGCAAGCTATATACCAGATAAATTAGAAATGATGAGCAGAGGAAAGTCAGCGGAGTGGGAAGGGAATGTAGAAGGTGGGATTTTAGCTAGAATTTAAAGGAAGCCAGGAGGCTGAAATGAAGAAGGAGATGTTTCTAGGAATCGGGAAAGGCAATGGAAATGCCTGTAGTTGAAAGATGGGGTGTTCTGTTTGAGGTAGTAGGAACCATAGGACAGAATTGTCACCAGAAATAGTCACAGGGTGCAAGGCTTTGTCAGTTGTCTCTGATTACCCCGAGACTTCCATTCTTCCTCTGAATATCCTTCCTTGTTTTCAGCTGTAAGATCATTCTAATGTGGTCCTACCAATGAATGTCAAATGATGGAGGCCAGGCCTGACTCAAGCCAATGTGCTAGTCCAGATTTAGAAATGAGATGAATTGAGGGGCAGAGCCAAGATGGCAGAGTAACAGCACAGACTTTCTAGAGTGCTTCTGCCAACCCCAGCCAAATACCTGTAAAAAATGGCTCTAAACAAATTCTGAAGCTGCAGAACCCACAGAATGATAGAGTGGAGCAAATCTCCAGCCCAAAACAGCCTGGTTGGTCACTAGGAATTGTCTATCACACCATGCTGGGAGCAGAACACAGTCCAGTGTGGGCCTCTAGTGCACAGAGTGGACCTGACCAGGCCTTGGGGAGACCGAATCTCTCACACCTATGGTAGTTTTCAGACTTCATGACTCCAAAATGCTGAGGATAAATTGGAAGGTCAGTGGGAGAAGACTGTGGGACCAGTGCAGGAGAGTGGAGTGGTCTGGTCCCCAGTCCCAGAGCAGCAGAGTGGGGAGGAGACAGAGGAACCTATAGCAGCCACAGCAACAGCAGGGACAGCTGCAGTCTCTATTTCTGGAGCTCTAAGTCCACATATCATGGGGGAATCAAGAGGTTGATAGTACACTTCCCACTCGAACTGGAAGCAGAGAACTACCTTGACAAAGAGCTCAGAAGTCAAGTAAATGGCTGGGGAAATGAGCAAAAAATGGAAAAAGAATTAGACTGTAGAATCATACTTTGGTGACAAGGAAGACCAAAGCATGCATATAGAATAAAACAAAGTCAAAGCTCCTCCATCCAAAGCCTCAAAGAAAAATATGAATTGGTCTTAGGCCATGGAAGAGCTCAAAAAGGATTTTGAAAATCAAGTAAGAGAGGTAGAGCAAAAATTAGAAAGAGAAATGAGAGTTATGCAAGAAAATCATGAAAAATGAGTCAGCTGCTTGTTAAAAGAGACCCCAAAAAATGCTGAAGAAAATAACACTTTAAAAAATAGGCTAACCTAAATGGCAAAAGAGATCCAAAAAGCCAAGGAAGAAAAGAATGCCCTAAAAAGCAGAATTGATCAGATGGAAAAGGAGATCCAAAAGTTTATTGAAGAAAATAATTCCTTAAAGATTAGAATGGCGCAAATGGAAACTAATGACTTCATGAAAAATCAAGAAATTATAAAACAAAACCAAAGGAATGAAAAAATAGCAGACAATGTGAAATATCTCACTGGAAAAACAACTAACCTGAAAAATAGATCCAGGAGAGACAATTTAAAAATTATGGGACTACCTGAAAGCCATGATCAAAAAAAGAGCCTAGACATCATCTTTCATGAAATTATCAAGGAAAACTGCCCTGATATTCTAGAAACAGAGGGTTAAATAGAAATGGAAAGAAACCATCCATCAATTCTGGAAAGCAATCCGAAAAGAAAAACTCCTAGGAATATTGCAGCCAAATTCCAGAGTTCCCAGGTCAAGGAGAAAATATTACAAACAGAAAGAAACAATCTGAGTACTGTGGAAATACAATCAGGACAGCACAAGATATAGCAACTTCTACATTAAGGGATAGAAGGGCATGGAATAGGAGATTCCAGAAGTCAAAGGAGCTAGAATTAAAACCAAGAATCACCTACCCAGCAAAACTGAGTATAATACTTCAGTGGGGAAAATGGGCATTCCATGAAATAGAGGACTTCCAAGCATTCTTGATGAAAAGACCAGAGCTGAATAGAAAATTTGACTTTCAAACACAAAAATCAAGAGAAGCATGAGAAGAAAAACAGAAAAGAGAAATCATAAGGGACTTACTAAAGTTGAACTGTTTACATTCCTAAATGGAAAGATAATATTTGTAACTCTTGAGACTTTTCTCAGTATTTGAGTAGTTGGAAGCATTATATACCTATAGAGAGAGGGCACAGGGTGAATTGAATAGGAAGGGATGATATTTAAAAAAAAAAATTAGGTAGTGAGAGAGGAATATATTTGGAGGAGAAAGAGAGAAATAGGATGGGGCAAGTTATCTCTCATAAAAGAGACAAGAAAAAGCTTTTTCATTGGAGGGGCAAAAGGGGTAGGTGAGAGGGAAAAAATGAAACTTACTCTCATCACATTTAGTTTAAGGAGGAAATAACATGCACACTCAATTTGGTGAAAAACTATCTTACACTACATGAAAGTAGGGGAGAAGGTGATAAGTGGGGTGTGGGGGATGATAGAAGGGAAGGCAAATAGGAGGAGGGGATAATTAGAAGTAAACACTTTAGGGGAGGGACAAGGTCAAAAGAGAGAATAAAATAGATGGGGGGCAGGATAGGATGGAGGGAAATATAGTCTTTCACAACATGACATCTACGGAAGTCTTTTGCATAACCTATACTGAATTGCTTGCCTTCTCAGTGAGGATGGTGGGGAGGGAGGAAGGAAGACAAGTTGGAATTCAGAGTTTTAAAAACAAATGTTAAAAATTGTTTTTACATGCAACTGAGAAATAAGAAATACAGGAAATAAGGTATAGAAATCTATCTTACCCTACAAGAAAATAGAGGAGATGGGGATAAAGGAAGAGAGGGGTGTGTTAGAGAGGGCAGATTGGGGGAAGGGGTAATCAGAATCCATGGTGTCTTGGGGCAGGGGGAAGGGAGAAAATTTGGAACTCAAAATTTTGTGGAAATGAATGTTGAAAACTAAAAATACATTAATTAATTTAAAAAACAAACACACACACACAAAACACAACAACCCCGCCAAAATGCTAACATTTCTATAGCACTTTAAGATTAGCAAAATGCTTTACATGTATTTTCTCTTTTGACCTCACAACAGCTTGGGGGGAGATGAGAGGGGGAGGTGCAATTACTATCCCCATTTTGTTGTTTGTCCTTTACCCTGGAAGAGGACCATGACATCAGAGTAGTGATGCCATAACTCAGAAGTGAATTGGATTACAGTGAGGCAGGACTGTTCAAAGTCACCAGCCACACTTTCTCCTCTGGGTCCAGTGGCCAGATAAAGGTCAGGATGACTGGTATCTCCATTTTTCATATGAGGAAACGATAAGCTAATTCTTCCAAACTCCAGGTCCAGCACTCTATGTACTTGCAGGCCAGCTTCACCGACAGTTCCTTCATATGGCTCCTGAGGTCCTCTGTGCCTGAGAGGGTGATTCTTGGAGACCATTTCTGAAACAGGCTCAGATGGATGGCATTCCTTGGTCCTTGGCACACCCCACTCATGTGCTAATGCTCATCGCATTCCTCAGGTACCAGAGCTTCTTCAGAGAGGAACTTTTTTTTTGCATCCATACCTAGATGAGAAGGTTCAGGTCTTCTGTGGTGTTCTCTTGCAGAAATGATCTTTCTTCCTTTAAACTTCCATGTCAGAGTCATGGATTATCAGGGTATATAGCCCCAGCCCACTGTCTGTCACACTTTGAATAGATTATAATTAGTCCTAAACAGACTGAAACTCCAGAGGTATTTATTTCCTTGGTCCCCATGTCCTTTCCAACAATAACGACTGGTTTTAAGTTTACAAAGTAATTTATATTATTTGATTTTCAGAAAAACTTGTTAAATAAATGCTTAGAAGTTTTATCACCCCATTTTACAGGTGAGGATGCTGAGATTCAGAAAATTTAAGTGATTTGCCTGCTAACTTGTGGAAGCATATTTTAAAATATTTTCATTTCTATGGAAATAATAAATAATATCTCACCAGCCTAAAACTTTTCCCTTTAGGAAAGTGGGCAGAACAAAAAGATAAGGCCTTTCTTAGGGAATTGAAATAAAACTTTCTTTGAACAAAGCAAAAACAGAAATGAGATGAATTAATATGGTCATAGACCAAACATTAATTCAGTTGTGCTCCTGTGTTGGGCTTACTGGCTCTTTGGTCAGAAACCTATGTCAAGCCTGAAGGATGAGCCAATGAACTTTTGTACTTAGGTGATGAGGAAGCTATATCAATGTCATTGCCTTCATCCCCTGAATGAATTACATCCTAATGAGAGTTTAACTACCACTTAAGGGAAAAACCAGTCCAGCCTAGATTGGAGGGACCTTAATAGATATTATTCCTACTGCTATATTCCTACAAATCAGAGCCCCTGAAGCATAAATAGGGCACACAGACTCATCAAATCTTACTGTTTGAAGAGGCCATAGAAATTGGATTCATTTCTTACTTTTAAAAAGGAACACCCCAAATAAGATGGAATAACTCGCCCAAAGTCACAAAGCAGTGGCAGATCTAGGGCTGAAATCCCAGATCTTCTGACTCTCAACCCTGGGTGATTTCCACTGCCTCACAAAATCAGACTTAGGGGTGGAAGGTTGGGAGGGTGGAGAAGTGCATTTCATGGGAGAAGTTTTTTGTTTTATTCAGTTAAATTCCTTTCAAAGCTGTGAAATCCTGAGTCCCAGTCTTAAAATGCTGGTTAGTTGCTGGAAAACAAACAAACATATCCTTTGAAATTCAAAAGCCTTGAGTTCAGAGGAGAGAATGTCTGCGACTTGGGTGACAGAACTGTAATCTTTTTATCTAGAACCAAGTCGACAAGCTTTTATTAAGCACCTACTATGTGCCAGACACTATACTGAGTGCTGAGGATAATAAAGAAAAAGACATTCCCAGCTTTCAAGGAGCTCACAGTTTGATGGAGGATGCAACATGCAAATAAATATGTACAAACAAGTTATATGCAGGAGAAATTGGAGATAATCAATAGAGAGAAGCAATCACATTAAAGGAAACTGAGAAAGGTTTCTTGGAGAAGATGAGATTTTAGGTGAGATGTCAGTAAGTAAAGATGAGCGAGAATTCTAGGCATGGGGGAACAGTCCATGAAAATGCCTGAATTCAGGAGATGTGGCACCTAGTTCAAATAACATCAAGGAAGCATCCTATCCCTAAGGTTTCTTAGGCTTTTCAAAAGTACAGTTTGATTTCATTGGGCTTTGAACATCAAAGATGTAAAGTCAAATCAAGTTACAGTACAGAAGAAACTATCTGGTCCAGACCTATGATGTATTCTAGTATGGAATAGTTCCCAGTGAGGAACACAGACCAGCAAGAAATTCACAGACTAAATTTTAGAAAATACACTAGGAGATTTAGTGACTAGCCAAGGGTTGTATGTGTCAGAAGTAGGACTTGTACCCAGGTCTTCTTGAGTCCAAGTCTAGCTCTCAGTTGCTAGAAAAAGCAACTGCCTAGGCATCTAGAGACCCAATGACCTCATCTTTCTAAGACTTAGTTTCTGCATCAGTAAAATGAAGAGTTTGGCCTCAACAGTTGCTAAATTACCTTCCAGCTCTTGATATTCGATGACCTTATACCCCTTCCAGCTCTAAAATTGTACATGTCTATGATGTAATTAATTAGGGTAGTCTATCACAGCCCTCAAAACAGGTAGGTGGTGCAGTGGATAGAACCCTGGGCTTGGAGTCAGGAAGATCTGAATTCAAATTTAGCCTCAGACACTTACTAGCTGTGTGACTCTGGGCAAGTCACTTCATCTCTGTTTGCCTTAATCCTTCGGAAAAGTATCTTCTAGAGGAAAAGTATCCTCTAGTATCTTTGACAAGAAAACCACACACACAGCTTTGGCATGCTATGGTCCATGGGGTCACGAAGAATGAGTCACACCAACTGAACATCAGCGGATTCCAACCCCATTCACCCCACACAGAGCAAAACATGTACAAATAAAAGTTTTACAGATCAATGAATTTTATTACGTTCCAAACTAGAAGCAGGAACAAATGAAGAAAGTCAGACTTAGGTGATCCCTGATTGCCCCTCTAATGATTTTTTTATATCTCTAATGTGTCAGAGGAGCGGATCAGCAACCTATCTGAGGAGTGTGCCATAGACTTCTTTGTCAAACTTCTCACACTAACACACCCAGAGCTGCAAAAATCAATCCAAGAAGGGTGTGCCTTAGCCCAGTGGGTGGAGTAGTTCCAACTCTTATCAGAACCTGGAAGCAGAAGACAGAGAGTCATCATAAGGTACTTAAAAGATTTAGAGCTAGAAAGTCTAACCTCCTCATTCTACAAGTGATACAAAAAAAAAAGAGCTAGAGAGTGGTAGGATCCTAGATTTAGAGCTGGGAGGTCTCACAGGTCATGTAGACCACCTCTCCTTACAGATGAAGAAATTGAAAGGTCACATAAGTAATACATATCAGATCCAACCATTCTGGAGAACAATTTAGAACTAGCTCTAAAGGGCTATAAAAATATGCATACCCTTTGATCCAGCAATACCCCTATTTAAATTTTTTAATGCTAAATAACAGTCCATCATATAAAATATTTATAGTGGCTCTTTTTTGAAGTGGAAAAGAATTGGAAACCAAGCGGGGAAAGTGGTGGTGGTTTAATTTGGGAATGGTTGAACAAGTTTTGCCATGTGATAGAATACTATTGTGCTCTAAGAAATGAAGAGATAGTTTCAGAGAAACTGGGAAAGACTTCAGTGAACTGATGCAGAATTAATTGAGTAGAACTAGGAGAAGACGTATTTATACAAAAATATTTATAGCATTTTTTGTGGTGGTAAAGAATTGGAAATTGAGGGGATGCCCATCATGTGGGAATTGGCTGAACAAGTTGTGGTATATGATTATGATGGAATATTATTACGGTGTTATAACAAATAATGAGCAGGCAGAAGTCAGAAAAACCTGGAAAGACTTACATGAACTGATGCAAAGTGAAGTGAGCAAAACCAGGAGAACATTGTACATGGTAACAACAATACTGTATGATGATTGACTGTGAATGACTCAGTTATTCTCAGTAATAAAATGATCTAAGACAATTCCAAAGGACTCAGGATGAATAATGCTATCCACCTCCAGAGAAAGAATGGATAGAATCTGAATGCAGATCAAAGTATACTATTTTTCACTTTCTATATTTCTTTTTATGTTTTTTTCCACTGTGTCTGTGTCTTCTTTCACAACATGACTAACATGGTAATATGTTTTGTGTGATTGAACATGTATAACCTACAACAAATTGCTTATTTTTGTAAGGAATGGGGAATTAGGGAAAGGAGAGAGAAAATTTGGAACTAAAAATTCTTTAAATTGAATTGTTTCAAAATGTTTAAATTGTTTAAAAATGAATGTAAAAAATTGTTTTTACGTGTAACTGAGGGAGAAAATATTATTTAAACATCAAGAAAAATAGACATCAGAGCAAGTACTCTTTCTGGTACAGTGTTAGGTGGCTTACCCCCAAATCACACAGGTATTAAATAACAGGTTCCAAAAGGAACCCAGTTTCTCTGGCTAAAAATCTTTTCCTTAAATGAGGTGTTGAGACCCTTTGGCTTTAGCCATGTGAAGAGATCCACTTCTCAACAGTCTAGATTCAGCTACAGTATTTTTCATTGGGTGAATCTCAACACTTGCCCCTGAAGGGTATTGGAATTCTATTTTACTTTGATGTGTCCAATAATTTTGTTTTTCAAATCTTTGCTCTTTTATGTTTTGTAAATACTCTAAATTCTGATAACACATCAATGAAACATATAAAAAATACAAAAGAGAAAAGAAGCAAGTTCAGAAGAAGACCCAGATAAGAATGGCAGTATTGATACTGTCATGTTAAAGTTTGTTTATATTTTAAAAGTCAAGTAGTACATGGTAGATGCATATTACAATGTGTACTCATATTTTAAATTTCTTTTTATATAAGGAAATATGAAGGATTATTCTTAATAAAACATTTTAAATTAAAAAAAAATCTTTTCGTTTTACCACTCTGGTCAGGAATCTTTTTCCTTTCTTTGGGTGTCATTTTTCATCAAAGCATGATAGTGATGGAATGAGATTTCAGGTTCTATTCATCAACCTTTAAACAAGTTGTGGCATCTCTTTGGGCCCTAGTTTCCTCACTTATAGAATGATGGGGCTAGACTAGGTGACAGAAGAGAGGCAGGATGATGTTGTTCAGTAGTTCCCAACCTTTGTGAGTAAAAGGATCAGGTTTTTTAATTTATTTAAAATTAAATTTTACTTTTTACAATCAACAAAAATCCGCCTTCTCTTTCTCCTAATCCACACCCCCCGCCATTGAGAAAGAATGTATGTACAAACAACAATTTGTATTGGTTTCTATAAATAACAACTGCATTCGTTCAACAACAACTGAATTTGTTAAATAATCAATCCACTCTAAATCTGCTGTTCTGCCGGGCTTCAATTCAAAACAAGATACCTCTTAGCACCCTGGTCTCTTCCTACATCCCTTTTCTATGTGCTTTTGTGTGTTGTCTCCCTGTCATTTGATTTTAAGTTTTTTAGGGCCAAGGACTGTCCTTTTAGTAATTATGCCCCCAGCATTTACCACAATGCCTGGCACGTAGTAGATGCTGAATAAATGTTTGTTGGGTTGGAAGACAAATTCTTGCACTGGCCGTGTCAAAAAAAGGCTCAGTCTGCACTCTGAGTGCATCACCTCTTTATCTAGAGAGCACAGTCACGCTTCATCATGACTCCTTTAGAGTTGTGGTTGGTCAATGCATTTGTCAGAGTCCCTAAGTCTTTCAATTGTTCATTTTTATGATATTGTTATTGCATAATTTGTTCCCCTGGCTCTACTCACTTAACTACATCAATTCACTGAAGCCTTTCCCAATTTCTCTGAAACTGTCTATTTCTTACAGTACAATAGTATTTGATCACATCAAAAATTGTTCAATCATTACCAAATTAACGACCACCCTCTTTAGTTTCCAATTCTTTTCTACTTCAAAAAAACTACTATAAATATTTTGTATGATAGACTATTTTAAGTACTCCCTTATTAGTTGTACTGTTAACGTACACTTCTGAGAAAATGAATACTGATAAAAAGCGATTATAAATTCAATAACTCTTTTTAAAAATTTTTACTAGTTTATTTATTTTTAGTTTTCAATATTCACTTTCATAAGTTCTAAATCTTCTCCTTCTCCCTCCCCAAAATGGTATGCAATCTGATATAGGTTCTACACATACCTTCCTAGTAACATATTTTCACATTAGTAATGTTGCATAAAAGAATTATGATGAATGGGAGAAACCATGAGAAACAAAACAAAACAAAAAAGAAAATAGTCTGCTTCACTCTGCATTCTGACTCCACAGTTCTTTCTCTGGATGTGGATAGAATTTTCTTCCATGAGTCCTTTGGAATTGCTTAAGGTCCTTTCATTGCTGAGAAAGGCTAAGTCTAATCAGTCTTCACACACTGTGGCTATTACTGTATATACAATATTCTCCTGGTTCTGCTCTCTTCATTCAGCATCAGTTCATATAAGTCTTTTCAGGCTTTTCTGAAGTCTGCCTGTTCATCATTTCTTATAGCATAACAGTATTCCATTACATTCATTCAATAGCTCTTAAATAAATTTGTATTTTATAATAGCATCTACATATACTTTAAGATAGTACATATTGTACCGTGAGATATTATTTATTCATTCTACAGAAGGTTTTTTTGATGCATATGTGGATTTATGGAATATCTGCAAAAGGTCTATGGCCCTCCTAAAGATCTGGGCCTCACAGGTTGGGAACCACCACTGTAGTGGAAAGAACACTATTTGACTGGTAAATAGGAGACCCACAGAGTCCTAGTAAGAGTATACAACTGGAGCAGACCAGAGTGCCAAAATTTGCTCCTTCCCCAAAGCAGAAACTATCAGGTGGATCAATTCTTCTCCCCCACTTCCACCTAAGCTTTTCTAAGCCAGGTGAATGATCTCTCACTTTTTTTTTTTCAGGAAAAAAAACTTTTAAAGAGAAAAAAAAAATCCCTCTGTTGGGGTTTAATGAGTATGGTTAACAAAACTACCTTTCCTCTCCCTACACAGTGTGATTCAACAGCAATCTGACACCATTTCTCAATCCTCACCACCACCACCCCCAGCTCATTTTTTGTTTGGTTCCAGGTGAACTTTTTCTACCCTCTCTTTCAAGGTGCTCACCAGATCCCACTCTTTTAGTATTTGGTTTGAGATCATGTCTTATGTTGTTTGCCCTTAGCCCTGGGCACCAAAAATCTTACTTATAGCCCTGGATTCCTAAGTTTTAGTCATAGCTCTACCATTAACTAAATATGTGGGCTTAGCCATTGATACCAGAAGGAGAACTTCTTTCTTAGGATGAATACACCAATCACTCATACTTTGGAGGAAGCATTCGCTCTTCTCAATATTTCTTTCTCACTCTCTGGAAGGGACCCAATGTTATGCCTTAAGCTCTACAGGAGACAGGAGATGGATGCAGTTCTGTTTGGTTCTGCTAATACAGACCTGAGGATTATCTGTCTACAGTTAAGACAATTTGGAAAGGTTAGCAACGGAGTAAAAACACTCCTTTAGACCCAGTCTCTGGAACAGTTTCCCTCCCCTGTACTTTTCCTTCTCAAGGATACTCTTAGTGCTCAAGGTAACCAAACTTCATGTATCAAGAAGGGATCAGAATAGTTAAATCAAATGATACAATTTGATTTCCCTGGCAAGGGGCAGGTAAAGAGTGATATAAATGGTTGTCTTTCCCTATGTCTGGAGGGCTCGTATCCTTAGGTTTTTCCTTCTTCCATCCTTTCAGAAGCAGTGGTAAATTTGACAAAGATCAACACCTCCCCTACTGGACAGAGGTAAATGTACACTTGAATGTCTATACTCATGGCACTAGTGAAGGTTTTCAACCACAGAAACTCATAAAATCTTCTAAGTCTCAGTTTCCTTATCTGTAAAATGAGAGTGAGGAGAAGCTAGGTGGCACAGTGGATAGAGCACTGAGTCTGGAGTCAGAAAGACCCAAGTTCAAATCCTGCCTTAGACATTTACTGTGTTACCTTGGACAAGTCACTTAACCCTGTTTACCTCAGTTTCCTCATCTGTAAAATGAGCTAGAGAAGGAAATGGCAAATCACTCCAGTATCTTTGTCAAAAAAAAAAAAAACCCAAACTCAAATGGGGTCATGAAGAATTGGACATGACTGAAACAACTAAACAGCTGAAAATGAGAGTGACAATGATGACAGTTCCTGTACTACTTACCTCACAGAGTTGTCATGGAGGTCAAACAAAATAATAAATATCAAATACTTTGTAAGACTCAAAGCAATGAATAAATGTGAGCTACTATAAGTATTGCGTTTGAGTTATCTCTGTGGTAGAGAAGTTGCTACGTGCCCCTATGGACAGAAGGATCATATCAATTTCCACTGGCTGTCCCCCATTCTTGTAAATCACTTCATCCTCATCTCTGCCTCCTGGCTTCCTTCGGATCCCAGTCAAAATCCCACCTTGAACAAGAATCCTTTCGCAACGCCTCTTAATGCTAATTAGTGCCTTCTGTGATTATCTCGTTTTTCATATATACATATATATAGTATGCGTGTGCATATATTGTTTGTACATAGTTTTTTGCGTGTTGCCTACCCCCCCACAAGCTCTTTGAGATTAGGGATTATTTTATGCCTTTACATACCCTTAGCACTTCCTAGTGCAGTTCCTAGAACATAGTAAGCACTTCATAAATACTTGTTGACCTTTTTATCAAAGAAATCAAGAACTTCAGAAATATTGAGGGGAAATATACTAGAGTGTAAAACTATGTTGAGTTTGGATTCCGAGGACATGGCTTCAATCCCAGCTGTGCCACTTTCTTACCTGTGTAACTTTAAGCAGATTGCTTGACTTTTGAACATCTCTCTCTTCATCTGGAAAATGTAGAAGTTGGATTAAATGACTCTGAAGTCCCTTCTAGCTCCAAACCAATGTAGTCTTAGATTGGGCAGGAAAGAATGTATCAGGAAGGGGTGGACCCAAGCCTACAAAGCAGATCAATTAGTATGCTATTAGTCACATTACCCAAATATTCTTCATTCTATGGCATTTTCCTTCTTTCTGAAAAGTACTTGTCATATCAAGAAAAGGAACATGTATTTCAGGAACCAAATCCCAGGTTGAGAATCCAGGAAGGTATTCTTGGGAGTGACTCACATGAAGGAAATAAGAGATGAGAAGGAAGAGGTATTGATTTTTTCTGTTGTTGAATGGTGTTAAATTTTTCATGAGTCCCCATTTGATGTTTTCTTGGCAGAGCTACTGGAGTGGTATGCCATTTCCTTCTCCAGCTCATTTTCCACATGAGAAAACTGAGGTAAACAGAGATAAGTGACTTGCCCAGGGTCACACAGCTAGAAAGTATCTGAGACTGGATATGAATTCAGGAAGATTAGTCTTCCTGATTGCAAGTCTAACACTGTATCCACTGTGCCACCTAGCTGCCTTGGGACCTTTAGCAAGAATTAAAAGACTTAGTGCAATACAGGATGTCCTTCACCTTCCACTATAACTGATATTGGAAATCTAAGTTGTTCAATAAGTTCCCCATGGATTCACATTGATTTCTTTAGACAATGAGTTCTCCTGTTCTTCCTCATCAAAATAGTTTCTCTGTGTATTCTTTTCTTATCCCTCTTGAATTAGCTTCCCCTGTAGAATTTTGAGACAGGATATCTAAAAAAGAATCCTCCTGTTGAGCAACATATACTGTGTTTCTCAAGTCTCACAAGAATTTCTTTATAATCAGTAAGTATTCATTAAGGGGCAGCTAGGTGGCACAGTGGATAGAGTTCTGGCTCTGGAGTCAGGGGGACCTGAGATCAAATGTGACCTCAGACATTTACTAGCTGTGTGACACTGGGCAAGTCACTTAAAGTCAATTGCTTCCCCCCATAAATACTTAAGTGCCTACTATGTGTCAAGCTCTGTGCTTGGATGCTGAGCGTAAAGTAGTACAAAGAATGACATAATTCCAACTCACACAAAGTTTACATTCTAATAGGGGATATAAAAAGTATGTGTAAAAATAAATACATAATAAATAAATAAACAAATATAGACAAAGTAGCTAAATGCATGGGAGTACAAGAGACAAGATATCTAGCAGCTAGGTTTTGTGGGGGGTCAAGAAAGGCTTCATGTAGAAGCTAGTATTTAAACTATGTCTTAAAGGAAAAGAGAAACAATATCTCTTAAAGGCAAAGAAGGAGTACATTCTAGGTATGTGGGACAGCCTGGAGGAGGAGAACCTTAATGAAGGTGGTGTATGCGTGAGTGGAGAGGAGTCAGATATAAGAGATACCGAGAAGTTAGAAACAACATAGTTTGCAAACTGATTGTTGGATAAGAGAAAATGAGGAGTCTAGGAAAATGCCAAAGTTGTAAAGCCAAGAGGGAGGCAGAGGAGAATATGGGGAAGGCATATGAAGAGAAGAGAAGGTTTAGTTAGAATAGTGTCTTTGAGTAATGAGTTGGGGAGGAATAAAAGGACTACCTTGCTGAAGTGAAGTGGATAATATGAATTTGTAATGTGTCCAGTTGTCACCACTGTGAAACTTCTTCTAGCTGTATTCAATAGCTCATGATTAGAGTAGAGGATGAGTAGAAATAGAGAAATGGTGGGAGTAATCTAGAGCTAAGGTTTGGCAAGAGAATGGTAAAACGACCAGGGATTCTATAACAGAAGACAATGTAGTGTCAAAATGGTTAAGTATTGAGTTGAGGTTAGAGAGGTAAGAGAATGAAGTCAGAGAATAGTGTGAGAAAATTCTGAGTAGAGGGATTGAAGGTCTTGGTGAAGGGAAAGGATGGTGCTATACAATGATGGGAGGATATGGTCAAGTAGAGGATTATCAGAGTTTCTAATTAGGGAACTGGAACATTTGTGGGTAATGTTGAGATCTAGAGTATGGTCAAATCTGATGTAGAGTGAGACAGAAGGTCATGGGATTTAAAGAGGCTGAGAAATTGGGAGGTTAGGGAGCTTGAAGGAGCATCTTTATGGTTGTTATAATCCTCTCCTATAAAGGTAGGCATTAGGAAGGCAAGGTGATGAGCCAGATACAGAACTCTTTAAGAAGGAAAATGATGTTGTGGTCAATATACTATAGCTATCATAATTTGAACTGGGGAAAAAAATCTTTTTTGATTGGGTACACTTCAAGGAGAGAAGGTTAATGAATGAAGGAGGTAAAGCATTTAAAAGTGACTGATGATGGGGAACAAGGACACAACTGGAAGGCATTGGTGGAACACTTTGCCTTCCAGATTCCTGATCCCATGCCATTTGTGAGAAATGAAGTTGAAGTCAGTATCTTGACCTTGCCACCATTCTGGAAGTGAGTGAGGCTTCTAGAAGGGAGGTGCTGGAACTTGGCCACAGCTCTTTTTCTGGGCCAATGCTGCCATATCATTCCCCTCCAGTGACTCATATTGGTGCCACCCACTCTCTCCCTACCACACCCACCTCCAGGTCTTTGTGGCTTCAGTGCAAGGGCACCTTCCTAGTCTAAGGAACCACAGGACCATGTGAGCAAGAAGTATTATCTTGATGAGAATGGTTTGAGTCACTTTTGAGGATTTAGAAGTGAAGGAGAGGCTCTGTGGTAACTCCACCAAGACTGGTTGGTCAAGAGGTTGGTCATCTACTATTTTAGACAGTTCATACAATCCTGTGGTTGAAATCCTACATCTGACCTTGAGAGGTTACCTCATTCGTCTCTCTAAGACAGTCAAATTCCATGCCAGACAAATGAGAGTCTTCCTTACTTGTTTATTTATTTGGCTTTTGTGTGTGTGTTTGTTTAAAATACAAATAAAAATCTCTGGAGTGAGAAATCTTACAACATCAGCATCTAACAATGAAAAGTTCCCATGTTGGAGGAGGCTGCAATCGAAGTCTCTTTCTGTCATCTATGGGGATCATGACAGAAGGTTTCAACCCTACAGGGTTTGATGAGCACAGAGGCAAAAAGACTTATTATAAAAGAAACTCTGCTGGAAGCTATGATATGAAAGGAAGCCATAACATCATCCTTATCTTAATGAACTGTATCATCATAATCAAAAAACATTTCTTGAGCAATTGTTGTAT
Source organism: Potorous gilbertii (assembly GCA_028658325.1). Classification (NCBI taxonomy): domain Eukaryota; kingdom Metazoa; phylum Chordata; class Mammalia; order Diprotodontia; family Potoroidae; genus Potorous; species Potorous gilbertii. Next base: position 123,137,585 of record CM053772.1, on the reverse strand, counting down.
CTACAGCATGGTACTAGATGATATAAAGAGCTGTTTCCCATTACACCAACTGTAATCTTTCTTAAATAGGGGCTTACTCTCCACCAGACTCAAGGAAAATGGTACTGCCTCTGAGTTTTTAAATTTTCCCATCCCTGGCATCTTGTTCAAACTGACAATATAATTTCTTCTCTGAATTGCTAAAGTAACTCCTTTGACCTACTGGCACCATGGTGTTTTGTTTTCTTTCCTCTCTTCTGAGTATATGTATATATGTATATGTTTGTGTGTATCTGTTTGTGTGTGTGTGTGTGTATGTGTGTGTGACACTAATGGGATCATATTACATGCTATCTCCTAAATGAATTATCTGTGCAGTTAACCTGAAGGTAGAATGAGAAAAGAATTGGATAGCTTCCATGATGCTAAGTGAAGAAAGTTGTTTGAAAGCTGGTCTATTATGGGAAGCTTTTAAAAGCATGAGATTCACCCCACTCTTCAGGTCCGCCCTCCTTTGACAATTTCACTCACCCACCATGGTCTCAAAGACCAGATCTATGCACATGCATCCCAAATCAGTCAGTAAGTCACTATACATTTATTGGTTGGCTGGTTGTTGTCCTTCGTCTTCCAAGAGGACCAAAATGACATCACCACAATGTGGTGAAATTTCAGCGTGTCCGACTGTGGCTGATCAGACCAATAAGAGCCTGGAATGCTCTACCACAGGTTGGGCACAGATAGTCCATGTGAATATTTGGGGTGGCTATTCCTAAATTTGCTCATCCTGTGCCTACTTTGTGCTGTCTCAATTCTGCTTTGTTGAAAGAGCACAGCATCCTTTCTGATGTGAGCATGCCCTGCTGAGTGGTCCTGTGCCAGTATCACCCATGTTGCACAGTCAAATCCAATGTTCTTGAGAGAGACCTTGAGAGTGTCCTTGTATCATTTCTTCTGGC
>CM053772.1:123117354-123136147 GCA_028658325.1 Potorous gilbertii | reverse complement strand
CTAATCCAAACTTCCTAATCCAATAATTAGCTGAGTGGAATGAGAATATGAGACAGAAATGTTTCCCAATTTACTCGAGGTTATCTAAGGTGGGAGGGTTTTATCTATGATGTCAGGTGCTAGTAGATCATTTGGGTCCAGATGGATGCATCTATATATTATAATTGGACAGATATGGGAGACCTTTTAAATTTTGTTTTAGGAGTAAAATCAGAAGAAAGAAACAAGTACCCCTTGCAGGATACCAGTTAATTGATATAGTTAGGATTTTTCCTAGGATATTTTGGAGGAATGCTAAGAGGATAGCCTCCCATGTTTTTTCAAGTGAGAACCAAAGGCCTTTTTTTGGACCAGAGGAGGATTTATGGGATTTTTTTTCCCATTGGGATGCTTTATATATGAAATGTAGATAAGATTTCATAACAAAAGGGAGAAAGCTTAATACAGTGATGAATAAATATGTATATTAAATATCAATCGATATTGATTCACTTATGTTCATCAGAGAGAAGATAATCCTTTCAGTTATAAAATTCTAAGAAGCAAACCTGCCCTTATACACATAATAAGAAATGTCCTGGAAATCCCAAGTCAGTCACTACAAAATGAATCATGGCATTCATAGTTTAACAAACCCTACAACACTCTCCCATCCTCAATATGTACCTATTGGCTCTTACCCCACTGTCTACAGACATGTTCAGGTCCCTCACATCCTTAAAGAAAAACAACCCTCACTTGGCCCTGCCATCTCCTGACGACATCATACTACCTCTCTCCTCTTTTTTTTTCTACCAAACTCCAGAGAAGAATTTTTATTCATTGCCTCTACTTCACCTCCCACTCACTTTCAATCTTTTCAACCTGGTTCCCTAATCTATAACTTGATTGAAACTTTTGAGAATACAGTTAAAATTAGAAGGGAAATAGTTAATTGAGAAAAATCTTTGCAATAAGTGTCTCTAATAACAGGTCTGATTTCCAAGATACATAAGGAACTGATTGAAATCTATGTGAACTATGGATAAATAATTGGAACAGAGAGTTCTTTCTCTCTCCCTCTTCTCTCTCTCTCTCTCTCTCTCTCTCTCTCTCTCTCTCTCTCTCTCTCTCTCTCTCAGATGCAATCAGGGTTAAGTCACATAATTAGTAAGTGTCTGAGGCTGTATTGGAACTTCTAACTCTAGGCTCAGTGTTCTAGTCACTGTACCAGGTAGTTACCCCAAATAGATAATACTCAAAGGAAGAAAATCCAAGCTATCAAGAGACATTTGGGAAAAAATGTTCCAAATCACTAATAGAATAAAGAATAAATTGAATTATGCCCATTCTTTTTTTTAAAAGAGAGTGATTGAAGCATTTTAAAAAAACATGCAGAAGAGAACAGGTGGAAGGTAAGCAGGAAACACTGAGTAGCACAGCTTTGAAAATAACCTACATCATCTATCATATCATATTATACTATAGTATAATATTGTATATATTGTATTGTATTATATTATATTAATTTATATATGCAAAACTGCTTTTTCCATTCTGCTTTGTATATGGAAATAATTACCTTATTGGATGTTTGTTAAGTTTAGAAGCTTTAGAAAGGAACAACTCTTCTCTCTAAGCTTACCAACAATACGTTAACTGCTAATGGCCTTTCTGCTGTCCTACTTCTCTTTGACTTCTCTGAAGCTTTGACATTTCTGGACATTCTGGCTATTCTCTTCCATCCTTGACTTCCATGATACTCCTTTCTTTGAGTTGTAAACCTAAGTGTTTAATGACTCCTTTTCAATCTCTTTTGCTGACATCACCCATCTCCTATACTATTTACTGGGGTGTTCCCCATGCCTGGAATGTTCTTCCTTCTTCCTCTGCTTTGACTACTGATCTCCTAGGCTTTCTTTAATCCCAACTGGAAATTCTGGATGAAATGAAGCAAGAATTTTTAAAAGAGTTTAAAATGTTTTTATAGATGAAGTCAAGAGTGATAGAGGAAAAACACAGAAAAGAAATGAGAACTATAGAATAAAGAATTGGAAAAGGAATTATAGTTTGGCATAAGAGGTACAAAACCTTTCCCAAGCAACAAACTTCCTGAAAGTTCAAATGGACTAAAAAGAAGCCAAGGTCTTCATGGAACTATAAGAAATATTGAAGTAAAGTAGAGAGACTGAAAAAAAATAGAATAGGAAATATAGCATTTAAAAAAAAACCTGACCTGGAAAACAGAGCAAAGAGAAAAAAATTTAAGAATCCTTGAACTATCTGAATGCCATAACAAAAATAAAAGGAATCTAAATACCTTTTTTCAAGAAATCTAAAAAGAAATCTTCCCAGATCTCAGAATCAAAGGGCACTTTATCCATTCTACCATCTAATTGAGTCTATATTACTTTGGCAGCTATACGGAAAATGAACTGGAAAGAGAAAGGCTTGAGACAAGATCAGTTAGGAGCCCTCTGTAACAGTCCAGTCAAAAGACAATAAGCACTTAGATAGGATGGTAGCCTGAGTAGAGAAGAGGAGACAATGTCCAAAAGACATCATGGAGTCCACAAGACTGAATATTTGATTAGACAAGAGGAATGAGGAAGAAGGAAGAATCAAAGCTATAAATCTGGAAACCTGGAAGGATGGTGAAATGATGAAGTTAGAAAAGAGGGAGGTGCTTTGGGGGAAAGATTCAATCTATCCTGTTTCAGACATGCTAACTTTGAGATGTCTAGAGGATGTCCAGTCCAGTGGGAAACATCCAGCAGGATTTGGTGATGCCATAGTTCAGAAGTTTGGAAAATGGAGCAAGCAATTGGGCTAGGACTGGCCATAGGGATCTGGGAGTCAAATGCTTGCCTTTCAATGAGGCTTTCTTTTCCATTATTGTAATCATGTACATCTTTTCTTAGTTCTGCTTATATCTCTTTGCATAGGTTCATATGGAGGTTCCCAAGCTTCTCTGATATGCTCGTCTTCATTGTATCTTTTCTTATGATAATGTCCTACCATATTCATATGTCACAATGTCCCCAGGTTTCTTAAGAAGGATGAGAGAGAGACATTGTCAAGACCACAAACTTTCCTTCGGAGGGCATTACAAACGCCACCCCACTGCCTAGAAGATATCAGTGTAATACCCTCACTCTGACCCTTCCCACTGTGACTACTCCAGTGGGGGGATGAAGAAGTTGAAGACAAGTTTATCTGCTGATTGGAAGAGACTGAGAGAAATGACATTGAAGTGAGATATAGGAAGCTAAAACCACAGAGGTATAAGGTCCGAGATGCGAGAGGGATACACCAGAATGGAAGAGGGGAAGGATGGTAGTTTTCCCATGACAGGATACAGCATTGAAGTCACTCTACTTGCTCCACGAGTGATAAGCTGGCCACACCTTAACACATTGGAAGTCAGTGTCTACACATGAAACACAAGCACTCTAGTTCACTTCTGAGTTCATGCCCTGTGCTGAGAGGATGAGAAAGAGGCAATTCTTGGGTCCAGAGTTCACGAATCTTCACCTAATGACTGGCACTACTGGTTGGTGTGAGTCAAACGTCAATTGGAAACCATACCCTTCATATCTCATCCACTGTCAATTCTACTTTGGGAACTACTCTTCTTTGCACCCCCTTCTCTCATTTGACACTTCCACTACCCTGGTGCAATCCCTTATCCCCTCACCTCTGGACTATTGCAATGGGCTGCTGGTTGTTTCCATCCCAGCATTCCTCTGTCTTCCCCACCTCAGCCTAAAGTCTCTCCTCACATCAGTCAGGTCTTCTACTTAGCTGTCAAATTGATTTTCCTAAAACATAAGTCTGACCATGTCACTTCCCTTATTCAATAAACTCCCGTGGTTTCCTATTACCTCCAGAATCAAATATAAAATCCTCCACTTAGTTTCTTTTTAAAGTCCTTTATAACCTGCCCCAACCCCACCTTTCCAGCCTTCTTGACACCAGCAATGGTGTCAAACTCAAAAAGGAATGGGACACACTAAATCTTACATAAGGATCTCTGTTGGCTGTATCTTGAATTAGAAAACCTCTAAAATCTGAAAATTAGATTTAGAAAACCTCTGAAATCAACATTATCAATCTTCTAATGTGTTTTTATTTATTTTGTTAAAGATTTCTCAATTACATTTTAATCTGGTTCTGGAAGAGCTCACTGAATGAGTGGAGCAGAAAGAGAGAGTGAGGTGAAGCTGAGGGAGCAGGTAGAGCTGAGCAGAGCAGTTAGTGTGAGTGAGAGAAGGAGAGGTTTTGCCTAGGGGAGCTTGTGGGAGGGAGGAAAGGCTTGGGAATGGCCAGGCTTCCTGCATTGTGTATAGATTTCCTTGTTACTATGACGGATGTGGCTTTCTGGTATCTGAATAAATATTTTGGTTTTGTCTTTGAGGAAGAGTTTATATTTGTGAATTTACCCATGTGCATATTCATAGTGGCTGCTGTGGGTTTTGAATTAGCCTTATAATCTTGTATTGTTATTGTACTAATAGTTTCAGTCATGTCTGACTCTTCATGACCCCACCTGGGCTCTTCTTGGCAAACATAGTGGATTGGTTTACCATTTCCTTCTCCAGTTTATTTTACAGATGAAGAAACTGAGGCAATCTGACTTAAATGACTTGCTTAGGGACACACAGCTAATAAGTATGTAAGGCCAGATTTGAACTCAAGAAGTTGACTCTTCTTGACTCCAAGCACAGTACTCTATCTATGATGCTACCTAGCTGCCTGTGATTGTCACAATTATTGATTATCTCTAATTTATCCTGTAAGTACCCCATTGATACATAGTTGTTTGCCAGTTATTTCTCCCATTAGACTGTGAGCTTCTCAAGGGTAGGGACTGTCTTTTGCCTTTCTCGGTATCCCCAAGGCTTAGCACTATACCTGGTACATCATCAGCACTTAAATGTTGACTGACCAACTATTTATTGCCTATACTTTGCCTTTTGCTCACAGGAGCCCTTATAAGACTAAGAAAACTTAACTATACCCTTTTTTTAAAGAACTCCTAGGTTTCAGGGTTAAAGATGTGCAGTCATATAGTAGATATTTTAGTAAGTGTTGCATATTGCATTATACAGGGTGTCCCTAAAGTCTTAGGGAAGCTTGAAGGGATAAAAGTTTTAAAATGCAGCACTGTGATTCTTGGGACACCTTATATATTGTTTTCATTGTTCATATGCCAAGATTAAAGCATTCTATACAGTTGATCATGTTTGTTCTGTTTCTGGGGGATATGAGAGGGGTTGACTTTATTATCTCAAAGTCACGTGTCATTAAAATCTAGCCAATTCAGGGAAGAAGCAGAGTTCTTCAAATAAGGGCTTAGAGTTGACTATGACTGGAAAAAATCCAAATTAATTCATAACTCCTAGCCCAGAAAGTTGGTACAGCCACTGAGAGAGAGAGAGATGACAGAGAAAGAGGGACAGAGAGACAGAGAATGAGAAAGAGACAGAGACAGAGACTGAGAAAGGAAGGGAAAGAGAGAGAGAGACAGAGAGAGGGAGGGAGGAGGAGGGAAAGAGAGACAGGGGAGAAGAAGAAGGAAAGGGGGAGAGAGAGAGAGAGAGAGAGAGAGAGAGAGAGAGAGAGAGAGAGAGAGAGAGAGAGAGAGAGAAGCATTCACTCTTAAAACCAGAGAGCTTGGTGTTTCCCTAGGGTCGTAGTCCTGCCAGCTTTTAGCGGGGAGTCTTTCCGACTTAAGGGCTGCAGAGGAAAGTAGAAACTGGAGGAACCAGGAACTACACAGTATTTTTTCTGCTCTTGATTTCTCGCTATCTTTTAACAACAGTTTGCTATTCTTTTTAGAATACCAAGAATATTCCCTTCTCTTTCCCCATCCCTGCCCTAGTAGAATGTAAGTTCTTTGAGAGCACGGACAATTTGTTTGGTTTTTGATTCCCCAGAGTCCAGTATTGGAAGGGGAAGGAAAAAGTATTTACATATTCAGTTAGGAAGTGAATTCGGGGTTTTTGTTTTTGGGAGAGAGAATAGATACGAGATGGTGGATACTTGAGCTAAATTCAGCCCTCTGGGAGAACACTCTCCATGTTTTACAAACCACAGATTACTTGAGGTGCTGAAGCAGTTTATGATTTTAATTTCAATTTGTATTTTTTAAGTTTGGTGGTTTCTTTTTTAACTTTGCAGAAAAATGAAGTTGGGACATTCAGCCCTCAAGCCTAAAACCCTCAAGAGTTAATCTCAGTATTTCCAAGCTGGCAGGTTGCTTGGCACTAGGGGCCTTTAGGTTTTCCTCAACCCCTTCAAGAGAGATGGGATGGAGGAGGAGAAAAGGAGACCAAGAGGTTACTCTCTAAACCAGCCCCAGGGACCTCTGCTGGGCAGCATTAGCCCTTCTTCATACCTGGATTACTACAGTAGTCTGCTGGGGGCGGTCTGTCTATCTTCCCATTCCAAATCCATCCTCCATTCAGCCACCAAAGTGATTTGCCTTAAACCCAGATCCAACCATGTAATTCCCCAAACTAAACAAACTCCTGTGACTCCCTTGTGCCTCTGGGATCAAATACAAAATGCTGCTTGTCTTTCAAAGCCTTTCATAATCTAGCCCTCTCTCACCTTTCCAGTCTTTCTCACGTTACTCCCCCCACCTCTTCCTCAAATCCAGAGACACAGTCATCCTGGCTATGCTAAGAATAAGACACCTTCTGTCTCTCAGGTCCCATTATTTCCTCTGACTGTCCTCAGTGCCTAAAATGCTCTTCCTTCTTTGATTCAATTTGGCTTCCTTTAAGTCCCAACTTAAATGCTACCTTCTATCGGAAGCCTTTCATAACCCCTCTTAATTCAAATGCTTTTTCTCTTTTAATTATTGCCTATTTATCCTGTACATGGCATTTTGTACATATTTTTTTGTTTATTGTTTGCTCCATTACCTTGCAATCTCTTTGAGGTCGGGAACTGTCTTTTGCCTATTTTTGTGTCTTTGATGCTTAATGCAGTGCCTGGCACATAGTAGAAGCTTAATAAATGTTTATTGACTGACTGATTTCTCTGCGGGGTAGAACATCCCAACCATCAGCATGAACACAGAATTCCTAGTTCCTGATCCTTCCTGTTCAATACCATAAATCAGCGTTTGGCGAGGCTACTGGGAGGTTGAAGCATGAATTGTTGCAATGGCACAATTTAGCCACAGCCTTTCCAAGCAGGGAGTCTCCCACCAACTCTATGAAATAGGCAGTACAAGTATTATAACAATTTTGAAGATAAGAATATTGAGAGATGGGGATGTCATAATTTTCAAAAGTTCAGAACTTCCTATAGTTCCATGTATCTTAGAGATCAGTTCCAAACCACTGAATCTAGATTCTTCCAATTAAGGTACCAGATGGGACACAAAACCATCCTTGATGACTTGGTTTCCCCCAGAACTGAATTTTCAACAAATAGTTACATGAATTTCTTTTCTTCAAAACTAGGACCTGGACTTCAGTGTTGCTGTAACAAGAGGCATAAATACTAATTTCTAATGCCTCAATTCTAAGCCTTTGCCAACAGGGCTTGAAGAACATCCAACTGCCACAGCCTTCTTTTCTAATACCAAAAGGTTTTTTGGGTCCATAACCTTTCCCACTAATAGTCTGATGGAGCTACATTATCACAGCCTTCCTCTGTGAGGTCTGAAGAATATACAAAAACCACAGCCATCTGATTTACACTTCATAGAGTATTTCAGGGCTTCTACTTTGTCCATTAAGCTTCACTGTGCATTTCATGGTCCCTGTGGGCTCAAAATGATTTATTCCAGGGTTGGGGAACCTGATTCCATTCCATTTTTCCAGTAGCAATCAGAGGGCAATCTAGGGCCATGCTTTTACCCAGGAGTGGTAACTCAACAGTGTGCTAAAAACATAAGCATTTTCAGGCTACTTGTGTCTCTTACACACATTGAATCTCCCTCCTCCATGTCTTTGTACAAGCTGTCTCCATGTTTAAAGTGTTTTTTTCTCTGCGCACCTTTCTTATAACTCCTAGCTCCCTTCAAGACCCATCTTAAGTGGCACTTTCTACTATGAGAAACCTTTTCGATTCTCTTAGCATTTAGTGATCCTCTCATCCCGTAATCACTTTGTATATAGCCTTATCATATATACATATATATTTGTTTTATAACACGTTATATTGATTTATCTGTATATGTGTCTTCCCTTCCCTCCCTCCAAGCAGAAACTATTTGATTTTTGTCTTTGAGTTTCTGGAGCTGAGAAGGGAAAAGGAATAATTTATTAAGCCCCTACTAGTACCAGGCACTAAGCATTTTATAAATATTATCTTGTTTGATTCTCACAACAACCCTATGAGGTAATTGTTATTGTTTAGTCATTTTTGATTCTTTGTGACTCATTTGGGGTGTTCTTGGCAAAAGACATTGGAGTGGCTCACCATTTCCTTCTCCAGCTCTTTTTTTTCCAGATAAGGAAACTGAGGCAAACAGGGGTAAGTGACTTGCCCACGGTCACACAGCTAGTAAGTGTCTGAGGATGAATTTGAACTCAGGTTGTCCTGATTCCAGGTCCAGCACTCTATCAACTGGACCACCTAGCTACCTTTACCAGTGCCTGGAACATTACTCAATGCTTGTTGGTTTGAACTGGAATGCATTTGATGGCCACAGATATTTCTGGCAGAAAGCAGATTACCAGGGATACCTACTTTCCCAGTGAGATTCAGGACAAAATCCATTCTAAATAGGGGTTAGAAAGAATTCAAAGACAACCACCTTTCCTAGAATAGTGCTGAAAATATCCCAATGCCCAAAATATTCCTACTTGTATCATATTTCTCACCTTCACAATGAATGAAAGAGTGATGGAGGGAAGGAAGAGAATTTGGAATTGAACATAAAAATTAAATTAAAATATTCCTACTAGAGTTCTCAGGGCATTCTAGAGCCAGATCTCTTCCTAGAAGAGTTCAAAGGGATGTTCCATAGCATCTACTTTCCGTAGTCTAAGTCAGAGAATATCAGAGCCTCCAACTTTTCTAATAAGGCTCCAGGAGAACTCCAACACACTTGTGTGAGAAAGGCCCAAGAGTATTCAAAGACCTCAGTTTTCCCCACAAGTGCTCAGATTATATTTTTAGACTGTGGACCTCTCTAATTGTACTTGGATACTCAGTCTTTCAATCAGTCAGTGAACACACATTTAGCAAGCACGTCTGTGCCAGGCACTAGGCTAACCACTGGAGATACAAAGAAGGTAAAAAAAATGATCCCTTCCCTCAAGGTCACCTTCTAATGCTCAGAGAGAATTCCAAGACCTGTCATTCCCTATTAAAGATTAAGGATTTGTCTTAATTTGTCCAAGGTAACACCAAAGAATATTCCAAAATTATACAGCCTTCCCTAGGAGGACTCGGCAAAGGCAACAGGGCAACCACTTCTTTCAATATGGCTCAAACCACATTTGGCACTTTCACACAAGTGCCAAAGTAATCTTGTTCAGTTGTGTCTCACTCTTTGTCACTCTACTTGGGGCGTTCTTGGCAAAGATGCTGAAATGGTTTGCCATTTCTTCTCCAGCTCATTGATTTTTACAGATGAGGAAACTGACGCAAACAGCGTTAAATGATCTGTCTGGAGTCACACAGCTAGTAAGTGTCTGAAGCCGAATTTGAACTCAGGTCCTCTTGTCCCCAGACCTAACCCTCTATCCACTACAGCACTGCTTGTCCTATTTTCCTGTCCTAACACACACAAACACACACACACACACACTCACAAATACTTTCAAATACCTTCATGTTTATGCTAGCATTCAAGGCCTTCTATGGTATGATTCCAAACTTACTCTTCTAGCTTTACCCCTGCTATTCCCCATCACAAACTCTACATTCCAGCCAAACTGGACTACTACCTCTTCACCAGTCTCTACTCTGCCTTCCCCTACATTCGAAAAAGTACACATTTTCCCTTGGACTGATAACTTCTCTTACTTCAAGGCCAATTCAGGTGATACCTCCTTCATGAAACTTTTCCCAATCTTCCTCCCTTCTCAAGTTTCCTGTGGTTCTCTGATCTCCCTTATACACTCATATGACTCCTCCTTATTATTATAAATGTAAGAGGACACACTTATGTAAGATGGCTATACACACGCAGGTTGTCTAAAAGCATAAATTTGGCAGTAGCTCTGAAATATGACTTACTCCTCTCCAAGAAAGATTATGATTTCTGCCTTGAGGGGATCTGGAGAAGGGCTGTGGATGGGGGATTGTTCCTGGTCTATCTCCCAGAAGAAGATTGGGTTGGTATTCTATCTGCTCCTTCAGATTAAAACTCTATATTGGCACTCTAGAAAGATGAATCTAGTTTGGAAGGAAAGAAGCTTTCTTGGTTGCTCTTAAGGGGGAGGATAGCCCTTAGCTTATTCTAGACAACTTAGCTCCTTCAAACCCTGATTAAATAAAAGAGCACCCCAAATAGTGAGTAGCAATTAAATCTATTTATCCAAACAGTCATCAGAAATAAGAAAGGTCCAGTGGAAAATATACTAAAGAACATATAGGAGTGAATGAGTTCTTTAGGTAGGAGCAAGGTGAATTCTCAGCTGAAATAAACAAAAAGAGCCCAATCTCACCCAAGGAGGACCATTCCAGCAAGTCTCTAGGGAAGTGTTGTTCAGTCCTTTCCAACTCTTTGCAACCCATTTGGGATTTTCTTGGCAAAGACACTGGAGTGGTTTGCCATTTCTTTCTCCAACTTATTTAACAGATGAGGAAACTGAGGAAAACAGGGTTAAGTGACTTGCCCAGGGCCACACAGCTAGTAAGTGTGTGTGGTCAGATTTCAACTCACATCTTCTGGACCCCAGTCCTGGCACTCTATCCACTCACCACCTAGCTGCCCTGTGGCAAATCTCTAGGGAGATAGCTAGAAATAAGAGACATGTTGAGACACCTGCTTCCCCTACATATCTGCAACTTTTCTATTCCAGGTGTCTCTTCCAAAGAGTCTCATCCCCCCAAAACATGTCTCATATGTATCTCACCCCCCAAAAAAGTTGCTACCAACTCCATCCCTCATGTAGATATGCAGTGTTATAGCTATATTTTGTCTAATCTGGAGTCTAGTCCCCTACATAAACAGGCATGTACAAATGCAAATCCTCCAGGCTTGGTTAGAAAGGTTGCACTTAGTGATTATCTGTGCATGACTTTAGACTGCAAATTTTTTTTAGTCTTTTTTTATTGTTGAATTCTCAGAATTTAGCACTGTATCATTCACATAGTAGCTGCCTAGTAATGGGCTTGTTAACATTGATTTTTAATTTATAGGACTTAGCTCAATGACTTCCCTTTCCGAGATAGGTAAACAAAACTCCTTAATTGATAACATCATAGCTCATAAACACAAGTTACCATTTTGAGAAACTTGGGCTTTTTTCTGACTGAAATATAGCACCAAAGCAATCGGACTTTACTATTGACAAATATGCACAATAAAGACAGAAATGTGAGTGGTGGGTAGAGAACTCAGGTCTTGCTTCCTTAGGTCACCTTTTGTCCCAACTCAAATTCTTTGGCAGCTAAATCCTGAGGGGATAGGGGAGAGTGTCTAATCAAAACTTAAAGAAGGCTTTGATGTGTGGCCCAGACTTTGGGGTGGGAAATGACAGACTTAACTTTATCCTGGGGGCATTCTACTCTAGTTTTGTTAGCTAGGTGTGGTAGCTATGACTAAAGAGCTGTCAGCCTTATCTGGCAGGTTCTAATCTCTAAACTCTACCCTACCAAGCCTGAAATGCTCTATTAAGCCAGGATCAGGCACGGTAGAGATACTGTCAAACTCATCAAGGAGCAACCCACCCACGGGACACCTCTCTCATTGAGGAGCCAGCCTACTGAGAACAAAATGATGGGTGACATCACCAGACGATATCATCCTGCACTGTGGAAGGTCTAAGTTTCCCATACACATACATTTCCCCAGCATGGGCCACTCATATGTGATTTCTGTGCATGCTCACTCACTCCTCCCACTGATGGTATGTATATTTGTGGGAAAGCATGCCCTATATTTATAAGAGGGATGTACTATTGCAAATCTTACCGTGCTATTTCATTAAATGCCTTTGCTTTGAACTGCGTTCTCTAGCTGCCTAGAGAAAAAGTATGCTAGACTCCTGGGTTATTATTTTGAGTCTAGATGGACCTGCTGAAAACTTTGACCCTGAGGTAGCTATTGGGAGAATATATTGTGTGTGAGCAGGGAAAGGGTGTCACAACCGCAATAATCTGACTATACCAAAAATTTTTTTACCATCTCTACCATGCTGGGGTTTTTTTAATAAATTAATTTATTTACTTTTAGTTTTCAATATTCACTTCCGTAAGTTTTACATTTTCTCTGCCTCCCTCCCTTCTCCCTTCCCCAAGACAGGTATGTAATCCAATATAGGCTCAACACCTACATTCTTATTAAACATATTTTCACATTAGTCATATTGTATAGAAGAATTAGAATGCACGGGAAGAACCATGAGAAAGAAAAACAATAAAACAAAACAAAACAAAAAAAGAGCAAATAGTATGCTTTGATCTGCATTCAGATTCCATATTTCTTTCTCTGGATGCAATGGCATTTTCCATCATGAGTCTTTTGGAGTTATTTTAGGTCCTCGTATTGCTGAGAAGAGCTAAGTCTAACAAAGTCAGTCATCAAACAATGTGGCTGTTACTGTGTACAATGTTCTCCTGGTTCTGCTCACTTCACTTAGCATCAGTTTATATGAGTCTTTCCAGGTTTTTCTGAAGTCAGCCCGCTTATCATTTCTTATAGCACAACAGTATTCCATTACATTCATATACCATAACTTGTTCAGTCATTCCCCAAATGACAGGCATCCCCTCAATTTCCAGTTCTTGACCACCACAAAAAGAGCTGCTATTAATATTTTTGTACAATCCTTTTCCCATTTGTATGATCTCTTTGGGATACAGACCTAGAAATGATATTGCTGGGTCAAAGGGTATGCATATTTTTATAGCCCTTTGGGCATAGTTCCAAATTGCTCTCCAGAATGGTTGGATCAGTTCACAACTCCACCAACAGTGAATTAGTGTTCCATCCCTACCATGTTTTAAATGAGCTCAGGGTATTTCAGTTGTTTTCAGTTGTTTCCGACCTTTTCTGGCCCCATTTGGGGTGTTCTTGGCAAAGATCCTGGAGGAGTTTACTATTTCCTTCTGTAACTCATTTGACAGATGAGGAAACTGAAGCAAACAGTATTAAGTGACTTGCCCAGGGTAACACAGATAATAAGTGTCTGAGGCTGGATTTGAACTCAGGTCTTCCTGACTCCAGGGTCAGCATTCTCTCCACCCCACAAGTCAACTTGCTAATTATTAAATGAAGTCAGCATTTTTTTTCTCTTCTTCATTCATGAAGAATTATTAGCTGCCTGGGCAAAGTAGGTGAATGACCATTCTCAAGGCCAGATATAATGGGAGGAATCTCTCAGGTGGGTCCTAGGTGTAATGCCACTCCCAAAGTCTACTAATAAGGGACCCTCTCTTCCTTGGTGGAGATGAATGGCCAGTCTTTAGTGGATGGTAGGTTGGAGTTGGTAAGAGAGAGTCTTCACCCCTCTTCAATCTTCTTTGAGTCTCTTCAAAAGTCTCTTTTCCTAGCACTTTTGGATTCCAGAGGAGAGGAGGCCAATCCCACTTCAGATGACTTAAGGAAAAGGCTCTGGGGAGACCCAAAAAGAGCAGGTAGCCTTCATCATATCCCTATTCCCAGCTTGCTCTTCTAGAGACTTTGGGGAGTTTCCCCTTGGGTCTTTCTTGATTAGCTGAATGATCTGGCTTCCAATGGTTGAGAGCTCCTTCACTCTGTATAGGATGGCATATATTCTCCAATGTATACCTTCTCTGTTTCTGTTTTGCTACCAGTTTGGATAAATGGGTTTCTTTGCTAAGTGCTATGTGTGTTCACTATAAAACTAGTATTTGGTGAGAAGGGCATCAAGCCTCAGATACAGAACCAGAACTCTTGTTCCTCCTCAATAATGAGATAGTGGTCAGAAGCTAGATTGAACTTGATCATGTTCTCAGGGCTAGACTAGTTACATTTAGGAGAGCAGATAGACATAATTCTAGCCCAGTACCTCCATTCTCTGGGAGAGCAGAGGTGGGAGTCCAACTTTCCTTCCTTGCAAGAATTAAAGTTCTCCTTGGAAAAGGGTGTAGGGAGAAGAGGCTGGAGATATCTATTCTGCTTCCCTTTGAGCCACCCAAGGACATCTTCATGCTACATGTGAGGGACAGATCCTCAAAACACATGGGGCCTCTGTACATGTGGGGCCTTACCATAAAGTAGTTCTCAAACCAATACCACTCAACAAGTCTTTAATATTCTGCTAGCATGTGCCTAGACTTGTGCAAAGTTGCCCTGGAAGATAGCAGAGAATAAGACCCACCCTTACCTACAATGTAACTGAGGAGACAAGATTAATGTGGGAACAGAGTCGCAAAACAAGGGAGGACATCATGAAGTGACCAAATAAATGGTACCCATTACAAACATGAAAAGTCTAAAAAAAGAAAAACAGAAGAGGGCATTGTGGGCTAAGATGGGCAAGAAATCAAATTAACCATAATTTGAATGACAGTAATCACAACTCTTGTTTATATACTGCTTTGAGGTTTTGTAGAGGGGTTTTCCTCACAACAGCTCTGTGAAATAAATAGTAATATTTATCTCCATCTACAGATGTGGGAACTTACCCTCAGAAGGTTCAAGTGACTTGTCCAGGGTCACATAGCCAGTGTCACCTTGTAGTTGACTTGTCTGTGTATTCATCCCTGCAGAAGAAGGGAAACTCCTCAAGGACAGAGACTGCTCCCTCTTTGTCTTTATGCTGCTATGATTGGAAGATAGGTGGCTCAGGGGATAGACTGCTAGCCCTGGAATCAAAAAGACCTGAGTTCAAATCTAGCTTCAAATACTCTGGGCAAATCCCTTAACCCTGTTTGCCTCATTTTCCTCATCTACAAAATTTCCTGGAGAAGGAAATGGCAAACTACTCTACTATCTTTCCCAAGAAAACCCCAAATGGGGTCATAACAAGTTGGACAGTGAACAACATTGCTATAACCTAGCACCAGGCCTGGCACAGAGGAAGTGCTTATTAACTGTTGAATCAAATTGAATTGGAGAATTGATAAATGGTCAAAGGACATGAACAGGCAGTTTTCAGAGGAAGACATTAAAGCTATCTATAGTCATATGAAAAAATGCTCTAAATCACTATTGACTAGAGAAATGCAAATCGACACAGTTCTGAGGTTGCATAACACCTATCAGGTTGGCTAACATGACAAAACGGAAAAATGATAAATGCTGGGGAAGATGTGAGAAAATCGGAACACTAACACATTGTTGGTGGAGCGCATTTAGAGTTAGAATCGAGCGCATTTTTTGGGTTAGGGTTAGGGTTAGGGGTCTAATCCTTCCAGAGAGCAATTTGGAATTATGCCTAAAGGGCTATAAAACTGTGCTCTTCTCAGCAACGCAAGGATCCAAGACATCTCCTTTCGGACTGACAATGGAAATTGCTATCCACATCCAGAGAAAGCAATATGGAGTCTGAATGCAGATGGAAGCATACTATTTGCTCTCTTTTTCTTTTGTTGTTTTGTTTCTTCTTTCTTGTGATTCCTCCTATTAGTTCTAATTCTTCTTTACATCATGACTAATGTGAACATGTTTAATATGAATATATTCATATTAAAATGCAGATTGCACACCATCCTAGGGAGAGGGAAGGAGGAGGGGGAGAAAATTTGAGACTTAAAATCTTATGGAAGTAGATGTTGAAAATAAAAAATAAATTAAACATTTTTTAAAAAGTGAAAATATTAAATTGGGGGTTGGGATGAGAACAGTGGGTTGTGAATCCTCTGAGCTACATGTCTTCCCTACTCCTACCTCCCTTTCCTTTGCCCCAGTGTTTACAGGGGTTATCTCCTGAGTGATGTTGCTGACTGAGGCAATGTAGGTCAATCTGTTTTTCCTGTGTTAACGTCCTCTAGTAAACGGCAGACATTTCTGGAACCATCTTCCTGACTTCCTGCCCTTCAGGCAGCAGTATTTGTGGAATGCCTACTGTGTGCTCGCGGCTGGAGTTTTACACTCTTTGACAAATATAATCCACTAGACTGTCTACTTGAGAAAGAACCTGACCATGACCTTTCCAGTGTCACATGCTGGTAATTAGCACTCAGTGTTCTGGAATGTAGGAGGACTTAGGGTGGGGGTGACCTTTATCTGATTTTGTTCAAACAGTGGCTTTTGTTCTCTCCTTTCAGCTTGTTGGGATTTCCCCCCTACCCCTCCTACTTAGATTACGTGACAGAAAAACTAGTGCATTCCTTAAGAAAAGATCTATCCCCATGGTCCCTTAGCATTTAAAGTATTTATAGAGCACCTACTATGTGATAGGCAATGTGCTAACTGCTTTTTACAAATATCACCTCATTTTATCCTTAGAATAACCCTGCAAAGTAGGGGGCTATGTCACCCCCATTTTACAGGTGAGGAAACTGAACCTAAATGATTCACTTAGAGTCACACAGTATGTATCCAAGGCTGGATTTAAACTCAGGTCTTCTTTGTTATTTGGTAGTGAGTGTTCAGTACTTTGTGTCTCCGTTTGGGGTTTGCCTTGGCAAAGATACTAGAGTGGTTTGCCATTTCCAGCTCATTTTATAGATGAGGAAACTGAATCAAACAGGGTTAAGTAACTTGTCCAGGATCGCACAGCTAGTAAGTGTCTGAAACCAGATTTAAACTAGGGAAGAGGTCTTTCTGATTTCAAGTCCTGTGAGCGCTGTATGCACTTCTACAAGTAGCTGTCCCAGGTCTTTCTGCCTCCAGACCTAATACTCTATCCACTTCATTTTCAACTGCCTCTGACTCTCTTGGCATAAAGTGAGATCTCATAAGAACTCAGATGTGGTATCATTAGAGAGAGGAAGGAAGGAAGGAAGGAAGGAAGGAAAGAAGGAAGGAAGGAAGGGAGGAAGGGAGGAAGAAAGGAAGAGTACTGACTTAGTACTGGTTTAGTGGTTAGCGCAGGTAAAATATGTAACATTTATCATTATGACTCTGGAGGCAGAAGATCTAAGTTCAAATGCTACTTCTGATTCTTACCTCTGTGATCCTGGGCAACTCATTTAATCTTTTGTGGCTTCAGTTTCCTTATCTGCAAAGTGAGAAGATTGGATGATGATGATCTCTAAGACCCTTCCAGCTTTAAATCTATGATCCTGTCATGAACCTAAGTTACCATTATGTTTATTTTTACAGATGAAGAAGCAGAGGAATAGAGTAGGGGAAGTGATAAATTGTTGTTCAGTCACGTTCTACTCTTTGGGATCCCATTTGGGAGTGGTTTGCCATTTCATTCTCCAGATCATTTTACAGATGAGGAAACTGAGGGAAACAGAGTTAAGTGACTTGCCCAGGGACACACAGCTAATAAGCATCTGAGACTATATTTGAACTCAGGAAGAGGAGTCTTTTTGATTTCAATTTCAGTGCTCTATCCACTGTACCACCTAGTTGCCCCCAAATGATTATATTACAGGAAGTCAGTACTTGATTTCCTTCAAGTCCCAGATAAAATCCTATCTTCTACAGGAAGACTTTTTCAGATTCCTTCTAATTCAAGAGCTCCTAATTGAGGGAGGATATTTTTTACTGCTTTGGTTTTTACATTATCTTTTCAGTAAATATTCTAAATGATGGTAATTGACTAGTCCTTATTAAGTAAAAAATCAATTCCTTAAATTGATAGTGGGGCAAAAATCACTGGGTCAAGGAATGATATAAGGAAGATATTAACTATAACTGGAGATGATATTGGGGAGAACATACTAGAAGAAGGGCTCAAATTGATAGGAAAAGGAAGATGTACTAAGCCCTCAGGGAGTACCTCTTAAGGTACCTTGAGGAAGGAGATATAGCTGCTGTCAGGTGACCTGATTTTTCAATATGAGTTGGAGTTGGGATAAGGAGTATTATAAATGCTTTATTTATTTTACCCCATAAAAATGAAGAACTTCCAGTTGTTATTCAATCATTTGTCAGTTGTGACCCCATTTGGTGTTTTCTTGGCAAATATACTGGGGTAGTTTGTCATTTCCTTCTCCAGTTCATTTTATAGTTGAGGAAACTGAGGCAAACAGCATGACTTGGACAAGATCGAACAGCTAGTTAAGTGTGAGGCCAGATTTCAACTCAGGAAGATAAGTCAGTGCCTTGTGTACTATGGTGCCACCCACTTGCCCAAAAAATTTTCAGAGGAGCCCATAGATAGATATAGAAAACATGGAAAGCATTCCTGGCAGTCTTCTGATTCTGGTGAATCCCTATTTCAGCCCATAGAGGGTGAAACTTCTGAGGTCTTGGAATAAAAACCTACTTTTTAGATCTTTTCCTTTGTCTCTCCCTCCACCCATGACCTAGCATAGAGATTAGTGCTTCAAGCTGTAGGTACCACGAAAGAAAACCTCTTCTTTCTTCTAGGATGAATGCTCTC
Organism: Potorous gilbertii; assembly: GCA_028658325.1. Lineage (NCBI taxonomy): Eukaryota > Metazoa > Chordata > Mammalia > Diprotodontia > Potoroidae > Potorous > Potorous gilbertii. The sequence continues at coordinate 123,117,560 of CM053772.1, read as the reverse complement.
ACTAATTATAAGGGTGGTTTTTTTCTTTTTCTAGAAGGTCCAATGCCTAAACTCTTTTGAACTTAGGTACTTGAAAAAGGGGCATCTAGATGGAGAGGGGCAGCTAGGTGTTGAAGTGGATAGAACAGCAGGTCTGGAGTCAGGGAGACTCATCTTTCTGAGTTCAAATCTGGCCTCAGACACTTCTTACCTGTGTGACCCTGGGC
>CM053772.1:123091665-123116854 GCA_028658325.1 Potorous gilbertii | reverse complement strand
TTGCATAGGTAATGGGATTTGGGCTTGACAAGGAAGTCTTCATTTTTCTAAAACAGAAATAAAAGATTAGTGAATAGGAGTAGCTCTACAGAGATTATGATATATAGTGAGAGTAGAGGGAGAAAGAACTCAGCAGATAGCCTTTATGTTCTCAGTAAAAAGGAGGCAAGATCATTTGATTCGGCATTCTTAGGTGAAGAGTGAATGCTCAAGAGAAGACAAAAGCTACTGAGGGGAATGAAATAGAGAATTTTTCAAGTAAGTGTAAGTTTTTTGTTACAGTAGTGAGGATCCAGTTGAAGTGAACTTTCCTAAGTTTGTAGAGGATCTAGTCAGCATGGTGGTGTGACTTCCTCTAGCTATGTTTAGCAGAGAACAAAAATGATGGTAGATTAAAAATTGGCAGGGTGTGAATATTCATAGGACAAAGCAATAAAATATTCAGTTGTGGAGAATTTGTCACCTATTGAATCATAACTTTGAAGAAAGGAAAGTAAGGCTAAATCAAGGATGATGGAAAGGAAGGTAAGAAGAGATAAAGGGGCTAGAGATGGAGGCTAAAGAGTACTGAATTGTCCTAGGAGTAAGGCAGATGGAAAGGCAGAAGAAGAGGAATTGGTGATTGTAAAGAGTAGTTCCACAATTTTGGAAGTGGCACCTGTAAGGGCAAGGATGAGATACAGGGCGTATACCCGGAGAGACTTACAGGAGCAAATCTGTAGGTCACAGGAATTTAGGAGATTAAAAGGACATCATATTTGAAGGGTATTTGAAAGGACATCAACATGTAGTATAAGAATAGGAGTTGGATTGGAGAGAACAGGTATGGAACTCTTTGATTTGGGAAGAAAGGTGACCCAGAGACTGCTAAATTATACCAAGAAGGGTATGAACTGAGTGATGCAGATGGATAGAGTGAGAATGGACCTCCAAGGAGGAGGGGTTTATAAGTTATATACTGGGCAGAGGGAGGGTCCAGAAGTTATAGTGAGGAGTACATAATATTCCAACTTCCCTCATTGGCCCAATGCATCAGATAACACCAGAGAATGAATAACCAGTGTTACAGAGAGTAGCCAGTGATTCATTGTTTTCCAGAACAAATCAGATTTCTTTGAGCACAAGAAGACGGAAAGTATGTGGGGAAAAAAATGAGATAGAGAATTAAAGGAAGTTTGCTAACAATTGAGCAGGGTTTCCATAACACACAATAGAAAAAGAGGTCAAAAGGGAAAATGGATCAGTAAGTAGTTCAGTTGAGCTGGACAGGCATGAGAATACATGGAGAAGTAGCAGGAAATCCGGGAAGGGCTGATTTGCCGGGATTAGGGGAATAGGAAGTGCAAGTTTGCTAGCCTTAGTTACAAGTTGGTCAAGGGCAACATTGACTGAGATGTTCCTCATTCAAATAATGGGTGGTTATAGCAGTTGGGGAAGAGGCCAGAGATCCGGATCACTAGAGTCTAAACTAACTCACGCAAGGCATTAGCTCTATCTCAAGATGTGTAAATGTGGTGGGGAAAGAGAAGAGGAAGACCTCCAAGGTACCCAGACTGTCAATCCTGGTAACTGGGTCCTTTTGATATCCAGTCTGAAGCTACAGGCCCTGATCAAGGCAGTATTGTCTGTGGTCTAAGTCATTCCCCATCCAAGAGCCCTGTCTGAGGGCCAAGGCCAGAGTGGAACCAGGCAGTTATTAGACCTTCACCTACTTTTTATTTAGGATGTCACTTTTTAAATGTGCCATATAGGTCTACATCTTTTGTTCATATTTTCTGTATCGATTATTTTTGGCATGATTTCCTGCAATATGGTATCCAGAATCTTTATTTCTTTCATTTAATTCTCAGATTCTCTCTCTGAACTGTGTCTTTTGGCTCTTGTTACTTTGGTTTGTAGAGAAAAAGTCTCCCACTTTTACCATTTCAGAAACCTGAGCCTGGGAAATTTTTGCAAATTAAAGCCCTCGTCTGACCTCTAGTGGATGTTTTCCCACTCTCAGCTGCTTCTCTACTTGCCCCTCTTTCCAATGAAGAACTTCTCCGGATGGAGAAAACATCAACTATAATGTGCTTGGTCGTACCAAATCTGAGAAGCCTCCTTATTTCATGGGATTAGGACTCATGATTCCTTTGAAGGCTTATCAAACTCTTCTCAGCCCTACTCCCCAGGGACAAAGTTTCCGTCTCTTAGGATGATTATGTCTATCGTTCGGCTGAATAAGACATAAAACTCCTTAGGTAATATGACGCAGGATGACCCTAACCCTTCATTAAAAGTGTCAAGATAGTTTCCCCCAAGTCCCAAATGGTTATCAACTGATGAAATTTAGTCATGTGCTCAAGCAAGGATTTCACACCCTGCCTAATGTTTAGCACTAAAACTACAGCCCAAAAATCTTTTGAAGATAACTGGTGCCTAGCACAATGCCTGGCAGATGGATTGACATTCAGAATCAAAGTTCTGGGAGCTGCCCTTTGATAGACTAAATAGTGTATAATAATTAATAATACTATAGCTAGCATTTATATGTTATTATTCAGTATTTATTACTTTAGTATTTACATGAATGATGTTTGTTCTTCATTCTTGAAGAGGACCATGACATGCAAGTGAGTTGGATTTAAATGAGGCAGGGCTATGCCTCAATTTCTCCTCCAGAGCAATCTGGGTCCACTGGTAAGATATAGATCAGGACTATTGGAGATGGGCCTGAATACAGTCAGAAACTTTGACCTTTTTGAGATAAGTTCTTTAACAGGTCTGTTTGACTGAGGCAACACCCATTCAGTGATTAAAGCTAGGTAAGAAATGAGGTAGAGAATGAACTCTTTACCTAGTCAAAAAGAAAAAAATTCAATCTAGAGGGGAAGATCCTCAGAGTTTCTGGCCAAAACAGAAACAAATTCACTCTGAGCCAATCAGGGCCCAAGTTATGACCAAGTGGGGCCTTGACTGGGACCTATTGTTGGCAATGAGGGCCAAAATTATTTCCTTTGTAAATATTTATACATATGTAAAAAAACATATTGTCATCTCATTGGATCCTCACAACAATCCTGTAAGATAGGTCCTATTATCATTCCAGTACCATTTATTATCATAATACCATTTCAATTTCAAGAAATTGAGACTAAATGACTTTCCCAGGATCACACAGCTAATAGATGTGTGAACCAGGATTTCAACTCACACCTTCCTGGCTCTAAGTCCTGAATTCTATCCACTGAACCAACTAGCTGTTCCCAAGTTCCTGAAAAGCAGGGAGAGGAGCACAGTAGAGGCTGGGGCAGCGTAGGGTGGGATGGGTATAAAACTCCATCAACAAGCATTTATTAGGCATCTACTATATTCCAAACACTGTGCTGGTATGTAAAGATAAAAAGACAAAACTGAAAAGGAGTGAAGAACTCCAAAAACACCAAGGGTAATATAAGATTTCCCAGTCCTGGAAAAGGTAGGTTGGGGCCAGGCTGTGAAGGACTTCAAATACCAATGGACTTTACATTGGCTCCTAGAGGCAACAGGGGCCACTGGAATTTTTTGATAGAGGATTGACTTAGTAAAACCTTCACTTTAGGAAAATCGTGTTGATAGCTGTGTGGAGAGAGTTAAGGCAGAAAGATCAAACAGGAGGCCACTGAGATTGTCCAGGTGGGAGGGGATGAAGGCTTCAGTCAGGCTCTGTGAGTAGAGAGAATGGGATGGATGTGATAGATGTTGTGGAGCTAGAAATGGGAAGATTTGGAAACTTATTAGATGTGTAGAGACAAAGAAGGAGTCAAGGAAAATGCCAAGGTTGCAAACTTTGGTGCCTGGAAGGATGGTAGTGTTCACAACAGAAATGGGAAAGTGTAGAAGTTTGAGGTTTAGGGAAAGATAATAGTTTGTGTGTGTATGTAAATATATGAATATATCTATATCTATCTATCTATATCTATATCGATATATAGCTTCTTTGGGGGACTTCTCTCTTAAGGAGCTGCTGTCTCTATTAAGCAATAGCTATGTTCCTTAAAGAATTCCCCCAGCTCTTAAGCTGGGGTCTCTCTTAAGCTAATTCTGTTAAGGAGGAATCCGTTTGGTGTGTTGTGTTATGTACAACACACATAATATATACATATTCATATATATATGAACTCATAAGAACTTATATACAATTAACATATATGGTAAATAAATAAAATTTATATAAAATTATATATATGATTTTTTCATGTTAAAACCATTTTAGACATTTTTTAAAAGTTTTAAGTTTCAAATAATATCCCTCACTCCCTCCCTCTCCTCATGAAGCAAACTATCCTCCTACAGAGAGAGAACTGATATTGTTTGAATACAGAGTGAAGCATACTATTTTTCACTTTCTTTCAAAGATAATTTTTTAAAAGCATTAGATTTGGAGGGGTGGAGCCAACATGGCAGGGAAAAGGCAGCAACTCACCTGAACTCTCCCCAAAACCTTTCTGAACACCTTTAAATAATGCCATAAAACAATTCCTGAAGCAGCAGAAACCACAAAAGGAAGGGGTAAAATAGCTTTCCAGCCAAAGACAACTTATAAGGTCAGTAGGAAAGGTCTATTGCACCGGAGTGAGAGTGGAGCATAGTCCAGCAAACTGGGCACCAATAAACCATGAACAGGCCTTGGAAACCACTGAATCAACAGCAGCAGCAGCTGCTTCCAGAGCTCTCAGCCTACAGACGGCAAGGGGTCAAACAACTGATCAGAAAGAGATTACAGGAATCTCTTGGCTAGCTCTGAGGTAGGACTCTGTTACTTTGCCAATATTCAGATATTTGCAAAGGAGGGAGAGTACCATATTCACAAAATTATCCAGTATTATCTGCTTGGATTTATGCCAGGAATGAAGAATTATTTTAACATTAGGAAAATTATGAATGTCCATATTTCTGTCCCTGATTATTTCATCTCTCCACCCATGGCAGGTTTACCTCTATAAGAGGGGAGCAAGGTAGGAAGGGGCCATATTGGGAAGGAAGTTAGATACCAGAGAATTTTATATTTGACTCTGGCCATAATGGGGAATCCCCTAGAATTTACTGAATGAAAGTGAGAGGGTGACATAGTTCATTTGACAGGTAGGTGTAGGATGAGCTAAAATGGTAAGAGACTTGAGGTAGGAAGATCGACCGATAGCTGTTCCAAGAGTCCAGGAGTTAAATGATGAGGGCTTATACCAGATGGTGGCAATACCAGAGGAAAGAAAGGGACATATATGAGAGATGCTACAAATGTAGAAATAATAGAACTTGGCAACTGATTGAATACAGGGGCTGAGAGAGAGTGAACATTGCGGGATGAGAGTGTTGAACATGTTAAGCTTAAGATATTTATGATCTGATGCGGGAGAGTTGGAACACTAATTCATTGTTGGTGGAGCTGTGAGCTGATGCAACCATTCTGGAGAGCAATTTGGAACTATGCCCAAAGGGCTACAAAAATGTACATACCCTTTGATCCTACAATACCGCTTCTAAGACTGTATTCCCAAGAGATCATAAAGATGGGAAAGGGTCCCATATGTACAAAAATATTTATAGCAGTTCTATTTGTGGTGGCCAATAATTGGAAATTGAAGGGATTCCCATCAAGTTGGGAATGGCTGAATAAATGATGGCATATGAATGTAATGGAATACTATGGTGCAATAAGAAATGATAAACAGGAAAACTTCAGAGAGGCCTGGAAAGACTTATATGATCTGACACTGAACGAAAAGCTTTGTACGCAACAACCACCACAGTGTGCGAGGAATTTTTCTGGTAGACATAATACTTCAATGCAATGCAAGAACTTAATAAATTCCCAATGGTCTCTTAAGGCAAAACGCCTTCCACATCCAGAGAAAGAACTATGGAATTTGATCACAGAATGAAGCAGATTATTTTCTTTTGTGTTATGTTTTATTTCATGATTTCTCCCATTCATTTTAATTCTTCTATGCAACATGACTAAGGTGAAAATGTATTTAATAGGAATGTATGTATAGAACCTATATAAAATTGTATGCTGTCTCAGAGAAGGAATGGGGAGATAGAGGGGAAGGAGGGGAGGGGGAAAGTCTAAGATATATGGAATTGATTGCAGAACACTGAAAACAAATAAAATATAAAAACAGATATTTATAGATCTGAGAATCATCCACATAGAGATGATCATTGAATGTATGGGAGCTGATGAGATGGTTGTTCAGCTGTCTCCTGCTCTTTGTGGGTTTTCTTGGCAAACATATGAAGCAATTTTGCCATTTGCTTCTCCAACTCATTTTACAGATGAGGAAACTGAGGCAAACAGGGTTAAGTGACTTGCCTAGGGTCACCCAGCTCGTAAGCCTTTGAGGTTAGATTTGAACTCAGGAAGATGAGTCTTCTTGACTCCAGGTCCAGCACTCTGTGTGTTATGGTGCCACCTAGCTGCCCCTGCTGGTAAGATTACCAGGAGAAATAGCATAGAAGGAGAAGAGGACTAGACCAGTGCCAGAACTATTTACACAGTGACCACAATTAAAAAGGAAAAAAAACTTGGGAAAACTTCAGAACTTAGATAAACATAAGTAATGAATCATGACTACGAAAATAATGATAAAACTCTAGCCTCAGACACTGATTAGCTATGTGACCTTGGGCAAGGCATTTAACTTCTGTCTGCCTCAGTTTCTTCAAATGTAAAATGGAGATAATAAGGATTGGTGTGAGATCAGAGAGGACATTTATAAAGCACCTAGCACAGTGCCTGGCATATAGTCGATGCTTAATAAATGCTTATTTTCTTCTTGCCTCTTGTCAGAGAGGTGACTCACTAGAGGTACAGAGTGAATCATGCCTTTCTGGACATCACCAACGTGGTTGATTTGTTTTGCTTGACTATTTTTTTCTTCAGTTGTTTTAGTCATGTCTGACTCTTTCATGACCTTATTTGGGATTTTCTTGGCAAAGATACTGGCATGGTTTGCCATTTCCTTCTCCAGCTCATTTTACAGATGAAGAAACTGAGGCAAACAGGGTTAAGTGACTTTCCCGGGTCACACAGCTAGTAAGTGTCTGAGATCAGATTTGAACTCAGGAAGATGAGTTTTCCTGTTTCCTGGACCAAGACTTTATCCACTGTGCCACTTTCTGTAATTATTTATGATAAAGGAAGTCTTCTAGCATGTGAGAATCGAGTTGTTGGGTGGTAGTAGAGATGTGACATGGTACAGGTGAGCTATTGCTTGCTCTCTAGAAGCAAGTAGAATATAAGATAGAGCACATGAAGATATTCGGAAGAATACTGACCACATGATTAAGAGTGATTATGAGATAGATTTTTAATTGACTACATAGCCAGAACTGGGGTACTTTAAAAAGTTAATCAAGTAAACTAGTATTTATTAAGTGCTTACTGTGTGCCAGGCCCTGTAATAAAAGCAGGGAGATACTAATACAAGCAAAAAGAAAGGCAGTTCCTAGCCCAAGAAGCTTATATTTTAATTTGGGAACACAACACATAAAGACGGAAATGAAAAAGGGGGAAGTAAGGGGAAGGTACTGCAGCAAGGGACTTGGGGCAAAGTCTAGAAAATTAAGGGTGGCTCTTTTAGGCCCTTCTTTAGAAATAGGGGGCCAGGAGGAACTCAGTAGTGGGAGAAGGGAACATTAGACATAGAGAGAGAAGACAACTGAAGGATGGTAATAAAGTCCTAAGGCTGACCTGGTTCTTTCCTCAAAGGTACTCACTAGCTCAAGTGATACTTCTCCCATTCCTGCTTGAATGTGTCCCAGTAAATAGAGAACTGCTAAAAGCTCTCTATAGAGAAAGAGGTTTTGGGCCTTTATCTTTTTATATCTTTGGGTGTTAGGGTCAAAATAAGGTAAACTGAGGCACAAAGTCCTGAGCATGATCAATTTATTGGTAAAGCATGAATTTACCAATAAATAGGATCTCAGCTTCATCAGTAGAGCTAAGACTCAAAATGAGGGGAACAGCTCTCTTTTATAATTTTGGGGAGTACAGAACAAAGAACAAGACTTCATAGATGGGGAACAAATTATGATTAGGTAAAAGAGCTTGACGTTATGAAGTGTAAAATCAATATGATTGATTACAGAGCTGAGGCATGGGAGACAATATGATTGTCTGGGAATGACGGGGTAATAGCAACCCCCTCCTTCTCTGCTGTGACTAAGAAATGTCCATTATTTGAGTCTACCTGCAAGGTTAGAGATAGTGGACCAGACTTTGGATAGCAAACCAGACATTCTTGAAAGATAGCTTGGCGGTGTAAAGACAACTAGATCAGACTCTCCGGTGTCTACCTGCATTCCTCAATGGTACCAGATTTCCTTTGGGCAAAAATAAAACAATTATTAGCAGAATTAGATATTTAAACTTCATTATAAGCCAGCTGAATTTCTAAGTTCATGACGCAAGCAATTACAGGACAAAATTAATCTGTATAGAGGATGAATTGTCAATAGGATCAATTAATCCAAAGTCATTCTGATTATTTCAGGGGTCCATGTGTACATGGCCATACTATTCCTTCTATCTCTGTTCTATATATTTTTTCCTGTTTTAGATGAAAAAACTATTGGAAATAGCTATTACCAATAGTTATGAACTTGGAAGGTCAGAATGGTGACCCATCAGAAGTCAGGGAACTGGAATCTAAGCTGCGTTTTGTAACTAGCAGAACCAGAACTGACACCCTGAGATATGACCTGAGGGATCTAGCCCAGTGGTAGCTGAGAAGCAGACGCATCCAGTGATAATGTTGCATTTGGAAGTGAACTTGGTGGGACCAACCCTGCACAGAAAATGCTTCAACTCTAAACCCACTTTCCATGGTGACTGAGGTAGTGTATAGTAATGGTCTCCCCAGTGTTGAGAGGAAACGTATCTACTTCGGTTCAGCCATGTCTTCTCAGTAAATATCTTCTTGTAAAAGTTAATTGATGTTAGGTGTAAATTGAGTGGTAATCACTGATGTGGAAAGAGGGGGCTAGGAAACAATAGCATTAGGGAAAGAAATGTTCACTCTCTCAAGAGTACCCATGGAACCCTGGGTGGTGGTATAGTGAGCTTCTCAGTGGGAAACTGAGTCAGAACCTTGTTACATTAAAAAAAATGAAGAAAACACTAGAAATATTACCTTTAGCAATAGGAGAAGAAAAAGAAATTGAAGAAATTAGAATAGGTAAAGAAGAAACTAAGTTATCACTCTTTGCAGATGATAGGATGATATACTTAGAGAATCCCAGAGAATTAGGTAAAAAACTACTTGAAATAACAAACAACTTTGGCAAAGTTGCAGGTTACAAAATAAATACACATAATCATCTGCATTTCTATATACTAACAAAGCCTAACAGCAAGAGATAGAAAGAGAAATCCCATTTAAAGCTATGGTAGACACTATAAAATATCTGGGAGTCTACCTACCAAAACAAATTCAGGGACTATATGAACACAATTACAAGACATTTTTTGCACAAATAAAGTCAAATGTAAGTAAGTGGGAAAATATCAGTTGCTCATGGCTAGCTAATATAATAAATAATATAATAAAAATGACAATTCTACCTAAATCAATTTACTTATTCAGTGCCATACCAATCAAACTACTAGATAATTATTTTCTAGAGCTAGAAAAAAATAATATCAAAATTCATCTGGAAGAACAAAAGGTTCAGAATATCAAGGGAACTAATGAAAAGAAATGCTAGGGAAGGTGGTCTAGCCCTACCAGATCTCAAATTGTATTATAAAGCAGCAATCATCAAAACTACTTGGTACTGGCTAAGAAATAGAGGGGTAGACTAGTGGAATAGGTTAGGTACTCAATGAACATAGCAATCTACTGTTTGATAAACCCAAGAACCACAGCTTCTGGGATAAGAACTCACAGTTTGACAAAAATTGCTGGGAAAACTAGATAACAATGTGGCAGAAACTGGGCATAGACCAATGCCTGATGCTGTACACAAGAATACAGTACAAATGGATGCATGATCTAGGTATAAAGACTGATGCTATAAACAGATTAGGGGAGCAAAGAATAGTGTATTTGTCACATTTATAGAGAATGGAGAAATTTTTGACCAAAAGAGAGATAGAGAACATTACAAAGTGCAAAATGGATAATTTTGATTACATTAAATTGAAAAGTTTTTGCACAAACAAACCTAACGTAACCAAGATTAGGAGTGAATCAGAAAACTGGGAAAGAATTTTTGCCCCTAGTATCTGTGATAAAAGCCTCATTTCTAAAATATAGAGAGAATTGAGTCAAATGTACAAGAATACAAGTCATTCCCCAATTGACAAACGGTCAAAGGATATGAACAAGCAGTTTTCAGAGGAAGAAATTAAAACTATAATCATATGAAAAAATGCTCTAAATCACTTTTGATTAGAGAGATGCAAATCAAAACAACTCTGAGGTACCACATCACACCTATTAGATTGGTTAACATGACAAAATAGGAGGATAATAAATGTTGGAGAAAATGTAGGAGAGTTGGAAGACTAATTCATTGTGGGTGGAGCTGTGAGCTGCTCCAACCATTCTGGAGAGCAAATTGGAACTATGCCCAAAGGGCCACAAAAATGTGCATACCCTTGATCCAGCAATAGCACTTCCAGGACTGTGTCCCCAAGAGATCATAAAAATAGGAAAGGGTCCTACATGTACAAAAATATTTATAGCAGCTCTCTTTGTGGTGGCCAAGAACTGGAAATCAAGGAGATGTCTATCAATGAGGGAATGACTGAACAAATTGTGGTATATGAATATAATGGAATACTATTGTGCTATAAGAATTGATAAACAGGAAGCGTCAGAGAGGCCTGGAAGGACTTATATGATCTGATGCTAAGTGAAAGGAACAGAACCAGGAGAACACTGTACACAGCAACAACCGCAGTGTGCAAGGAATTTTTCTGGTAGCCTTAGCCTTTCACAGCAATGCAAGGACTTAAAAATTCCCAGTAAACTCTTCAGCAAAATGCCTTCCACATCCAGAGAAAGGACTGTGGAACTGGATCGCAGAATGAAGCAGACCATTTTCTCTTGTGTTGTTTTGTTTTATGGTTTCTCCCATTCATTTTAATTCCTCTATGCAACATGACTAAGGTGAAAATGTATTTAATAAGAATGTTTGTGTAGAACCTATATAAGATTGCATGCTGTCTTGGGGAGGGAGGGGAAAGGAAGGAGGAAAGGGGAGAGGAGGGGGAAAAATTTAAGATATATGGAAGTGATTGTAGAAAACTGAAAACAAATAAAATAAATTTTTTAAAAAAATAAATCTAAAGATGGAAAACAAAAAAATGAAGAAAAGAATACTAATAAAAACATTTTTAAAAATACTTGGAGGAAACAAAAAAGGTTCAAAAGTGATAATAAGAGTAATTTTCTTATTTCCTTTCCTATACACTTAAAGAAAGTAGCTAGGTGGCGCAGTGGATAGTGGAAGCAGGAAGATTTATCTTCATGAGTTCAAATCCAGCCTCAGACTAGCTGTGTAACCCTCACTAGTGACATCACCCTGTTTGTCTCAGTTTCCTCATTTGTAAAATGAGCTAGAGAAGCAAATGGCAAAGCACTTTAGTAAGCACCTCTCTTCCTTGATTTTTAAAAATTAAAGATGTTAAGGCAAAGGTTGAAAAAAGTCTTCTATGATATATGTTAGTACTCTGGCTCTATGCTTTCACTTACCTCTCTACAAAATTGTAGTCTCTTGGAACCAGTTGTAGTCACCCCTACAGCCATAAAAGGGGAGGAAATACTTTTGCAAATGGGCACACTTCCTTTATGTCTTCCTTTCTCACCACTTAGCACAGTGCCTGGCATGTGCTGAATAAATACTTAATACCTGTTTTTTGACTTACTGCCTCAGTTCAATAGTGTCAAAACTCCTTATGATATATAGGAAAAAAATAGAAACCTAGTTAGAAAGCTACAGATACAGTTAGGAAATTAGAACTCTAGGAGGAATGGTAGAAATCTAGCTATTTTCCGATAACCCAACTGTCTATCTAGAAAACCTAGATAGATGTAACTAAAAAGTTCATCAAGAGTGTTAATGGCTTTAACATTGTGGTGGGATATAAGATTACACTCTCAAAAATCTATAATGTTAATAGATGTATGTGTAAAGCCTATCTCAGACTGCAGGTCATCTTGGGGAGGGAGAGGGGAAAATTTTAAATTATGGAAGTAAATGCTGAAAATGTAAAATAAATAAATTAACTTTAAAAATTCTACAATGGTGCTCTTACTTGAGATTATGCAGAGAAGGTGAGGCGCTTCCCTCCGTTTCTAGAAGGTCATTAGTGATTTCATTCTTGGATGTTTGGGGAATTACATAACAAACCCTTTATTGGTCGTTGAACAGGAAGAACTGATGACTCAGTAGACTTTTACTGCTTCTGACTTTCTCTCCCTTCCACCTTTCAGGTGGTATCATGTCCAGGATGTGCTGGAGCCAGTTAAAATCAGCCCTGGAGAGCAGATTGTTACATTTATAGCATGAGCATTTATACTCTAGAAATCAGCAAATGTGATAAATCCACACTTGATTTACTGTTTTCTTGATTGTATAGATAAGATTGAATAGAAAGTAATGAAGAAAATGAGTAATGATAGAAATAGCTATGATTTATAAAGTGCTTTAAAGTTTGCAAAGCACTTTATAAATATGGAATTTCTCAAGTGAAAATGCTCAAAACAACCCTGGGAGATAGGTGCTATAACTATTCCCATTTTATGTATTAGGGAACTGAGGCAGACAGAGGCTCTCCTCCTTCCTGTCTGACTGTGCCTCCAACAAAGCCTCCTTTGGTAGACAATCATCCAGATTACATCCACTAACTGTGGGTCACCATGTAAGATATGTATGTCCAAATGAGTTCTTCAATGTATCCATGTGTAGCCTGAAGATGGCATGGATGGATATCTCTGTAATACGGCTTAAACTCTTTCCAAAGGAAACTGTGATTTTTCTCCTTGGAAGGAGCAGAAAGACTGTGGTTGGTGCTTGTTCCTGGTCTTACTTATCTCCAAAAGAGATATAAGGCTGGATTTAGATATATCTGCCGCCTCAAATATTTCTGCTTCCAGATGTATGTTTTGAAGGAATTCAAAATAAAGTTTGCTTCCCTGGTCATTTCTGAGGAGGGGAAGAGGTTCACAATATTGTACAGAAGGCAGCAACAAAAACATTCCAAAGAAAATGATCAAGAAAACAAAATGGTTCTCTGATGAGGCTTTACAAATAACTGAAAGAAGGAAAGCTGAAGGTAAGGGAGAAAGGGCAAGATATACGCAACTGAAAGGAGAATTCCAAAGAATAGCAAAGAGAGGTAAGAAAGGTTTCTTAAATGAGCAATACAAAAAAAAAATAAGAGAGAGAGAGAGAGAGAAACAATAGAATGGAAAAGACAAGACATCTATTCAAGAAAATTAGAGATATCAAGGGAATATTTCCTGCAAAAATGGACATGATAAAAGATAAAAACAATGAGAATTTAACAAAAGTAAAAGAGATTAAGAAGTGGTAAGAATATACAGAAGAACTAGATAAGAAAGATCTTAGCATCATCATTAACCATGATAGTGTGGTTACTGATCTAGAGAGAGACATCCTGGAGAATGAATTCATGTGGACTTTAACATTGCTGAGAGTAAAGCTCATAGAGAGGCTGGAATTCCTAAAAGATGATGCTATTAAAGTGCTGCACTCAATATGCCAGTAAATTAGGAAAACTCACTAGTGGCCACTAGATTGAAAAATATCAGTTTACGTTCCAATTGTAAAGAAGGGCAATGCCAAAAAAATGTTCCAATTACTGTGTTACGTGCTAGTAAGGTTATGCTTAAGATTCTATAAACTAGGCTTCAGTAATATGTGAACCAAGAACTACCAGAAGAGCAGACTGGTTTTCAAAAAGGCAGAGGAACTACAGATCAAATTGCCAACATTTGTTGGATTATGGAAAAATAAAAAGGAGTTCCAGAAAAGCATCTACTTCTGCTTCATTAACTACACTCAACCTTTGGATTATGTGGATCACAACACAATGTGTTGTCCTCAAAGAGATGGGAGTACTAGATCATCTTACTTGTCTCCCAAGGAACCTGTATGTGGGCCAAGAAGCAAGAGTTGGAAACAAATATGGAACAACTGATTGATTTAAGATTGGAAAAGGAGCACAACAAGTCTCTCTATTGTCACCTTATTTATTTAACTTGTATGTAGAGTACATCATGGGAGAAGCCAGGCTGGATGAATCAAAAGCCAGTATAAAGGTTGCTGGGGAAAATATCAACAGACTCAGATATGCTAATGACCACTATGATGGCAGAAAGTGAAAAGGAATTAAGAAGCCTCTTGATGAGGGTGGAAGAAGGGACTATAAAAACTGGTTTAAAGTTTAGTATTAAAAAAAACCCCAAAGATATTGGCAACTAGTCCCATCACTTTCTAGCAAATAGAAGGAGAAGAAATGGTAGCAGTCTCAGATTTCATATTCTTAGTCTCAAAAATCACTGCAGATGACACCTGTAGCCATGACATTAAAAGATGCTCCTTGAAAGGAAAACCATAGCAAATCTGGACAGCAAAGATATCACCTTGCTGACAAAAGTTCATATTGACAAAGCTAAGTTCTTTCCATGAGCAATGTATGGCTGTGAGAGTTAGTCTATAAGGAAAGCTGAACACTGCAGAATCTAAGTTTTGGAACTGTGGTACTGAAAAAGACTTTTAAGAGTCCCTTAGACAACAGGGAGATCAGATTAGTCAATGCTTAAAGAAATTAATTCTATTTGCTGGAAGATCAAAAACTGAAGCTGAAACTTAAGTACTTTGGCCACATAATGAGAAGATGGGACTCATTAGAAAAAATCCTGATATTGGGAAAGACTGAAGGCAAAAGTAAAAGGGGATGGCAGAAGATGAGAGGGATGAGTTTGGACAGCTTTGGGGAATGGCAGAGGATAAAGGGACCATGGAGTCATGAAGAGTCAGACAAGACTGAATTGAAAACCAAAAATAACAGATATTCCTTAGGTTGCACTTGCCAGTTCAAGTCCTTCCAACCAAACAAAAGTTGTGAGAAAGACCATCACCAATGCTAAACAGTGAATAAGCCCATTTATTCAAGTAAACAGCAAACAGAAATTAAAGAAGTTCTAAATCTGTCATCTGTAACTGCTGCTTCTCATTTCTTTTTCATTTTCTTCCTAACTCTGTGCAGTCATCATTCAAATGAAACTGCTTCCTCCAAAATTACTAAAAACCTCTTAAATGCCAGATTCTCAATTGTCATTCTTGGCATGTGACATTGTTCATCATTCATCCATTCTAAGTGGATAGATCCACCATCCATCATTGTGGATCATCCTCTTCTCCTTGATATTTTCTTCTCTCTGGGTTTTTGTGACACTGCTTTGTTCTCCTACCTGCTAGACTACTCTTTCTCTAACAAAGTTGCTGACTATCCATCCAGGTTCACATCCACTAATAGTGAATGGCCCCCAAGGTTGTGGTCCATACCTTAAACCTTTCCCTTTCTTGCTCCTTCCATTTTCTTGCACTCAATGGGACCTGGCTTTTTCCTGATGTCGCAATTTGCCTGATCAGCCCTTCCAATACTGGTTGCACTTTCAATCATACCCTCTGATTTACTCATCACGGTATAGGGATTGCAATGCACTTTGCTCCTCCTTTCCTCTTTCAGCCTCTCCCTCTACTATCACCACTACTCAGTAAAATCTCCTCCTCTGAGGTCCACTCAAGTCATACTTATCAACTAATCAAAATTCTAGTGGATGTTGCCTACCGACTTCTGAGACATTCCTTTATTCCTTAATGAGTTCAATGCCTTTCTCTTCTTCCTAATTCTTACTAGGGGATTTTAACATACTTTCTGAATCACTCTCCCAAATCCTCCATTTTTCTCATTTCCTACTCTTCAACCCCATCACAGTCTTGGTTTGTAGTCTTTTCAAATTGAAGAATTTACCATCAGTGCAACAGTTGACCTTGATGCTGTGTTCATCCTCATTCATATGACTGAAAGCATCATGCTAAAAGGCATGGGAACACGCACACAGCCTTGTTTTACTCCATTGGTGACTGGGAAAGCATGAGAATACCGCTTATTATCCAGAATCTGGACAAGCATACTGTCATGAATTTGACATACAATATTGATGACCTTCTCCAGGCAACCAAATTATGACAATTTTCCATAAGCCCTGACAACTGACAGTATCAAAGACCTTCCTCAGATCTACAGATGTTGTATATGGACTTCTATTTTACTCCTGGCATTTCTCCTGGAGTTGTTGGAGGGAATGTTGATGCATGATTTTTTGTTTGCCGATGACTGTGCACTCAGGACAGCCCCTGAAGCTGAGATGCAACAAAGTATTGATCGATTTTTTTCATCTTGGGCTAATTTTGGCCCATCAATTAACATCAAGAAAACACAGGTGCTCCATTAGTCAGTATCACACCATCCATACATGGAAGCATCAGTTATGCAAATGGAGAAGTTTTGAATACTGTGGATAAATTCACTTACTTTGGCAATATACTTACCAGGTGTGTACATATTGATAACAAGGCTCATTGCCAGAGCTATCTCAGTGTTTGAGAGGCTCTGAAAGTGTGGGAGAGAAGAGGTATTAGATTGACTACCAGACTGAAGGTCTACAGTGCCATTGTGCAGGCCTCATTGTTGAATGCCTATGAAAACTGGACAATAAGCCAATGCCATGCCAGGAAAATGAATCACTTCCATTTGAATTATCTTAGGAAGATTCTGAAGATTATGAGATGCTGAGGTCCTTTCAGGAACTAAACTGCCAAGCATTCAAACTCCACTGCAGAGAGCACAGCTCTGATGGGTTAGCCATACTATTCAAATACCAAACATATGCATGCCTGTAAGATTTTTATGGAGAACTCACACAGGGCAAGGGCTCTCATGGTGGTCAGAAAAAGTGACACAAGGACACTCTCAAGGTCTCTCTTAAGAACTTTGGAACTGATTGCATGACAGGGGAGACACTGGCACAGGACTGCCCTGCATGGCATGCCCTCATCAGAGAAGGTGCTATACTCCATGAGTATACTCCATGACTCAAAAGAAACACAAGATATACAAAATTAGAGAATCCATCCTAAACATTCAGATGGGCTATTTGTGCTGGATCTGTAGTAGAGCCTTCTGAACTTGTATTGGTATAATCCGTCACAGATGGACACACTGTAACTTGACCCTAATTTAGTGATGTCACTTTCGAAACTGAAGGACAATAGCCAATCAACCAATCAACCAACCCCACCACATCTACATATAGAGATGGTCATTGCCCCTTCTTGCTCTCACCCACAAGTGTTGCATTTGCATGTTTTTAAATCTGAAATTCTTTTATCTGATCATAATCTGTTGTCACTGAACCTCTCTTTCAGTCTCACAACCCTGAACCCTACTGTGCTTTCATTATTAATTACATTCACTCCACCTTCAGCTCTTTGCCAGGTCATCATATTACCCTGGCAACATTCTCTTTCCTTCCCCATCTCGAGTTCAATGACAGTTCACTGTCCTCTTCTCTCAAGTCTCCCTTGTCCATTTACCCCATTGAAGATCTTCACCTGCCAAATCTCAGCCTTGGAATACTCTCACCATCCACTATATTTCTTCCTGCTTATATCTGCTGAATGAAGCTGGAGAAAATAATGAAACCTGGGTTCACTGACTGGGTCCACTACAAATTTATACTACATAATTTCAACTGGACTCTCACTGTAACAAGGTAATCCTTTTAAACCTTCTTAACCAATTGACAATCCCACTTAACCCAATGGCTTTTCCAAAACTTTTTATCCCTACTCAAATTTCCCAGAAGTTGCCTTCCTTCTACTCTTTCAGCTGAGAACTTTGCCTCATATTTAACTATAAACAATAAAATGAATCCTTTCCCTAAGAGCTCTCTGATCTCAATTCACTTCCCTGCCTTCTGCTACTATCTTGACCTTTATCCGTGTCACATGAAACGGTGGCCCTTCTTCTTGCCAAGATAATTCCCTCTATATGCTTAAGTGATCTCATTCTATCCTGTCTCCTCCAGCAGATATCACCACCCCCATCATCCCTACCCTCTTGCTTATCTTCAATCTCTTCCTTTCTGCTGATAGCCTTCCTAAAGTCTACAAATATACCTATCTCTCCCTTCTTTTTTTTGCTTTTTATTATTTTTTAAAATTATTTTATTTGTTTTCAGTGTTCTACAATCACTTTCATATATCTTAGATTTTTTCCTCTCCTTCTCCCTCCTTCCATCCTTCCTCCCCACTCCCTCCCCAAGATGGTGTGCCATCTTATATAGGTTCTACACATATGTTCCTATTAAATATATTTTTACCTTAGTCATGTTGAATAGAAGAATTAAAATGAATGGAAGAAACCATAAGACAAAACAAAACAAAACATAATTTACAAAAGTAAATGGTCTGCTTCATTCTGAGATCCATTTCCATAGTTCTTTCTCTGAATGTGGAAGTCATTTTGTCTCAAATGTCCAATGGGAATTTTTTAAGTCCTTGTTTGCTATGAAGGATTAAGTCTACCAGAAAAATGCCTCGCACACTGCGGTTGTTGCTGTGTATAAAGTTCTCCTGGTTCTGCTCCTTTCACTCAGCAGTCCTCCCAGGCCTCTCTGAAGTCTTCCTGTTCATCATTTCTCATAGCACAATAGTATTCCATTACATTAATATACCACAACTTGTTCAGCCATTCCCTAATTGATGGGCACCCCCTTAATTTCCAGTTTTTGGCCACCATAGAGGGAGCTGCTATAATATTTTTGTATCTCTTCCTTATTCTTAAAAAAACTTTGACTTATCCCTTCATCTCTACCAGCTATGGTCCTATATTTCTTCTCCTTTTTAGAACTAAATTCCTTGAAATTGTTGTAGACAATCAGTACCTCCATATCCTTTCCTCTTATTCTCTTACTTTCTGTAGCCTAGCTTCCAACCTCATCAGAATGTTCTCTCCCAAAGTTAATGTTGATCTTTTAATTGTCCAGTCTAAGGATCTTTTCTTAGATCTCATCCTTCTTGACTTCACTTCAGCTTCTGATACTCTGTACCACTCCCTTCTCCTTGATACGCTCTTCTCTCTAGGTTTTTGTGACCCTGCTCCCTCCTGGATCTTCTCCCATGTCTCAGAACACTCCTTCTCAATCTCCTTTTGTCAGAACACAAGAAGCCCCTTTGTACCTCTTCCACCCTGGGAACAGAGCTCAAATTTAATTAGTAAGAAAAAAGGCCAAAAAAGATGGGAAAAAAAACAACAAAAAAAGAAAGTTATTCTGGTGACAAGGAAGATCCAAAGCTGAACTGTTCATATCCCTACATGGGAAGATAATACTTGTAATTCTTTTTTTTTTCATTTTTTCTTTAATTTATTTGTTTTCAGTTTTCAACAATCACTTCCATAGGTTTTAAATTTTCTCCCCCTCCCTCCTACTCCCTCTCCAAGAAGGCACGCAATCTTATATGGGTTCTACACATACATTCTTATTAATCACATTTTCACATTGGTTATGTTGCAGAGAAGAATTAAAACAAATGGGAGAAACCATGAGAAAAATCAAACCAAACCAAAACATAACACAAGAGAAAATAGTGTGCTTCATTCTTCATTCCAATTCCATAATTCTTTCGCTGGATATGGATGGCATTTTGCCTAGAGTCTTTTGGAAATGTTTTAGGTCCTTGCATTGCTGTGAAGGATTAAGCCTATCATAAGCAATCCTCACACCCTGTGGTTGTTACTGTAACACTTGCAATTCTTAAAAATTACATCACTAATAATATAACTAGAAGGAATATACATAGACAGAGAGTATGAGTATAAGGTGAATTTGAGGGAGTGACATAAAAAATTAATTAAGAGATGAGAAAGAGGAGTACACTGGGTGCAGAAGGAAGGGAGAATTAGAATGTGGTAAGTTATTTCACATAAAGAGGTGTGAAAGACCTATTACAGAGGAGGGGAAGATGGGAGGGTGGGTGATGGGCAACACTTAAACTGTACTCTCATCAGAATTGGCTCAAAGAGGGAATACATACACTATCAGCTGAATTAAAGAATCTATCTTTCCTGACCAGGAAGCTGGAGGGGAGGAGATTAAGTAAATGGTAGGGGGGTGGGGAGGGACTGACAGAAAGAAGTACAGATTGAGGGAGGTGGTAGACAGAAGCAAAACACTGGTGAGGAGGGAAAGAGTGAAAGGAGAGAGAGGACAAATAGTAGGAAAAATAGAATGGAGGGAAATACATAGTATTCATAACTGTGAATGTGAAGGAGATGAACTCTCCCATGAAACAGAAATGGATAGCATGGTGGATCAAAAGCCAGAATCTTAGAATATGCTGTTTACTAGAAGCACATTTGAAGCAGAGAGACACACAGAGTAAAGGCTAAGAGGCTGGAGCAGAATCTATTATACATTGATAGGAGTTAAAAAAAAAAACAAGCTGAAGTGGAAATACTGATCTCAGACAAAGCAAAGGCAAAAATATACCTAATTAAAAGAGATAAGGAAGGAAATTACATGTTGCATATAAAATAGATAATTTTGGTTACATTAAATTAAAAAACTTTTGGACAAACAAAACCAATGCAATCAAGATTAGAAGGAAAGCAGGAAGTGGGGAAGCAGTCTTTACAGCAAGTGTCTCTGATAAAGACCTCATTTATCAAATATACAGACAACTGAATCAAATTTATAAGAATACAACCCATTTCCCAATTGATAAATAGTCAAAGAATATGAACAAGCAGTTTTCAGAGAAAGAAATCAAAACTATTTATAGTCATATGAAGAAGTGCTCTGATTCAGTTTTGATTAGGGAAATACAAATTAAAACAACTCTGAAGTACCACCTCATACCTATCAGAGTGGCTAGTATGACAAAAAAAGGAAAATGATAAATGTTGGAGGGGATATGGGGAAATGAAAAACTAATACACTGTTGGTGAAGTTGTGAACTGATTCAACCATTCCAGAGAACAATTTGGAACTATGCCCAAAAGGCAAGCAAACTGAGCAAACTCTTTGATCCAGCAATACCACTATTAGGTCTGAATTCCAAAGAGATCTTTAAAGAACACAAAAGGACCTATATGAGCAAAAATATTTATAGCAGCCCTTTTTGGGGTAGCCAAATATTAGAAACTGAGATGCCCATCAATTGGGGAATGGTGAAACAAGTTGTGATATATGAATTTAATGGAATACTATTGTGCAATAAGAAATGATGAGCAGGCAGTGTTTCAGAAAAACCTGGAAAGATTTGTAAGTACTGATTCGAAGTGAAATGAGCAGAACGAGAAAAACACTGTACACAAAATCAGCAACATTGTGTGATGATCATCTATGAATGACTTAGTTTTCTCAGTAATACAATGATGCAAGACAATTACAAAAGACTCATGATGGACAATTCTATCTACATCCAGATAAAGCACTGCTGAAATCTGAATGCAGATTGAAGAATACTTTTTCACTTATTTTACTTTTTTCCTGTTTTTTCCTTTTTGATCTGTTTCACAACTGTAACTAATATGAAAATATATTTTTCATAATTACACATATGTAACCTGTATCATATTGTCAACCATCTTAGGAAGAGAGGAGGGGAGGGAGGACGGTAGAAAAATTTGGTACTCAAAATTGTCCTAACATATAACTGGAAAAATACTATTAAAAAAGAAAGGAAGAAATGCATTTCAAGCAACTCAAATCAACACCTGAAATACATTTCCACTCATTATAACCCATGTCAGTCAAGTCAGTAAAGTAATGAATGGTTATTTAAACACATACACACAAATAAATAAATAGGAATAATACTCCCCAGGAATTACTTAAATTGTCACTTGGTTTTGTGTATTTGCTGCCAGAATTCAAAGGAAAGAACTAGTATTATCTATCCTGAGAGGAATAACTA
Organism: Potorous gilbertii; assembly: GCA_028658325.1. Lineage (NCBI taxonomy): Eukaryota > Metazoa > Chordata > Mammalia > Diprotodontia > Potoroidae > Potorous > Potorous gilbertii. The sequence goes on along the minus strand of CM053772.1, from coordinate 123,094,810 downwards.
AGAAGGAGGAAATCAGAGGTCAGTTCTGCTTAGAACTGAGGAGCCAGATAATTCTGGCCTCAAGGGCTTAGGTGTGAACACCATTGTGAATTGCAGCCCATCACCTCGCAAAAAGCACAAAGGTGGGAACTCAGCTCTAGAGCAGAGAATGAAAAACTATTCAAGCCCAGGAATTCTCACCTTTTGTGGGTGGAGTAAAGGGAGGGGCTCTCCAAAGGAAGGGATAGAAAAGGACTCCAGAAACTCAATCCTAGTATCTTTTACTGCCAGAGCTCTAGGGAAAGAGCCAGCATTATCTCTCCTGAGAGGAGTGTCTGAGAAGGAAGGTCTCAAAAGCCTAGATATGTGGATGCCAAAGATTCAGTTGCAAAACTCCAGGCCTATTTCACTTACTCCATCTGCCTGGGCTACTTCACAGACACAGTGACTATCAAAGTGGCCATAGCTTTTGCACAGGGTGTCTTATCCAGTGGAGGGAGGGAAGCCAGGAAACATTAACCTGCCCAGAGTGCAGAGGAATCACCAGGTACAGCAGTGATTTGGTGACAAACAAGAAGGTGCAGAATCTGTCCCTCACTGACAAAATGCTCAGACCTCATCTCCTGCAGACCATCATGGGCCTGGACACCAGCGATCAACATGGAGAAAAGAATCTCTTCTGTGAGGAAGACCACAGAACCCTCTGTGATTCCTGTTCATTGGCCCCAGAGCACAAGGATCACCAGGTCCTTCCCTTGGAAAAGGCTGCTGCCAAGTGCAAGGAGAAACTCTGGGAGACATAAAGTATCTTTTTTTTTTTTTGGAAGGGGGAAGGCAAGGCAATTGGGGTTAGATGACTTGCCCAAAGTCACACAGCTAGTAAACACAGAGAATCTTAAAAAGGAAACTAATAATTTCAAATTGCAATGAACAAACACATTAAAAATCTTGAAAACTATTTAAAAATGGCTTTTGATAACCCGTATCATGTTGCTTGCTCTCTCTGGGAGGGGAGAGGGATGGGAAGGAAGGATAGAATTTGGAATTCAAAACTTGAAAAGAAAACTACAAATGTTAAAATTTATATGTAATTGGGGGAAAATAAAATTTAAAAAAGAAATAATCAGAACACAAACAAATGGAAAAATACAAAATCCCTGTTCTTCAATCTACTGAGTTTCCATCACCTACTTTTTCATTTCCTCTCCATAATACATATAAAGATCATTTTTCCTTGATTTTACCGTTACTCAGAACTTCTCTCCTTCCATGTTGATCATAATCTTTTATCATTCCATCTTTATGACTCCTGATTCTTGATCCTAAATCTCCCGCTTTACTTTTCTTGATTCTACCATCCCTGCCAATATCTTCCAATATCTTTCTCTCCACTCATTAAACTAATTATCTTGAGAGTACCTTCCCTTTATCTCCTCTCATTCTCTTCTAAACCAATGTTTTCTGAAGTCATCATTCAACTGAAATTGCTCTCTCCAGCGTTACCCATGATCTCTCAATGGACAAATGTCCATTGGACCAATGCCAATGGGCAGCTAAGGTGACACAGTGGACAAAGTGCTGACCTGGAGTTAGGGAGAGTCATCTTCTGGTCTCAAACTAGCTATATGATCCTGAGCAAGTCATTTAACCCTGTTTGCCTCAGTTTCCTCATCTGTAAAATGATCTAGAGAAGAAAATGACAAATCACTCCAGTATCTTTGCCAAGAAAACCCCAAATGGGGTCACAGAGAGTCAAATATGTGTTAGCTCCTTTTTCACTCTCTAATTCCCTTGATGATCTTAGCTCTCATAAGTCCAGTTATCCTCTATATACAGATGATTTCCAGTTCTCTAGCTATAGTTATGCATCTACAACTGCCTTTTGGACATCTCAAACTGATGTCCCGTAGTCATCTTAGTATCAACACATCCAAGAAAGAACTCATCATATTTCTTCCCAGGTCCCTGCCCTCTTCCCAAATTTATTTTTACTTTCTGCCACCATCTTCTCAGTTACCCAGGCTTACAAATTTAGTGTCATTCTTGACTTATCTCAGAGATCCTATCTGTGGCTAAATTTGGTCGTTTCTACATCCATAGTTCTCACATATATCCTCTTCTCACACAGCCACCGGCCTTCATCGCTTCTCTCTTTGTTTACTACAACAAGTCTTCTCATTAGTCTCCAGGGTTCAAATCTCTTTCTTCTCCATCTCATTCTTCATTTAGCTGTCAAAATGTTTTTTTCTAAAGCATAAGTCTGATCATGTCACCCTCTCTTATTTAATAAACTCCAGTGGCTCTCTATTATCACCAAGATCAAATATAAAGTCCTCTATTTGGCATTTAAAGTCCATTTACAACCTGGCCTTTCTGACCTTTCCAGATAAATGGGCTTACTTACTGTTCCTCACACATCAAATTCCAACTCTGTTGTTGTGCTGGGGCTAACTACTACCAGCTAGACAATTGATTGCTAAATTTTCAACGTGGCCATTTACACCTTGGAAATCAGCAAATACTACAAATCAGGGCTGGATTTATTGTTTCGTTGATTGTTACTCCAGACTTAAGAAAGTGATAGAGAAAATGTTAATGCAGATTAAACTTAAAAGTTCATTGTGGGAACATTTCTGCCCCCAGCCAGCTGTTATAAACACTTAACATTCCTTTGCTATAGTTGTCCTTCATGCCTGGAATACCATCTCTGTTCGTAACTGCTTCTTAGCTTCCCTGATTTCCTTCCTCAACTTATGTCATTTTCTGTAGGAGACCTTTCTCTGTCCCTCCATCTGCTAGTCAATTGCCTTTCCCTCTGCGATTACATTCAATCCACTTTAAATATATCAAGTATATATGTACATATATACATAATTATTTACATTTTGTTTCCATATTGTTTTCTCCATTAGAATGTAAGTTCTTTGAGGAAAGGGAATGGTTTTTTGTTTTGCCTTTCTTTGTACCCTGAGTGCTTATCATAGTGCCTAGATCATAGTACATCCTTAATAAATGCTAGAGTTTCTGAGATACCACATCACACCTATCAGATTGGCTAACATGACAAAAGAGGAAGATGATAAATGTTGGAGAAGATGTGGGAGAGTTGGAACACTAATTCACTGTTGGTGGAGTTGTGAACTGATCCAACCATTCTGGAGAGCAA
>CM053772.1:123071461-123091165 GCA_028658325.1 Potorous gilbertii | reverse complement strand
ACTTACATAAACAGATGCTGAGTGAAAGGAGCAGAACCAGGAGAGCTTTGCACATAATAACAACCACAATGTGGGAGGAATTTTTCTAGTAAACAGGATTTAAAAAATTCCCAATGGACTCGAGGACTGCCTTCCACATCCAGAGAAAGAACTATGGAATTGAATCACTGAATGAAGCAGACCATTTTCTCTTGTGTTGGGTTTTGTTTTGTTTTATGGTTTCTCCCATTCATTTTAATTCTTCTATGCAACATGACTAAGGTGAAAATGTACTAAATAAGAATGTATGTGTAGAACCTTAAGATTGCATGCTGTCTTGGAGAAGGAGTGGGGAGGGAATGGGGAAGGAGGGAGAGAAAGGGGAAATAATCCAAGATATATTGAAGTGATTGTAGAAAACTGAAAACAAAAAAAATTATTTTTTAAAAAAGTTATGTACGATCCTTTTTCTGACCTTTATATTTGGAAATGTTCATATTTTTGTTCATTTTCTAATTCATAATTAACTATTTTAAAAAATGTAATAAATAAATAAATAAATGCTAGAGTTCAAATTCAGCCACAGACACTTACTAGCTGTGTGATGCTGGGGGAGTCACTGAACCCTGTTTGCCTTAGTTTCCTGATCTGTAAAATAAGCTGGAGAAGAAAATAGCCAATCATTTCAGTATCTTTGCCAAGAAAATTCCAAATGAGGTCATAGAAAGTCAGACATAACTGATAAACAATTGAACAACAAATAAATACTCATTGAATGACTGACTTATAAAGTGATAGAGTATGAAGAAAGCTGAATCAACAATATATGCATTGCCTGTAATTATGTAAATAATTACAATACTAATGTAGCGGAGAGTTCAGGTAAATCCTCCTCCCCTCCTCCCCTCCTCCACCCCCAGCTCATTCACAAGGGATTACCAAGGATTCTCTATACGCAGTCCTCAGTGTCCCCCAAGGCCCTATTCTGAATCTCCTTTCCTTTCCCTATCATTTTACTTGGTGATCTCATCAGGTCCCATGGGTTCTATTATCATCTCTATGCAGATGATACCCAGACCTGAAAAAAACGCCCAACACTTAAAAATCCGTGTAACTCCAGGGAGAATCCCACAAACAGCAAAGAGTTGGGGCTAGAGAGAAATACTCAAATGTCAAGAGGCAGACAAGACAGAGTCCTGCAGGTAGTTACATTATGGAAACTGAAGAGAGTGAAGCAAAGAGTTGAGGGACAGAGAGGGAGCCTTAATGAGAGAAAAACAATAGAGTGCTGGATCTAAGAGTGAGACCAGTGTAGTAGGGAACCATGTGTGCTCTGAATACTGATCAGACAAAGAACTACCTTTTTTTAGCTCCTGCATAATTTCCCCTAGGAATTCTAATTATCTAGTGGGAAAGCTATGTTTTCCTTTGAGACTTTCCTTGCAGACATTTATGAGTTATTCTCTTTTTCTGGGTCAAGTAGCAAAAAGGCAAAATTAGACTAGATGTCAGGGGGTAAAAAATCCCAACAACCGTTATGATGGTGGTGGTGGTGTTGGCTGCTAGGTGGCACAGAGGGTAGAGCACTGACCTAGAATCAGGAAGACTCATTTTCCTGAGTTCAAATGTGATTTCAGACATTTACTAGTTACCTGGGCAAGTCATTCAACCCTATTTTCCTCAATTCCTCACCTGAAAATTAGCTGGAGAAGGAAATGACAAACCACTCTAATGGTTTTCCAGGAAGAAAAAAATCTCAACAGTTAGGGTTATACCAAAGTATAATGGGTTGCCTCAAAAAGTTCCCTCTTCTTGGAAGTCTTCAACCTGGATGACCACTCATTGGGTATGTTATAGTGGGGATTCCTTTTGGCTTTGGGTTTGATTCGATGGATGCTGAGGTCCTTTCTAGATCTTGAATACAGTGATTTGATGAAATAAAAGAAAAGGAAAAAGTTACAGAAGAAAGAAGCCTTCAAAAGAAAAATGCAGAGAAACTAACAGAAAAACTGAAGAAATTAATTAGCAAAAAAAGAAGCCTTATTATGTAAATTACATATTACATATTTTATGTAATATTACAGATTACAAATTTGCATATTACTATGTAAAATATTATAGGGTAAGTGGAGAATATCAGAAAGGAAAGATTGACTACAAAAACAATTATGCCCCTAGAAGAAAGAATGGACATATCTCCATGAACTTCCAGAATGGTTTAATAAGAGATAAAAGATCAAAGATTTAGAGCTGAAAGGAATTGTAGAGATATCTACAACTGAGTAAGAAAACTGAAGTTCAGAGAAGTTAAGAGGTCATCCAGGTAAGGGTAGCTGGTGGATAGCTCATTGGTTCATGGAGTCAAGAGGACCTGAGTTCAAATTTCACCTCAGACATTTGCTAGCTGCGTGACCCTTGGCAATTCACTTAACCCCAATTACCTAAAAAAAAGTCATACTTGTAGTAGGCAGCAGAGTGAAAGGTCCTTCAAAACTCGCCTACCTTGGAACCCTTGGAGTTTAGCATAGTGCTTGGCTCTTAGTAAACACTTACTATAGCTAGGTCCTGATTAGTTCAAATAAGGAATCCCCTGACTTGGTCATATGCATTCAAATGGACTCTACTTGAAGTTATAGCTATATGAAATATAGTTTATATAGAAAGAGTTATATGAAAAATATGAAAATGGTTCTAGTCTAATAGACATATGCTGTATAAATTCAAAAACTTGGACCACATTAGAGGATTAATTATTCACACTAATGGGACCAAGGTGTAAATGATTGTTGATCAATTGCCTAATTGCTTAAGAAGCAAGACAGCCTTGAGAAAAGAAATTGAATTCTCAATAGATCTGATATTGACAACAAGTGGGAGGATGGGCAATGGTGGCTTCTCTGTTGGACCTTGATAGAATATAATTTGAGAAGCATGTTACTGGCATATAGCTGTGATTCTTTATGATTCTGAGAAATACAGGAGATCATTGTCTTCAAAAATCTGGATTCTACTCTTGACTTCAATCCCTAGAGAGATGTTGCTTTTATACTCATCTTGGTTTCTAGTGAAATATTTGTACCCACCACAGATCTGCCAGGGTCTGAAGAAGCCAAAAGTGTTCTGTGCAGATAGGCAGATAGTATGTGGTTTGAACTGATTGATCCAAATCTCAATAATAGCTAATATTTATATAGTACCAGGCAGTGTGCCAAGTACTTTAGTATCACCACATTAGATCCTTACAACAGCTGGGTGTTGTTCTCATCCCCATTTTACATATGAGGAAACTGAGGCAGACACAGGTTAAGTGACTTGCCAACTAATACATAGCTATTTAGTATCAGAGGCTGCATTTGAACTCCTCTTCCTGACTCCAGGCACTCTATCCTCTTATCTCTGTATGTTTGATAAGGACCAGTGTAATTCCATTTATCTTCCCCTTTATCCTTTGCTTTTTTGGTTATAAAAGGAAATTTGGCTATTCTAAAGGTTGACGAATACAATTCATTATATACATCAAAATTTCAAACCTTTAAAACTTAGAAGAAAAACCATGAACAGAGTGGGCAAACCAGTTCTTTGGAAGCTGAGTAACAAATAAAAATCCTGCTGTAAAAGGGATACATTATCATTAATAGCATTTATACTTTTAATGCAAAACAATACTAGTTAATAATAGCTCACTTTAATACGGCAAATTGTGATACAATACAATAATATAAACTATTTACTTCAAAAGATATAATTATAAGTACCTAAACAATAGTAAATTAGTATACAATTATTTGATACTTATATTTATATATAATCTATTACACTATATTAACATGATTAATAATGAATACCCTAACATATGAGAGGCCTAATCTCTCCTCTGCTTCCCCTTATTTGCACCATCTCAGTTCTGGAGAGGGATTTAAGTTCATACTCTAGCACAGTTCCCATAGAGCAGTCCCAGTTCCAAGTCTAAAAGCCGCCTTGGACTTGAATCCCAAGCACCTTGGTCTCTCAGGGCTTCCATGTTAGGCTGGCTGGTGGCAGCATCCCACCTGTACTCCTGGCTCCAAGGGCATCATGGCTTGAACTCCCAGGTCCTGCAAGAATCACTTCTGGCCCCTAAAACCAAGGAGGGGAAACAACACAAAAGAGAAACAAGCACACCCACACCCATTTCCTGTAGCCAGAGTAAGAAAAGGGAGAAGGAGAAGAAAGTCTTTCCCCTCTCAGCATTCTAGTTCATGGCATTTACACAGTGGGTATACTGTGATCTTCACCTCTGGAAACAGCAGATAAGAGTGGCCAATGAAGAGGCAGTAAGAAAAGAGGCAACTGAGCTCAGTCTTACCACCCACACCCATGTGGTAGCCAAGGAAGAGGCCTTGAGATTAGGCAATCTGGACATACTCAAAAGGCCCCTAAAGGACTTCTCCATGTTAGGCAAAAAGAGCGTTCCCAGACACGTCCAGGGTTGCCTCAATAAGTTCTGACCTATATGCCTACTCTCCTATCTATACAAAATCTTTAAGAGAGTCACCTATACAGGAACAGAGGACATCCCTGATGAGTATATTGGTAGGGAAGAAGTAGGACTTCATATGCAATGTTCAGCTATAAGAGGAGGACTTTTGCAAAAGCTGAACATCTTCAGGAGCTAAAAGACAGAAACATCAATAAGTAAAGAGGAAAGGCTTCAGATATAAAATACACATTCTATACTGGAGAAAGGGGGAGGTTTGAATACCATAATTCCATCTGAAGAAGTCAATAAAATAATGAACCTGTCTCTAGAACATCATGGGTACCTTCATATCTTCCTGATTTATCTACATAAGATACCAGAAGCTGTAGTGAGGAGAAAATGACTGAACTGAAAGTAATCACCCTGCAGGCTGCCAACCTTAGGCTCCTTGGCCCCTTACACCTCCAGGGTGTTTGCTACATGCCAAAGAATTCTGGGGGGAGATGTGGCAGCCAGAAATCCTTTGGCATGCCTTCAGGCTGTAAGCACCCACGGGCCACAGGCTGTGCAGGACTGCCCTAAGGCAATATGAAATTGCTTTTGAAGGAAAGGGATTTGTGAGTCAGGGAGAATCTGTTGAAAAGAGAGGCAAAACTTCCATCTTCTGCCTAGAGGTGACCTTGAAGAACCTTTAAGTTAAGGCTCTGAGAGAGTCAAAGGGAAGATGCTTCCACTAATGCTAAGGAGAGTGAAGTACCACCTGGCCAACCTTGTGACCTAGGGTAGAAAAAGGATTGCAGCTTCCCCTTGAAGACAGAGCACAGGAGACCAAAGGGTCAATCTATTCAGCAGATATGTGGAGAAAGGAGCCTAGCAGCCAAGAAACTTTCCTGGCCTAGCCTGGAGCATCTGTCCACCTTTGTGTGACTTGTTCAATCCAGTTTAGCAAGAGATTGGTGATGCAGCTAAGACATCACAGACTGGGAGGGGCAAACCCAAAAGAATCATCAACGAGGTAGAGAAGCCATGCTCCACGAAGAGCCATCTCAGGTGAACAGTATAGTGACTGGTAGGAAACTTGTTGAGGACCCTCTGGAGAGAGGGAAAAGGACACAGAAGGTCTGTAATTCCAGAATTAAGTTTCTTTGGCCATGTGTTTCCTCCTCCAGTATTAACTGCATTAGGTTTCCAACATCCTTGAAGTCAGGTTTGTTCAATAATATACCTAAAGACACATATGTGGTGAAAGATTCTCTAGAAGACTTTTAAGACTTTGTCTTAAAAGGGGGAGATGTGGTAGAAACAGTATTTTCTAAAGGCCCCGTCACATAAGTGGAGTTAACTTTTTAAGGACCTACTTATGATTAGTTCTTCCTTTAAAAGTATTTTATATAAATATTTTAAATCACCTTTAAGACTTAACTGATTTACGGTACTAAGACCTGAGTCATTAATGTAGCTTCTTGGTGCCTGAGACATAAGGTATCACTAGCTCTCCCTCAAGCTTGACCAAAGCTTCAGCATGGCCAACATAGAGGCAGGAAATTGGTGCTTTATCCTTGTATTTTTTACATGTTCTGGCTAAGAAAACCTCTTTTTGTTAGTTGTTAGTTGTTATATGTATGACTCGTATAGTTCAGTTTTAAACCTGAAGCATCAGACTGGTCTGAGTTAGGCCCAGCCAACAAAGCATTGTCACTTTCCACTCAGAGTGCCCATCATTTTTACTCCAGCATTCAGTTCCTCTCTGTTATCAAGAATCATAATAAAATCTCCCTTTGTTGGTTCCTCCATCTTTTGAAGCATGAAATTACCATGAAGACAAGTTAAGAAGTTACTAGTTACTCTGCTTTCTCCAGAGAGAAAGCTCTAGCCGATGTCTACATAACCAAAGTTCTCTATCACTATTACGCCATACCTCTGTGGCAAAGTTGTGGTCTGTGGTATGTAGCCCCAAGCTCCAGGTTTACAGAGATTAGGTTTAATCTTTGGGGTTTTCACTCAAAAATAAAATCTCTTTGGCTTGTTTTGTCTTTACCCAGAATTACCTGTGGGAACTTCAGAATTTAGCTTGAATATTTTCTGGTGAGGTTACTACAGATGTGGGTAAAAGGGTTCTCAGGTTCCATGCCAGTACTAAAGGTAACAATGATATTGGATACTGGACAACCTTTAAATCACCCCCTAGAAAATGCAGAAAACACATAAAGTATTCAAAACATATGTAAAAAGTCAACACAATTTTAATTTCTCTCTAGTGCTTATGACTACCTCCCTTGGTTTGACTACCCTTAGGAGAAAGAACTTGAACTCTGTGAGATGACCAACTTTGATAGACTTAGCTCTTCTTAGCAATGAAATGATCTAAGACACTTCCAAAAGACTCATGATGAAAAATGCTGTCCACATCCAGAGAAATAACTATGGAGTCTGAATGCAGATTGAAGCAGACTGTTTTCTTTTTTTTCTTTCTCATGGTTTTTCCCTTTTGATCTGATTCTTCTTTCACAAAATGACTAATGTGGAAATAAGTTTAATATGATTGTACATATCAGATTGCATGTCTTCTTGGGGAGGGGAAAGGAGAGGGAAAGAGAAAAAAAATTTGGAACTCAAGATTTGATAAAAGTGAATGTTGAAAATTAACTTTACATGTAATTGGAAAAAATAAAATACTATTAAGTCGGGGAGGGGAAGAAGAGAGCACTTGAGGTAACTAGATAGGTACACACACACACACACACACACACACACACACACACACACATACACACCTTTTCACATTCGGGCTATATCAATCAACCAATCAATAAACATTTATTAAGCACCTACTACATGCCAAGCACTGTGTTAAGTACTGGGATTCAAAAAGAGGCAAAAGACGTCCCCTGGTCTCCAGGAGTTTACAGTCTGATAGGGAAGACAACATGTGAACAAATAGATACAAAGCAAGCTATATACAGGATAAACAGGATATAATTAACAGAGGGAAAGGCATTGGAATTAACAGGGTTTAAAGTTGGAGGAGAGGGCAAATTGCAGGGGTTTTGCTCTTTCATCTTGAGAGTTAAGTCCAGGAATTATATTTTGTGAATTTCTTCCTCAGAAACGGACATTTTAGGAATTCTACCTTCATTTGCTGGAAGGCTGGGTCCCCAAACTCTGCAGGAACTTGATGCTATTTAGGAAATCCTCCTGCCTCCATCCAGGGGCCCCCAAAACTTGGCTGCATCTCTGTTCTCCTGGGGCCATATGTTTGAATTCGGAACCTTGGCCCGCTTCTGGAGTTGCTTCTCCATGTCTAGATCCAGGAACTTGGGATCCAGGTGCTCTCATTCTACAATTTTTCTTGAACTTGCTGCGTTTTGCTTTCCTCAGTGAGTGGGGACTGGAAAAGAGAATCAGTAATATCGCAGACAATCTGAAAGTGATTTTAAAGTAGTAGTCTCCAAACACTACATAATGATACCCTGCTTTGCTTTCTTTTTTTAATACAAAAAACAAAACCAAAAAAATCTGTCCTTACTTTCCATAATATAATCTACTCAAATGACTTTAGCTCATATTTTATTCAAATAAAACTAAAAATTTTTTCTTTAATACATAAACCCTAATCATACAATAGAATATAGCATATATAGATATTTATTGATTAAATCATTTATGATTTTCATATTTGTAACATAGAAATAAAAATTAGTGTGTCAGAGTGGTTAGAAAACTTGTCTCAGTGTCAAGAAGAATGACTGAATGAATGAATTGATGAAAAAGCAGTAAATGAGTGCTTAATATGTGCCAAGCACTGTGCTGAGTTCTGGGGATTCTAATGGAGAAGTGAAGATATTCCTGCTCTCTAACAGGGAAGGGGAAAGAGTATTTTGGTTTAGAAAATTACGTTGATGGTTAAGCGGGGCAAGGCATAGGAGAGCAAATGAACAAACCCTTTCCAGGAGCAACGACAGTTGATTTGATTATGGTTTCAGAACTGGAAAGGGGTAAGGGGAGACGGAAAGGAGATAAATGGAGAAAGGAGAAGGTATGTGTAGCAACAAGGTGGATGGTGGAGTGAAATGAAGTTAGCTGGACTTAGATATACTAGGCAATAACTAATCAGGATGGTGGAGTTCTGGGGCAGGCATTCTGCTGGTGAAAGAAAGGTTAAGACTTTCTTTCATCTCATGATTTCTGGTCCATTCAAATGACTAGAGGACTGTTGAAAAGACATCCAGGAAAGAACTGGGTTTAAATTCTACCTTCCATACATATTGGCTGTGTGACTCTGGGCAGATCACACACTTAAGTGTGTGAAATGGAACCTCCAAGTTTTTGATTTTCATTTCTCTCGTATAAATTATTTGGATTAATGATTGGTGATTTTTTTTCATATGACAATAGATAACTTAGACTTCTCTTTGAAATTGCCAGTTCATGTACTTTGACTATCAGCTGGGGAATGACTCATTATTTTAAATTTGAATCAGCTCTTTATACATCTTGGAAATGATATACTTATCAGAGAACCTTGTTTCAAAAACTTGTGTCCAGTTAACTGTTTCCTTTCCATTTTTAGTGGAATTGGATTTGCTTGTGCAAAACCATTTAAATTTCATACAGTCAAAATTACCCATTTAAGCTTCTATGGTGCTCTCTTAACACTTCCTTAGCCATGAAGTTTTCTCCATCCATAGATCTGAAAAGGAATTTCTTCCTTGATTCTCTAATTTGTTTATGATATAATCTTTTATATATAGGTCATGTGTACATTTGGAGTGAACCTTGGTATGTGGTACGAGGTATTGATTTAAACTTAATTTCTGCCAGATAGTTCAAATTTCCCAGAAGTTTTTGTCATATAAGTTCTTACCTCAATAGCTGGAGTCTTTGGGTTTATCAAATTCTGGCCAACTAGGGTTTTTTGCTTTGATATATTATGTACCTAATCTATTTCACTGCCTATTTTTAAAGCAATAACAAATATTTTGATTATTAAAATTTTGTAGTATAGTTTATTATTTTGATTAATAAAGTTTTGTAGTATACTTTGTGATCTAGTCCCCTTTCCTTTCCAACTGTCCTCCCCCCTACCCCATTATTGAGCATTAAGATGAATTTCAGGGTTTTTTCCCTCCAGATATATAAAGTAATCCTTTGGTATTTTTGTTGACACTAAGTAATTCATTTAGTTAGCACTTTCATTTTTAATAAAATTGAGCCAGCAATTTATGAGCAATTAATATATTTCTAATTATTTAGGTCTTTATTTCTATAAAATATTTTCTAACTGTATGATTCATAAAGTTATTAAGTGAAGTCATGCTAAGTAGACTCCTAAGTGTTTTATACATTCTACAGTTACTTTAAATGGAATATCTGTTTCTATCTCAATACTGGATTTAATTGATATAATACAGAAATGCTAATGCTGCATGTATATTTTTTTTTATTTTTGGACTAAAGACTTTTAAAAACAGATTTTAAATTATTGTGAAGATATTGGCATTTGCAATCCTGGATTACAGTAAAATTGCAAATATCTCTTAAACTTGTAAAATAGTTTTAATTTCTTTTCTTAGGCAGAAGTCAGATAACAAAGGCTCTAATTTTTATTTGTAATATTTATTATTTACATAATCTTTTAAAAACACTTAATCTTATTTTCATTTATGAAGTTTTAAAATCCCATTAATTTTTGAATATATTCCTCCTTTTCCTAGCAAGCCAGGTGTCCCTGTGACAAAGATTGAAAAAGGAAAGAGAAACAAATAACTTCACCAAACCTACAATTTGATTTTCATATCATATAGTATCAATAAGTCCTTCCCCACAGTAATTATGAATACATTTAATATGTCTCTTTTTTGTCACTTTAAATTTTATCACTGTTTTGTTTTTACATTACATATACTGCAGATTATTCCCACTTTGTGATAGGCCTCTTTTAACGAGGTGAAACTATAGTTAATCCTCAATATTCTCCCATTTAACTTAGCTAACTTCAAGTATTCTGGTGATTTTATGAGTAACCTCATTGTCACTTTCAGGTTGGCAACCAAGCAATTTGAGGTTAAGTTCAGTAGAGAAAAAAATAATTGTGCCACTCACAGTTTCCAAGTTTGAAGGGTGGTTTGGCATAATGGTCCAGCTGGATAGAGATGTAAAGGTTGCTGATCTCATCAATTGGAGCCACAAGGTTAAACCTCATTTTGACTCTGCTATATTCCCATAGTCTGAGAACTTAAGGATCTCAAATGGTACACAAAGCACAGTTTGCTAATGGATTATATCAAGCTGGTGTGTTCATCATGCCACCTGCCAGCTGCAAAGAAAAGAGTGTCAGACCATGCCAGTTTAGGCATCTTCCAACAGCAACAATGCAAATCCCTGCAACCCCTCCCTTGGTTTCCAGAGGTCATCAAGGTTGAGAGATTTACAGGAGTATAGTATATAGTACAATGCCCTCGTATCACTATCTGATACAGTGGGAAAGTAAGATTCAGGTTGAAAAATATTTTCATTTCAATAACTTCATTTACTGTAGAATATTTATGGCACTGTAGTTTTCGTGTATAATGAAAAATGAATGCTGTCTGAAAACACTATTGTTTTTTTAATTGGGAGGTAAGTACAAAAGGGCACAGAACTCCAGGCAATTACTAGCAAGAAAAAATGCTTTCCATGTTACCAATTTTATTTTGTGTACTGCATTTTATGGATATTATGCATATTTCATGGTTACTTTGTTGGGAAAAGAAAAATAATACCAGAATTAATGTTTTGTCAAAAAGTATTATACACAGAAAAGTATATTTTCAGCAATATCTAATGAAGAATTATAGTTTTTGGTGGCTGCAGGAAGCTAATGCCCTATTTTCCATAGGTTCAATATATCAACATATGCTTTTGTGCCATTTTTCTAGGAACAACACTCCTACAAAAATTGAGGTTTGATTGTCACTTATGTATATTTATTTGCTAATTTTCTTCCTTATTAGATTGTGAGTCCTCAAGGACTACTTTTTTTCTTTTTTTTTATCTTTAGTCCTTAGCACAGTGCCAGGCACCTAGTTGGCATCTAATAAATATGTATTGACTGACTGGTGGATTCTTCCTGCAATTAAGTTGTTTAAATTGTCTATTTCTTGTTCTAGTAATCTATTTTATATTTTTCTGAATAATTTTTCCTTTTCATTTGTTTTTGCTATGATTTCATTTTTTTAAATAACACTTGGTTTTATTAATTCTTTTTTATTTATTACTGCTTTCAACTTTGTAAATCTCTTCTTTAATTTTCAAGATTTCTACTTTGGTGTTTGGGATTTTTTAATTTGTTGGTTTTTTAGTTTCATGCACAATTTTTTGATCTGTAATTTCTCTTTTTTTGTTGATCAATATATATTTGTGTGTGTGCATGTGTGTGTGTGTGTATATATATATATATATATATATGTAATATTTTATATACACCTGTATATGTTTTCTGTAAAGATTGCTTTGGCTTCATCCCAAAAATTTTGGTATGTTTTCTCATTTTCGTCATTATAATGAAATTAGTTGGTTTTTTCCTATAATTTGCTCTCTGATCCACCATTCTTTGGAATGAAATTATTTATTTTCCAGCTGATTTCTTGGTCCTTTATTGAATATAAATTTTATTGAATTGTGGTCAGTAAAGGATAATGAATTGCTCTATTTGTTTGTGAAGTTTTTATTCTTTCTAGTAAATGGTTAATTTTTGTAAAGATATGCACAGTTGAAAAAATATGTATACTCTTTTCTATTCCTTTTCAATAATCTCCAGAGGTCCATCATATCTAACTTCTCTAAAATTCTATTCAAGTCCTTCCTTGTTTATTGTTTGGTTAATTTGTCTGGGTCCAAAAATTTTATATTGAGATACCCCTGTTATTATGATTTTGTTAATTTTCCCTCTAACTTGTTTAATTTTTCCTTTAAGTATTTCAATATTATTCTATTAGAGGCATTTATGTTAACTAAAAATTGTCTATGCTACTTTTCCACAAAATGTACTTTTCCTATTTACATCTTTTAGGTTAAGTCTATTTTTTCCTGTCCCCTTTTCTGGAATCATAATTGCTACTATTTATCTCTCTTGAGTTCAGCCTGACATACAGTTGATTTTCACCCAATCCCATATTTTAATTCTATATGCATTTTTATACATATTTTGTATGCCACTTTCTAATCCATTCTGCTATCCTCTTCCATTTTATGGATGGGTTAATTGTATTTACAGTTATGATTGTTAATTGTAAATTTCCTCCCATTTTCTCTT
Organism: Potorous gilbertii; assembly: GCA_028658325.1. Classification (NCBI taxonomy): domain Eukaryota; kingdom Metazoa; phylum Chordata; class Mammalia; order Diprotodontia; family Potoroidae; genus Potorous; species Potorous gilbertii. Next base: position 123,078,434 of record CM053772.1, on the reverse strand, counting down.
GTGCTTTTTCTTTTTCTTGTTTCTGGTGCCCTTTATGTCACAAGCTCTTACTTTTTCTTTCCACTTTGCCCGTAATAATAGCTGATATTATAATATTTCAAAGTTTACAAAGTACTTTACAAATATTATCTGATTTTATCCTGAAGATACTGTGAGGTAAGTGCTATTATCACTCCAATTTATAGATGATTAACCTGAGGCAAAAGTTAATTGACCTACTTAGGATCACACAGCTAGTTAGTAAGTTTGTGAGGTCAGATCTTCTTAACTTTTGGTCTAGGGTTTTATCCACTCCGCTACCTAGCTACAAAGCTATTTTTTTTTTACTTTGCGTACGATTATTCCTTCCCTGAATCCACCCGCTCTGTTATTTCCTCTTTTCCACTCTAACCGTTCTCTTCTGTTTCCCTGTTGAGTTGAATGTGTGGGTGTATATTCTACTTTTCTTTGACCAATTTAAAAAGTTAAAGTGATGGCTGCTATCTCTACTGCTTCCATATTTCTATGGACTTCTGTTTGCACACCCCAATTATTTTGGATAAATTCTCCCATAATTTCTTCCCCCCCTCCACCTCCCAGTATATCCTTTACCTACTCTCCTTCCTTTCTTCTTTCAAGATCATCAAAATACAATAAAACCACTTCTAGGCCTTCTGTCTTCTTTGATTACTTCTCTGATCCCTACCAGTATTAGCGCTCCTGTATCATCTTTCTCCATTACAAGGTAAACAGCTCATTCTTCTAAAGTCCCTTCTGATTACTCATTTGTATTTACTATTTTTGTCTTTCTCTTGATTCCCATTTTTGTATTTCAAAGTTGCTATTCTACTTATCTGGAGTACTTGAAAATCCTCTATTTCCTTAAATGTCAATTTTTTCCCCTTTATGATTAAACTTAATTTTTCTGGGCTATTCTTGGTTCTAGGCCTATATTTTTTGTCTTTTGGAATATTATATTCCTTCTTCACTGTTTCATAATAGTATTTCCTGATATATCTTGTGTCATCCTTCCTGTAGTTCCTCAGAGATTTTTCTTGCAGGTTTTTTTTTCCTTTCACTTAGCATCTCTGGATACTGGCTATGGTGTTCTTGAGAGATTTCATTGTTTGTTGTTTTTTGTTTTTTTTAAGGAGGTGATTGGTGGATTCTATTTTTATTATGCCCTCTTGTTCTAACATGTCTGGGAAGTTTTCTTTGATGATTTGTTGAAATATTTTTCCTTTTTGGGTCATGATTTGTAGGTAGTGTCATGATTCTTAAATTATCTTCCTTGATTCTATTTTCCAAGTCAGTTTTTTTGGTGCCTTATATTTTCTTCTATTTTTTTCAATCTTTTGATTTTGTTTTATTATTTCCCATTGTCTCATGGAGCGATTAACCTCTTCATTCTAATTTTCAGGGCGTCTATTATTGGCAAAAGGTTTGTACCTCTCGTGCTAAGCTGTTAACTATCCTCCATAGTTTTCATTTCTTTTCTAATTCTTTCCTTTATCATTTCACTTATAATTTTAAGCTTTTTCTTTTTTAGCTCTTGCACAACCTCTCCTAGGAACTATAATTATTTAATGGGAAAACAATGATTTCCTTTGAGGTTTCCCTTGAAAGTGTTTAGGAGTTATTCTCCATTTGAGGGTTTATGTCTTGAGTATCTGTGGCATAATAGCTAAAAAAATTTTTTAAAATTTGTTTCAATCAAATAATACCTCCCACCCTGACTTCACACTACCCCTTCACCTCCACTCCCCTCAACTGAGAATACAAGAAAACTAGAACCACCTATGAACACAAATAGTTAATCAAATTTTATTTTCCATGTCTGAAAATTTTTATCTCATTCTATATTCTGAGTATTTAGTATTTTAAATTCTGAGCATTCTGTATTCTGAATATTTTGTATTTCTTCATCTCTTTATCATGAGGTGGGTAACATATTTCATCACTAGTCCTCTGGAATTGGTCATTATGCTGATACGCATTCAGCAAAATAGTATTGCATCACAATTATATACATATAACTTGCTCATATATTAGAATACCTCAGAATCCCATTCCTTGCTATTCAAATAAGAATTATATTTTTGTATATCCTTAGAATTTATTTTGTTTAGCACTAATCCCTTCCTTAAGTTATCTTCCTTCTAACTTCCTTTCCTTCTTTCTCTCCTTCCCTTATTCTTTCTGTTGAGTGAAATGGATTTTTGTACCCATTCATTATAACATTTTATTTTCTTTTTTTCACTCATCTTTGAGCATTGGAGTGGCTGTGCTGGGGCCTTGCTCTTTGATTGAGGATGAGTTCTAGAACCCTTTCCTTCCAGGGTCTGTTCCTCACCTAGGAGTTGAGTTCCAGATTCTCCTCTAGGGGTCAGGGCTGCCACACCTTGTCTGGGAGTTGGGTCTTTCTTTTCCTTCCTTCCTTCCTTCCTTCCTTCCTTCCTTCCTTCCTTCCTTCCATTCCTTCTTTCTTTCCACATAGGGTATCATACCCTTGCCTGGAAGTGCTCTGTCCAAAGGAATGTAAATTATGATTGGTGAAACCTCACAAAATATCTTGGGGTTTATGGGCTATTTCTTCCTTAAGGACCATGCCTTAAACTCAGATCCCTCTGGTTCTCGTTGATTGACCAACAATAAATTCCAGGTCAAGTTCTACTTGGTCATTGTTTGGTCACTGATTGGCTCAGAGTGAAGGTAAACAGCAATTGTTTCTGTTTTGGTCAGAAATCCTGAGGGTCTTCATTTCTTTATCTAGCCTTAATCATTTAGGGGTTTGGGGGGGTGGCTAATGAAATTACTTGAACAAGAGAGTGACATGGTTAGATCAGTACTTTAGAGATATCAGTTTGGTAGTTATGTTGAGGATAGATTGCAAAGGAGAGAGATTAGAGTCAGAAGGGCCAATTAGAGGTTATTTCTATAGCCCAGGTAAAATGTGACAAAGATCTGAATGTGGGTGGTGGTCCTTTAAGTGGAGAGAAGAGTATATGTACAAGAAATGCTATGGTAGCATAATTAACAGTGTGCTCATCCTTTGTTGCTGAAGAAGACCATGCCATCAGAGAAATAATGACATGACTTGTACTTGACTTTGTTTTTTGAGTGAGGGCTGTGCAGGTCACCAGCCTCACTTTTCCTCCAGAGCCATCTGAATCCAGTGACCAGATTTTCATCAGGATGACTGGAGATGACCCAGGATGAGGCAATTGGGGTTAAGTGACTTGCCGAAGGTCACGCAGCTAGGAAGTGTCAAGTGTCTGAGGTGACATTTGAACTCGGGTCCTCCTGACTCCTGCACTGGTGCTCTATCCACTGTACCACCTAGCTGCTCTAATAGTATAATTAATTATAACATAATAATTAATAGTATAATTAACAAGACTTATGAGAAATGGGGAAGAGTTGACCATGACTCTGAAGGTACCAACTTAGATTAATGGAAAGATTAATTAATTAAAAGTCCTCAATAGAACAAGAAGTTAGGCACAGAAGAGTATTCTTTTGGGAAAGAGAATGAGTTCAGTTTTGGACATGTTGAATTAGAGATATTTAGCAGATATCTAGTTGGAAATACCATAGAAACAAGAGTATAATTCATAGAGCTTTAGATTTGGAGTCAGGAAGATGAGTTTGAATCTTACCTCAGACATTTCTTAGTTGTGTGATTCTGGTAAAGTCAATTAACTTCTCTGGGCTTTGGTTTCTTCATCTGCATAATAGGTTGGATTTAATGACTTTCCAGTTATAAATATGTGAAATTGTGTCCAATAGGCAATTGGAGAAGAAAATCTAGAGTTCAGGTGAGAAAATGAGTCTGCATATATAGACAGATCTGGGATTCTAGAGGTGAATAATTGAATCCATGAGCTCTAAGAACAAGATTAGAGAACATAGAAATATAAGACAGGTGGGAACAAAGTCTTGGGACATAGTCCCTCTAAGGGAGTTGGACAAGGATGATGATCTTGCAAAGGAGACTGAAATCCAAAAAGAGCAATAATATGAAAACCCAAGGAGGAGATAGTGTCTAGGAAGAGGGATTGATCAAAAATATCAAATGCAATAGAGAGGTTAAATAAAATTTAAAGACTAAGAAAAGGTCACTGAATTTAGCAATTAATAGATCATTGGCAATCTTGAAGAGAGCAGTTTTAGTTGAATAAGACTAGAAGCTAGATTGCAAAGGGCTGAGAAGTTAATGCGAGATGATAAAATGGAAGTGCCAAGTATAGATAGATTTTCCTAGAAGTTAGGCTTTGAAAGAGAAGAGATACAGAACAGAAGCTTGAGGGGAATGATAGGATCAAATTAAGAATTTTTTTAAATTAAGGATGGGAGAGATCTGGGCATGTTTATAAGTAATTTAATGATTATCTATGATCAATTTAGAGTTATTTCAAGTTTTTAAAATTGCTACCTGGGGGATGTTACTTAGCAAAATGAAGTTTGAGAATTATGACAGATATTATAGTCCTTTTAATTCCACAAAAATTATTCAGTTTTGAATTTACACATTTCAAATTCAACTGCAATGAGCAGTGTAATTTACTCAATTTAAATTGTCTCGGGCACTTAGGCTGATTGATTGATAGTGGAGGGGGGCAGATTGACCCTGTTGAGGTTACACAGGAGCTGACCTTTTCTGGTATACTCTATTAAATAATCACAGTGTTAACGTTATCATCTATTGGAATGAGTTTGTCGTGTGTGTTAGTCTTGATTTTGGTGACTTTGATTTTAAGTTCATTTTATTTTTATGGGAGTTGTACTAAAAATATACAATAATCTGGGCCACCGCTTTTTGCTCTCTCCATCCCTGGAGAGAGCGGGGCCCCAATCAAAACTGGGAAAACTATCTTAAGGAGAATTTTCTTTTCATTTTGGAGTGCTATAAAGAGCTTAAAAGAAAGGCCAAATGCAGATGTGCTTACTCTGTGGAATCATGTAGCTAGTTTTGTTACCCATAAACACATAGCATAATTGAAAATACTGATGTAAATCTGAACAAATCTACAAATCCTTTACCTTAAAAAGACAATCAAGGGGCATAGAAATATAGATACCAATGTTTATCTGTCATTTATGTGGGATAAAGAAAACTCAATTTTCATGGAGGAATGGTGATAGAAGCCATTACTTTTAGAGAGTTTGGCAGTTAAATTTTAAAAGTATATCTTAGACTAGTAGAACAAGAAATCCCAGAATAACATTCCTAAGTTATATCACATTTCTGGATCTTAGTTTCCTCTTCTGTAACAAAAAAAAAAAAGCTTTAGGCTACATGACCTCTAATGTCCCTTGCAGCTCTAAATCCTGTTTGCTTATGCTACCACAACTGTTTCATTTGTTCAGTTGTGTCCAACTCTATAGCAAGCTAGGCCCTTCTATCTTTTTCTATCAAAGTTCATGTTGGTTGTTTTCATGATACCATCTATCCATCTCATTCTCTGTCATCCCCCTCTCCTTTCGCTTTCAATCTTTCCCAACATTAGGGTCTTTACCAATGAGTCCTATTTTCTCATTATGTGGCCAAAGTATTTAAAAGCATTATAAAAATATTGAGTATTATTGAGATTAGGGCAATTAAGCCCTAACCTAACCTTGAGTCATTTTTCTCTTGCTGTGCATTACTCATGCTTTATAACAGTGGAGTACAACTCAAAGAGCAACAGAAGCCAATAAACTGCACAAGAATCCCTGCAGGTCACATATTGTCTTAGAAAACCACAAGTTTATGTATTTCTTTTTTAAATAACACATCGATGTATTAAAATTAGATAGGAACTACATTTTAACGTGGTTCAGGTTTCATTTGGGAAGTATCCTGGGTACAAACATCAGCTAAGTGTTGGACACCTCTGCTCCACAACATGCTTTTAACAATTCAGTGTCTGCTTGCAAGTTTAAGAAAATGATGCAGGCTAGTACAAAACTAATTTCAGAGTTGATCCTTCTTTCCAAATCACCCATAAGGCATAGGGTTAACCATCTACACTACAGGGTGGTCTGGAAACACAATGAGGAAGTAGATGCCCCTGATCCAGAGACCTATTTTATTTAACTTTTAAAAAATGATGATCCACTTTTCCATTTCCCATTCCTGGGCCCCTAAGAAAGAACTGAATTCTTGAGCTGGTCGTGTCAAAAAAAAAAATCATATCTATGAGTCCATGATGTTTCAGGAAATGAGTAGTCTGTTTCATCATGACTCCCCAGGAACTTATCAAAGCTTTCCAGTATGTGCATTTTATTTCTTTAGGAAAGGGTACAGCAAAGTCATCATTCTACAAAAACACAAATCCAGTGGAGTAACCATCTGTCTGAAACTTTATGACACTTCAACTGAGAACTGATCTGGAAATTCTCCTCAATTCAATCTGATTCGAATTTATCATGTACCCACTGTGAGCCAGGCACTAAGACAAAAACGATACTGTTTCTTTTAAAGTTTAGACATCCCCTGAATGTTTAAAGGAGTGCTTCAAAGTATCCCAAATCATAACTGCCTCACTGTAACCAGTGTTTTTTCTTGTTGTATTTTCTTACTGGTAGAAAAAAATAAGTTTTTAGAAAATAGTAACATGCCATGCTTCAAAGGAAACAAAGCTTCGTTCTCAAGATGAGAGAGAGATTCATGCCCACTCCTTCTGCGTGCTCGGGCTGCTTCGGCCATCGCTGACTTCACGGGACGGACTGACGGACGTGTCCCAGGATGGCCGCAGCGGGGGCAGGGTTGGCGGGGGCAGGCGGGCCGCCCCGATGCCCAGCACTACCTGGGCCAGGGTCTACAGCGGGCAGCCTCGGGCAGAGGCACAGGTGGGTGAGTCAGTCCAGGGCAGGGTCGGTTTACGTTTACGGCCTTTCCATTTCTGCCCTCTTCGCGAACTCTTCCCTTAGGGACGTGGGCCCCGTGCCCCGCCCTTGACCCACACCGTGACCTTGGGCGAAGCCTTGGAGGCGCTTGCCCGAGCTTTCC
>CM053772.1:123058002-123071361 GCA_028658325.1 Potorous gilbertii | reverse complement strand
GCGGAAACAGCGCCGCCAGGTAGCTGTGGGGCTGGGAGAACCAGAGGGAGGGGGGGAGGGCGTAGGGGGAGGGGCGTGAGGGGAGAGCGTCAGGAGGGGGGCGGGCGTAGGGGGAGGGGCGTGAGGGGAGAGCGTCAGGAGGGGAGAGCGTCAGGAGCGGGGGAGGGCGTCGAGAGGAGGAGAGCGTGTGGGGGGAGGGGCGTGCGGGGGAACGTCCGGAGCGGGGATAGAGCGGACGGGGAGCGTCGGGCGGGGGAGAACGTGCGGGCCGGGGGCAGGAGTGTTTGGGGAAGCGTCGGGAGGGGCGGGCATCCTGAGGGGGGGTGCGCGGGTGCGCACGCTGTCGGAGGAAGGGAGCGCAGCAGGAACGGCCCACCCGGCCGCGCGCGGCCCCCGGCTCAGGTGGAAGGGACCGAGAGGAAGGTGGGGCGAGGGCGGAGCTCCCCGCGGCCACGCGGCCGCCTCGGGGGCGTGGTCAGGCCTTTCCTTTCTCTGGCTTTTCCCTCCTTTCCCCGCCCCCGCAGTTGGAAAACTGGAGGCCGGGAGAAAAAGGGAAGAAAAGAGGAAATAAAGGAATCGAACTATGCCTCCCGCCGCGTGACTGGCGGTTGCGAATGAGACGGCTCCCCGGCGCTGCCTGGGGCTTTCCGAGCCGCGGCCAGCTGGAACCCTCGGGTCCCGGGGGCTGCCCCCCGCGCGGCCCTGCCCTGGCGGCGCAGGCGCAGTGACCGCGGCGCGGCGGCGGCCAGGCCCGGGCCCAGCCGACGGTCCCCAGGCCGAGAAGCCGCGGCGTGGATGTCTCGGACGGGGGCCGGGTGCGGGCAGCGCTGAAGGCCTCCGGAGGCGGAGGGTGAGTGTCGTCCGAGGGCCGCGGCCCCGCTCCCGAGGTCAAAGGGGAGCCCCCCGCCGGAAGCCGCGTCCCGGGCTCGTCCTGCCCCGGGCTCGTCCTGCCCCGGGCTCGTCCTGCCCCGGGCTCGTCCTGCCCGCTCGCTGTCGGGGGGAGGGGAGGGGAGGCGTCGTGGGAGCCCCCGGAGGAGCCTGCCCCGGAGCGCCGGCGGCCGGGTGGGGGGGGTGGAGAAGGCGGCCTCGCCCGGGCCGGGTGCGGTGGAAGTTTCTTTTTTTTTTGTTAGGGGGCAGGGAAAGGTGTTGCAGGTGAGCGCGGAGAAGGCCTCCTTCCCGGATCTGGTCTCCAGGGCTTCCCCCCGGGTCCCATCCCGCTCGGGGCACGTAGGCTAAATCCGTGCCGACCGGGGGTTTGGATTAAAACCTCCACGCCCTTTCCTGCGGGGTTGGGCAGGTAAGGCCTTTGCTCCTTCAGCCGGAAAAGCGGGGTAACTTACTCTTTGAACAGCGCGGTGTGCTGAGAAAGGCGCGGAGCCTTGGATCAGTCATGGCTAGCCCTGTAAAGGGGGTCTGGTCGGTGCTGACGGCGTGGTCGCACCTGGGGTGACCTACCTCCTGAGGCCCCCTGGGGAATGAGACGGCCTTCTCCGTCTGGGGTAGGGTGGGGGCTTTATAAATGTCAGTGGTTGTTACGAGGAGTAGTCTCTTAGGCAAATCCTGACTTAAAGGTTAGTGTCCATTTTGCCCAAAAGGGAGGACTGTCATCTGGCCCAGGAGGGGGGATGAATTGATTGACTTAGTTTTGTGTCCTTCCCTCTAAACCGTTTTTCTTTCCTAACATGCCCTAGGAGCCTTTAGAGGAGCCTCTTTAGAAGATGAGCAGAAGGGGAAAGAAGAGTTAGGGCTTGCAGTGGACAGGTCCTTGATTGGGCTATATGCCATGGCTTTGAGTTCTTTGAGAGCAGGAACTGGTTTTTTGCCTTTCTTTGTGTCATTGGTGCTTAGCATTTATTTAGTCGTTTTCAGGCTTTTCTGGCTTTTCCTAACCCCTTAGGTTGTGGGGGCTTTTTGTTTTGTTTTAGGCAGGGGTTTTGTCATTTCCTTCTCGAGCACTTTTTACAGATGAAGGAACAGGGTTAAGTGACTTGCCCAGGGTCACACAGCTAATAAGTCTGATTGGAACTCCATCCTTCCCTATTTCATTCTTCATGCCACCTAACTGCCCAGGTACTTAGCTCAGTACTTGGAGTTTACTCACTGAAGTACTTGTTGAAATGGGGGAAACACTTATGAGCTGTTTTATGGAAGGAGGTGTGTTTATAGCGATGAGAAACTTTAGTCTTTTATCTAGGACCTGTTTATGTAAGGTAAAGAATCAGACATGATTTGTCACACTTCTTGAAATTAGTCTTATATTTACTATTTGAATTACACAACTCAGCTGTCCCTCATACTTGAACACTACTCTCTACTTGTCTATTTGACTTTCTCCCCCCAGTTTTGACTGAAGAAAATCCATCTATACTTTTTCCATCAGTCTTTTTGCCCAAGGTCACAAGTTTGCAAAAAGCCTGGCTAGGATTCTGTTGTGTCATAGAATTGCCCTTTGCTGACTGGTTCATATAGCAAATGAACCTTGGTTTTAGTACTTGTTTAAGCAGTTTAGAGTTGTCCTGGATAATATAAAAACTGTGTTGTTAGAAATGTGGGCAGCAGTTTTGTGTTGGAGTCATTTGCTTCTGTTTAATATGTAAACCGCTGTATGTATTGCAAACTTGAGCTTTTAGCAGTGGAGTGGGAGTGTGGAAGTTGTTATTGAAGCTTAAATATCTTAAGTTACAGAGAACTGTAGTGTAGACTGAGAAATCATTATCTGATGGTTGTTTAAATGGGAGTACTTTTTAGAAAAGACATACATTAAGTATTTGGAATAAAAGGCAATTTGTAAAATAAAAATTTTTCATGTCATTGCTGATTTCTATATATATCTTCCAGTTAAGATCGAAACATTACATTTATATTGGGATTTCCTTTTGCTAAGATAAATCGTAGTTTTGCATGTACTCTACAGCCAGTATATCTAAAGTGTATGCTGTAAGGGGAAAAAAAGCTGCTGAGTCAGAGGCATGTTGTCTCTCTTGGCCTTTCTAAAGGATAAAATGGAATTGTTGCTTGTGTAGAAAAATTCAGTTTTGTGAACTCTCTTTTCCTAAGTTTTTCTGTACTTACAGTAGTGTGACTATTTATGAAGAGAACATGAATCATACTTTCAAACAATGAATTGGAAATTAATTGGATTAGTGTCCTAGGGTAGACTTGTTTAAAATATAGAATCCTGGCATGGAGCTGGTTAGTATGTAAATTCAGATACCAGAGATCAAACCTTGTGATCTGATTAAAAAAAAAAACAAAAACAAAAAACCCAACCACAAACATGTAGAAAATGGTTGACCCGTGTCCTTCAGGATCAGGTGGTATGAAATTCCAAAACTCATTTTCATTTTAGGATGTTATTTGAAATTTGGCATCTAGTATAAAGAAGTCAGTTAATTTGTGAGCTTTTTTGTGGTCCATTTGTGTAGCGTATAATAAATCATATATAGTTTTTAATGTATTTAAAGTGGAATGTCATCAGTTGGATACCTTTAAGGATACATGTGATACATATGATGACCCAATTCTCCTGGTTTCTTAGATGAGTAACTTGTCATTTGTGTTTACTTTTACCTTTTCTGTCTATTTGCCCTTCTTGATCCTACCTCTTCAGCATCTTTTGCATCCCACCTTCCAGGTTTACTACCTGTATGACTTTAGTGGATAGAATGCTGGACTTGGAGTCAGGGAAACTTCAAATGTTTGAAGCCTGCCATTAGAGATTTAGTAGTTGTGTCAACCTGTCCTCCTTTGTAAAATGAGGACATTTACTTACTTCAGAAGATGGAATGAGGTGATATGTGAAGAGAACGTCTTATACCTTAAATCGCTATAAATATTTATTACAACTACAACTAATAAATATGTTGGGTCCCAGCTTCCTCAACTGTAAAAGGAGAAGGTTGGATTTGATCCAGTTTTAGATGCATGATCCCTATTCAGCTCCATTCAGCAAGTCCACCACCCTTATCACCTTTCCCGTAGACCATTGTCATAGCTTCCACTGGCTTTCTTCCCAGTTTTTGCCCTCTCCAGTCTGGCTCCTTGGCAGCAGCTAAAGTGAGCTTCCAGAGGCCCAGATCTGACTGTGCTGCCGTGTTGTGGAAGAATATTCCATGGCTCCTTATTGCTGTGCTCTTCTGTCTGGCATTGAAGACCCTCCAGATGTTCCCAGCTTATCTTTCTAGGCTTATTACACATTTGTCACTTTCAGGCATTTTTGTTACATTCAGATGGGACTAGCTGTTCCTAGAGCATAACACCACCTTCTTCAGTGCGTTCCCAGAAGCTCTTCTTTTTTGCCTGTCATGTTATGCCTTATTTCTGTCTTTCAGAAGAACACTTACTTTCTACAAGACTGAGGTACTGCCTTCTCTTGAAACATTCTCTGACCCCTCTTCCTCATGCCCTGAGTTAGCTGTACTCTTTCAAGTTAGTTTGACACTGCCACACTTAATTCAGGGCCTCGTCCTCTCGTGTTGGAATTGTTGCAGAGGCCTGCTTGGGGGTCTGTTTGTCTCGGCTGTCACTGCTCTACTCCATCCTCTGGTCAGTCACTGAAGTGATTTTCCTAAAATGCAAGAAGGAATGTGACCACCACCCTTTCCCACCCTAGTAAACGCCCACGGCTTCCTAATGCCTCTAGGAGCAAATATAAAATGCCCTGTTTAGCTTTCAAAGCCCTCTTCACCACATGTTCTTCCATCTAGTGACACTGGCCTCCTGGCTGTTCTGCAAACAGGACACTCTTGTCTCTCGACTTCTTGAATGTCTACCTCTCTGGGTTCCTTTAAGTCCCACCTAAAGTCAGATCCCCTCAGAGATACTTCATAGCTGTGTGATCCCGAGGCAAGTCACTGAACCTGTTTGCCTCAGTTTCCCCATATGTAAAATGAGGATTAGCAGCAGCATCTACTTCCCAGGGTGGTTGTGAGGATCAAGTGAGATAATTGTAAAAAACTTAGCGCAGTGCCTGGTACATAGAAAGTGTATGTAAAGGTCATGCTTAATAATGTCATTACCGCCCTTTCTTATTTATCCTGTGTTTAGCTTGCTTGTAAACTCCTTAAGTGCAGGACTGTGTTTTTGTATCAGTAGGGCAAAGTACAATGCTTGTAGTAGGCCCTTGTTAAATGTTTATTGATTGATTGACTTAGTTGTCTCTTGCTATATCTCCTCATTTAAATGTAAACTACTTGAGAGCATGAACTGTTCATTTTAAAATTTTTGTATCCTTAGTTGTTAGATTAGCATATTGTACTAAGTGTAGATTTTTAATAGTTTGTTGAATTGAGTTGATTGTAGTAAGGAAAAGTGAGGAAACAGGAATTCACTATTCCCTTCTTACCAATTTGTTCTTTAGAGTGTTTTATAACTTATCGTAACTATTAACTTGAACATTAGAATGGGAAGATAAATAATTCTTAATTATCTTACAAGATTACTTGAGAATTTAAATCTCATGAGATGTCTTGCTTTTTAAATTATTTAGAATTTTTTAAAAGTGTGAACTTAATTTTCAACGATAGTGTATTTTGCTTTAAGACAATCTGTTGTATAAAAATTCAGAATTTTAAAACAAATTAACTTTGAGGATTCATAACAACCTAGATCTAGAATAGATGTTTTTAACTTGGAGTCCATGGATCCTCAAGGAATTTGTGGATAGATTTCAGGAGGGTCTTTGATGTTGTAGGAGAAAAAAAGTTACATTTTTATTTTCATTCACCTCTAATAGAAGTTTATCATTGCTTTCAGTTTTGAATATAGGTAACAAACCACAGTAGTATTAACAAAACTTGTGCAATCAGGTATTTTTGTATTACATTATAGTCCCTCATATCTCAAAATATTGTTTACTTATTACTGTTTTGAAGTTCCTGTAGTTGTTACTCACTATTACATTATAGTGATTTTGGTTTTCCTGTGTACAGTATGTAGGTTGGTGGGTATCACCAGACTGCCAGAGGAAGTCCATGACACACAAAAAAGTTAAGAACTCCTGATCCTGTTGCTAGGAGAGATCTCAGAGGCTATCTAGTTTGTATAGCCCATTTTATAGAGGAAAAAATATGAGGTCCAAGGAGATAGAGACTAGCTCAAGTAGTGTCATACATGTGTTGAACTCAGAGCCTGTGTTTTTTCCACTGTACATAATGAAGCTTTAAAAAAAAAAGTCCTTCTGTTTTTGATATTCTGTTGATAACAAAAAAGCATTTTTTTTTTTACTTATGAAGCTGCCTCTGTCCTTAAGGAGCTTACATTCTGTCAGTGGACTCCAGACATACATACTCCAGTATATGAAGAATATGATAGTTTTAGGAGGGGAGGGCATGATTAGATAAGAAGTTGAGGAAAGGCTTCATGTAAAGTAGCCATTTTCAAAAATGCCGCTGCCACTCCCTAAGACCTTTGCAAGGGTGGTCCTTGAAGTCAAAATTATTTTCATAATAATACTGAAATATTATTTATTATGTACCCTTTTTATTCATTCTTTTCTGACCTTGAAGTGGAGTTTTCTAGAGATTATGTGATTTAAGAATTCAGATCTAGTTGCAAATAGAAGACTGGGTTATTATCTCGTCTTCAGAATTGTACTTCTGCCTTACAAATGAATGAATCCACAGATGTGGTTTGCTTGTCCGATTTTAGCACCAACTAATCATCAAAAAAATTTTTTATGCACATTCTTAGCAACAAAAACAAGTGATGCTGAAATGTTTTTAAAGTGTTGAAAAACTTTTTTGAATCTCTTGGTTTATCCCAAAGCAACTGTTGTTGACCTTTGGACCGATGATGCGATAGCAGTGGTGGGTAAAATTACTGGCTCTTCAACATGAGTCAAGGCAGTGGCACCAAAGTGTACTAATCCACATTATGTTCTTTACCACTGTGCCTGGTGCCACTTAAGGGTGTCCTTGATAAAGCAGTAAAAATCATTAGTTTAATTAGATCTGTTCCCTTGAGGATGTTTTTTTAAACATTCTCTATTATATGGGAATGGGAAGGTTTGCATAAAACATTTCTGCTATATACCAAAGAACTATGTGAAGTCCCTATGAAAATTACTATGAAAATCACTATTGTGATTTTTCAGTTGCAAGCTGATCTAGCAGATTTTTTTCATGGAATACCATTTTTACTTGAAAGAACAGATATACTTTGCCTTTTCAAACTTAGTTATTTAGCAAATATTTTCTCAAAAATGAATGAAGTGACCATGTCTTCAGGAAAAACAACTAGCCATGTTCGTTGCCATTGATAAATATAGAGCTGTCAAGGAAAAATTAAAATTTTGGAAAATTGGTATTTGCCACTCTGAGCTTGACAGTTTCCCAACATTTTCCCAAAAGTTTTCTGAGGAGATTGATAGTGATAATAATGAATTTGGCTTTTTAAAATATTGTATAGTGCAATATTTCAACATTTGGAAAATTTGCACAACTCAGTAAACCAGTATTTTCCAGATGACCAGTGCATGATGTTAAAAAACCATGCATAGGAAAAAGATCTATTCAGATTGCAAGATAGACCAGTGGATTTTAATGTAACAGTATAGAAAGTTCACTGGTATGATTTCAGATTCCACATTGCAACTAATCTTTAAGAAACTACCTCTTATCAAGTTCTGATGTAGTATCAAAGAAGAATATAAGACTGTCAAAGTATTTCTGCTTCTTCCACTTATTTATCTGTGTGAGGCCAGATTTTTCTTGACATCCATCAAACAGAATACCATTTTGCAACAGATAAAGTGTAGAAACAGGTGAATCCAGCAGTATTCCATTAAACTAGATATTAAAACAATTTGCAAAAATATAAAATGAAAAATTTAAAAACTTCTTCAACCCAAATTTTGTTTGTTTTGGAAAATACAGTTACTTTTCATAAAAGTATTTCTGTTAACCTGTAATGAGTTTTTATTTTAAAATGAATCAGTAAATTAAACTGAGCAGTTTTAATTTTTAATATGGTAAACATCAATAAATACTTTGAGATTCTCAATAATTTAAGAGTATAAAGGGGTACAGAAACAAAAAGTTTGAGAATCACTAATGTAGAAGGGGAAATATGTGTGAAATGGAAGGGTGGAGGTTGTATATTCCAGTCATTGGAGACTTAAAGAAAATCTCTCTGGAGGATATTTTGGAGAAGGGAGATATTTGAGGTGCGTGTGCGTATGCGTGCATGCGTGCGTGCGTGCGTGTGTGTGTGCGTGTGTGTGTGTGTGTGCGCGTGTGTGTGTGTGTGTGAACCAGTTCAGACGAGGAGGAGGTTGGGAGATCAGTTAAGAGGCTCTTTATATACATAGGTCCAGCAGTAGGTGACAAGGACTGAACTAAGGATGGTCGTTTATGAGAGGTTGAAAAGGGACATATAGGAAATGTCATAGAGATACAAACAAAAAGTTAGGTGAGAGAGCGTGAAGGAGAAGTTGAAAATTTTGAAGCTGTGAATCCAGGAGACTGGAACAATGGTAATGCTTTTAGTAGAAACCAAGTTCAGAAGAAGCTTGTGTTTGGAAAGGAAAAGTGATGATTTGTTTGGCCAGGTTGAAAATGCGGTGCCAATGGGACATCCAGTTTGAGGTGTCTAGTGGGTGGTTTGTGATAATATGAACTGGTTTGTCAGCAGAGATCTAGGGGCTGAATGTATTCATCTAAAGTCATCTTTATAGAAGTAATTGCATCTGTGAGATAAGAAGTCTCAGCAACAATTTGGGGGTGTCTACAGTTAGGAAGAATGATGTGGATGATGAGCCAGCAAAGAAGACTAAGAAAGAGCAGGCAGGTAGGTAAATCCAGAAAGAAGAAATATCTCCATGGGAGGGTGGTTAGCAGTCTCAGAGGCTGCCAGGAGCTTAAGGGAGAAGAGGACTAAGGAAAGATTATCAGATTTATCCGTTAAGACCATCCCTGAGACCAATTAGGGAACAATTTCCCTTGTGATGACGTATCTAAGGCAGATTGCAAAGGGTTGAGAAATGAATGAAAGGAGAGAAAGTGGAGGAAACAAGGCGTAACAGCTTTTTCTAAGAGTTGCCTATGAAAAGGAGAAATCCTGTGGTACTGTGAGGGGATGGTAACTTGTTGAGAGGAGATGAGACTTGTTGAACATGTTTGTAGGAGAGGAACCAGTAGATACCAACAAACGGAAGAATAGATGGGGGGAGATGATTAAGGGAGTAGTCTGCTGGAGACTGGGGGAGATGGAATTGAGGGTACTTGTAGAGGGGTTTGTCTTGTAGAGAAGAACCACCTCATTATCAGAGACTGGAGTAAAGGAGGAAAGAGACAGTGAGGGCTGAGGTCAGATGTGGGAAAGGAGACCTGGAGTGCTTGGTAAAGTCAAAGTATAAGTCAAGTTGAAAAGGTGAGGGAAGAGGAGTTTCAAGATAAGGTTTAGAGCAGGTCCTCTGGGGAGAAGGATAGAGAATCATTTAAGGAGGAATAAAATGATGGCCTTGTTGCTATGAAGGGCTGAGCTGGGGTTAGATTATAGAATTCTGTAGTCCACATAGGCACCTAGGCTTAATGACATTTCTTGTTTTCAGTGTCCCCTAGCACATGAAGGGAGCCAGGTCAGCAAGCATTTATTATTAAGTGTTTACTCATATGGCAGGTGTCGTGCTAAGTCCTGGAGATGCAAAAATAGTCCCTCCCTTCAAATACTTCATGATCTGACAGGAGAAACAACAGACAAACAGCTATGTATACGCAGGATATCAGAACAGGGTAAATAAACAGGTGATCTGAGAGAAGTCACTCATTCAGGGTCAGGGATTGGAGAGGGGAGTGTAGTGTTGAAAAGATCCACTTAACTAGTTGAAGTTGGAAAAAAGAGCATAGCCAAAACAGGAGTGATAGCTGTGTGATAAAGGGGTTAGACATCTCGGTGAAGATGGAGAGTAAGTACAGGAATAGTAAGGCACAGAGAGAGATGGAATGTGACAGAGGTTATGATCAGATAAAAGAATTTCAACATTTTTGATAGGAAGAAGTTGTGAGTAATATTCCTGTGTATGACTGTGGTAAGGTAGACTAAGTGGGTCATGGGATTTGAGCAGGTTGAGAAACGGGGAGACGTTTCTATTTTTGAAGAAACGTAAGCATGGATGGTGATGTTACCTCGTATAAAAGCAGTTAGGGAGGAAGGTTGTGAGCCAGGTACTGAAATCCTTAAGGAAAGGGAAAAGAATTAGCATTTTTTTTTAAAGTGCCTCTTTATAAACATTATTTGAAAGGAGAACATCTTAGGGATATGAGAAAATTTCCTTATCAGTAAAATCTGGAACAGTGTTGTGGCATGTTGGTTAGAGGACTGACCTTGAAACTAGAAATATCTGGGTTCAGGTCTGTCAACAGGCAATTGCAACTTCATGAAACTTGTAAAAGCTAGGTTTATCATAAAAGAAATGAACATGCACATGGAACCTAAAGAGTTCACAATCCATGCAGAAGTTTGCATTTTTACAAAAGCTGGACAAAGGAAAGAGGAGATGCCAGAAATCTCCATCTAAAGGGAGGATGCATGGGAGAGGGAAAGTTGCACTAAAGGTGGGAAAAGGACAAAAACCCCTCCTGACAAGAAGGGAACAAGGCAGTGCCAAAAATCATATTCTTTTTCCTTGGAAACCACTAAACTAGGAAGGCTGAGTGGAAAGAGGTAGCACCCAACTTGACAAGACTTCTGACATATTAATATTATCTTTACAGTATTTTTAAGACTTGCCAATTACTATACATCTATTATCTCATTTTGCAAATGAGCTGAGGCTCAGGGAGGCTTATGATTGCACAACTGTTAAGTTCAGTGTCCTTTCCCTACATCACCATTTTGACTTCTGGAGATGGCTACAGAAATGTATTCTAAGCTCGAAGGAGTGATGTGAACAAAGGTATGGATGTGAAATATAACAACATGAGCCATGAGGGATAGAGGGATTAGTGAATGATCTAGTTTGACTGGATTGTGGTGTGTACTTAAAGGGGAGTAGCAGGAGTTATGCCTAGAAAAGAAGGTTAAAGATAAATTATAGAAGGCCTTGAATGCCAGGATTAGAAATTTACACTTTATTCTACTAGATATGGAGTTAATAAAGGTTTTGAGTAGATTAGGTTGCAAGTGGGTCACACTTATAAGAGGCAGCAAAGATGGGAAATGTCTGAGGCAGGAGAACCATGATAGTAAGCACTGTATGTAAATGTTAGCTGTTAATTTTATTTTTTTATTATTTTACTCTGTTCCAAGCGGAGGGAAGAGAAGCTATTGAGAAAGGACAGTGTACAATGCCAAATGCAGAAAGATCATGCACGATAAAGGCAGAAAAATGGTTACTAGATTTATTGGATTTATTTATTCATTTATCATTATTGACTTTGGAGAAAGCAGTTTCAGTAGAATGGTGGAACCAGAAGACTGATTTCAAGCAGTCACATGAATGGATGGGAAATAGTGAGTGTAGATTACTCTTTCCAAACCTTTGAAAACAAGGAAGACAAGGGCACTTTAGAGGGGAAACGCAACCTGTTTGTAGGGTGAGGGAAAAGGACCAGCAGAGAGGAAGACATGGAGTGATAAATTGAGCAAGATTATAATGGAAATAGTTTTATTAAGATAGAGAGAACCGATAGAAAGACTTTGTCATCATCTTAGATCAGAGAGAATGATAGTTAAGAATTGGAGAAAAGGAGGTGAAGATAATTGAGAACATGGATACCGTAAGAGCAGTACAAGAGGTGACTTCAAGGCCAGTCTTTTCTACGAGGCAATTACTGTGTTGTCTTGTAGATAAAAATGTTGACAAGCAAGACAGTCTGCCCTCAAGGAATTTATATTCAAATGACAGAATATTACACAAAGAGGGGTGGGGGAAAGGGTAGAAAATGGAAATACTCTCTGAACCCAGAGTAGCTCCTGGGTCAAAGTCTTTATCCTTCTGATGACGCCAGTGGAGATGGTATGAGAAGATGAAAAGCAGTGACTGAGGAAGGAAAGGAGTGATCTTTTAGGGTTTAAGAAGAAAACAACAGCTGTTCTAAAAGACAAAATTATAATAAAGAGATTAGTAAAAGGGTGTCTCTGTGCTTCTGGAGGCTCAGTCGAAGTTAGCCTAAATTTGTAGTGAACCCAGTCAACTCATTTTTTCCCCCTAAGATTGGATTATCTAAATGTTCTTACTTTTTAAAAAGATAAAATTAACCAATGTTTTTTTTTCATAAAACTAGCTCCTACTTTTATTTATTGATTCACTTTTTAAAATTTTTTTCAATTTTAATAAATTTATTTAACTTTTTACATTTATTTTCACAAAATTTTCTCCCCATTTGTCCCCTCCCCCCACCCCAATACACCGAGCATTCTAATTTCCCCTGTCACCAATCTGCTCTCTCTTCTATCATCCCTCCCTTCCCTTGTCCCCATCTTCCCTTTTGCCCTGTAGGGCCAGATAACTTTCCATTCCTCATTGCCTGTATTTCTTATTTCTTTGTAGCAAGAACAATATTCAACACTTGTTCCTAAAACTTTGAGTTCCAACTTCTCCCCATACCTCCCTCTCCACCCATTTCCTTTGGGAAGGCAAGCAATTCAATATAGGCCATATCTGTGTAGTTTTGCAAATGACTTCCATAATATCATGTTGTGTAAGACTAACTATATTTCCCTCCCTCCTATCCTGCCCCCCATTGCTTCTATTCTCTCTTTTGATCCTGTCCCTCCCCAAGAGTGTTGATTTCAAATTGCACCTTCCTCCCATTGCCCTCCCTTCCATCAACCCCCCCCACCCTGCTTATCCCCTTCTCCCCCACTTTCCTGTATACTGTAAGATAGGTTTTCATACCAAAATGTGTGTGCATTTTATTACTTCCTTTAGTCAAATGTGATGAGAGTAAATTTCCTGTTTTTCTCTCAGCTCCCCTCTTTTTCCCTCCACTAAAAAGTCTCCTGCCTGCCTCTTCTATGAGGGATAATTTGCCCCATTCCATTTCTCCCTCTCTCCTCCCATTACATTTCTCTCTCACCATTTACCTTGATTTCTTTTAAGATATGATCCCATCCTATTCAATTCATTCTGTGCTCTCTGTGTCTGTGTGTGCATGCATGTGTGTGTGTGTGCTTGTGTGTGTATATGTGTGCTTGTGTGTGTATATGTGTGTATGTATGTGTGTAATCTCACCCACTACCCAGATACTGAAAAGTTTCAGGAGTTACAAATATTGTCTTTCCATGTAGGAATGTAAACAGTTCAACTTTGGTAAGTCCCTTATGATTTCTCTTTGCTGTTTACCTTTCTCCCTCTCTCCTCCCATTACATTTCTCTCTCACCATTTACCTTGATTTCTTTTAAGATATGATCCCATC
>CM053772.1:123012732-123057502 GCA_028658325.1 Potorous gilbertii | reverse complement strand
TCTTTTTCCACTTGGCTAATTCTGCTTTTGAAAGCATTCTTTTCCTCATTGGCTTTTTGAACCTCTTTTGCCAATTGAGTTAGTGTATTTTTCAAGGTGTTATTCTCTTCAGCATTTTTTTGGGTCTCCTTTAGCAAGGTGTTGACATGTTTTTCATGATTTTCTTGCATCTCTCTCATTTCCCAGTTTTTCCTCCACCTCTCTGACTTAATTTTCAAAATCTTTTTTGAGCTCTTCCATGGTCTGAGCCCATTGAATATCTATTTTGCATGTTTGGGATACAAAAGCCTTGACTTCTGTGTCTTTCCCTGATGGTAAGCATTGTTCTTCCTCATCAGAAAGGAAAGGAGGAAAAATATCTGTTCACCAAGAAAGTAACCTTCTATGGTCTTATTTTTTCTTCCCTTTGGGCATTTTCCCAGCCAGTTACTTGACTTCTGAGATTCCTTTCCACTCCCACCTGGCATCCAGATCTGCCCAGCTAGTGCTTGGGGTTTGAGATTAAAATGCTGCTTCCCAGCCTCAGGGCTTTCAGCGGGGGCAGGGCTGCTATTCAGTGTGAGATTAAGTTCTGCTGCTCAGGTCGGGGCTGGGCTGCCTCACAGGGCTCAGTTCCCTAAGGGGGTTTAAGTGGAGACCTTCAACAATGGATTGGAGCCCCTGCTTGCTTTGGGAGCTCCTGTCTGCTGCTGCCTCCTGAGGGGGCCTGAGTTATGGGGACACCCCGCTCCCCTCTTGGCGAGCCAGACAGGCTCTCTCATTAATCTTTGGCGTCTGTGGGTGGATGGACCTGCGTGGCCCCTGGAGATTCTGTCCCTGAAGCCTGCTCGGATCTGCTCCTCTCGGGTCTGCTCAGCCAAGGCAGGGCTGGGTTCTGCTCCGGGTCCGGTGCGTGATGGACCTTTGGTGTCGGTTTTTCAGGGCTCTCTGGAACAGAAATCTCCTCTACTCTATTGTTGTGCAGCTTCCGCTGCTCCAGAATTTGTTGGGAGTTCTTTTTACAGGTATTTTATGGTCTGTGGGTTTGGAGCTAGCATATGTGAATCCTTCTACTCTGCCATCTTGGCTGCACCCCCCAATTTTTTCAATTTTGTCAATCTCTCCTTTGATTTTTAAAATTTCTGTTTTAGTATTTGGGGATTTTAATTTTTTCCCTTTTTTCAGTATCATGCACAATTCATTGATTACTCTCTCTCTTTTAATATAAGTCTTTAGAAATAAAAATTTTCCCCTAAATGTTGCTTTGGCTGCGTCCCTCAAATGTTGTCATTATATTTAATGAAATCATTTATTGTTTCTAATTTGTTCTTTGGCCTACTCATTTGAAAAATTAGATTATTTAGTTTCCAATTTTTTGTTTCCATAGTCCTTTTTTGAATGTAATTTTCTTGTTTATTTTGTGCTTCGATTTATCTTAACTCCGAAAAGAGAAAGTTGAAGTCCCCATTGATAGTTTTACTGTCATTTTCCTCCTGTAACTCATTTAACTTTTCCTTTAAGAATTTGGATGCTATGCCATTTGGTGCATACATATATACGTTTAATACTGATGTTACTTCATTGTTTATGGTGCCTTTTAGCAAAAGATAGTTCCCCTGATTCTCTCCATTCTATTTTCTTCTGTTTATTTTTCTTTTTCTATTTTTTTTTTACTTTGTCACTCCTTAGAAGTCTGTTTTACTTCTGACCTCCATCTCCCTTAATCTGCCCTCCCTCTTACTACTTTCCTCCCTTGCACTGTCTTCTGTTGTCCTTTCCCTTCCTACATCACTGTTGGATAAGAGATTTCTATACCCTACTCTGTGTGTGCATGCGTGTGTGCATGCCTGCCTGCGTGTGTGTCTGTGTTCTATCTTTGAACCAGTTCAGACAAGAAGGAGGTTCAGGAGTTGCTCCCCCTTTCCATTTTTCCTTTCAGTTTAAAAAGACTTTCTTGTGTGCCTTTATTTATATAAAGGGAAATACTTTTCCCTTTCCCTTCACCTTTCTTCTGGTGCAATCCTCCTCAGTGCCCCCCCCCCCGACCTTTTTTGAAGTCATCCCAACATAACTGACTTATAAATAAATACCTGTACTTCTGTCACATGTGACTCCATGGTACTTAAATGATTTCTCCCTGGCTGCTTTTATTTTCTCCTTGACCTAGAAACTTTAGAATTTGACTGTAATATTCCTAGAAGTTTTCATTTTGGGATCTTTTTCAAGAGGTAATCAGTAAATTCTTTCTATTTCTAAGATATCAGGGAAATTTCCCTTTATAGTTTCTTGAAATGTGATGTCTAGGTTTGGTTTGTTTTTTTTTTTAATTTCTTTCAGGTAGTTTAATAATTCTTAAAGTATCTCTACTTGATCTATTTTCTAGGTCAATTTTTCTGATGAGATTTCACATTTTCTATTTTCCATTCTTTTGACTTTGTTTCTTGTTACTAAGATCTAATTTTTAAGGAACCATTTTCTTCAGTGAGTTTGTACCTCTTTTCATATTTATCCAATTCTGCTTTTTAAGAATTTCTTCAGTGAGAGTTTATACTTCTTTTATGATTTGTTTAATTCTATTTTTTAATAGTTATTTTCTTCAATATTTTTGTGTCTTTATTTACCAAGCTATTAATTTTTTTCATGATTTTCTTGCATCACCTATTTTTTCCCCCAGTTTTTTCTCTACTACTCTTATTTGATTTTTAAAATCATGTTTTTGCTTTTTTTTTTAGTTCTTCTAGGAATTTTTGTTGGATTTGTGTGTAATCTGCAGTTTTTCTTTGAGGTTTTGCTTGTTGCTGTTTTTACATCATTGTATTCTGAGTTTGTGTCTTGATCTTCCCTATTGCCATAGTAACTTTTTATGGTCATGTTTTTATGATGTTGTTTGCTTATTTTTCTAGCCTGTTTCTTGACTTTGAACTTTATATTAAAGTTGGTTTCTGCTCACTCTGCAGGGAGAAGGGGCAGGAGGAGTGTTTCAAACTTCAAGCTTTTCACAGTTAGTCCTGGGGGTTTATAAGTTTTTAGTGCATCCAAGGTAGTGTGCCCCATGGAGAGAGGGGTGTGGTCACTACTCTTCTGGTCTGCCTTCTCATCTTTACAGAGGTAAAGGCCCTGCTCTGTTGCACTTGCTAACAGTCCTCTCCACCTAGGAACTGTTACCAGGGTCCTGCTCCCTTTCAACCACAGGTGCACTTCTTTGCCCTTAAACTGTGACCTCGTGTTGGGTATAGGCATTGAAGCTGCCAAACAGCTCCTGGTCCTGCACCCAGTGTGAGCATGGGAATCCCATCTAATCGCTTTACTATCTTTGACTGTCATGTGGGTTCCAGGCTGGCCCCAACTTTAGCCTCACAGACCTTTCCTACTACAAAGTGGTTCTAAGTAGTTTGGGCTGCAAAGATGTCTTACCCTGATTTTTTATTGTCTCTGCACTCCAGAATTTGTTTTGGTGCATTATTTTGAAGTTATTTGGAGGGAATGTTTGGGAGGGTTTGGTTGAAATGCTTCCCTTATTCTGCCATCTTGGTTCCCAGATAATTTTCCAGGCTTTTTTTTTTTTTTTTGCTAGTGGGTTGCAACAGGTTGTTTTGGGATTATTCTGTATGACAGTTTGTGTGCTTGCCTTCAAATACACTTTTGTATGATAATGGCTATACAGTTATCACAGGAGTGATCTTGAACCTTTACCTTTTATTTCTCTCCATTTCTCTAAAAATCAAGCAAACAAAAATCTGGACAGACCACTGCTAATTAAATCCTTTTTCTGTGATGACAGTTTTCAGGTTGAGCTGTGAAAAGCCTGTTTTGTGTTCATTGGCCTATTTTAAGTTTAATTTTTTTTTTGAAACAAAATCTGAGACAAGATAAATCTTGGATTTAACCAATCTCCTTTTCTTTTTCTTTTAGACAGTAGCATAGCAGTCATGCTAGAAGACAAAGGTCCAAGAGTAATTGACTACTTTGTAGTGGCAGGCCTCACTGATACATCTACTCTTTTGGATCAAGAAATAAACCGTTTAGACACAAAATCAACTGGACCCAAAGCTCCAATTACAGACATTGCTGTTATTATCAAGTCGGCAGGGGAAACAGTCCCTGAAGGTTTCACCTGTGTTGAAGCTACACCATCAGCTCTCCAAGCAAATTTGAACTATGGAAGCTTGAAAAGTCCAGAGCTTTTCCTGTGCTACAAGAGGGGAAGAGACAAACCACCTCTCACAGACATTGGGTGAGTTATTCATTATTTATCCAGTAAATATGAACTTAAGTGATTTCATGATATTGTTGCATGCTTTGGTGGAAGTCTGAAAGAATGGATTTTCGGTTGACAAAGGCAGTAGGAGAAATGCTTAAATACTTGTTGCAGTGTTATTTATTAGAATTACATTTTAGAATCGAAATGAGTAAAACACCACATTTCTCTACCAAGTCTTAGTCGTGAAGCCATTGTCTGTCTTTGTAAGGAGTGTTACTGAATTATGAAATATGATTCCTTTTTTGGTTGTAGTTACTAGGCTTTCAGGCCAAAAAGGATAACTAGTATTCATTGAATATGAAAAAACCAGAAACTCTGATAACTAGTATTATGTCATGAAGGGGATGCTTAAGTTGACTGCGGTTCATTGATGTTATGTGTAAGGTGCCATCCTGGGCATTAGGAGAAAGACAAAAACGAAGTCTTGACAGCTTTGAGGCATTTAGATTTTATTGGGGGATGAAGGAATATAGCACGGACTCAAATAAGTCATGGATAGAAGTCACTTTTTAGAAAAAATGTTATTTTTGTGTGTGATCTGTTTGGTGCCTGGAATTGAATCAGTCACAGCATCTTAAGAGTTAGAAGGGAACACAGTGGTCATCTAGACTAGTCTGCTTAAGAATCCTCTCTACGTCATACTTAAGGAGTGATCATCCAGTCTTTACCTTAAGAGCCCAGGTGAGAGGAAAACCCATGGCTTCCCAGGCAACACGTTTCACTTTTGTGTAGCTCTTGTTAAGAAATTTCTCCTCTTAGATCAGATCTCCATCACTGTTACAAGTTAAGCCCCCAAGGTTCAAGCAGAAGAGCTTTAGTCCCTCTTTTGGTGATAGCCTTTCAGATACAGTCATCTGTCATGTTGTCCCTCTATGTCTTTGCTTCTTCAGGCTGGAAATAATCCCAAGTTCCTTTCCACTTCTCATGTAGCATAGTCTTTTCTTTGAAGGACACTTTGTTAGTGTCCTTCATGAAATGTGATACGCAGAAATGAACATACACTATACGTATGAACCAGTCAGGCCAGAGTACAATAGAACTATTGTTCCTCTAGTTCTGGATATTACATTCCTTTTAAAATAGACTAAGATGTCATTAGCTTCTTTTTGACTGCCATATTATAGCCAGCCACATTGACCTTATAACCCACTAAAATTCCCCAGCTCTTTTTCAGATAAACTTTCATTTAGCCATATCTCTCATATCTTATACTTGTGAAATTGGTTATGTTGTATCTAAGCGTTTGACTTTTCATTTATCTTTATTAATCATTTTGTATGGGTCTAGTATCTGTTTTAGGAATATAGAGCCAGAAATGAAGCAATTCTTATCCTCAAGGAGCTCACAATTTTCAGGAGAAACAATATGAGCAACTTAAAAGTATATACAAATGTATGTCACTCTGAGGAGCTTTAATCTCAGATTTGGATGTGCTGCCCTTCAGGTTGCAGCTCATTCATGCCTGCCCCTGCTGTGTGAATCTTACCTCTCAATCATGTCACAAACTTGCCATGCCGTGTCTGTCCAGTGTGATGGAGGCCTCTGTCACCTTCCTCCTGTCATTGCAAAGGTGGAAGTGGAAGATGGCTCATTGTCAGCATGTCATTCCCTCTCCATGTGACTGGTTCATCTTCTCTTTTATGATCCATTTTCCTCGATGACACCTTCTATTTCTATTATTTTTTGAGAATTCATCATTGGTTATGTATTACAGCCCCCTTACATCTGTACCCCTTCACTGCCTTCTGTGTGATCCTCTTTTCCCTTTATTTGAATGTGATTGTGTTCCCTGTCTTCTGGCTGTGTAACAACAGTGGAATGTTGGTAATAAAACCATGGGCCTTTCCAGTGATGAAGTCTACTTTTCTCCTTCTGACAGAGAGGTGACGGATTCAGAATGCTGAATGAGACATAGATTTTTGAATATGGCCAATGTGGAAATTTGTTTTGCTTGAGTGTATATTTTATAGAGTAGAAGGGAGAAAAAATAAATCTTTGTTAATTTAAAAAAATAACTTTAAAAAAAGAAAGAGGTTTTTGTTTCTAGGACACACTCAGTCATTAAGGGAGATTTGCAGTTACTTGAAGGTAATTCAGTATACTAACTTTCTTCTGTATAAAATTAGCATTTATTAAACCTTATAGGGTAAACACTGTTCTTGCCCTTGAAATACAAATATAAACAAAAAGACAATCCTTGCTCTTCAAGGACCTTACATTCTTTTCTTTTTTTTTTTTGGAAACTTTCAATATATTTGTATTTATTCTATTAAATGTTTCCCAGTTACATGTAAAATTTTTCTTAATACTTTAAAGTTAAAATTCTGAGTTCCAAATTCTATCCCTTTCTCTTACCCCTTTCCATTCCTTTGAGAAAGCAAGCAGTTTGATATTGATTATCGCATGAAGTCATGCAAAACTTATTTTCATATTAGACATATTGGAAAAGAAAACACAGACGAAAAAAACCCAAGAAAAATAAAGAAAGTTATAAAAAGTATACTTCAATCTGCTTTCAGAGTTCATTTGTTCTCTCTCTGCAAGTGGATAGCATTTTTCATCATGTGTCCTTTGAAATTCTCATGGATTATTGTATTGATCATGTTAGCTAAGTCTTTCACAGTTGATCATCACATACAGTATGGCTGTCACTGTTCACAACATTCTCCTGGTTCTGATCACTTTGCATCAGTTCATGTAAGTCTTACCAGACTTTTTTGAAACCATCTTGCTTATCATTTCTTGCAGCTCAATAGTATTCCATCACAATTACATGCCACAGCTTGTTTTGCAATTCCTCAGTTAATGGACATCTTAATTTCCAATTCTTTGCCATTACAAGGAGAGCTGCTGTCAATATTTTTGTACAAATAGGAAGGACCTGACATTCTGATGCGGGAAGACTGCATGGGAGAAGCTGAAAAGGAGAGGGGTTGGAGTGGGTATGGGTATAATGGAGAGAAAAGTCTGCGGGGTTGGGGAACCTGCTGCCTCAAGGCCACATGTGACCCTCTGGGTCCTCAAATGTGGCCCTTTGAATCCAGACTTCACAGAACAAATCCTGTTAATAAAAGGATTTGTTCTGTAAAACTTAGACTCAGTCTAAAGGCCTCACCCAAGACCTAGAAGGCCATGTGTGGCCTTGAGGCCACAGATTCTCTGCCCCTGTTTAAGAGTCAGGAGAGGATTGGGTAGAGGAGCCCTGAGAGGAATGATAGAATGAATGTGCTGCCCTGGGTACCTTCTTTAAAATGGAAGTTCTGGGAGGAACTGACCAATTAGAGTAAGGGACTGGAGAGGCTGAGTCAGCAAAAACATTTAAATCACTTACTGCGAGGCACTATGCTATGCTAAGCCCTGGGTGGGGGGATACAAACAAGCAAAAGATAGTCCCTGCCCTCTTGGAACTTACAGTCTGCTGAATGAGACAGTAGGGAAACAATTATGTACAAACAAGCTATATGCAAGATAAATAGGAAATAATTTGAAGATAATAAGCATTAGAACCAAGAGGTTCTGATAGACTTCCTATAGAAGTTGTTATGTCAGTTAGGATGTGAAGGAAGCAGAGGAAGCCAGTAGTTAGAATTAAGGAGGGAGAGTATTCAGGCATGGGGGACAGGCAGTGAAAATGTACACCAGGAGATAATAGTGTCTTGTTCGTGGAACAGCAAGGAGGCCAGTGTCAAAAGATTAAAGAGTACTTAGGTAGTAAGATAGAAGACTGGAATGGTAGAAAGGGGCCAGGTTTTGAAGGACTTTGAATCACAGATGATTTGATGTTTGATTCTGGAGGTGACAGGGAACCACAGAAGTTTATTGAGTGGGATTGGGGGAAGGAGTAGGACTAACATTTTAGGAAAATCCTTTTGGTGGCTGACTAGAGGATGGATTAGAGTAGGGATACGCCTGAGGAAGGCAGACCCATCAGCAGGCAGTTGTAATAATACAGTTAGAGCCTATACCAGAATGGTGACTGTGTCAGGAAAGAAGGGAGTGTATTGGAGAGCATTTACAAAGTTGAAATCAGTGGGCCCTGGCAACAGATTATCACTCTGTAATATAGTTTGAAATCTGGTGCCACTAGGCTGCTTTCTGTTTTTTCATTGATTCCCTTGAGAGTCTTGACCTTTTGTTCTTCCAGATGAATTGCATTATTTTTTTTAGCTTTGTAAAATAATTCTTTGATAGTCTGATTTGTATGAACTGAATAAGTAAATTAATTTAGGTAGAATTGTTATTTTTATTATATTGGCTCATCCTATCCATGAACCATTAATATTTCTGTAGTTATTTAGATCTATCTATATTTGTGTGAAAAGCAGTCAAAGATGTTGTGGTTTGTAAGTCTAGGGTACTTGGAATGGTATTGCTCTCTACACATTATACATGGGAAGGTGTGAGAGAGCATGAAAAGTTGAGGATGACATGTAGGTTGTGAGTCTGGGAGACTGGGAGCATGTTGTTGTCTTCTGTAGTAATAGAAAAATTGGAAAAGAGGAAGGTTTTGGGGGGAAAAGGTGAGTTCAATTTTGGACATGGTGAGTTTAAGATATCTACCGAAGATCCAGTCTGAGATGTCTGAAAGGCACTTGGAATAAGAGATTGGAGATCATCAAAGAGAGGTTAGGGTAGGATAGGTGTGTGGATCACAACAAAATGACAAGTCCTCAAAGAAATACGAGTGCCAAGTCATCTTACTTGTCTCCTGGGGAACCTGTATTCAGGCTAAGAACCAAACATAAAACAACTGATTGGTTTAAGATTGGAAAAGGAGTAAGACAGAGCTGTCTGTATATTGTCACCTTATTTGTTTCACTTACATGCAGAGTACATCATGTGAAATGCCAGACTGAGTGAATCAAAAGCCAGAATGAAGTTTGCTAGTGGAAATAGCAACAATCTCAGATGACACCACTCCCATAGCATAAAGTGAAGGAAGGGGAATTAAGAGCCCTTCTGATGAATGTGAAAGAAGAGAGTATAAAGGCTGGCTTGAAGCTTAACATCAAAAACGTGGTTCCATCACTTCCTTGTAAATAGTGAGGGAAAAGAAATGGAAGCAGTCTCAGATTTTTTGTTCTTGGACTCAAAGATCACTGCGGATGGTGACTGTAGCCACAAAATGAAAAGATGCTTACTCCTTGGAAGGAAAACTATGGCAAATATGGACAGCATACTAAAAAGCAGAGGTTATCACCTTGCCAACAAAGGTTTATATAGGCAAAGCTGTGATTTTTCCAGTAGTAATGTGATGCTGTGAGAGTTGGACTGTAAGGAAAGCTGAGTGCTGCAGAAATGATGCTTTTGAATTGTGGTGTTGGAGAAGACTTTTGAGAGTCCATTGGATAGGAAGGAGGTCAAATCAGCAATATTTAAAGAAATTAATTTAGACTATTCCTTGGAAGGACAAATACTGAAGCTTAAAATACTTTGGCCACATAATGAGAATTCAGGACTCATTGGAAAAGACTCTGGAATTGGGAAAGATTAATGGCAAAAGGAGAAGGGGTTGGCAGAGGATGAGATGGATAGAAAGTGTTACGGAAGCAAGGAACATGAACTTGGACAGACATTGGACAGTGCAGGATAGAAGGACCTGGCATGATGTGGTCCAGGGTGGGTCATAAAGAGTGGAACTTGACTGAACAACAGGTAGATTTGAGAATCATCAGTATAGAGATGGTAATTTAATTCCTTGAGAGCTGATGAGATCACCATGTGAAGCCATTTGGGGGTGGAGGGACTCATCCTTAGAGTGCTTGACCCTGATGAGGATCCAGCAAAGGATACGGAGAAGGAGGGGTCAAATGAATAGGAGAATCAGGAGGGAGTAATATCCTGAAAACTTAGAGGAAAAATGTAGTAGGGAAAAGAGGCTGCAGAGAACTCAAGAAGAATGAGGTTGAGAAGAGACCATTGGATTTGGCAACTAAGAGATTATTGGTAACTTTGGAGTTGGAATGATGAGGTTGGAGGGTTGGAGATTATAAGTAGTTAAGAAGTGAGTGAAAGGAGAGAAAATGGAGGAGTTGAGGAAGATGTAAGAAACAACTTCATTTTTTTCTGAAAATATGAGAAAAGGTTCTCAGCTGAGAGGGTGGGAGGAGGAAGATCCATTAGAAATTTGAGGAGAGAGGAAAGGTTTAAAAGATCCTCTATGGAGAAGAGATAGTTGATAAAGGAGGTATGGAAGGGGGCCCAGTTAATGTTGTGTAACATTGAATTTGTAGTCAGTATGACTGCATGGTTTTTTCTACCTCTATTTAGCAGCATGTGTGTAAGAGCTAAAGTAGCAAATTGTGGGAGTGATCCAAGTCTAAAGCTTGGCAGGGCATAGTCAACAAAATGATAAAGGGAGTGGAGATTCAAGAGAGACAGATAGTATAGAGTTGAATTCATTTATTAAGAGATCAAGATGGGGGAAAGAAGAGAGAGTGACTGGTGCAGGGGAGATGGTCACTGTGTGTCTGAAAAAGTAGAGTTTGGCAAGAGAAGGCAGAGAGAGGTAGAGGTCATGGTGACAAGGAGGTTTAGGGATTCTTGAATATGGGTGATGACAGGGTCAAGTATGTGACCATCTGTGTGTGTGGCTGAGGTGGGGCAGAGGAATGAGTTCATGGACAATGGTTAGATTGAGGAACTGAGTGGTTAGGTCTTGGAGGGAGAGTCTGTGTGTATGCCCGTGAGTATGAGGGCAGAAGTTTGAGAGGAGAGAAAAATTATGAGCCATGTACCAATTCATTGAGGAAAGAAGGATAGTGAGTAACCTGGGAGGCTATTAGTTTATTTCTGTCATAGCTGTCTAAGAAACATAAATGTCTTTTAAAAATATCTCTTAAGAAATGCCAGTAGGAATTTGAGTGGTACTGATAAATAATATAAATCTCAAAGGAGAGGTTACTGAGTGGTAGAGGTAGGGAGCAAGAATTTTTCTAATTCCCCTTCCTTGACCAAATGAGTAAAGGTGCAGCAAGTGTGCTCACAAGGGAGACCAGGGAGGCTGTCTTCAGGGGAGCAAGGTTTTGTTGATTGCCAGAAGATGAAAGGAATGGGAAAGGAAATGACTTAGAATGAAAGGGACTTTTTTTACCTGCGGCACTGGTGTTTCAGAGGGCACCATGGAGAGAATAGGTGGAGTTTTGGTGGAGTTTGGCGTGGGAGGTTCAGGAGGGTGAAGAATGGCATCTGCATGATCACCTACAGGGGTTCAGAGTCACTAAAGTGTTTAGGGAGAATATTCATGGAGGGAGGCCCCAGTCTCCATAGAAAAGACTTGAGATCAGGCAGGACATATGAGAGGCCCTGTGTCATTTACTCCTTTTCCTCCCCAAGGTTGGAGGTCAGGCAGGAACAGGAAGTGGTATCTGAACTACACAGTCACAGAAGGAACTTCTGGGGTGAGCCTGCTGCTATGTCCATGGGGAGAAAGTGCAGACAGTATGGAACTGCTTAAGGAGAAGAGTGAAATAACTTTGGGTTTAACTGTGTTATCTCAGATGTTGATTCTGAAGGAAAAGCTGTATGTGTTACCCATTTTATGCACGTCATTTAGTCAGTAATCATTTATCAGATGCTTGCTGTTTGCCAGACAGTGCTAAGTACTGGGAATAAAATACCAAAAAAAGTCAGTCCTTTATCAAAAAAACTAAAAAGCCGAGGGGTACAGGGAGAAGGTGCTGCACAGGCATGTGGCCTTGTGGGAAAGGAAGAGATGGGAGTTCTGAGATGAGCCCTCCAGTCAGAAGGGGAGGGGCTCCAGGATAGAGGGCACTTCTGAGGGGGTGATCTCCCAGGATGCAGAGGGTTCTGGGGCATGGTGAAAAAATCCAGAGTGCAGCCTGGTAGGGAATGGAGAGTGGCTGGTCTGGACACTCTCCTTAAATGTTATAATTGGAGCTTTAATAAACGTTCTTCACTTGGTCTTTATTGTTTGGATGGTTAGGCCAGAATATTTTGGATAGTTACAGATCTTTTCTAGGACCCTGTGCAGTGTTTAGGACAGTGCCTCCCCAACAAGAGCATCTGGATGGCTTTACCATGAGGATTTGTGTGCTCCATTTCCTCCAGCAAAGTGATCAACACTATTGACAAGCATGTTAAATGCCCCTTTTTTCTGACGTGGGGGAATAAGATGAGGAGGGATAACTGAATCTTTATAATTTATAAGCTTTTGTTAATTTCAAATTTAAAAGGACAGTACCAGCACTTTCCTGTCTAGCTTATCTTTGTGCATTCTGAACTTCCTTTTCTTCCTTTCTGTGTATTTTTATGAGTCATTGACACTCTTTTCTTTAATCACTGTCACTATTGCTTTTCCTTGTCAAAAAAAAAAGTATAGTTAAGCAAAACACATTTATGAGATCTGAAAATGTATGTCTTATTGTTTACCTTTTTCATCTCCCTTCCACGAAGTCCATTATATTCATATAAACTGGTTTATCCAGCCATTCTTGAATTAATGGGCGCCTACTTTATTTCCAGTTCTTTTCGATAATAACATTAACATGTAAATAATTCATTTTCATATAGCCCCTTCTAGTTGATCAAATGTGTGTACCTTTCTGTGTTATCCAGATATCTCTTTGGAAATTTCTGCCAAAAGGAGAATAGCTAATAACTAAGAGTTATTTCATCATTAAGAAGGCAGAGCAGTAAAAAGAGATTGTTTACTGGAACTTATTCTCACCAACAAGGAAGAACTGATTGTTGAGGTAGAAATGGGATTCTTGAGGGAAGTGACCTCCTTTCATAAGTTTGTGGTAGGATAGATAAGGAAGACTTTTCCTACTGTGTCCCAAATTTTGAGAAAGCAGATTTGAAGGGTTTAGAGAAAGGACAGGATCCTATGTAAAATTTTACAGAGGAAATAAGCAGTGTCTGACTCAAGAGTGAACCCTAAATATTTGTCAGTTGACTAGGTTTGATATTTGTTAAGCTCCAGTGGGTCACTATTGCCTCCAGGATCCAATACAAAATGTTCTGTTTAGCATTCAAAGCTCTTCATAACCTAGTCCCTACCTTTCTAGTCTTCTTATACCTTACTCCCCAACACGAAGCCCAAGGATGCTGGCCTTCTGGCTGTTCCATGAACAAGACTCTCCATCTCTTGGCTTCCGGTATTTTTTCTGACTGTTCCCCATGCCTAGAACATTCTACAGTCTCCCACCTCAGTTCAGCTTACTTCTTTCTATGGCTTCTTTCAAATTCCTTCTTCAATATGAAGCCTTTCCCAACTTCTTTTAATTCTAGTATATCTCAGATCTTAATTACTTCCAGTTTATCTCTTTTGAACCCTGATGTTCTTGTGTTGTCTCCCCCACTAGACTGTGAACTTCTTAAGGGTGGGACATCCTTTTGCCTCTTTGAAAACCCAGAACTTGAGTATTGGGCACAGGTGCATGCCAGGATTATAGTCCAATCTAACAGATGGTTAAATTAAATTCTTTTTAAGCATAAAGAACTACACATGTAAAGAATGAAAAAGACCCTTTCTTCAAGGACCCTAGGTTTTCCCTGGGAGAAACACCATTAAATGGATAAATGTAAATATGGCAGTTTGAGAGAGGAGAGAGCATAATGTTTTTAGGGACATTAAGATAAGCTGATGGAAAAGGCAGTTTTTGACTTCAGCCTTAAAGGAGGAAGCTAGGGATTATACCAGGTGAAGACGATAAAGGAGTATTCCTGGAATGAAAGGTAGCCTCTTTGAAGACCAGAGTTAGTAGGAGATACGATGTTGACTTTGAGGAGTAACAGACAGACTGTTTTGGTTAGAAAGTACAATAATGAACCTGGGGTAGGGCCAGGTTGCGAAGGTTTTAATTGTTTCTTTGATAACCTGCAGCTTGCATTTTTCTGCTTGAGCTAATAGATGGCCACTAGAGGTTTTGAGTTGGAGAGTGACATACATTGTCTGACTTTTGCTTTAGGACAGTGGTTCCCCCCAAAGTGTGGTTCAGTGACTCCTAGGAGTACCCAAGACCCTTTCAAGGGGTACTTGAGGTCAAAACTATTTTCCTAACAATACTAAAATTTTTAAAATTTCTAATATGATAAATATCAATAGGTACAAAAGCTCTTTATGGAGGGTTTTCAATAATTTTTTAAGAATGTAAATGGATCTTGATTCCAAAAAGCTTGAGATCTACTCTTTTAGCAAGATTATTTTGGTAGCTCTCTAGAAGATATTTCAGAGAAGAGAGGCTGAAAACTGAGTGTCCGTTTCGGAGACTGTTTCAGTAGTTGAAGGGAAGAGGTGAATAAGGATGTTGAACAGATGTGAGAGACACTGGAAAGGAGAGGACAAATATAAGTGATATTGTAACAGTCAGTGTCAGGGCTTGACAACAGATTGATCATTGGAGGTGAGAGAGGAAAGAAAGAGTTAAAGATAACTGAGGTTTTTTTTTTGTAGGAGCAAAGAGAAATAAACCAGAAAATTTGGAGGAGAGATAGGTTTAGTTGGCACAAAGGAGGGGTGGTGGGAAAAAGAATTCATCTTGGTATGTTGATCTTGAGATGTCTATAGTACCTCCATTTGGCTATATCCCATAGACAGCTAATGATGTGGGACTAATTCAGAACACAGAGAGAGAGAGAGAGAGAGAGAGAGAGAGAGAGAGAGAGAGAGAGAGAGAGAGAGAAGGGGTGGGGTATACCCATGGGAGCACAGTTTGCAACTTTAGTACTATGAGTTCAGTTGAGCATACAGTTTGAAAAATGTTTCTGAGTTAATCTTTTGAACCATTTTTGCTACCTTTTTAAAAATTATTTCCTAGCATTTGAGATATTATTAATCAAAATTCCATCGTTCCACATACTTATACTTGGTTTTAAGTTTGCAATTTCACTTAATAAGGAACTGGTGCATCTATATGGGCAAATACTAAAAGGTAAATCTAATTTTCCCTGTTTGTATTGCAGAGTATTATATGAAGGGAAAGAACGACTTATTTCAGGCTGTGAAGTCATCCAGGCCACACCCTATGGTCGCTGTGCCAATGTCAACAATAGCTCAACAAATTCACAGAGAATCTTCATTACTTATCGAAGGGCTCCTCCAGTACGGCCTCAGAACTCCTTGGCTGTAACGGATATCTGTGTTATTGTGACTAGTAAAGGAGAAACTCCTCCTCATACATTTTGCAAAGTTGACAAGAATTTAAACTGTGGAATGGTAAGAAAAAAATTGGGTTGTTGTGCAAATTATTTTTTAAAAAAGGGGGGGGGGTCCAGAGTATTGGAAGATTTGAGGTCTAAAAAATCCTCTTCTCCGTGCATTTTACTTTATACTATATTCAGCTTTTACGTTTATATCTTTTTGGCTATGTTATCACTTAAAAGGTCCTGTCTTCTAAGTAAACTGAGTTAATATTACAGGGTGGCATTTTCTGATATTGCCTCCATGACATTAATGAGAGAAAACTGTGAATTTTGTAGAGGTAAGCAGAGTCTGAAGAAGTAGCCGGAGTTGTTTCAGCGAGTCCTCTCTGCTCCTCCCTCCGTTTTTGAGCATCAGGATGTGCTTTAAGTGAGGACTCTCAAACCTCTATTTAGAGTTGGGCTAGATTTCTTATGAAGTCAGCCAAACTTGGCCAGTCAGCCAAACACTTCGTAAGAACAGTTTGAACAAGGGGAGCTTCTCATGTGTTATTCTCCAAAATTAGCTTTTTATGTGCGACTTCAGTCTCTGTCTTTTGTCGCTCTCTGGTTATACTAGTTCCTGAAGACTCTGACAGTTCATGTTGAGGGAAGTAGGGTTTACATATATTTTCCTACTTCCTTTCTCCTAAGTTGGAGTTCTCACCTTTGTGTGTTACTATTTTAAATCTGGTAGTCTTAGGTGTTCAGATGTATGTGATTTTTAAATCGCTACTCTGACCTAATAGCTAAAATTTCTAGAACATCTAATAAATTCTCAGTTTGTTTTTCTAATATTTGATTTTTGTGAAATTTAATTTATGTTTTATAGTGGGGTTCCAATGTGTATCTGTGTTACAAGAAGTCTGTACCTGCTTCTAATTCAATAGCATATAAAGCTGGTAAGTTATTTTTAAATTGTTCCCTGTTAATATGTTTATTGGTACACGATCTCAGCAGAAGAGATGAATGTTTCCCTGTCAAATAATCTTTTGTATTGTATTTTTTTAAAGTTGGTATTTGAAATAATACTTAAAAAATAAAAATCTCTACAAAGTACATTAAACATTTTCTTCTTAAGTGTTTATTAAATAAGAGCTTCCATAGTAAGACTGGTTAAACTCTTGGTTTTTTCCTACTTTGTTAAATTAAGATGTGTATCTTATTGTGCAACTTGAAAATTGTTTATTGTCATACTGTATTTTGGAGAGCAACCTATATTTTTACTCTTTTTAAAAATATTTCTTTGATTTGTTGCCCTACTTTTATTTTCCATAAAAAATAGATTTATTTTCTTTCTTCCATTGTAAACTACCCCAACCATTGGAGAAGGGTCAAGGGAGAGTTGGGGTGGGAACAGTGGCTTGAGAAACTTCCACCAAAAAGTAATCAAGAATCTCTCAGTGCTGTATTATCTGCCTAATGAAATACCGTGGGTTATAAAGATTTTTAAAATATAACTTTCTTTCCCATTGTATCATGTGATTAGAACCAAAAATACAATTATAATCCGGTTGTAAAATAGAGCAAATCCCAAGCTATCATAAGATGGAAAGAAGTAACCATATCATTGAGTATGTATGATTCTTTCAGAAAATTATATTAAAGATCAAGCTAATTCATATAATTGAGAAAAAAAGTTAATTATCCAGGTAAACAGTAAACATTAACTCATATTGATGATTTTTATTTGAATTCTTAACTTCAATTCTTAAACCTTTCTCTCTTTACCTTGAGTATTAGGCTTTCTTTCACCTTTAAAAAACAAACTGCATTTAAAAAATTAACTTCATAAACCTACTTTGTGAAAATGTTCAAGTTTTAAGAGCAAAATCATATTAGAATCTAGTCTTTTGGTGCTGTATTTTTACAACTTTTAGTGCCAGGAAAAACTTTATTGAGTCAGTAGCAAGTTGTTGTCTAGCTTTTGGCCTTTAGATATGACAGGCCTCATGAGGAGATTTTTATATTAGGTATCCTGAAGATTAGTAGTGATAACAGCAGCGCAGCGGCTGCTGTTCAGTCTGTGGTGTACTTCCTCCCTTACTACTCTGAAGCCTTCTATGTTTGATGCCCTTGTTTTTACACAATTCTCTTTGAAGTTTTCCCAAATGAACTTAGAGGAGCATCTGGCAATGTTTATTTAATCTGGCTTCTGGTGGAGTAATTTTTCAGTATCCTCCCCACCCAAATGGGAGGGAAAGAACTCTATATATTTTCTACTCTAGTAGGTGGAAAGTCCTTCCAAATATTTTCCACCATTCTTCCCTTTAGTAATAATATATGGCTGTGTTATTGTAAAATTTACTTGTTCTCTGAGTCTTACTGAATGCATCTAGTTCATTATTGTTTTTACATTTAATTTTACTTAAATTAATAATTTGTTTTCTCCTTTTTTCTCTCCTCAGAGAAAACAAAGCCCATGTAATAAAAATACTGTTAAGGAAAATAAATTCCCTTTTTTTGTGACTGTATCCAAAAAAGTTGATATATGTTATTGAATTTTTCATTCATTGTTAATAGGACACTGAAGGGATTAATGATTATTTTTATAAGTTAATTTTGTACTTGACATTTCATATGCATACCTATATCGAAAGTTGTAGAAGATCTGCTTTTCCTGAACTGAATTGTGTACCCATTAAAAATTTAATAATTTAAATTTGTTTTTTACCTTTCCCCCACAAAGGGTTAATTTTCAGATATCCTGAAGAAGACTATGAATCTTTTCCACTCTCGGAATCTGTGCCTCTCTTCTGCCTTCCCATGGGAGCTACCATTGAATGCTGGGATCCCCAAACCAAATACCCACTTCCAATTTTTTCAACTTTTGTTCTGACAGCTTCTTCTGCGGAAAAGGTATATATCAAAATAATAATTTTATTCTAAAAAAGTTTTTCCTTTCAAGATCTCGACTGATCTGTTTTGTATTTTCTTTCTGATTATTATTAATGTAGAAAAAAACACTTAATTTTTAAAATAAGTATTAATTTGGCCATGTCGTGATTGACCTAGCTCAACGGTAATTATTACAAATAAGATTGCAGAGGAAAGATTTCAAGAGCTTTCCAGATTAAGCATTTTATTTAAAGCATCAGTTTACATAGAGGTATTTAAGTCAGGGTCTTTGTTTACAGATTATACAGCCCTTTTGTAAATTAATTATTGAGAGTTGCTTTGGCTGATACTAAAGCTAATCAATGCCAGTTTATAAATCAATTGTAGCTCTTCATAGAAGCTGGCCTATTAAGGACACCTGTTTTATTTCTGGTAGTTTCTTGTCTAGTGGATCACTATCAATATACTGTAGTGTGAAGTTTAGCCACAGATTATAAACTTCATCAAGGACATGAAACCTTGCTAAAAAGTTTACATTTTAACCTTCATTGAAATACTGAGAATTTGTGTGCAAAGTATTGTGTTCATCTGGTAGAATATATTAGATGAATTGCTTTCTTTGACCTACTTAGTATTTTTTGAGGACTTTTGAATGAGGTAGATAGGAATATAAGAAATGTGAAGTGTGTAAAAAGTAATGAAGCTGTCAGAGAAGCTGTTTTAAGAGTTATGCAATGATCAGTGTATTTTCTAATAATGTTTGCCACTTTCTGGTGCTATTGTATTGTCAAAAAAAATAATCAGTTTTCTACTTTTCATAATTTTGCCATAAAATAATTTATGCTATTTTTTACAAAGAATAGGTGTGAGGTATCATATCTGACAACACAGTTATTGTATTTGTGATTTTGCAGAATTAAAACATTTGCAGAAAATTAGATTAAACAACAAATAGAATTGAAATTTGCTGCTTCTTGTGAAATTTTCTTCTGGTTACCTGTGAAAATTCCATAGAATTCAGTGTCATATTCTAGAATTATGTAATAAATAATAATCCAATCAAGTTTTACTTCGATGTTCCATTGTTGTGTAGGTCAAGTTCTGTCTCAGAAACTTATCAGCTGTGTGCCCATAGTGTAAATGTCTCCGGACCTGACCTTTCTTCTCTGAAAAATGAGGTAGTTGGACAAGAATAGATGGCCTCTCAGGTTTCTTGGGACTCAGTTATGTGATCCTATTATGAGAGATACAGAATAAGGCATAAAATTTTTGGCTTTAATGTACTTTATGATTTACAAAATTATTTGGGTTGATGGTAATGGAGAAAGTTAGGCAGTGGTAATAGCATTGCCCTTCTCTGCCTCCGCACCCACCATTACCCCCCCAAAAAAAGGAAAATAAAGAACAGTGTTAATGAAATTTTAAAAAAATACAGAGGAGTACCCAAAGACATTCATAAGGGACATAGACAAGCTAGATGGTATTACTACTGTCATGTTAAATTTATTATCATGGTCTGTGTACAATAAAGACTCTGAATTTCATATAGTCCCCCTTTTTTTCTCATTTGTAGATGTTCGTCAAGTTCATAATTGTACAGTATACCACATCTTTACAATCATATAATCAACTGCATGATACAAAGTATAGAATACCCCAGTCAACTTATTGTGAGGCTCTAGATAGGTTAAAATGCCGCCTCAATGGCACTCCTCTAATAAGGTATTTTCTATGTGTATGTTAAAATTGTACAAAATTGTTTAGGAGAGGTAACAACAGAACTTTTTTATGATCCTCTGACTTATTAATATGAATGTGAAGAGATAATCACTATGCCCTATAAAGATGTTTGCTGTTTTCTGGAAGATGTCTAGCACAGAGTCTAAATGGAAGATAGAATCCCTGTAGATTGCTTCTGTTGGCACATGACACTATGTTAATTTATCAAGCCTTGGGACATTGCATAATCTTTCAAAAGAGATAGAGATTATGCTTGTTCAAGAGTTAACATGTGGCTATCCACAGGAAAATCCCAATGGATGAATAAAGTCTATTTTCTAGGTAGAGTGAATATAGTCAATTAGGATTAATCGTTACACAGATCATTCATATCTTTGGTTTTTTCCTTAATTTAAAAAAAAATTACTGTTTTAAAAATTTTCTTGTTTCAAATTCTCTTCTGCCCACCCCGACTCATTGAAAAGGCAAGCAATGTGCTATCAATTATGCATGTAAAACCATGTAAAACATTTGCATATTAGCCAAATTGCAAGAAGGAAAAATAGAGTGAAAAAAATTGTGCTTATTATACACTCTAAGTTCATCTGTTTTCTCTCTGACGGTGGAGAGCATTTTTCATCGTGAATCTTTTGGAATTGTCTTGATTCATTGTCATGTTCTTTCACATTGAGCATCGTTACAATATTGCTGTTATTGTTGAAGGTGTTCTGGTTGTGCTACTTCACTTTGCTTAGGTTCATGTAAGTCTTCCCAGGTTTCTCTGAAACCATCTTGCTTTTCATTTTTTTCTTTTCTATTAACATTTTTAGTTGAAGTTTTGAGTTCCAAAATCCTACTCCTCCTTCCCCTCTCCCTTCTCTGAGATAGTAAGCATTCAGATGTAGGTTATATATGTGAATTATGTAAAATATTTGCATATTAGTCACTTTGTACAAGATGACTCGAATAAAAGAAATAAATGAAAGGGAGTGAAAATGGCATGTTTCAGTCTGTTTTCAAACAATATCTGTTCTTTCTTTGAGATTGTCTTGGATTGTTGTATTTCTCAGAATAGCAATAGCTAAGTCATTCACAGTTCTTCATCAAACAGTACTGCTGTTTGTGTACAACATTCCCCTGGTTCTGTTCACTTCACTATGCATCAGTTAATATAAGTCTTTCAGAAATCGTTCTGCTTGTCACTTCTTACAGCACAATAGTATTCTGTTACAATCATGTATGCATAGCTTGTTTAGCCATTCCCCAGTTGATGGGCATTCTCTCCATTTCTCAAATTATTAGTGATTTAGAACATTTTTTCATATAATCACTGATACTTTTGATTTCTTCTTCTGAGCACTGCCTATTCATATACTTTAACCATTTATCAACTGGGAAATGGATTTTATTTTTATAAATTTGACTTAGTTCCCTATTTATTTGAGAAATGAAGCCTTTATCAGAGAAACATACTGTAAAACTTTTTCCCAGTTTCCTGCTTTCATTCTAGTTTTTGTTGGTTTTGTTTGTGCAAAAAATTTTAAACTTTTAAATTTGATGTAATCAAAGTTACCTGTTTTACCTTCTGTGATCCTCTTCCATTCTTGTTTGGTCACAGACACTTCCCTTCTCCATAGATCTGTTAGGAAAAATTTTCAATGTTCCTCTAATTTGCTTGTGATAATCACCCTTAATGTTTTAATCATGTATCCATTTTGAGCTTATCTTGGCAAACTGTTTGAGATATTGATCTGTACCTAGTTTTTGCCCAACTGCTTTCTAGTTTTCCCATTTTTTTCAGATTGTGAGTTCTTACCCCCCAAAACGTGGATCTTTGTTACTTATCAAACACTTGATTACTGGGATCATTTACTTCTTTATATGTGTACTTCATCTGTCTCATTGCAGGTCACCTAAGTAGCACCCAAGA
Organism: Potorous gilbertii; assembly: GCA_028658325.1. Taxonomy (NCBI): domain Eukaryota; kingdom Metazoa; phylum Chordata; class Mammalia; order Diprotodontia; family Potoroidae; genus Potorous; species Potorous gilbertii. The sequence continues at coordinate 123,035,633 of CM053772.1, read as the reverse complement.
TAGCATTAAGAATTTTTGTCAAAATGATGTGCAACTAGAAAAATAAGTGGATTAGAGCAAAGGAAAGGATAAGTCAAGAGACCTAGAAAAAGGGCTCATCACATGGCATTGACATGGCAGGGGAGGGATTATAGGAATGCATGAACAAGAGTCAGAGGATGAGAGAATATAGAAAGGATTCTTTATGCATTTTCCAGAGTGAGTTCCACACCAAGGACTCAGCCCTAGCACCAGCTTTGTTGTTATTTGTCCATTCTCAAAGAGGACAATGACATCCGGAAGGTGATGCCATGACTTGCAAGTGATTTGGATTTAAGTGAGGGAAGGCTCACCGGCCTCACTTTCTCCTCTGGAGCCTTTTGGATCCAGGAGCAAGATAGAGATCAGGACAATTGGAGGTGGCTCCATTGCTAACAATGGGGGATATTTAACTGTAGTGATACTACCTGACAGTTCTGACCCATTTCCCCCCTGGGACTATGGGATTTAGATAAAGTTGATGCTGTCCTGTGAGTCCATCTGCAGTTGTCAGGAAACAAGGTTGATGGTGGAGTGCTTGGCCGTCCTCTTCAGTAATGAGATATTGAACAATGTGAACTTTCTGGTGGGCAAAAGAATGAGTTGGCAGCCTGGCAAATTACTTTGCTGCTGTGCCCACTGAACCACTAGATCTTTCCATTTGCCCTGATGCTCCATCCTAATATTTGGTAGACTTTTCTATCCACACTGAAGTTGAACACTATTGTCTCCCTCAACTAGAAATGTGAGCTTTTTGAAAGTGGAGACTTTAATAGTATGTTTGTGTATGATTGACACTTGGCACATAACAAGCACTTAATATATTTAAATTCCTCTATTTATCACAGTTCCATAAAAATCAGAAATAGTTTTTTCAAAGATTTTTCTTTAAAATGTGATTTTTAAAAGTTAGTGTTCTTTAGTTATGTTTTTTTTTAGCCTACTGAATTCAAAATTTTCTCTGCACACAACTCAGACTGATTATTTTTAGTGAAGTCAGTAGGAAAATAGTATTCCTTTAGATATTAGCTGGATATGTCTTATGAAAGTATATTTGTACTGTATTAAGTTTTGTTCTTTCCAGCTTGTTTACTTTTATTTGTATTTTTTAAAAAATGAATTACAAGTATGGAATTGCATAAATACAGAGGAGTATATAAAGTATATAGAGTATATTATATAATGTTATATATTATAGAGTATATGCAGAAGTTATATAGATTATGTCTACATAAAGTATATATAAATACAGAAGAGTATATAAAGCATATCCAAGATGGGCTTAAAGCCACTTATTTAAAATTAACTTCATTTAAGAAAATACATTAGCTTGTGTTAATAACCTCAAAATTAATTGCGTGCTTAGTAGGATGAATATTCTGTTCTCTTTTAGGTCTATGGTGCTGCTATCCAATTTTATGAGCCATATTCTCGAGAACTGCTAACAGAAAAACAGCTTATGCAACTGGGCCTTTTGACACCTGTGGAAAGAAGAGTGGTCCCCAAATCCATCAATTCAAACAAATGCATTTGTCTACTGTCACGCTGGCCTTTCTTTGAAGCTTTTAGAAAATTTCTTATGTTTATCTACAAACTTTCAGTTTCTGGACCTCATCCTCTTCCCATTGAAAAGTATGTGTGTCTTCAAGTGTCTTTGGTGAGAGTATTGATACTGAATATTGATATTGAATTGAAGGATATTGAAAACTGGTACTGAAAACATAGGAACTTAGGTATATATGTGTATATATATGTATCTATAGTTATGTATCTGTATAAATTTATATTTCTTTGTTAATTTTCAGTACAGCAACTAAGCAAATTTCATCAGCACCATGAGCTTGGTACTGAAAGGGATGCTAGTGGTCATCTCTCTATCTACTCCCCCCCACTTGATAAAAAAAATTAAAATAGTAAAGCCTGAGAAAAAGAGATCTAGAAAGGAAGACCTATGCCATGCTATATATGTATATACCTGTATTTTAATATGTGCTTCAGAATATATCTTCTGGAATGTATATTTTCCATTGGTCTGTCTTCAGATATCTGAAGAGATGATTAACGAGTGGGAAAATTTCAACTATTCAGAAGAAAATTCAGAGTAGTAACAAAATTATACAGAAAAATACAATGTCTCATTGTGCCTTGTAATTCAAAGGCACACAATTCTTGTACTGAAATTTTATAGACAGTATTAATTATGGGGAGGTAGGGAAAGCAAGTTAAAATTTGAACACCTTTGGTTAAGTTTATAACGTTGGCCAATCTACAGATTTCACGTATGATTCATAAGCAAAGCTCCTTTAATTTAGAAGTTTTCAATCACAGTAAATATAAAAGTATAATTTCCTTTTAAAAAAAATCCCTTTTTTTCTTCTTAGCACTTTGTATCTTGTTCTACACTACGTGTGTAATTTATGTATCTTGTCACAGACCCTAGAAATATTGTTGGCTTTCTTAAAGCTGTTATTATCATAAAATCATTTTATATTTGTATTCTCCATAATCTTTGAATCTTATTTTCTCTTCCAAAATCAGATAAAAATGTAATAGTGTACAGAACAAAATAATACTTACATTTCTGCTTTAGTCAGCTCTGCTACCCTGAAACTGACACAGGTAGGTGATAGCGGCTTTAGTAGCACATTGACATGGTGCTAATTTAATGATTTCTTCATTTACAGTAAAGTCATTACTTAAACGATTGATCCCTTTTTAGATAGTATTACTAATAGTGATATCAAGGAAATATACTTTTTATGGCCTCATTTTCTTATAAAATTCTGATATGTTTAATATAATAAGCGAATATTTACTGTTGTTTCTTTTGCTACAAAGTTTAGTTTTTCTGACACTCTTTGGGAGTAAATTTTCACACATGTGGGTTGCTTGGCAGAATTACTACATTAGTCTCTTGGCCACGAATTTTAGTGTGTGCTTCATGGGACCAAAATAGCCTTTATATTATGTTTTAAGGAAAAAAAATATATATTTAGTCTCCTGATAATGTTCAAATGGAAAAAAGTGCTACAGCAATAATAAAATCTTTGCAATAAAACTTGGTAATTAACATTCAGAGAGTTCCCAAGTAAATAATTAACCCATGTTTTGCAATAACGAAAGCAACATAGAGAGTAAAACTTGATCATTCATAATGCTGCTAGTGATAAACTTGATTTAGTGGATTTTTGTAATTGCTATTTTCCTGTAATAATTTCATAGCTATAATGTAAGAAATAAAATATTTCATTTTTTTTAAAGTTAGTATTCCCTTTTCATAAGTAGAGGAATTGAGACAGAAGTTAAGTGGCTTGTGTAAGATTATATTAGTAAAACCAGAACTAGAATTCAGATCTTCTGACTCCAAGGTAACTTATCACTAAGTCACGCTGAATTAGGTGCTCTTAAGCTATCATCCCCTGTGGATAATACCATAGAAGCCATGAATCTAGCTGTTGAAAGCATTGTATTCATGCCATCCTTCTTTTTATGGAGAGATTGAATAGATTGCTAGACTAAAAGCATAAAATAACTGGAGGTTCCAAAAAATATCCCATTTGTTTGGTTCCATAATTTTTCATTGACTTTTACAAAATCTTCTTTTAACAGTAATGGTGTTTGCAAGTGTTTCATCAATTTGAATGGGTTCAAATTCATTTATTTATATTAAGAACCTTTTGAAATTTGAGGGAAGGGGGAAAGAGTTGCTAGGTGGGATGGTAGGCAATCTTTCCATAATGAAATCTTCAATTTTTGCATAATTATCTTTAAATATATTTTACTACCTGATTGTTCGTGATTATTTGTTGAAAGAAGCAAATATTAACCCTGTGCCTAACTGAAATTTAGAAATACAAGTTAATGCTAATATTTACTGGGAATAAATGGAATTTGTTAAATTAACTAAATATGAAGGGGAAGTCTTATGTTTTGAATTTCTTTTCAGGCACATCTCACATTTCATGCAAACTATCCCTTTCCCATCACCACAAAGACCAAGAATTCTTGTTCAGGTAATAGAAAAAGGGTGTATTGCAGGGGTGGGGGATGTGTGTGTGAAATACAAGATTTCTGTTGTTAACTTTCTTTTAAGTTATTTCTTTGGGAAATTCAAGAGTTTACTGAAGAAATGATATTTAGTTTTACGTCCAAAGCATCATAATGCTTTCTCTGTATCATCTCCTTACTCATTTTTCTTTTACATATTTATTCTGTACTTTGTAACTGTAAATTAGGATTATGTACTATCCAGAATCAGAAAGTAAAGTAAGTTCATGGAAAGTCTTAAGAAACACAATTTTAATATTAATGTTTTGTGTTTTGGCTCTGTTTTCTGTGTGTGTGTGTGTGTGTGTGTGTGTGTGTGTGTGTGTGTGTGTGTGTGTGTGTGTATACCTATATACAAGATCTTATTTCACTTGTATTCTGATTTAAATGTAGCTAAACAGAAAGATTTCCTATTTCTTCTAACATAGGTATCATTATTGTGTTATTTTGCATATTTAGGTTCTTTAATATTAGAGCTTCTATGGAATATTACATTTGGAATATCTAGGCTATATTTTTAAAATAAATTCCTTTATGAAGCAAATCTAGTCTCTTTCTCTTTTGTTGTTTTAATATGGAGAGAAGCTATTAAAAAGAAAAACCATAACTTTAGTTCCCTTGTATACATAGTGCAAGGTATGATAGTGAGAATTAGTGTATCAGTCATCCTGTAGCTCTTCAAGGATTTATTGAAAGTATATTTTGTACTTAATCTTATTGATTAAATTTAAGATGCTACATGACTGTGTAAATTTGATGTTAAAACTGTTTCCATAAAACAGAATTATAGTGGCACAGAATCTGAACTGGAAGGGACATCCAAGGAAGTTTCTTCCAAATGGTATCTAAACAAGAATGCCTTCTACCTGGGTGACCTACAATTGGTTATCCAGTCTTCACTTAAAGATCTCGAACTTGGGGGTACCCACAGTCATTCTATTCTACTTTTGCTTAGCTCTAATTGTTAGGATGATTTTCCATCTATAAGGAGTAAATTTATCTTGTTGCACCTTCCATCTTTTTCTTCTGGTATCGCCATTTAGGGGCCAAGCAGAAAAAATTGAATTCTCTTCACGTGACAGCCCTATACTCTTCTTTTAGCCAGGGTGGATATCTCCAACTGATCTTCATATGGCCTGAGGTTTTAACACCTTGAACTGTCTTGGTCATGCTCCTCTGAACGTGCATAATCAGTGTACTTAATTAAACATGATGCCCAGAACTAAACTCAGTACTTCAGAAGTGGTCTGACCATAGTTAAGCCTAACATTTCTTTAAGTCCTGGCTATATTCCTCTCTTAATGTACCCTAACATCAGATTAGTTTTTGGCTATCACATTTTCATTGTTAAGTGTCATATTTTTAAAGAATTACCTCAGTATTCTAATCTTTTGAGATTCTGACCCTGCTATCCGTTATGTAAACTGTTCTGCTTGATTTTGTGTCATTTGTGGATTCAGTAAATATTTAAATCTAAGTCATTGATGAAAATATTAAACATCACTGAGCCAATCAGAAATCACTGGAGTGCACTATACAGTAGAAATTCTTTTGAAATTGAATTCTTTAGCTCCAAAGCTACTTAATTACAACATCATCTAACTCACACCTCTATTTTGTCTGTTAGAGTAGCATATGAGATAGGAATTTTTATCATACATTGCTAAATGTTCTGCATTTAAGTTTTTTGGTAATTAGATTTTTTTCTTTCAATTATTAAGCATTTATTTTTCTTTCTTCCAACTCTGTGGGACAGGAGTGGGGAGAATGTGGGAAAGGGGGATAAAATAAAACCCTCATAACAAATGAGTCTAGTCAGATAAGGCAAAAACAAGTTGGCCAAGTCCAAAAGTGTCCCATTCTGCTTATTTAGTCAGTCACCTCTCTCTCTTAGGAGGTATGTAGTATTCATTTCTTGTAGTTATCTTTGTCTCATTCTGATCTTTAGCACCCCAAACACTCCTCTTACATTACTATGCCATACTTTTCTGTTCATTCCTTGTTAGCTAGGTTTCATGTCTTTTTTTTTTTTTGAAACAGTTGTGACTTGTCCTAGGGTCATATATCTAGTGTTTGTGGTCACATTTGAATTCAAGTCCTCCTGATTCCAGGGCTAGTGCTCTATTCATTGCACCATCTAGCTGCTTCCAAGTCTTTCAGAAATTTCTGTTTTTATTTGTTACAAGATAAGGTTTAATTGTGATGTGTAAACCCAAAATTAAATGACTTATTTTTAGTGCTTTGAGGTGTTACCTGTACTTGCTTTGAACCCTTTGAAGTCTGCTCTCCCCAAATCTAGGTTGTGTATCAGATTATATTTAGCTTTCCTTTTCTCTTTCATAAATTCTGTGATAAAATAACTGCTTACTCACTGAGAATTAGGTCTAGAACAGACATTCCCCCTCATTGCTTTCTCCATGGATTGAAAGATGAGAGAATCATAAAAGCTAGTCAAGCAGTTATTGGCTGCTGTGTTTTAAATAGAGACAGAACTTCCAGCAGATGTCCAGATACTTTGCATTCTTCATTCCCTGTTGCCCCTCTCTCATTCTTGTGATGTTTTTTCAACTTCTTAGCATGTTTCCTCTTTCTTTCCATGTGGTCTCTACTGTGCTATAATGAAAAATACCTCTTTTGTTTGTGCCTTCTTTGATTCTGTTGAAATACTTTCCACCATGCTTTCCTCTTTATGTTCTTGGATTTTACTGTGTGTGTGTGTGTCTTTTTTTTAAAAAATATATTTTTAAATTATTAATTTTAGTTTTTAATATTCACTTCCACAAGACTGAGTTCCAAATTTTCTCCCTATCTCTCCCCACCCCAAGACAGCATGCATTCTGATTTCCCCTTCCCCCATTCTGCCCTCTCTTCTCTTAGCCCCATCCCCTCTATTTTCTAGGACAATATGGATTTCTGTTCTCTATTGCCTGTATATCCTATTTCTCATTTGCATGTGAAAACAATTTTTAACATTCTTTTTTAAAATTTTGAGTTCCAACTTCTCTTCCTTCCTCCCTCCCCACCCATCTCCACTGAGAAGACAAGCCATTCTATATAGGTTATACATGTATAATCATGCAGAACACTTCCGTAACAGTCATATTGTGAAAGACTAACTATGGTTCCCTTTATCCTATCCTGTGACTTAGTTATTCTCTCTTTTGACTCTGTCCCTCCTCAAAAGTGGTTACTTCTCCTTCCTCCCATTTGCCTTCCCTTCTATCATCCCCCTTACTTATCCTCTTCCCCCTTACTTTCCTGTAGTGTAAGTTAGATTTTCATACCTAATTGAATGTGCATGTTATTCCCTCTTTATACCAAATGTAATGAGAGGAAGGTTCACTCTTTCCCTCTCACCTCCCCCCTCTTTCCCTCCATTGAAAAAGCTTTTTCTTGCTTCTTTTATGTGAGAGATAATTTACCCCATTCTATTTCCATCTTTCTCCCACTCCTTAATTTTATTTTTTGAGATATCATCCTTTCCTATTCAGTTCACCCTGTGCCCTCTGTCTATATGTATATTATCCCTTCAACTACTCTAATATTGAGAAAAGTCTCAAGAGTTACAAATATTATCTTTGCATTTAGGAATGTAGACAGTTCAACTTTAGTAAGTCCCTTATGATTCCTCTTTAATGTTTACCTTGCCATGCATGCTTCTTTTGATAATTGTGTTTGAAAGTCATATTTTCTATTCAGCTCTGGTTTTTTCATTAAGAATGCTTGAAAGTCCTCTGTTTCATTGAATGATTAATTCTTCCCCTGAAGTATCAGTTTTGCTGGGTTATAGCGCCGCTAGGTGGTGCAGTGGATAGTGCACCAGTGCAGGAGTCAGGAGGACCTGAGTTCATATCTCACCTCAGACACTTGACACTCACTAGCCGTGTGATCTTGGGCAAGTCATTTAACCCCAGTTGCCTCATCCTGGGTCGCTGGGTTCAGATGGCTCTGGAGGAGAAGTGAGGCTGGTGACCTACCTGTACAGTCCTCCTTCACTCAAAAGAAAGTCAAGTGCATGTCATGTCATTTCTCCGATGGCGTGGTCTTCTTTGGCAGTGAAGGATGAGCACACAAATGCAGGCACAAACACACGCACGCGCACACACACACACTTTTGCTGGGTAGGTGATTCTTGGTTCTAATCTTAGCTCCTTTGACCTCTAGAATATCCTACTCCATACCCCTCATTTCCTCAGTTTGGAAGCTGCCAGATCTTGTGTTACTCTGATTGTGTTTCCACAATACTGGAATTGCTTCTTTCTCGCTGCTTGCAATATTTTCTCCTTGACCTGGGCTGGGATTTGGCCACAATATTCCTGGAAGTTTTCTTTTGGGATCTCTTTCAGGAGGTGATTGGTAGATTCTTCCAATATCTGTTTTACCCTCTCGTTCCAGAATATCAGGGCAGTTTTCCTTGATGATTTCTTGAAAGATGATGTCTAGGCTCTCTCTTTTTCTTTTGATCATGGCTTTCAGGTAGTCCCATAATTTCTAAATTGTCTGTCCTGAATTTATTTTCCAGTGAAATATTTCACATTGTGTGTTACTTTTTCGTTCTTTTCGTTTTTTTAACTTCTTGATTTTTCATAGAGTCATTAGCTTCCATCTGCTTCATTCTCATCTTTAAGGATTTCTTTTCTTCAGTGAGCTTTTGAACCTCCTTTTCTATCTGGCCAGTTCTGCTTTTTAAGGCATTCTTCTCATTGACTTTTTGGATCTCTTTTGCCTTTTGGGTTTGTCTTGTTTTTTAAGGTGTTATTTTCTTCAGGATTTTTTTGGGTCCCCTTTAGCAAGCAAGCAGTTGACTTGGTTTTCATGATTTTCTTGCATCACTCTCATTTCTCCTCACAATTTTTCCACTACTTACCTTACTTGATTTTCAAAATCTTTTTTGGGTCTTTCATGGCCTGAGACTAATTCATATTTTTCTTGGAGGCTTTGGAGGGAGGAGCTTTGACTTTGTTGTCTTCTTCTGTTTGTATGTTTTGATCTTCCTTATCACCAAAGTAAGCTTCTATATATGATTCTTTTTCTGATTTTGGCTAATTTCCCCAGCCCTTTACTTGACTTTTGAGCTTTTCCCTGCTTCCAGTGGAGGTAAGGGGTGTACTGTCATCCATCTGGATTTCTCTCCATCCCTGCCTTCCCCTGCATTCTGTGGGTCTAGATCTCCAGAAACTGCCACTGCCCCTCCTGCTGCTGATACTGAAGACTCCTCCAACTTCCACCACCCTGGGACTAGACTACTGTACTGTCACACAGATCCAACAGGTCTTCCACGCTGACCTTCCAATTTGTTCTCAGCATTTTTGGGTCTTGAAGTCTGGAAACCTTCACGGATGCCAGAGATTTGGTCCCCTGAGGTCTACTCTGGTCCTATTGGGGCCATCACGGCTCACACTGGACTATGCTGTGCTCCCAGCATGGCAGCATGATATATGCTTCCCCGTTGACTTTTCCAGGTTGTCTTGGCCTGGAGATTTGCTTCACGAATGGATTCTGCAGCTCCAGAATTTGTTTAGAATCATTTTTTTACAGGTGTTTGACTGGTTTTGGGGGAAGAGCTCTAGCAAATTCCTGCTTTTACTTTGCCTTCTTTTTAAAAATAAATTTTTATTTATTATTTATTTTTTATTTAAATTTTATTCCATTTCTTACATCATTACAGTTATTCCAAATATTTTCTCTCCCCCATAACAAATAGTATATTTTAAAGAGTACAAAAAGCATTTACACAACTGATAATACTGAAAAATTCTGAGAACATATGCAATGTATAGTATCTGTAAATAATCCCACATCCACAAACTGATGGGTTAAGAGTATGCTTTTATATGTCTTTATTAAGGATTGCTTGATCTTTGTAATTTTGTTCCCTTAACTTTTGATTTTTTTGTTGTGTGGTTTTTTTTAATTTATGTTGCTTTAGTTATTATATTTTTGTGACTCTACTTACTTTACTCTGTATTTTTCAGTGTAAGTCTTTGCAAACCTTTCCACACTTAATACATTTATTGCTTTTTATAGCATAGAATACTGTTAACATTCATGTACCACAGGTTGTTTTGCTGTTCCCCAGTTGCTGGGCATCTACTTTGGTTCCATTTCTTGCTACCAGAAGAAGTGCTGCTATAAATATTTTCTCATATGAAGACATTTTTTGTGGTTTCTTTAGAGGTATAAGCTCAGTAGTGGAATTACTGGTTCAAACATTGTGGACATTTTAGTCATGCAACTAGCATAATTTCAAATTCCTTTCCAAAATGCTTACACCATTTCATAGATCCACCAACGATATATTAGGGAGTACTCATCATTCCACAACTCCTCCAGTGTTGACTGTTACCATTATTTTGTCATCTTTGAGTGTAACTTCTTAATGTGCAGTGATCATCTGTTCCTCTCCCTAACCTCTCCTTTATTGATGCTTTCATTTGAACAGTACTTTGATATGCTCATTAAACTTTATTTAAATACTTTATTCAATATTCAGTACTTTATTTAAAGGATAAACTTATTAAAAGGATATATTTATGCTTCTACTGTTATTCTAGTTGTAGATCTTAATGGCTGTACCAAATCATAGCTCTACCAATGCTGAATTAGAATACTTCATTTATCTGCAGCTCCTTCAGTACTGAATTTTTGCAGTTCTTTTTACTATCTTTCATAATTTGTTAAATTTGTGGTGATACTGCATAAGTTTTTTGAAACGTGCATATTTAGGTTTCTAATTTTGTGGCCATATAATTTATTAGTAATTTTTGATAATTTTCTTTATTGCTTTCTACATTTCTTGTAGATTTCTTTTTGTTTAGTTAACAAATTTTTCTATTAAAAATCAATGTTGCTAAATGTTTTTTTATTTTGTCTTTTTGAAAATTTATTTTATTGAGAACTTTCCATTTCAGCTTATGTTTCCTTGAATTTCCATAATCTCCTTTGTGCTTATTGTGACATTTTCATTGATTTTATGTTTTTAAATTTTAATTACTTTTAAAAAATTGACAAGCTATATTTTTCTCTTCTTGTTGCAAAACAAAAAAAGTCCTTATACCAAATATGCCTAGTCAAACAAAAGAAATTTCTGCATTACAAAAACGTATGTCTCATTCTGCATCTTGAGTCTGTCATCACTTGTTTTAGAAATTGACAACATACTTCATCAGTGGATTGTGGCTGATCATTGTACTTAATCTAAATTTTAAGTCTTTTAGAGTTGTTTTACTTTAAAAATTTGTTGTTACTCTTATTCTTTAACACTCAATTCATGAGTGTTTCCAGATTTTTCTGCAGTCTCCTTTTAAACATTTTCTTTCTTAAGGTATGTGGTGTACATATGAAGTGTTTTTGTGTGTGTATGTATATGTAATATGAATATAATGGAAAGGGAGGCTTTTAGGTCCATACATTTTTTTTCCCTAAGAACTATACCGACTGCCTTCACAGTGTGGTATATTGTTTCATTGTAATTCTCTTCATATCTTTGTAGTTCTTCTGTTACTATATATATTACTGTTGTTGGTTTTTATTATTTTTTTGCTGTGTTATAATTAGTAATGTCAGTATTTAATGATTTCTGCCTTACTGTAATTTCTTTGAATTCTTTGTTCCTTAATATATGATCCATTTTTATACAGACTCCATGGACCTTTGCACAAGAATATTTTCTGATTTCCGTTCTTAAAATAGCTTCTGTCTTAAAGGCTGTATAATTTCTATCTTCTTCATCTTTGTAGGATTTGTCAAACTGAGTGTTCTGTTAAGGTCAACTTCCTTTTTTTTTCTTTTTTAAAAAATCTATTAGTTTATTTTTAGTTTTCAACATTCATTTCCACAAGATTTTGAGCTCCAGATTTTCTCCCCATCTCTCCCCTCCCCCCACCCCAAGACACCATGCATTCCCCGCATCTGGCCTCCCTTCCCTTATCTCCATCTTCTCTCTTTTCTTGTAAGGCAAGATAGATTTCTATACCCCGTTACCTGTATTTCTTATTTCCCAGTTACATACAGAAACAGTTCTCAACATTCATTCATAAAACTTTTAAGTTTCAACTTCTCTCTCTTCCTTCCTCTCCACACATCCCTACAGAGAAGGCAAGCAATTCAATATAGGCTATACATGTGTAGTTATGCAAAAGACTTCCATAATAGTCATGTTGTGAAAGATTAACTTATATTTCCCTCCATCCTATCCTACCCCCCATTTATTCTATTCTCTCTTTTGACCTTGTTCCTCCCCTAAAGTGTTTACTTCTAATTACTTCCATTTCCCATTTGCCCTCCCTTCTATCATCCCCCCATCCCATTTATCTCCTCCCCTATTTTCCTGTAGTGTAAGATATTTTCTCATACCACATTGAATGGGCATGTTATGCCCTCATTAAACCAAATGTGATGAGACTAAGCTTCACTTTTTCCCCCTCACTTCCCCACCTTTCACCTCCATTGCAAAAACTTTTTCTTGCCTCTTTTATGAGAGATAATTTGCCCCATTCCATTTCTCCCTTTCTCCTCCAAATAGATTTCTCTCTCATCCCTTAACTTTATTTTTTTAGATTTTATTCCTTCCTATTCAGCTCACCCTATGCCCTCTGTCTATATATGTATAATGCCTCCAACTACCCAGATACTGCAAAAAGTCTCAAGAGTTACAAATATTATCTTTCCATTTAGGAATGTAAACAGTTCAACTTTAGTAAGTCCCTTATGATTTCTCTTTTCTGTTTACCTTCTCATGCTTCTCTTGATTCTTTTTGTTTGAAAGTCACATTTTCTATTCAGCTCTGGTCTTTTCATCAAGAATTCTTGAAAGTCCTCTATGTCATTGAATGACCATTTTTGCCTCTGAGGTATTATACTCAGTTTTGTTGAGTAGGTGATTCTTGGTTTTTTAATCCTAGTACCTTTGACTTCTGGAATATCATATCCAGGCCCTTCTGTCCCTTAATGTGGAAGCTGCTAGATCTTGTGTTATCCTGATTGTATTTCCACAATTGTTTCTTTCTAGCTGCTTACAATATTTTCTCCTTGACCTGGGAACTCAGGAATTTGGCCACAATGTTCCTAGGAGTTTCTCTTTTCAGATCGCTTTCAGGAGGTAATTGGTGGATTCTTTCAATATTTATTTTACCCTTTGGTTCTACAATATCAGGGCAGTTTTCCTTGATAATTTCATGAAAGATGATGTCTAGGCTCATTTTTTGATCATGGCTTTCAGGTAGTCGCATAATTCTTAAATTGTCTCTTTTGGATCTATTTTCCAGGTCAGTTGTTTCAGTGAGATATTTCACATTGTCTTCCTCTTTATCATTCTTTTAGTTTTATTTTGTAATTTCTTGGTTTCTCATAGTCATTAGCTTCCATCTGTTCCATTCTAATTTTTTAAAGAATTGTTTTCTGCAGTGAACTTTTGAATTCACTCCTTTTCCATTTGGCTAATTCTGCTTTTTGAAGCATTCTTCTCCTCACTGTCTTTTTGGACTTCTTTTGCCATTTTGTTAGTCTATTTTTACAGGTGTTATTTTCTTTAGCATTTTTGGGGGTTTCCTTAGCAAGCTGTTGACTTACTTTTCATGATTTTCTTGCATCACTCTCATTTTTCTTCCCAATTTTTCCTCTACCTCTCTTACTACTTGATTTTCAAAATCCTTTTTGAACTCTTCCATCACCTGAGACCATTGCATATTTATTTTTGAGGTTTTGGATGTAGAAGTCTTGACTTTTGTGTCTTCCTCTGATGGTGTTCTTCTTCATCTGAAAGGATGGAAGAAAATAACTTCACCAGGAAAGTAACCTTTTATAGTCTTATTTCCGCCCTCCCCCCTTTTCTGGACATTTTCCCAGCCATTTACTTGACTTTTGAATCCTTTGCCAAGTGGAGGGTATAATTTAGGGACCTGTAAATTCTCACTTCCTTCAAGGTGGCGCAGTCAACGGAAAAGAGTTTGTTCCCCTACTGACCTGCGCTCCGATCTGAGAGCAACCAGAAGCTTTTTTGCCCAGATCAGCAAGTAGGGTTCCCTCTCCATAACTTCTTCCAGTTCCACCAGACTAGTATTCCTCCTCACCCCAGGTCTTCCACTCAGGGCTGAGATCCAGATTAGCTGCTTGATTTCCCCAGGGTCTTTAGGCTGAGGGCTCCAAAAGGGGAGTCTGCTGCAGTCACTTCCACTGCCCTGGGTCCAGGGCAAAGGGAGGACTCTGCTCCCTTCTCACCCAGGTGAAAGAGCTTTCTCACTGACATTTGAAGCTGTCTTTGGTGTTTGTGGGTTGAGTAATCTGGGAATTGATTCCATGCCCTGAAGCCTGTTCCAGTTCTGTCTGTACAGCATGGCCAAGGCTGGGCTGTGCTCCCCTCAGAACCCGGTTCGATAGACCTTTCCTGTCAACCTTCCGGGCTGTTTTTGGCTAGAAATCTCTTTCATTGTCGTTTTGTGGCTTCTGCTGCTAGAATCATTATTTATAGGTATTTTTATGGGCTGTGGCGGGAGAGCTAGAGAAAATTTGTCCTTCTACTGCACCATCTTGGCTCTGCCCCTAAGGTCAACTTTAATTAGCATCTTGCTATTGAGATCTTTTTTTGTTTATTTTGACTTTGACTACTCTTCTATTCACTGCATCTGTATTTAATATTGAAATTTTTAAATTATCTTAGTTACTTATAATCACATGTTGTTTCCTTCTTTCCCAATGTTACTGGTTTGCCATTATGAAATTAGGGTTTTAATTTAGGCCTATCAGGAGTCATACGAAGTCTAAGTATATTTCTAGCCCATAATTTTTCATTTGTATGAATCCTGTGAAATAGGAGCAAGTGGAGATGGTTAGGGGCAGGTAGTGTGGTTGAGAAGATGGGAGGCATGTGGCATCCTGATGCGAGTATAGAAGGCTTGATCTTGGCCATGAATGAGAAGGTCTGCCATTGTAGACTAGATAAAGGAGGAAATAGTAGGGGTTGATGTCAGGGAAGAAATGAGAAGAGAGAAAGTAGTCAGAATATTGTTTGCTGGTGACTGAGGTGAGGAAGTCAACTGAGAGATTGGGAGTCTTATTGAATATTTTCAGGATAGAAGAAAAGAGAAGCCTTGGAAAAGTTTTTGTGGAGAATGTAAATGTTAAGAAGTAGAATTGCCATGCTCTAGTAAAAGCCCATTTGAGACTAGTTAGTATACATTTGTTTATAGACTTAGGGAACATAATTATGTGATTTCCTGTAGCTCTCAGAAACAAATGGAATGTAAAGTAGTGTAAAAGCATTTATTAAGTGTTTACTATGTGCTAAACCCTGGGTTTAGAAGAAAAAGGAATCAACACCTGCTTTTAAGGAGTTCACATTCTAGTTGAGGGAGATAGCACATTAAGTAGGGTTGAATTTCATGGTAGCTGTGAAGACCAGATGTTAATAAGGATGTGTCAGGTAAGTTGTCAGAGCAAATGGCAAGACCCATGATGACTCAGTGGCTGGATCATAGTAAATGCATAATAAATGCTTGTTTTTTTCCTTTCTTAGAAAGTGTTGGCAGGGCAGATGGTCCTTGCCTAGTGACTGTTGTTAAGGAGGTAAATAGTCCAAAGGTAAAGAGTAGTATGAGGCTCCCTGTTATCTTTCTAGAGGTGTGGTTGCTGGGGATGGGGTCAGTGGGGTTGTGTAACAGCTAGTAGGAACTGGGCTGTGAGGGGTTAGGGAAAGGGACTTAGCCATCAATGTTGGTCTTGATGATGATTGTGATTCAGCGTTGTAGCTTGAGAGGGTGCCATGCTTCATTCTGACCTCTTTCATTTCATCCTGGTAAAGTATTGCATTATTCACATTTGTCCTTGTTTATTTGAAAATTACTTTTTTCTGGTTGCTTGCAAAATTTGTCCTTTGTCTTTTTGGGTTATGAAGACCTGTAATTTTTTGGTCAAGTTAAATTGACTATTTCCCTTTGACATCTTATGGATAAAGCGAGTTTTTTCCTTTCATATTTTTTTGCGGGGAGACCAATAATTAATTCTCAGCTTGTCTCCTGGACTTGTTGGGCTTACCTGTCTTGCTTTTGTTTGTAGATAGGACATGCTCTAGAAACATCATTTTATGTGCTACCTTCTAGACAAAATCTTCTTGATTTCCCAGCTACTTATGCCCTTCCTCCTGAACAACTTTCATATTTCCTTGTTTTTATTCTGCATATATGTATATGTTTTTGTATTTTATATTACAATATTATCAATGTTGTGCTCACCAATAAAATGGAAGATTTTTGATAGCCAGGATTGTTTTGTTTTTGTCTTAATTTTTTAGCTTTTGTTTTACCGTATTTTTTGTACGTGTTTGTACATGTCCTTGAGGGCAGGGACTTTGATTTTTATCTTCATATCCTCAGCCTTGTTACACTGTGCTTTTCTCATAGTAGGTGCTTAATAAGCATTTGTTGTTCAGTTGAAGCTTTTTATTTTTTTACCTCTCTGCGTTTTTTAAAATAAATTAATTTTTAGTTTTCACCATTCACTTCCCATAAGTTTTAAACTTTCTCTGCCTCCCTCCCCTTCTCATTTCCCAAAATTGGGTGTAGTCTGATATAGGCTTTACATATTTTTACATTCATCATGCTGTGTAAGAAAAATTAGAATGAATGGGAAGAACCATGAGAAAGGAAAAGCAAAACTAAAAAAAGAGCAAATAGTCTGCTGCGATCTACATTCAGACTCCATATTTCTTTCTCTAGATGTAGATGGCATTTTCTATCATGAGTCTTGGAGTTGTTTTAGGTCCTTTGTTTCATTGCACAGTATAGCTATTACTGTGTACAATATTCTCCTGGTTCTGTTCACTTCTCAGCATTAGTTCATATAAGTCTTATAGCACAGTAATATTCCCTTACATTCATATACCACAACTTGTTCAGCCATTCCCCAATTGATGGGTATTCCCTTGATTTCCACTTCTTGGTCACCACAAAAAGAGCTGTTACAAGTATTTTTGTACATGTGGATCCTTTTCCCATTTGTATGATCTCTTTGGAATACTGCCCTAGAGGTTGTATTGCTGGGTCAAAGGGTAGTACATTTTTATAGCCCTTTGGGCATAGTTCCAAATTGCTCTCCAGAATGGTTGGATCAGTTCACAACTCCACCAAATGCATTAAAGCTCCAGTTTTCTCAGATCTCTTCCAGCATTTATAATTTTCCTGTTTTGTCATGTTAGCCAATCTCATAGGTGTGATGTGGTACCTAAGAGTTTTTATGATTTGCATTTCTCTAATCAATAGTGACGGAGCATTTTTATATGATTATAGATAGCTTCAGTTTCTTCCTCTAAAAACTATCACTTGGGGAATGACTAGTATTCTTATAAATTGGACTCAGTTCTCGATATATTTTAGAAATGTTCTTTCCCAGTTTTCTGCTTACCTCATAATCTTGGTTGTATTGGCTTTTTGCCAAAGCTTTTCAATTTATTGCAATCAGAATTATCCATTTTGCATTTTATAATGTTCTCTATCTGATAAATTATTCTCTATAAATCTGACAGGTAAATTATTCCTTGCTTTATAATTTGCTTATAGTAGTATCAGCCTTTATATCTAAACCATGTACCCATTTTAACTTTATTTTAGTATATGGTGTAAGATGTGTTATGCCCAATTTCTGCCATACTATTTTCCAGTTTCCCCAGTAGTTTTTGTCAGATAGTGAGTTCTTATCCCAGAAACTGGGGTCTTTGGGTTTATCAAATAGTAGATTACTGTATTCATTGACTACTTGTCTTATGTACCTAATCTGTTCCACTGATGTATCAGTCTGTTTCTTAGTCAGTACCAAGTAGTTTGGTGATTGCTGCTTTATAATACAACGTAAGATCTGGTGTTGCTAGGTCACTTCCTTAGCATTTCTCTCCATTAATTCCCTTAATATTGTGGACCTTTTGTTCTTCCAGATTAATTTTGTTACTTTTTTTTTCTAGCTCTTTAAAACAATATTTTGGTAGTTTGATTGGCATGTCGCTGAATAAGTAAATTAATTTAGATCAAATTGTCATTTTTATTATATTAGTTCAACCTACCCATGAACAACTGTTGTTTTTCCAGTTATTTAGGTCTGACTTTATTTGTGTGAAAAGTGTTTTGAAGTGGTGTCTGTATAGTTCCTGGGTTTGTTTTGGTAGATAGACTCCCACTTAACTTTCAGTTTTTACCTGTCTTCCTAATTGCCTCTATTCCTCACAGAGATTACTCCTCCACCACCTTTCCTACTTTATTCTTATGATCATTGTGTGGAATTTTCTTCCTTCAGTCACTTTCTTTCCCATTTTGTGGATGTTCTGTATTCCTTTATACCTCATTGTGAGTCTATAAAGACTTTGGAACTTCTTCCAAGTATGTTTGTTCTTTCTTCTTTAGGTTTAGTTATTGTTGCAGTTTTCTTTCTTGATTTGTAGAGTTCTACTCCGTTTCCCCTACAGTATTTGTCCTTACATTGGACTTCTATTTTTGCCTACTTGTGTCTTTAGATCTTTCAATTTCCTTAGAGGGTTTTCCTGTGAGGAGTTTCTTTCCTTTCTCCTCTTTTCTTTGTTGCTGTCCTTTTACTTTATTTGATACTTTTTGTTATTTTGAAGTATTCTAACACTGCTAAATGGCTGGAGATAGAAGTGATAGTTCTTGCCTTCAAGGAGAAATATTCTAAGGGGAGGTAATATATACAGACATATACAAATAGATACATAATGTATACAGAAAGAAAACAAAGGATACATGGGGAGGGGTGGCACTAGCTGCCTGGTGTGTCGGGAAAGACTTCCCCATGTTGCTTTTTTTTTTTTTAACTTCTTAAACTCCTTACTTAAGTCAGGATTCTCCTAGTCTTTTTCAGGTTTATTTATTTGTATTCATATTGAAGTTTTGTCCATGTCATTTGAAGAAATATTTCGTTCTCCCTAGTAACCTGGAGAGTGGAAAAATGTTCTTTGAGCTCCTTTCCCTTCTCTCTTAAATGGAGCTTATATTTTGAAGAGAGATAATTCTTTGGCTATTGTTCAAAGACACATGGGCTTGTATTTGTACCTTGTAGGTACAAAATCCTCAGTCCTTTATTTCTTTGTTGTTAGTAGTTCTTGTTACCACTTTGGGAACTCTTCTCCCCCGATTAGCACCTTCTCATTATTAGAACCTTTTCATTCAAATTCTTTTTCCCTTTTTTTGCCACTTCATCCTCTTCTATTACTCTCCTTTCAGGACAGAACAACCTCATTCTTCATTTGGATCTTTAGTAGATTGGTCAGTTGTTTTAATAAGCTAAGTAAATATGCCTTACTGGCCTTCCTCTGTTAGATACTTCACCTTGACTCCACCGTCCTGCCTGTTACATTGGCAAACTGTTAACTTAAATGTAAATATTTAGTTTATAAGGTTGGCTCTGCCAATTCAGATATTGTCTTGCTTTTTCACAGCTATCAGTCCATGATGCATTAATATTGTCCCAGCCGGTTTTTACACCTTTACCACTAAGGTAATTAATGATATTTAAAATTATGTATCACTAATCAGAAGGCAAAATCTTAATGTTTTAAGGACTAAGTTAAGTAAATTAAATACTCCTCTGTAAAATCATCAAAATGAGTTAAATTACCAATCTTTCTAGGATAGCATTTCAGTTTTATGCTGCTTTATTGTCATCTGAATTGAATCATGAGCATAAGGACAAAAGCTAGTGATTTTTTTTCCCATGGCTGTTCTGATAAATCTGCTTCTTAACATGAAATTTACCCATGTATATTCTAGGACAAGTAATATGACTGAATTTTAATGTGGCTTACAGATATCTCTCTCATTGCTTTAGTCAGAATATGTGTTGTATGAAAACATGTATGTATTATGAGCCACTCTTAAAAAACCTGTCCCTTCCCTCACTGACTCCTGTCTCAGAACCAGTGTTGATGAACAATATTATCTTTACTTAGAAATAAATATACACAACAAAAACCATGTTAATTAGGGGCTCAGAATGGGATATAAACCCTTGTTTACCCAAGATTGGGGATTTACAACTTAGCTTGTAATATATTTGTATTGTTATACCAGTTTTCAGCATAACTTAGCTTATGACATTAAGGTAAAAAATACAGCAACTCCTGCTGATGACCTAGAAAACATTTAATGTAAAATGAATTCTGGAAACCTGAAAATTCTGAAAAGATTACAACAATCTTTTTTGAAGACTTCTTCCCCCCAACCCTCATTTCTTTTGGAGGACAAAAAGTTAAAAGAGTTAAGCCTTGTTCTTAATTTTGTCATTTACACTTAGTGCCACCAGCAAATTTATTTTTCATCACTAATTATGTAAGAAAGAGAGAATACCTGATTCAGCCTGCCAATGCAGACAGTTTTAAACAGTGATCATTAAGAATAAAATTTGCTTAAATACCTAAATGCTATCTTTATGTGTTTACATTGTGTTATATATTGGCATCAAGATAGATCCTATTGTATTAAATTGTTTATTTTCAGGAAATTAGTGCTGTACCTCAGAGTTCTAAAAGAAATCAAAGTACCCTGTGTTTTGTGTTCAAAATAAGTCTTTAAAAGTGTTATTTAATTATTATCAATTTTTTTTATTTTTAATTTTTTCCAGTGGAGCCGACTTCAGCACATTGTTGATGAACCTGGGTCCTGAAAATTGTGCAACATTGCTTCTTTTTGTTTTGCTGGAAAGTAAAATCCTGCTTCATTCTCTTAGACCAGCTGTGTTGACAGGTGTGGCAGAAGCTGTTGTCGCTGTAAGTGTTAGGTTTTTTTCTCCCTTCTAAGAAATAATAGCATTGTAATTGTCTTTTGATAGTAACTTATTCAAAAGTAAACATCATTTTAGATTTAAAAACTCTAAAACTGAGTTTGGAGTGACTAGAAATCCAAGCAAGCAAGAGGTTTCAAGTTCGAAACATTTGTTTGGTGTGGGGAAGTAGGGGTAGGAAATAGAGGTCCGTTTTTTAGTGTTACTGTTTCTGTTCTTTGAGATATTTAGAGAGCAAAAAGTCTGTTATGTTTACCCAAATTGGTCAAATTAGACTCATTTAACCGAGTCAGTTAATTACATAGTTTCTTCTTCTAACTAGAAATTAGTTACAGTTAGTGGTTATATGAAGAATTTTAGTGATATTTAGCATAAATAACAACAGTGAATAATTACTGAGTACCTTTTCAGGGAGCAGTAGAAAGCATCTAGAAGTTATTGTCAAGCCCAGGTGGATTCTTGTCCTGTCTTTGCTACATAGAGTTTTTCACAGTTCCCCATAGTAAATACTTAATAAATTATTTAGCTGTGTTAACACACACTCTTCAGTAAGTAATTTCACTTCTTTTAACTTAAGTTTCAAGTGTAAAATGAAATGCTAAGGTCTCAGCTAACTCTTAAAATCTGGGATGAACTGTGGAGAAGGCAAATAAAATAAAGAACAAATAATTAAAAGAAAACATAAATAAAACATTCTGCCTTTTAGGAGTTTGTAGCTTGGACAGAAAGATAAGGTGTATGTGTGCACGTGTGTGCACATGCTCACACGCGCGCACACACACACCCACAAAGTCAAGGCAGTATATGATAACTGACTCCTTTAAGAGTATAGGGTTTAGGAGGAGCCAAGATGACAGAGTAGAAAGACACACATATGCTAGCTCCTAACACACAGCCCATAAAATACCTGTAAAAAAGAACTTCCGACAAATTCTGGAGCAACGGAAGCCACACAACAATGGAGTGGAGGAGATTTCTGTTGCAGAGAGACCTGAAAAACCAAAACCGACACCAAAGGTCTGTCGCTCACCAGACCCAGATGCAGCACCAAGAGGAGCAGATCTGAGCAGGCTTCAGGGACAGAATCTCCAGCAGCCACACATTTCCCTCCACCCACAGGTGCACAGGTCAGTGAGAGAGACTGTTTGGTGGGCCAAGAGGGGAGCGGGGTGTCTCCACAACTCAGGTCCCCTCGAGAGGCAGGAGCAGACAGGGGCTCCCAAAGCAGGCAGGAGCTCGGATCCATTATTGAAGGTCTCTGCATAAACCCCCTGAGGGAACTGAGCCCTGTGAGGCGGCCCTGCCCCCACCCAAGCAGCTGAACGTAATCTCACACTGAGGGGCAAAAGGGAAGCAGCCTTGCCCCTGCTGAAAGCCCTGAGGCTGGGAAGCAGCATTTGAATCTCAGACCCCAAGCACTAGATGGGTGGATCTGGAGGCAAGGTGAGGGTGGAAAGCAATCTCGGAAGTCAAGTAACTGGTTGGGAAAATGCCCAGAAAAGGGAAAAAAATAAGACCATAGAAGGTTGCTTTCTTGATGAACAGATGTCTCCTCCCTTTCTGATGAGGAAGAACAATGCTTACCATCAGGGAAAGACATAGCAGTCAAAGCCCCTCCATCCCAAACATCCAAAATAAATATTCAATGGGCTGAGGCCATGGAAGAGCTCAAAAAGGATTTTGAAATCAAGTTAGACAGGTGGAAGAAAAACTGGGAAGAGAAATGAGAGATGCAAGAAAAGCATGAAAACCAGGTCACACTTTGCTAAAGGAGACTCAAAAAAAATGCTGAAGAAAATAACACCTTGAAAAATAGGCTAACTCAATTGGCAAAGGAGGTTCAAAAGCTCACTGAAGAAAATAGTTCTTTCAAAATTTCAAAAAGGGAACACATGGAGGCTAATAACTTTCTGAGAAACCAAGAAATCACAAAACAAAACCAAAAGAATGAAAAAATGGAAGAGAATGTGAAATATCTCACTGGAAAAACAACTGACCTGGAAAATAGATCCAGGAGAAACAATTTAAAAATTATGGGACTACCTGAAAGCCATGATCAAAAG
>CM053772.1:122947826-123012232 GCA_028658325.1 Potorous gilbertii | reverse complement strand
GGTTCTAGAATATTAGGGCAGTTTTCCTTGATAATTTCACGAAAGATGAAGTCTACGCTCTCTTTTGATCATGGCTTTCAGGTAGTCCCATAATTTTTAAATTGTTTCTCCTGGATCTATTTTCCAGGTCAGTTGTTTTTCCAGTGAGATATTTCACATTATCTTCCATTTTTTTCATTCTTTTGGTTTTGTTTTGTTTCTCAGAAAGTCATTAGCCTCCATCTGTTCCATCCTAATTTTGAAAGAACTATTTTCTTCAGTGGGCTTTTGAACCTCCTTTTCCGTTTGGCTAATTCTGCTTTTGAAAGCATTCTTCTCCTCATTGGCTTTTTTGGACCTCTTTTTTCAGTTGTTAGCCTATTTTTCAAGGTTATTTTTTTCAGCATCTTTTTGGGTCTCCTTTAGCATGGTGTTGACCTGTTTTTCATGCTTTTCTTGCATCTCTCTCATTTCTCTTCCCAGTTTTCCTTCCACCTTTCTAACTTGATTTTCAAAATCCTTTTTGAGCTCTTCCATGGCATGAGCCCATTGAATATTTATTTTGAATGTTTGGGATGCAGAGGCCTTGACCTCTATGTCTTTTCCTGATGGTAAGCATTGTTCTTCCTCATTAGAAAAGAAAGGAGGAAACATCTGTTCACCAAGAAAGTAACCTTCTATAGGCTTTTTTTTCCCTTTTCTGGGCATTTTCCTAATCAGTTACTTGACTTCTGAGATTCTTCTCCACACCCACCTGGCCTCCAGATCTGCCCAGCTAATACTTGGGGTCTGAAATTAAAATGCTGCTTCCCAGCCTCAGGGTTTTCAGTGGGGGCAGGGCTGCCTCACAGGGCTCAGTTCCCTCAGGGGGTTTATGCAAAGACCTGCCTGCTTTGGGAGCCCCTGTCTACTCCTGCCTCTTGAGGGGGCTTGAGTTGTGGAGACATCCCGCTCCCTCTCAGCTTACCAAACAGTCTCTCTCACTGACCTGTGTGCCTGTGGGTAGATGAAAATGCACCGTTGCTGGAGATTCTGTCCCTGAAGCCTGCTAGGATCTGCTCCTTTCGGGGCTGCGCTGCCAGGGCAGGGCTGGGCTCTGCTCTGGTCACGTGCGCGATGGACCTTTGGTGTTGGTTTTGGTTTTTCAGGTCTCTCTGCAACAGAAATCTCCTCCACTCCATTGTTGTGTGGCTTTCGCTGCTCCAGAATTTGGTAGGAGTTCTTCTTTACAGATATTTTACAGGCTGTGGATTTGGAGCTAGCATATGTGTGTCTTTCTACTGTCCCATCTTGGCTTGTCCCAGCAGTTCTTTTAGTGGTTGCTAACAATTGAAAATTGAGGGCATGCCCATCAGTTGGGGAATGGGTGAACAAGTTCTGGATAGGAATGCAATGGAATAATATTATTCTACAAGGAGCGATGAGCAGGAAGATTTCGGAAAAACCTGGAAAGACATATGTGAACTTACGCAAAGTGACGTGAGCAGAGCCAAAACATGGTATATGGTAGTAGCAACATGGTGTGCTGATCAATTACAAATGACTTCTCAGCAATACAGTGATCCATGACGGTTCTGAAGTGGAAAACACTTTCGACATCCCGAGAAAGAACTAGTCTGAATGCAGATCCAGGCATACTGTTCTCACTTTCTTGAGGTGGAGGATTTACCCCTTTGTTCTGTTTCTTCTTTCACAACAGGTCTAAGATGGAAATAGGTTTTATATCATTTCATATATATAATTTATTTCAGATTACTTACCATTTTGGAGAGGAGAGAGAGGGAGAAAATTTGGAAGTCAAAAAAAAAGAATGTTAAAAATTATCTTTGCATGTAATTAGAAAAAAATACTATTTTATAAATGTGTGAGCTGCTTGGAGACAGCAGCCATGAAATTCATTATTAGTATTCTCTTCTACTTCTTTCACATGTGTCAAATGGATTTCTATAGAACAGCATAGATTTAGATCTGAAAGGGACCTTAGGTTCATCTTCCCATTTTACTGCTGGGGAAACAGGCGCAGAGTAACGATGTGTCCGAGGTCATGTAGGTGATCAGATGTGGGGTTTGACCCTAAGTCTTCTGACACTGTTTCTAGTAATCTTTACATACTGTACCACAGTCTTCCTCCCAGTTTCTTTCTGGAGGACACTGTCGTCTTCCAGGTACTCACTGAGATTTGAAACCTCAGAATCACCCTTGAATTGTTTCCTCATTCTCACCCGTAGTTGCTGTGCATGACTGATTCTGCCCCTTCATCTCTTGCCAGCTCCTTTTTCCACTTACATTGCATGCTCTCAACATTATTTACTCAGGCTAAGACTGGTGACAACTCCTGGTTGGTATCTCTGCATCTGGATCCTCCCACCTTCAAACGGTTGTTTGCACAGGTGCCAAGTGATTATCCCCAAGTACCAATGTAATCATCTTGCTCTACGTCTTTAGGGTACTTCCCTGTGATGGGCTTTTAAGGTCTGTCACAATCTAACACTAACTTACCTTTCCAGTCTTGGTTCACCATCTTCGTATTCCTTTAACATGACTTTCTGCCTCTTTCTTCCACATATTTTCATAGGCTTTGTCTTATGCTCGTGACATATTCTGTCATTTGTCATGTCTTCCTTTTAAGGCTAATCTCAGGTGCCATCTCTCTATTGAAGTCTTCTTCCTATACCTCATTTAGCATTCTCTACTTTGTATTCTATATATTTGTGTATTTGTACTGTCTTCCCATTATAAAGGCAGGGTCTTTCCTCAGCATCAACTTTAGAACCTTGCACACACATAATAAATGTTTGTGTCGTTCAGTTATTGTTGAGAAAGGGTGATGTTGCTTTATTTGAAGTTATTTACATTTTGATAGTGCATTTTCAGTTATTTAGTTATACTTGAGAAGAGAATAAGTCATTTGATAAAATTAGCCCCAAGTTTTCGTTGAGCCTCTGTCACTATTCTAAAACAATGGGGTGCATAGAACACCAAAGACAGTGGGAGAAGAAATATTCACAGAAGCACTTAATATTTTGTATTGCACTGTTAAAAATCGTAGCCCTTTGTAACGTAACAGTAACTATTTAATAGTAACCGTCATGATAGTCATGACTTTAGTGCTCCAGTTCCGTAGGAAGCCGTTTTATTGTGAGAAGTTGTAGTGAGGTTGCTTTTTGGAATGAAGCCATCACTTAGTTAAATGTAAAAGGGAACTTTAATCTTCCCCTCTCCATTTTACTGCGGTAACAGATTAATGGTGCACAAGGGGTCCATTTTTTGCTGTGAAGTTTCATGTTTGTTTTAGTGCACTTTCTTTTTTTCCAGATGATCTTTCCGTTTCAGTGGCAGTGCCCGTATATTCCTCTTTGTCCTCTCTCTTTGGCGGCCGTGCTCAGTGCTCCCTTACCGTTTATAGTTGGAGTTGATTCAAGATACTTTGATCTTTATGATCCACCACAGGATGTTGTTTGCATTGACTTGGATACCAATATGGTTTATATGTAAGTTTACTTTTAAACATTTCTTCTGTGTTGCTTAAAACTCCAGTGATAAAATAGTAGGTAATGTAAAAATAAAATTCAGTAATCCATTTAAATGATTTTTGAAAAGGAAGAAATGTAATGACCATTGCCTGGAAATTGTTTATTGAAGTTTTTTCTTCTTACTGGTTCAGTAGAAGTGGAATAGATGATTTTTCAGAGCTCAGTTAGGTGTACTTTCTCATAAATAGGAGCCGGGTGAAAGATTCTTTAATCTGCATTTTAATTATGCCACGATTTCCTTAACTGGAAAGGGTTGCACTTTTAGAGATTATCCCCTTTGTTCAGAGGTAATAAAATCTTATGGGCATGAGATGTTAGGGCTCCAGAGAGCAGAGAGTGACCCACTGTTCCTGGGAGTCAGGAGATACAGGCTCAAGTCTCCCAGCTCTGTCGCCATTGTACTCTGTCATGTTATTTATTTCAGCGTTGCTTAATTTTAAAGTTATTTTGTTCAGTGTCCTCACCTGGAAAAGAATTTAGCTTTATGCTTCATAAGGATCTTTTTAACTTGTACAGTCCAGAGAGCAGTGTAATGGACAGATGAATCCTGCTTCTAATTTTCCTGGTCTCAGGTACCAGTGAGATTTAACAGAAAGTGAACTAGGAGAGAACAACCCAAGATCTGAAGACTAGAACGTAGTTTCTGTTTAATGTTTTTTTTTAAAGTTCAGTTCATAATGAACCATTCCAAATTATTTTATACAACAAGATATTTGAATCAAAATGATGCTGTTTCAATTGAAATGTCTATATTTTAAAATTTAGTGTTTGGAAAAAATTATAGTCATAAGACGTCAGTCCTCACATGCAGATCATCATTGATCTTGAGATTTAAGATGTACTATTCTTGTGTTATTTTTTATAAAGGTCTTTCTTATATAAATGACTTTACTAGAAGGTGAATGTTTCAATTTTACATTTGTTTTCAAGTCTTTTTTCATTTTTTTTCTCAATTTCAGAAATTCCAGAAATCTTTTTACTATGCCAATTTTTATTAGAATACTGGTAGAATTGGTCTGTTATCAGATGAGACTGTTAGTGATTTTTCAGCTGCAGTGAGTCTAGTCCAAGACCATTTACTGAGTTATAGCCTATTGTAGCCTTAGAATTTTCCCTTGGATCCTGAGAGTTTGTCATTTGCCCAAGATCAAACCTCAGTTTCTTCAGGAGTTATCTACTGCATAGCCTTACGTCTAAGACTGAAATATTTTACTTCAGTTTACATTTACTATGTTTTCTGTTTATTAAATAGATCTGATGAAAAGAAGAACATGAACTGGAAACAGCTTCCCAAAAAACCCTGTAAAAATTTGCTTAGTACTTTAAAAAAATTATATCCTCAGTTGTCTTCAGGTAAGTGTAAAATATTTCATGTAAAAGGAAGTACCTATTGTGTGTGTGTAAGTAAATAATGAAGTATTTTAATAAAAGATTTATCCTCTTTCCTGTTGGAGTACATTGAGACTATCTGGGACAAATAAGTGTTAATTGTGTATAATTATGTCTAGAAAGTTTTTTTTTAAAGGTTTTTGTTCTCAAAAGAGAATAAAATTTCACTTTGTTCACTTTTTATTTTGATCATTTGATTTTTTTTTCTTTTTAATCAGTTAATGGCTTATTGATTTTTGTTAGTCTTTTAAAAGAACCTTTTCATTTTGTTTATAATCCCTATAGTCCTGTGGTTTTCTGGTTTATTTCTCTTAACAAAAAGATTACTTCTTTTGTGTTCCCTTTGGCTTATTTGTTGATTTTCTAACTTTTTAATTTCAAAGTTGATTAGAATTTTCTTTTTTTATTTTGTTATTGCATATTCCTCTCTGTGAGACAAATTTCACATATAAGCCATATTAACTCATTTTCTTTTTTCCCTTTGATTTCATTGTGTTTCTGTCAACAGTAGTAGAATTTTTTTCATCTTTC
This sequence comes from Potorous gilbertii, assembly GCA_028658325.1. Lineage (NCBI taxonomy): Eukaryota > Metazoa > Chordata > Mammalia > Diprotodontia > Potoroidae > Potorous > Potorous gilbertii. The sequence goes on along the minus strand of CM053772.1, from coordinate 123,006,800 downwards.
TGTTTAATGATATGTTGGGAGCAGAAATTAAATGAGTATTTTAATTAGCCAATATAGTAAATAGCAGTGTTTTTTACCTTTATGTCTTTCTTAAGTATAAAATATCATATTGTCAAATTGACATTATGTAACCTGAAATCCCTCTCCCCAACAAAAAAATTAATTGCCATTTTTTAACTCAGTTTTTTTTAACTGTCATTTAAAAATTTTTTTTAATTCCAAATTTTTCCCCTCCTTCAGAAGGCAAGCTAATCAGTTATACATGTGAAGTTATACAAAACACATTTCCATATTAGCCATGTTGCAGAAGAAAACACAAAATAAAACAATAAAAATAGTGGGTTTTTTTTTAAATATGCTTCAGTCTGTGTACAGAGTTCTTTGGTTCTCTTCCTGGAAATAGATAGCATTTTCATTATAGGACCTTTAGAACTGCCTTGGATAATTGTCTTAAGTAGGTAAGTCTTCACAGTTGATCATCATTACAGTATTGCTGTTACTGGACAATGTTCTCCTGGTTTTGCCCACTTCACTTTGCATCAGTTCATATAAGTCTTCTCATGTTTTTCTGAAACCATCCTGCTTGTTATTTCTTACAGCACAATAGTCTTTCATCACAGTTTTATACCACAACTTGTTCAGCCATTCTCCAGTTTGGCAGGCATCTCTTCGATGTCCAGTTCTTTGCCAACATGAAAAGAGCTACTATAAATATTTTTGTATGTGTAGGTTCTTTTCTCTTTTTTAATGATCTCTTTGGAATACAGACTTAGTAGTGGTATTGCTGGATCAAAAAGGATATGCAGTTTTATAGCCCTTTGGGCATAGTTCCTAATGGTTCTCTAGAAAGATTAGACTCTAGTAGTTCATGACTCCACCAACAGTGCACAAGTGTCCCAATTTTTCTACATCTCCATCAGATTTTTAAATTCCTTTTTCTGTAACGTTGTTAACCAATCTGATAGCTGTGAGGTGGTATATTGTTTTAATTTGCATTTTTCTCATCGGAATGATTTAGAGCATTTTTTCATGTAATTTGAAAGTTTTGATTTCTTCTCTAAACTGCCTTTGACTATTCACTGGGAAATGTCTTTTTTATAAATTCTATTCAGTTCCCTATATATTTGAGAAATGAAGTCTTTATCAGAGATACATTCTGTAAAGATTTTTCCCCCCAGTTTTCTGCTTTCTTTCTCGTTTTGGCTGCATTAGTTTGGTTTATACAGAAGCTTTTTTATTTTCTTTAATCAAAATTATCTATTTTACTTCCCATAATCCCCTCTATCTCTTATTTGGGTAATAAACTCTTCCCTTATCCATAGATCATGCAAGTACATTTTTTCCAAGCTCCCCTGATTTACTTATAAAAGGATGAGGAATCTGCGGTTTCGAGGCCACATGTGACCCTCTGGTTCCTCAAGTGTGGCCTTTTGGCTGAATCCAAACTTCACAGAACAAATGTCCTGTAAAACTTGTGACTTATGTCTTATGATCTTTTATGTCTAAATCATTTATCCATTTTGACGCTATGTTGGTCTGTGCCTAATTTTGCAAAACTGCTTTCCAGTTTTCCCAGCAATTTTTGTCAAATTTTGTCAAATGTCAAATTTTTTTATAAATTTGAGTTCTTAGCCACCTTGGATCTTGGAATTATCAAACTAAATTAGGTTACTGTGGTCATTTACCATAGTGTATTCTCTACCTAAGCTATACTACTGATTCACCACTTCACCACTCTTGTTTTGTTTTTTTTTTTTGCCAGTACCAGATTGTTTTGATGCTTACTGCTTTGTAATGTAGTTTGAAATGTAGAACTACTAGGCCTCCTTCCTTCACCTTTTTTTCATTGATTCCCTTGACAATATTCTTGCTTTTCCAGCTCTGTATCACTAGATGCAGAAGAAAGGCATTTGACAACACTGATTCACTAGAAAGCACAGGAATCAATTGAACCTTTCTTAAAATAAGTAGTGTCTTTCTAAAACCAAGCATTATCTGTAACAGGATAAGTTAGAAGCCTTCCCAATAACATCTGCAGTGAAACAAGGATGTTCTTTATCACTACTGTTACTCAGTATTGTACTAGAAATGCAAGCTATAGCAAGAAGACAAAAGCAAGAATTTGGAGGAATAAGAATAGACAATGAGGAAACAAAACTGTCATTCTCTGCTGATGATATGATGGTATAATTAAAGAACCCTCGAGAATCAACTGAAAAGCTAGGTGACGTAATCAATCCACTCACATAAAAACCCACATTTCTACGTAGTACCAACAAAATCCAGCAGCAAGAGATAGAAAAGAGATTCCAGTTAATATAACAACTTACAACATAAAGTACCTGAGAGTCTACTCACCAAGACAAAGCTAAGGATTACCCAAATGGATTGACAGTGCTTTTCACAGAAATAAAGACAGAACTAAACAACTGGAGAAATATTAATTGCTTATGAGTAGGCTGACCCAATAGAATAAAGATGATAATTCTAAGTTAAGTCACTTACTTGGTACCAGACCACTAAAATTATTTTATAGAGCTAGAAAAAAATAGTAAAATAAGATTCATCTGGAAGAATAAAAAAGGCTTTTAAGAAGTACTGAGCTCGAGGGGGTGAAAGTTGGGGGCATATCATGGTTTAGCATATGGCCTCAACCTGAGCCTTTTCTGATTCTTCCAGGCACAGTGCTTGCGAATAGTAGGCATTTAATTAGTGCTTACTGGTTGATTTATTCCAAGCTGTCTTTTGTTTGTGCCTTTTCCATTGTGCAGTTCACAGAAAAACGCAAGAAGGCTCAGCAGTGGAGATGACCCCAATAGAAGCAGATTTCTCCTGGCAGAAAAAAATGACTGAACTTGAGATGGAAATCCAAGAGGCATTTTTACGCTTTATGGCTTCTGTTTTAAAAGGATATCGTACACACCTCAAACCGATCACAGAAGCACCTTCAAATAAAGCCACTGCTGCAGACTCGCTGTTTGACCGACAAGGTGAGTGATGTTGAAAGGGGCAATTCCATGTGATTGGGATGAGGTATTCTGTTGTGTTTCCCTATTGCATGATATCCAAAATAAAAACTTTTCTGAATTATATTCACAGTGCATTTCAGCTAAAAATCTATTACATTCTAGATACTGGGGATATTAATATGGAAACAATCTCTGCTGTAAACAACTTTATAATCTATATACAGACAATCTCAGTAGTGTAAGTGTGATCTTTATACTTATAAATCAGTCATAATAATTGGTTGGAATTTGAATGTAGTTTAATTTTACATTTTTCTTAGATTTTCTTAACCAGGAAGTTTTAATTCTGGAATGAAGCCTTTAAAGGGAAACAATACTAGGACAGTAAGATGAATGTTTGAATATATAGTAGACAGAATGTCTGTAAATAGTTCATATTTTGCATTAATCATTGAACAGAGCTTTTTTGTATTCTTGGCTGTAACTAAAATTTAATTCCCCTTTTAACCCTAAAATATTCTCTGGTAGTTTGCAAAATGCGTTTATACCTCTTTTCCAAATAAACAGCCTTGTCTGGGACTTGGGGGAATGAGTGGAAAGAACCATGCTAGTTCTTCAACTTTTCTTTTTGTTGTCTCAGGCTCCTGGGAAACTTAAATTTTATTCTTCAAATTGTTTAATTTCTCTTTTTCACTTCTCTTTTCCTGTAGCAACTTTTTTTTTAAAGGCATTCAGGGTTAAGTGATTTGCCCAGGCTCATACAACTAGTAAGTGTCTTAAGACCAGATTTGTGCTTTATCCCTGAAGTCACCTAGCTAAGCCCTGTGCCGCCTTCCCCAGCAACGTCTTTAGGATTTATTTTATAATTATCCTTTTCACTTTGTTCTTTCTTGCTTCTCCTGTTTCAAGGTAACTTGGGTAAGTGTCATTGCTATGTACTTTATGGAGGGGGATGGGAACCCTGCAGCCTCAAGGCCGTTTATTAAGGGGATTTGTTCTGTCAGTTTGTATTCAGTCAAACCTAGCAGTCCATATGTGGCCTCGAGGCAAGTTCCTTGCTTACCTGCCCCCCCATCCCTGCCCCCACCCCCACTCCCCTAAGGAGGTTACAGTTTACTGATCTGGAATACAATAGATAGCCATAATAAAAGTTAGACTCGAATTATAAATAATAAAATCAAATGGAGTGGTTTTAGATAACTTAGAAGGAAGAGATTGCTTATAGCTGGGGCTTCTGAGCTTTGTGGGAGGAAAAAAAGGCAGGCTGAGATTGAAACAGATTAAGGCTGGGAAAGTAAGTTAAAACCACATTTAAGTTCCATCATAGAGTTTGTAGTTTCTTTTGTAAGCAATAGGAAACTACTAGATATTTTTGAGCATGGAATCAAAAAGAAATGTAGTAACTGCACAAGTTACATACAAGCCAAAGGTATAATAGGTGTCACACAAGGCAGTAGATAACTGTCATTTGAGCAATTATAGATAAATGATGAGCTGAGAAACAGTAATGGGTGACTAATGTGATTTTTGTGGGATATCAAGGAGGAAGGAGAACTGAGCTTTTTGTTTTTATTTTCATTTTTATAAGCTTGGCAAAAATTAGCAAGTATTTACATTTCTCCATCAAAGAATAGAAAAATTCAGCTATAAATGAATGTAAATTTCAGTTGTATACAAGTTTTTTTCAAAAAAGTATCAAAAAAACTTTTTATAAAGTATACTTCAGATTTAAGATGTTAGGTCCAGCACTGCCCTATGCTGTCTTTTTCTCTTTTCTGTGTTTTAGTTAATAATTTGTTAGTGTTCTCTTTCTCCCTCTTTCTCTCTCTCTGTCATTATTATTTCTTCCCCTTTCCATGACTCTCCCTTACCCCTTAAAATCAAACCCAAACCTTCTCTTTATCAGTAGGAATAGTCACACAAAACAAATCCATACATATTGGTCATGTCTGAAAATTTGTCCCTTTTTGCACCTGTTATCCATCAGCTGATAACTCTCTCTGCAGGATGGGCACTGCTCCCAACAGCTTCCTTCCCATTCACTGCTAAGCTCTTTATAAGAGTAATTTACCTTTTCTTTTTATTCTGTAGTTGAAAAAAGTGATCAGGAAAGAGAAGTATGATATGTTCATAGTGTACAGTTTTTGGCCTCTGCTCTTGACTGATGTTTTTCTAATACATTTCTCATCATCCTCACCTCTTCTTGCCTTGCTTTGAGTGTGAAAGTATATTTTGATTTAATTTGCAAAGTCTAGCCAAGTTTTCATTGAATTTCTCTATCTTTTCATCATTTGCAATTTATTTTGTCTATAATTATCTTCATAGTGGCCCTTTTTAAAAATTAATTATTTATTTTAAGTTTTCAGCATTCGCTTTTACAGGATTTTGGGTTCTAAATTTTTCCTCCTTTCCCCTCCCAAAGACAGCATATATAATCTGATATAGGTTATGCATGTACGATCATATTAAACATATTTCCACGTTAGTCATGTTGTAAAGAAGAATCAAAATCAGAGGGAAAAACCCACAAGAAAGAAAACAAACCAAAAAGACAGAGAAAATAGGATGCATTGATCTGCATTCAGACTCCATAATTCCCTTTAATTGTCTTTTACACATACTTATCACAAGCACTGCAGTATGAGATTAGTGTCCTATGAAATGATGTTTCTTGCCTTTTTTGAATGAACAGCAGAACCAAATCTCTCATTTGTTTTGTCTCTTTGAGTCATCCTTCCGTTAGCTGGGATTTCCTTCTAGTTTCATTTGTAGCAGGAACTTCAGGATTGGTATTGTTTCTTACATTTGCATGTCCGTGAGTTGTTGAGTGAACAAGGACATCATATTTAGAGTACCACAAATCAAATACATTTGTAACGGTATAAAGCTGTTATCCTCAGCACCCTTTGCTGCCTTTTGACCATTCTGATGCCATCACTGCAGAAGCAGAGGGTACCCAGTAGCACTACGGGTCTTTTTATATTCTCTTCCTTCTGCTGCACACCACATATCCCCCCACCCAGCCCTCCTTGCTATGAATTCCCGTGATCAAAAAATTGATCAGCAGTTGGTCAACTTACTAGCAATGCAGCTCTCCTTATTTAGTTTGCATATTCTTTATAAAGCAGACAATCTTTGGGACTGTACGTGTGTTAAACTCTAGTAAAGTAGGCTTTACTTTTCTCTGGCATTTCCTCCACACAATGATGAGGGATCTGAGGAAGACTGTGAGGCATTAGCCTAGGTTAAACCAAATGTATGTAGAGATCTGTTTTGGAGGTAACACAACTGTGAGGGCATTGAGAGATTGTTCACCATGTTTCTGAAAATGAAGAAGATACTAAAGGCTTTGAAGACTCTTAGACCTTTTTGTTACCAAAAAAAGATGACCTGAGAACATCAACAGATACCAGTCCGTATTCCTGCTTCCCATCTGCATAGCTTTTTAATGAGAATTATCTGCAAATGTGTGGTAAGAGGAAAACAGTGTCCCCTGCCATCTGGGTAGAACTGTTTTCTTTAAAAGGTAGTAAAACTGTCCTCAAGACTTAAGTGACTCAGGGGATAGAAAAGGTTTGGACTGTTGGTGTTGTTTCCTTGTTGCCTTAATACATAAAACTAAGAGGAGCTCCAGCCACCTCCTAATGATTGGCTAATGGAACACCATAGCTCTGAGATAGGGTAACTGAACTTAAATGAATCAACGAAATGTCTTACTTCATATCCTTGTTGAATATTCTTACCCTCTTATGACTAAGATCTTGCTTAATTCTAATATATCTCATTTTGTTCACTCTCAAACCCCAAGTACCAGTTGATTGGCCTCATCAGTCATGTCCTGCAACAGCATACATCACTTTTGTAAATGCAGTAGACCACGTGGTGTGTGATCTTTACCATCAAAACAATTATTGAATAATGTAGAGAATACAACATATTGTCGTTATTGTGTGAATTCTTTTTTAGTGATTCTCTTCCCATGAGTTAGCTCGTGTCTGTACATGGAAATCATTCAAGATTTTTTGAAAAATAGAATGGTATAGGTAATTTTGTTCAGTGACCCTTTAATCAGAAATATCAGACAAAGCTTAGTACCAGAAGGTGAATATCCACCTAAGATCTCTACCACTGTGGTACAAAAGAACCAGAACAGAGTCTACAAGCCAAGGTCTTCCAAATGTTTTTGCTAATGCCTCAAATCATAGAAAATTGTGGAAAATTGCAAAGGATCTATAACCACACAAGAGTTTGCTCAAACCTTCCAAGTAGGAAAAAACAAATAGTTTCAGAAGTTTTATTACCCAGATTATGACATACAGTTAGGTAGGTGACCTTTAGAATTTGTCAGTATGAGTATCTGTGACAAACAATATAAATGTACAGCAAATAAGCCTGTTCCTCCCTCTTCCCCCCAACCCTATCAGACAGGAGGTAGATAGCAGGTCAGAATATTTTTCCACAGAAAGTTCCATCCTTTTAATATCAGTGTACTACTAAATCAGTACTGTTATGTTGTTGACAAGGCATGAGACACAGCAATCTCTGAAGAATCGAAAATGAGCATCACGTAGTGGTCGAAAGAGAGGTGTATGCTGAGTGTAATCAGACTGTAACATAACAAATAAGAAATTTAAGTAAAGAACTGGAGTAAATATTTTGATCCGGGAACTGTGGTCAGAAAAGAAGATAGGCTGGTCACATGGCAGAGGAAGGGATGATAGGTGTATTTGTGCTGAAGCATTCCATTAGTATCTTTGAAAGTGGTATCTGTCCCAAGAAAGTGGATAGACTTCCTATATTGGAACTTACTGGAGTATGATGGGCAGGCATGGGTGGGTCACAGTCTACGTTGTTGAGGGAAGTATCTGAATTGGTACTCATGAGGTAAAAACTTGATTACTGGATGGTTAAAAGAATTGTGTGGTGTAATTGTTCCTTTTCCTGTATCTTTTCTTTTTTCCAAATCTTTTTATGTGTCTATATTTTTTTTACAGCTAGCTTCGTGCCATTTGCTAAGAACTAATTCTTCTCCATCTCATATCACACAGATGCCTTCTGCCACTATCTCTTCCTTTATCCCTATCTCACACAAAGAGGTAGCCCTCTTCTCTGTCTGCACATGCTCCCATCCCATCCCATCTTGTACAACAGATTACCCCCTCTTGGCTTCCCTACTCGCGCTCATTTATCTTCCGTGTCTCCCAGTCTAACTCAGCATATCCTTAAAGAAACCTCACTTGATCCATGCCCTTTAGCTGTTGTCGTACATCTTTTCTACCTTTTGTGGTCAAGCTGCTTGAAAAGGTCTATGGGAGTCTTCTCTTTCTCTCTGTCTCTCTATCATTTTCTAACTCCTTATAGTCTGGCATCTGACTTCATAAAATATTGGTCTCCAAAGTTATCAGTGATCTCTTAATTGCCAGATCCAGCAGCATTTTTTCAGTCCTCATTTGTCTTGAGCTCTCTGCAGCTTTTGACACTTTTCTCCTCTCTAGGTTTTTGGGACACCATTCTCTCCTGGTTTTCTTCCTGACCTATTTGACCACTCTGCTGTCTCCTTGTTCAGATCATGAACTCTAGATTTATTGTATTCTTAGGGTTCTGCCTTGGGCCCTCTCCTCTTTTTCCTCTACTCTACTTCACTTAATGACTTCTCCCTACATTAACCTCCAATTTCATATCTCTAACTGCCTTTCAGAAATCTTGAACTGTGTGTCAAATAGACATCTTAAATTCAACATGTTCCAAGCTGAATTAAATTTTTTTCCCTTTTCCCTTTCTAAAGTTCCTTATTACTGTAGAGGGCAGTACTTTCCTCCAACTTTTCCAAACTTGCAAACTCTAAAACCTAGGTATCCTTTACTCCTCACTCTCTCACACCCAATCTGTTGCTAAGACCAGTCAGTTTTACCTTCGCAATATCTCTTGAATATAACCCCTTCTTTCCTCTGACACTTGCCCCCACCCTGGTGCAGGCTCTCTTTACCTCATATTGGAATATTTCAATAGCCTTCTGGTGGATCTGCCTGCGAATTAAGAGTTAAGGATACATAATCATGAATCAGAAAATGAAATTCAGAATAGAGTGGAAGGAACAAACTTGGAAGCGTACAGGCAGACTGGAAGAGCCTGGCAAGAATCTCTGTAACCTGGAGGGATAAATAAACATGAAGTGATTGTCATGTACTAAGCACTGAGGATACAAATACAAAAGCTTAAGCTCCTTCCTTCTGAAAAGCTTATACAGTAGAGGAAACTGCACATGAAAGAAAGTGCATCTGGGGAGGGATTTATTTGGGCAAAAGGAAGGGAATAAACCTTTATTTGGTTGTTTGTTATGCATGTTGTATTTCAGGCGCTGCGTGCTAAGAGCTTTTTACACATAAGTTGCATGCAGAAAATTGAAGGGTTGCTAGGTGAAGCCATAATGGAGTAGATTGACATGTTATTTATAGTAACAATGGGAGTGTTGATTTATGTTTTTAGAGCAGAAAAATGTTTTGGGGGAGGGAGAAAGAGTAAGTGTGTGAGTGTGTGTGTGGATAGATGGCAAGAAGATGACCAGGGTATAGGATGAACCGTTCCTGGAGCTGGCCTAGGTTGGCTGTTTGGTTGTTGTCCTTCGTTCTCGAAGAGTCACGTGACAGTGTGTCTGACTGTGGCTAATGGGATCAATACGAGCTTAGATGTTCTACTACAGTTCATGCACAAGTATTCCATGTAAACATTTGGGGTGGGGATGTCTCTGAATTTGTGCACCTCGTGTTTCTTTTGAGTTACTGCAATTTTGCCCTGCTTATAGAGCACAGAGCCTTCTTTGATGTGGGCATGCCATGCTGGGCAGTCTTTTGCCAGTGTCTCCCATGTGATAAAATCAATTCCAAAGTTCTTGAGAGACACCTTGAGAGTGTCTTTGTATCCCTTCTTCTGACCACCATGTGGCCTAGAGTGAAAGTGTAAACCAAATAGGGCATAGGTCAAGAATTTCAGGACTTATAGGCTAAAGACTTAAAGTCACCATGGCATCATCTCTAGTCCAAAAGATATAGCTGCGCTGAGAGCAGAAAGGTGGCTGGAGTGAAGAGCCATGAGAGACGCTCTGCCATTTGGGCACAGTGGGTCCCAGGATGGACCCCACACCTATGATTAGCAAAACTAATCCTGAGAATAAAATAGTGACTTAACAGAGGAAGGAGATAAACATCAACCAGTCAATATTTATTAAGCACCGACTACCTTGTGTTGGGTTCTAAGAATAAAAAGGTGGAATTGAAACAGTCATTGCGTTCAAGGAGCTTCTGTTTTGTTGAAGACAGAAAACTGTAGACATGTATTGATGTATACAAAACAAATAAAAGTTTGTGTAGACCACTAGAAGGTAAGGATGTCAGGAAAGGTTTCATGTAAAGGTAGCACTGAAGCTGAATCTTCAAGGAAGCTAGGAATTTTAAGAGACCAAGGTTAGGAGGAAGTATGTTTTGGGCAAAGGGGACAGCCATGGTATGTTGTATACGAAGAACAGGAAGAATGCCTGCTTGCCTGCACTATGGAGGGCAATAATGTATAATAAAGCTACCAAGGAGTCAGGTTATAAGAGCTTTGAATTCCAAATAGAGTAGTTAACGTTTGATCCTAGAAGGGAATATGGAATCATTAAAAATGTTTTAATAGAGGAGTGATGTGGTCAGACCTTCACTTTAGAAAAAATTCCCTTTGGTGCCTGTGTGGAGAATGAATTGGATTGGTACCAGTTAAGGGCTATTGCAGGAACTAAAGCAAGGAAGAACTTGAACTAGAATGTTGGCTGTGAAGGGTGTGAAGAGATGGTGAGAGACACAAACATCAGTGTGCTACAACTAATTACATATATGGCTATCAAAACCAAAGAGATACATGAAGGAAAGCTGAAATCCAACAGTTATAGCTTGAAATATGAATGGATTAAACAGTCTAGTAAAATGAAAGTAATGGAATGCGTGAATTTCACATTTTCTAGGGTGAATATAGAAACATAGGTGTTGAGTCACTCATTTTTCCCCCATTTACTGGAACCAGATAAAGTTCATTTCAAGAGCCGTCCGAATTTCACTTTAGCTTAACAAGTGTTTTAAATCCCCGCTCTTTGTAGATTACTGTGTACCGTGTTAGCCAGTGTAGAAAATAACATCCTGTAGTTGAGTAACTTACTTTAGTACCTGAGTTAAACTTCCCTACCTGCTCCCTTTTTTGTCTCCTTTTAACTCCAAATAACTCTAAGCCTGTTTTCTCATTTATAGTCTGAAGAAGACTATGCATGATCATTTACTTTAAACTATATTTTGAAGGCATACATACTATAAATGATTGCTATCTTTTAAGCTCTTTATAAATAGAGATTATTTCATTCTTGTATCCCTAGCACCTGGAACATAGTATATGCTTAATCAGTACTTGTTGATTGATTTTATATTTCCTTTTTTCCCTTCCCTAGTAACTGGTTGATTTGTCATCATAAGAAAGAATAGAAGAAAAAAATCTGATAATAGTTGCCATTTATAACTACCATTTGTTTTGTACTCCTAGTATGTAGATAAATTAGAGTGAGGAAATGTAGGTGCAAATTTAAAATCATATTTGATATACAATATCTGATTCCTCTTACAGCTAATTTTATATTACACAATTTGATTTCTTTTTTTCTAGGATTTTTAAAAAGCCGAGATCGTGCATATATGAAATTCTACACTCTTTTAACTAAAACTCAGATTTTTATCCGTTTCATTGAAGAGTGCAGCTTTGTAAGTGATAAAGATACTGGACTGGCATTTTTTGATGACTGCATAGAAAAGGTAAAAAGTATTTTCATGTACCAGTGTTAAATAAAATATCTAAGTATAATGTGTCATAAGCAATGCTTTAAAAAATCTTAATTGATGTCTTTTTATGTCACCTTAACTATCCAGATACTTCCTTACCTCTTCTTCTGACTGAATTAGTTCTTATAGCAACAGTTTAAAAAGAGAAAAAAATGAAATTTCATCAAAACTGCCCAACATATTAACTACGCCTACATGCCTAATGCTATATGTGCAGTATTTGATACTGTTTTACTGTAATGTTTAAATCTTTTTTCTTTAGAAACCAGTGTAAAGGGACTGTTCACTGGTGCTTAATTTGTGCTGAACCTTATGTCCTTAGAGTATTATGTTTCTTCTACTGATACGACTAATTAGTTTCCCTTGTAAATGTTTTGTTTTATTTTCATTATACCAGTAAAGACCATTTTATAGAGACTTCTCTTATTATTGATTTTCTAATTTATGAGTTAGACTTTTAAGCCCTAGTTGTAAATTGGAAGAAGTTAATAATATGGGGAGTTTGTTTGAAAGAGTTCGATTTAAAAGTTCCATGTGCTTTCATTTTCTGTCAGTTGCCCACAATGACTTTTTGTTTCTTTTTTGTCTCAATAATGTTTGGAAATATTTTAAACTTTAAAGCCTAAAGTGCACGTTCCCCAACACAAGGATCAGAAATTGTCCCTAATTTTTTTTTTACTTCATGTTTCTTGTTTTGACTACGATATTTGTTCATTAAGTGGATGTTTTAAAAATAACTTTTTATCTTTGTAGCCAGTTTATTGTAAAGTATTAAAATATTCACAAAGGAAATACTCTAAAGTCATGCAATTTAATCTGTGTATCTACAATGCTTTGCATATTTTAGGTAGTTGGCATAATTTTCTCCTTCTAGTAATGCTGAGAATTTTCAGGTGCTAGTTAAAACTGTCCAAATGTTTTAATCCCTCCAAAATTGATGTTTTCACAAGTACTTGGATTCAGGATTTACACGTGACAATTATAAGGTTTAGCCACAACTGTGGGATAGAACAATGAAGGCAATTACTATTTGGGAGCCGGGACCTTCATTTGCTTAACTTGGTTCTTGTTTGTAAAGAAGCATTTACAGAATAATGAATGAAATGAAATATTCCTATTTAATAGTCAAATGAAGAGTTTTCTCTTTTAGTCTGATAGAAAAAAATCTAGTGTTGTGGGCCTAAATCCGTGTGAACTGTTCATCTCCTCAGTAGCACATATCTTCTGTGATACTTGACTTCAGAAAAACTTCTTTCTCTTTTTAGGTTTTTCTGAAATCATCCTGCTTGTCATTCCTGATAGCACAGTAATATTCCATCACAATCATATACCACAGCTTGTTTAGCCATTCCCCAGTTGATGAGCATCCTCTTGATTTCCAGTTCTTAGCCATCACAAAAAGAACTTCCTGCTATAAATATTTTTTTTATAGATAGATCCTTTTCCCTTTATGTAGATGTCTTTGGGATATAAACCTAGCAGTGGTACTGCTGGATCAAAGGGTATGCCCAGTTTTATAACCCTTTGGACATAGTTCCAAACTGCTCTCCAGTATAGTTGGATCAGTTCACCACTCCACCAACAGCACATTAGTGTCCCAGTTTTCCCATATCCCCTCCAAGATTTATCATTTTCCTTTTTTGTCATATTAGCCAGTCAGAAAGGTATGAAGTGGTACCTTAGAGTTGTTTTAATTTGCATTGCTATAATCTGTAGTGATTTAGAGCATTTTTTCATATGACTATATAGATTGGATTTGTCTGAAAATTGCATAGTCATACCCTTTGACCAGTTACCAATTGGGGAAACACTTGTGATTTGATTCAGTTCTCTATATATTTGAAAAATGAGGTCTTTATTAGACATATTTGCTAAATGTTTTCTTCTAATTTTGATTGCATTGATTTTGTTTGTGCAAAAGGTTTTAAATTTTATGTAATCATAATTATCTGTTTTACATTTTGTAATGTTTTCTATATTTTCTTTGATCCTTAATTTCTTTCTTTATCCATAGATCTGACAAAAATATGTAGAGATTTGACACAAATCTGTAAGATTGCTATTCCTGTAGATAAATGGTTTACAGAAGTGAACTTGTCTTTTTTAAAAAAAGCATTTTATTTGTTTTAATCGTGCAAGATCTGATTTTTCATTCCCCTCACCCCTAATTGAGAACACAAGAAAAGCAAAACCCATTTCAAACACATCTATTCTATCAAAGCAGTTTTCCAAGTTCCAAAAAAATTGTCTCATTCTATCCCCCTCTCTATCAGAAAGTGAGTACCATGTTTCATAAATCCTCTAGAAGCCTTATTGATAACAGTTCAACACAATAATATTCCATCGCATTTATACACCATAATTTGTTCAGCCATTCCACACTTTGTGGGCACCTCCCATTCTTTGCCATCCCGTAAAGAACTATAAATATTTTTTAATACTCTTAGAATTTGTTTTGTTTAAGATTACTCAATCCCTTAATCTCTTTCTAATTCCCCTTCCCTTTTTCCACTTTCCCTCCTATTTCCCTGTTGACTAAAACATATTTCTGTTCTCCACTCTGTGCACGTATATATTTTCTTCCTTCTTTTGACCAGTTCAGTTGAGAATGAGGTTCAGCTGTCAACCATTCCCTCCTCCGCCCACTCTGTATAAATGTCTGCTTGTGTACTACTTAAGAGAAAATGTCCCCTAACTTTCCTGTTCCTTCTCCCCAGCCCCAGTGTATTTCTGTTCTTAAGTTAATCAGAAGTTAACAGAACTAATCCCAGTCCTTGTCCAAGTGGGCCCCCAGAGAGGGGTGAGAGGGGGCCTAAATGTATTGTTTCCCCATATTTGAAAGTAAGAAATTCATCTATACTTAGTCCTTTATCTTTTTTTCATTCATATTGACCTTTTAATGTTTTTTTCAATCCTGTAACAAATAGCCAAAGAATTCTAGTCTTTGCATCAATAATGCTTTAAGTTTCTCTATTTCTTTAAAGATTCATTTTTTTCCTTTTGGGGTTTCTTTGAGGAGGTGACTGAATTCTTTCTGTTTCCACTTTTCTATTTGATTGTTAAGAGATGAAGGCAGTTTTAAGATTTCCTGAAATAGGATAAATAAGCTCCTTTTTTAGTCAGGGCTTTCAGGAAGCCCATTTTAAAATTTTTGCTCTTCAGTCAGTTTTCTAAGTTAGTTGTTTTTGCAGTGAGATACTGTGTGGGATAGCATGACCCCCCTTACTCAAACTGGCTGCTCAGAGGCTTCTCAAAGTAAATACAGAACATCTCCCTTGTCCGGTTTTAGGCTTTCACGAGAAGCGGGCGCTCCCTTCACTGTTAAGGCTGGAGTCAGTCCGAGGCACCTTAGAGAAGCCGCATGGCTACTTATGTGGACCCTGACGCAGGAGTCCCCTCCCTCTGCTGAGAAGTGCGGTCTTACTAGAACGTAAGGCCCGAAATCTAACCAATCCTTTTTGAAACCCGGACTGTCACAAAGCGCAACATTGAAAACATGCAAGTGACGCATTGAGGGCTCAGGCGATTGCACAGTGAGGACTTAATGCAAATCAATGGGCCAAAGTGAGGCTTCAGACTGTACTGAGGAGTTGTGAGCCATAGTCAGTCACTGATCCTAATGCAATAAGGATGTGTGATGGAGAGACCTGGGCCCAAAGTCTCTTCTACTCCAGGGAGGAGTCTCCATACTACTGAGAAGTCTTCCCATTCAGTACCAACCATTTTCTTCATTTTTTTCTGGTTTTTTTACTTTTAAAAAAATTTGTTGTTGCCACACACAGTCATTGGTTTCTGTTTGATCCATTTGAATTTTTAAGGAGTCTGTTACTAAGGCCAGGTTTTGTACCTCTTATGCAAAGTCCTTAATTCTTTTTCCAATTCATAGCTCTCATTTCTTTTCCAACTTTTTTCTCAAACATTCTCATTCCATTTGTAAAAATAAAGAAATTTTTTTGTTTTTATTTTTTTTGAAAACTCATGCTCCGTTTCTTCCAGGAATTTTACTTAAGTTTGAATCCAAGCCATGTTCTTCTCTCAGGCATTGCTTGTAGTTGTTTTCAAGTCATTCTCTTTTGGATTTTTGTCTTGAGCTTCCTTGACTTTATCAAATATGGTAGATAGCTCATTATGATAAGGTTCTTTATTTGTTTGCCCATCCTTCTAATCTACTTCTTGACTTTGGGCTTGATGTTTGACCTGGGCTATGTGAAAATGACCATTTCGAAAGAAGAAATACAAATAAAAAACTCAACCGTATATGAAGTTGTTCAGAATCATTCAGTAAACATTTGTCTAGTATTTATCTGCTCTTTGACAGGCACTGTGCTAAAAACTAGAGATACTAAAAGAGACAAAAGACAGTTCCTGCCCTTAGGGAGTTTATAATCTAATTGGGGAGACAACAAGCTCCCTATATGCAGGATTAAAAAGGAGATAATTAACTGAGGGAAGGTATAGGAATTAACTGGAGTAGGATAAGGCTTCCTGTAAAAGTTGAGATTTTAGTTGGGACTTTTAAGAAGCCAGGGAAGTCATTCATTGGAGCGGAGGAGAAATTTATCATTCCAGGCACAGGGGATAACCAGAAAAGTGCCCAGAGCCTTGAGATGGGGTGTCTTGTTTGTAGAACATTCATGAGACCACTGTCTCTTGAGTATGTGTCAGGAAATAAGGTATAAGACTAGAAAGATAGGAGGAGGCTAGATTATGAAGAGTTTTGAATGCCAAGCATAACATTTTATACTTAATCCTGGAGACAATAGGAAGTTATTTGGAATTTATTCAGTCAGGAGTCTGGGCATCAGACCTGTGCTTTAGGAAAATCACTTTAGTGACCGAATGGAGGATGGATTAGAATGGGGAGAGACTTGAAGTAGGCAAATTCATCAGTAAACTGTTGCAATAATCCAGTCATAAGATTGTGAGGGCCTGCACTGGAGTGGTGGCAGTTTCAGAGAATAAGGGGGTATGTTCATGTTGCAAAGGTAAAATTGACTTGCCTTGGCAACGCCTTGGATGGAAGGAAGGGGACTAGGAGAATGATGTTCTCCATAGTAATAAGGAAGGTAGGAAGGGGGCAGGGTTTAGGGAAAAAGATAATGGATTCTGTCTTGAATATAATGAGTTTAAGATGTCTGCTGGAATCTAGTCAGAGATGTCAAAAAGGCAGGTGGAGTTTGCAAGGTTTGAGATCAGCAGACAGATTGGGACAGGATAAGTAGATTTGAGATCCTGAAGATGGGATGAGACCAAATAGATGGAGAAGGCCCAGGACAAAATCCTTGGGACACCCAGGGTTAGAGTTCATTATTGGAAGAGTAAGGGGAGAGGTGGAGTGGGCACGTAGGAAGGAGGACCAGGAGAGAGCGCTGTGCCAAAAACCTCAAGGGAAGGGTGTTATGGAGGAGCAGAGGATTGAGGAAAGATCATACGAGATTATTAGTGACTGGAGAGGATAGTTTTGGTGGAACGATTAAGCTGGATTGTAAGGAGATAGGAGAAAGTGGAAACATCTATTGCAGGTGGCCATTTCAAAGTTTAATCACAAAGGGCAAAAGAGATGTAGGACAATACCGGGACAGAAATATCAAGTGAAGGGTTTTCAAGATGAAGGTCACATAGACATGTTTGTAGGCAGTAGGGAAAGCCAGTAGAGAGGGGGAGATTGAAAATAAGTGGAAGAGGGGAAGTGACAGAGAAGGCCATCTTCTGGAGGAGACCAGATGGAGTGGGATTGCTTGAATAAGTGTAGAGGTGAGCTTTGGTAAGGAGTAAAGGCCACTTCATCATGCGAGAGGGGTGAAGGAGGAGAGAGGAACAGAAGGTACTTGAGTGATAGGAGATAAGGAAAATGGAGTTAATGGTGAATGACCTCACTATTTCTGTAAAATATGAGACAAAGTTCTCAGCTGAGAGAGTGGCATTGGGGGAGTCCTGGAAGGTTTGAAGAGGAATGAAAAGGTTTGGAAATTAAAGCAGTCCTGAGCTATCACTTCATGCCCCCAAATTAGTTGATAGGAAAATTCATTGTTAGAGGACACTTAGGAAAAACAAGCACTATTTTTGCTGCTGATTTATTTACAAATTGGTTTGTACCTTCTAGAACATTGAAATTGCACAAGGAAAGTTATTATATTGCACATACACTTTCATTCAAAGAAACTAATACTGATGATGCACCCTAAGGATATTACTGAGAGCCAGAAAATAATATCCATGTCTACAAAGATGTTCTTAGCATTTTTTATGACAAAAAGAAATTGGAAATAAAGTATGAGCCTAAAGATTGGAAAATGACTTGACCAGTGTGGCATGTGACTGTAATGGAATATTGCCGTTCTGTAAGGAATGGAAAATTTTTAGAAACATGAGAGGTATATAATTAAACCCAGTGAAGGAGGCTAAGATAAAATAATTATGTTCATAATGGCTCTAGCAGTGAAAATACAGCCAATTCTTAGAAGCAACGAAATTTGGTGAGGATGGCTTGTTTGATCTTGATAAAACTCAACTTTTTTTATAACAGTTCCTTAAAGTAGAAGTTGACAGCAACTGTCAATCATAACCACAGTATTCAACAATTTTATTTGTATGTTTTAAAGGAAAAAATGCCTTTAAAATCACTACTTTTGAGACATTTCAAAGAAAGCCAAAAGAACCAAACATTTAAAAAAATATTGATAACACCTCTTTTTGTAGTGATAAAGAATTGAAAACTAAGAGGATACTCTTTCAGTAAATGATGGGGCAAATTCTGTTACATGAATATAATGGAATAATATTGTGTAATATAAATATGACAAAAGTGATGGTTTCAGAGAACATGAGAAGACATATGAACCAACACCAAAGTGATCAAAACCAGAACAATTCATCCAGTAACAACATTGTAGCAAAAAACAGCTTTGAAAGACTACAATGACAATCGCTGTTCAGATAAACTGATAATACTGTCTTTATGAGGCAGAATGAGACATCATTTTGCACCATTGATAATGTGAGAATTTGTTTTTCTTGACTATTCATATTTATTACATGGGTTCTGCTTTTATTGTATTATTTTAAATGGTGGGATCAGGAAAGAGAAAATAAATGTTAAATAATTGAAAAATAAATTGTTAACCTTGCTGTATACATACTCATACACACACATATTGAGTTTTTGCTGCTTTTCTTGACTTTATCATCTTAGACACCTTTTTCAGAGCTACTAACTTGTTTAAATAGATTGTGTTAGAGATACCATATTTTCATTCGACGCCATCTTTGATTATAAAAAGGGAAATGCGGGGAAACTTTTTTTCAGTACATTTATCTAATTTTATTTTTTCTTTCTAGCTGTTTCCTGACAAAGGCACTGAAAAAACAGATAAGGTATTTAAAAAAAAAAATAACAATGAAATCTATGTTGACATTTCTAGGGTTGTTATCTTATATAAATTACTTGAGGGTTATGGGTTTGTTTGTTTTTTCCAGGTTGATTTAGACTCAGCAGAAGATACCAGGTTGATAGAACTAGATGATTCCCAAAAGAGTGAGCATACAGTATTAATAATGCCACCAGAGCCACCTGCAAGTGATGGACAAGACTTGTCACCTAAATTTAGGTAATCTGTAGAACTAGGAGAAAACAGAACAACTTACTGTCTCTCTAGAATAAGAAATGAGGAGATAAGAGTTTAAGTATATATTTCATAGTCATTGATGTCTTCTATTTAAAAAAAAAATCACCTCTTCAAAAAATCTGGGTATACATTCAGATATCTGTAACAACTTCAGTTTTGTTTCCCACAACAATTTAATGAACCAATGAAATGCTTTTTTAAAAATGATTTTATAGGGTTATGTTTTATAAATCTTAAAATACTTTGTAGGTTGTGTGGTTGTTATGCTTTTTATGTACACTAAGTCGGGGTGAGGAACCTGCATTCTCTAAGTCACATGTGACCTTCTAGGTCTTTGGGTTCGGCCTGTTGACTCAGTCCAATTTTGCAGACCCAATCCTTTTATTAAGAGGATTTGTTCAGTGAAATTTGGATTCAGCTAGAAGGCCACACTTGAGGACCTAGAAGGGCCCATGTGGTCTTGAGGCCAGAGGTTCCCCACCCCTCGACTAAGTCATTAGGGGAAACATTGTTAAAGAAGCTGTTATTTCAGCTGTGTCCTTAGCTAATTTTTTAACAGTCAGGTAGAAAAAAGTGTAATTTGGAAGCTGACATTTAGCATTTTTTTCCTTCACAATACAGTTACAACTAGAATTTAATGTCTACATTAAATATTTATGATTTCTAAGGTATTGCATTAACTTTGGCCTATAGGTTGTACTTTCAGTTGTGTGTTATCATCTGTCCTGTTAACACATTACAGACTTCAGTCTGCCAGATCAGAATGTGATCAGTATAATGACCAAAGTTTTTATTCAAATAGGTATATTCTGTTTGTGTTTTTAAGTGACTTAAATATCCAGTTTGGGATTTTTAAATATTCATTTCTCTTTTTTATGACATTGTAGAGAGCAAAATTTATCAAATATATAGATAAAATTGAAATTTTGGAAAAAAAAATAAATTGGTTTTTTTTTTAAATAACCATGGACAGAAAAAGAAACTAATACCGTTTTCTTCTCTCCCTTAAGCTACAAAAACTTTCCAAGACTGGATCTTAAGCTTTTTGATAGACCACAGGCATTGAAAATTCCTTTCAGCAGACATCCTGCAGGAAATAACATTTCAAACAGTCCAGCCCTCATGGCTAAAAGGACTAAACAGGTGGGTTAATCTTGACATAATATGTGTTTTTAAAACATAAAAATACATGCATTCAAATTCATGTATTTTACTATACATGAAATATATCAATAGCTAGTCAATTCAACACATTTATTGAGTTTTGAGTTCTTACTATATGCTAAGTATAGAAGGTTAAAAGTTTTTAAAAAATTGGTCCCTGTCTCTAGAAATTTACACTCTCTTGGGAATGGGAGTGGGGTAGGAAGCACAGGGATGGGATAATTACTTAGTTCCTATTTTGCTATCACTATTGACTTTCATTAGACCAGGAATATAATTTCTTGGGAACCAGATATTCTCAGAATATTATTCAAAAATTCAAGAATACATTTTGGAAAACTAAGTTTAGTTGCATAACAGCAGGTCTGGCTTGGTTTTGAATAGAAAATTGCTTTTCTTTTTTGGTACTGATCATTAACATGAATATCTACACTAAATCAGGATGTTATGGACCTTTAAATACATCCTCAGTTTCTTCCTTGAGCTCTAGTTTAGTCCTGCATTTTCAACTGCCCACTAAACACCTTCACCTATTCATCATGTCCCCTTCAAAAATCAACATATCCAAAACTAAACTTAACATCGCTTTCAGAACATGTTTTTCCTCCTCCCAATTTATTACTGTAGATGGTACTACTATGCTTCCAGGCTCAAAATATCAGAGACCTTTTTCAATCTCTTAGAGCCTCACCCTAATCCAGTTAATCCCCAAGGTTCCTTGCCCTTCTGCCATTATGGAAACATACCTCAACTCTGGTAGTGCTCTCCCCCTACCTTCCTACAGACTCTGAAATCCTTTGCTGGTTTCAAGTCCCAGCATAGGTGCCGCTTCTTCCATTAAGCCTGCAGCCCTCTCCTCTGCTGCAGTATGATAGTGATCTCTGCCTTCTTAAATTCTCCGTAGCAAATTGTCTTGTATGTTCCTTTGAAATTATCCTAACATAATAGGATTTAGAGACTGAAGGAAGCTTTTGCCTTGCATTATCTTTTTTTATGAGCATGTATTATTCCTTCCTATTGGAATGTAAACCCTTTAAGCTATTTGATCATTTTTTTTCATCTTGTATACCCAGCACAAAGCATAAAAATAGCTGCTTATTGAATGTTTGTTGAATCAAATACGTTGATTCAGTAAGGTTTAAATTAGACAACTTCAGAATATGAAAATGTGCTCTTAGAACCAATGAAGATTCTGCAGAATGATGAGATGTTTAGTTCTGAATTTATGATTTTTACAAAAAGTTCTGCAGTTGCCCTAATTTTACTCATTTTTGAATAATGATGAGTCCACATTCCTCTAAAAAGGAGGAATTTCTTGTTAGAAATAATAAGATTTTTGTCTCTGTAGGAGGTATTCCAGAAGAGAGTTGCTAATCTAAATAAAACTTCACAGATCTGAGGGATTTTTTTAATTTTTTAAGGTGCCAGTTTTAGACTGCAATTTTGTATGTATTTCTTTTTTTTTTTTTTTAATTTAGGGTGTATTGGATATCACTTTCTTTAATTTTTTTTTTCTAGGAGATAAAAACTGCACATAAATTGGCCAAGAGATATTATGCAAACCCACCACAGTGGGCTAAGTGTCTATTCAGTCATTGTTACAGCTTGTGGTTCATTTGTTTGCCAGCTTATGTTAGAGTTTCTCATCCTAAAGTGAAAGCATTGCAGCAGGCATATGATGTCCTTATTAAGATGAGGAAATTAGATGTGGATCCATTGGATGAGGCAAGTACAAAAATTTTTATGTTTTATAAATGGCTGATTCTAAGATGAATTTTATTTTTATTGTTAAGAAAATTACAGAGTTGCAAATAGCTTTAACATCTCCAGAGTAGATCAGCCAACCTACCACTCTCTACAAAGGTATATTAATAATAAAGTGAAAAAAGAGGGGGAAAACAAAAGATGGGAATCATCACTTTGAGTCAGTGTAATTATTTTGGAAAGCAATTTGGAATGATGCAAATAAAATGACAAAAATATCTATATTCTCTGAGTCAGAGATTCCATTACTAGGTTTATACTAATCTGAGAAGTCAGTGATAAGAAGTTCCTGTATATACCAAAATAATTACAACAGTACTTTTGTTGACAGGGTATGAAATGAAGCCTTGGGATTATATTGATCTACATTTCTCTTACTATTGGTTATTTGGAATGTTCTTTTATTTCTTAATTCAATTCTTTATTTTTTTCAATCTGTGAAAATCCACCTTCTCTCCCTCCTATGTTTCTCTCTTCCCCTCCCCCATGTTCCCATTGAGAAAAATAAATAAGAAAACCCTTGTTATAACAGTATAGCACATAAGAAGAAAATTCCCCCATTCACTGTGACCAAAACATAGGTCTCAGTCTTCACTGTGGGTCCATCATCTCTCTCTCTGGAAGTAGGAAGCGTATTTCATCCCAAAGCCTTCAAATTTCCTCATTGCATGGATCAGAGTTCTCAAGTCTTTCCAAATAGTTTGTTCATGTCATTAACGTTTTCTTGTTAGAAAATTTTAAAAATAGTTGGAGCTTTGTTTTGTAGGGGAAAATATGTTATGAATTTATTATATATTCTCATGTATATTTGAGTCATTTTAAATGCAACTCAATTTAAATTAATTCACATCATGTTCTCAATTCTCTTAGGTGTGCTATCGTGTTGTAATGCAGCTTTGTGGACTTTGGGGTCATCCTGTTCTAGCAGTGAGAGTCTTATTCGAAATGAAGATAGCTAAAATACAGCCAAATGCTATTACCTATGGTTATTACAATAAGGTAAGTTACCCTGAGACTTTGGCTGAATGGATTAATATTGTTTTACCTGGAGAGGTACACATTGTTGTTGTGGGCAGTGCTTTTTGAAATGTGAAGCTTTCTGTGGATGATCTTGTTCTGTAGAATTTCCTGATGAAATGATTTTTGTTGTCAGGTAGTTTTGGAGAGCCCATGGCCTAGCAGTAATCGCAGTGGTGTCTTCTTGTGGACGAAGGTACGGAACGTGGTGTGTGGCATTGCACAGTTCAGGCAGCCACTTAAAAAGGCCACACAAATATCAGGTAATATATAAGTTGGGGTCAAAGATAATCTTCCACTTTGAACTATGACACATTGTTTTATATAGCATGGTGAACTTTTTAGTTTTTGTAATATTTTAAAACTGAATGTTATGATATGCATTACATTATGCCTTGGTTATACTGAAGTCACAGTTTACCTTGGTCCAGGATTATTTGTTAGTGCATCTTCAAATGTGTAGTGAGTTGTTTGTGTTTAGTTTCACAGGTATTAGTACATGTAATATTGAGCTGCTGTTGCCCTTATCTTTAGCTCCTCGGAATCCCACAGGTGGAAGTGATGGGGACACGGTGAGCCATGGTAGCGTGGATAGTTCTAATGAGGCTAACAGTGGGGAGCACACACTCTTCGTCAGAGATTTAATCAGGCTTGATTCCATTGATAATCACTCTAGCACAGGTACTAAATCCTTCTGGGTTTCACTAACCCATCACATACTCTCATGTTAAATCTCTTCCAATTTGTTTTAAACATTGCTTTTCCTTTCCTGAGGTTGTGCGATATGAATACTTTTCAATGTCACTTAAAATAGTCACATGGAAAAAAAAACTGGATTCTTGTCAACTTACGATGTTAAATCAGTAAGTACTCTAAAGGGAGTTACTCTTGGAGAACAGTAGCATGATGTTTTTTAAACTGATTTCATAGTCCACCAACATCTGTGGAACTGTGCAATATTATTGATAGAAATATCAAATTAAAACTTTTATTTGGAATATTATTTGGAACCTCAGAAAACTTTGAGGTTATAAACATGTAGACAGAAGGGGATATGGTGTTGATAAGGAACACTCTTTATTGTGGAATTACCTATTAGGGCAAGTTTCTTCAATGATTTATTAAGTAAAACCGCGGATGATAACCTCTGTCCATTAAAGTTAAAGATAGGTATAAAGTGAATTACCATATTGTGCCATTGTATGTGTGTCGCACATCCTTCTTCTCCTCTCGTGTTTTTGTTAATAGCTCGAGCTTTTTCTTAAAGAGAATCCCGAGTCTCGTTCCTGTGCTTCCTCTGATGTTCTTGTCTCAAGGACTGGAGTCTCCTTCTCTCTGATCTTTGTTGCTCTGCTTTTCGCTCTGTGCTGTTTCTTGGTGCTGCATGTGTCCTTGGCTGTCATGGTGTGGGTGCAGACAGACTTGTATGACGTGAAGCCATGGATACACGTGGGCATTATTTCTGCCCTTGAATGTTAACTCCTGCAGGTAATTTCCCATTTATTAGGTTAAATTTTACTGACATACTTGTCATACTTAGGGGAAGGGGAGCTTTCTACTTACATAATAAACATTGCTCTTAGGTGCCTTGCCTTTTTTCCCTCAAATTTTGTGTAGGCTCTTCCCCAGATATTCAGCTACAACTTCATGGATTGTTTTCATAGCTGGTTTCTCAACTTGTGTGGTAGTTACTTGAAGCTTAATTTTAATTTCTGACTTTTGAGGTCTATATAATGGGACCACCTTATACTTGAAACCAGCTTAATAATTTAGTCTTTTGGATACTTTAGTGATTAAATTTCTTTCTGATAGAGGCTAATATGCACCAACATTATACTGGATATTATTTTTCATTCAGCAAAGATTTAATATGTGCCTTTTTTATCTGCTGTATATAAAGCACTGTGGTTCCTGCAGTAGGCATGGAAGTAATATGTCAGACTTTTCTCGTACTTTATAAGGAGGCATTTGCTCTTTTCAAATTAGCAAAATTATTGTGTGTTTGAAATTACCTTTCCCTGGCCTAAGCAGCATTTTTCATGTGCTTGAGAAACTAGTGAATGAACAATATGACTGTCATAGGCAATCCTGAAGACCTTTAAGTGTGTCAGCTGTTTTCCTGAGGTGGTTACCACTGACATTACACAGTGCCAGCAGAGAAAATGGGCTTCTGTTCTTGAGAGACCAGAGCTGATTTTTACTTTATAAGCTTAGTTCACTGAACATTACCTGTCAAAGTTAACATTTCTCCTTCCCTTCCTTTAGACCTCATGACAAGGTCAACATAACGCCTGTGACCTCTCAGTTATCACTGTCAACTGGAATGCTGTATTCTAGCTGTAGAAGACTAGCATTCACATCCCACCTTAGTTACCTTTTAATTCTACTTGAAATGATGGCTAAAACTCTGATAGTAGCAGTAGTTGCAACGGCTGTGATCTGTGATGTCTCTGTTGTATCAGTAGATACTTGTAACATATGGGAAACTGCTACCCTAGCTCAGAATCATTTTCTGTAAGTTGAAAGCAAGTGCCTAATTTCAGGTGCTCTAAAAGTTTTGTTATAGTTCTCAAATTTGGGGGCAAAAAATTAACAGTATATTTGATTATATTCTCAATTCTTTTATTGACATAGCCACATGTCTTCATATATAAATTTGCCTCTTGATAAGGTGATAAAATGCTTCTTGGATTGTGGGAGTCTGCAATATACTTTCTCTTCCCTGTTGCTTGTTTTGAGATCCTTTACGCTGACCAACTTTGCCTTTCTTCATAATATCCTATGTATCCTGCTGGGCTTTTCAAAATTCAAAAGGCAGTATTTTTAGATGCCTAGTGATCTTAACTTTCCTATTTTTGGTATCCTTTGCTATTGTTATTTGAAAATGTCTTCTGTGTTTTGTAAAATTTCTGATCTCAAACCCTAAAGTCTTATTTTCTTGGATGCAATTGTGATACCAAACAGTGGGGTAGTTCATAAATGCTAAGTATTATGTGTCTCTGATATGATTTCTGTTTGTTTTAACAGGTGGTCAGTCTGATCAAGGATATGGGTCAAAGGATGAACTTATAAAAGATGATGCAGAAAGTCTTCATGTAACAGAAGCACACACTGAGGAAGAATTGTTAGCTAACGTAAAAGCCCGGAGAGACAGTTGAGTATTGCTGTTGAGTGGCTTTACTTTGTTTACCTTCCCTACTAGATGATAAATTTCTTGTGAGCAATGCTTATTCACTTTTTGTCTCCTATTCTGTGCCTAACGCAGTACCTGGTTTGATACTCAACACTAATAAATAGATGTTCAGGAACTAGTTAAATATAACTTGGGATTTTTTTCTTCTTCTGTCATTAGACCTGTTGCTATTTCAGTCCAGAGAGATTGAGTCAAGTTGTCTGTAGTCTAAGGTTACTCAGAGAGAAAAACAGCCAGGACTAAAATTCAGGTCTCTTGATTGTCAGGCCCTTGACACCCAAAGGTGTTAAGCTCAAGCCTAGCAGCAAGTGACTCATAAAACTCCTGAGTGCACTGAACGACATTAAAATATAATTTTGGGAAATGTCAAATTCTGAAATGTTAAACAAAATGAGTAAAAATAATAGTTCAATGTAGATAATTTGTGACTTTCTAAGTCAGTATATGCTAACAGAGGTTTTTTTTTTTAATTAAATTAATTAATTAATTTAATAATTTTTTAATTATTTATTTTTAGTTTTCAACATTCATTTCCACAAGATTTTGAGTTCCAAATTTTCTCCCCATCTCTCTACTCCCTCCACCCCAAGACATCATGCATTCTGACTACCCTTTCCCCCAATCTGCCCTCTCTTCTATCACAGCCCTCCCTTCCCTTAAACCCATCTTCTCTCTTTTCTTGTAGGGCAAGATAGATTTCTATACCCCAGTGCCTGTATTTTTTATTTCCCAGTTGCATGCAAAAACAGTTCTCAGCATTCATTCATAAAACTTTGAGTTCCAACTTCTCTCCCTCCCTCCCTCCCCACCCATCTCCACTGAAAAGGTAAGCAGTTCAGTATAGGCTATACATACGTAGTTATGCAAAAGACTTCCATAATAGTCATGTTGTGTAAGACTAACTATATTTCCCTCCATCCTATCCTGCCCCCCATTTATTCTATTCTGTCTTTTGACCTTGTCCCTCCCCTAAAGTGTTTATTTCTAATTACTCCCTCCTCCCATTTGCCCTCCCTTCCATCTTTCCTCCCACACCATTTACCCCTTTTCCCCTTCTTCCTTGTAGCGTAAGATAGATTTTCATACCAAATAGAGTGTGTATGTTATTCTCTCCTTAAGCCACATGTGATAAGAGTAAGCTTCACTTTTCGCCTCTCACCTCCCCACTTTTCGCCTCCATTGAAAAGCTTTTGCTTGCCTCTTTTATGAGAGATAAGTTGCCCCATTCCATTTCTCCTTTTCTTTTCCCAATATATTCCTTTCTCACCCCTTAATTTGATTTTTTTTAGATACCATCCTTTCCTATTCAACTTACCCTGTCTCTCTCTCTCTCTCTATATATATATATATATATAGATATAGATATAGATATAGATATATATAGTTGTGTGTATACATATATGTATATAATCCCTTCAACTACCCAAATACTGAGAAAAGTTTCAAGAGTTACAAATACTATCTTTCCATGTACAAATGTAAGCAGTTCAACTTTAGTAAGTCCCTTATAATTTCTGTTTCCTGTTTACCTTCTCATGCTTCTCTTGATTCTTGTGTTTAAAAGTCAAGTTTTCTATTTAACTCTGGTCTTTTCATCAAGAATGCTTGAAAGTCCTCTATTTCATTGAATGACCATTTTTTCCCCTGAAGTATTACCCTCAGTTTTGCTGAGTAGGTAATTCTTGGTTCTAATCCTAGCTCCTTTGACTTCTGGAATTTCATATTCCAGGCCCTTCTGTCCCTTAATGTAGAAGCTGCTAGATCTCGTGTTATCCTGATTGTATTTCCACAATACTCAAATTGTTTCTTTCTGGCTACTTGCAATATTTTCTCCTTGACCAGGGAACTCTGGAAATGGGCTACAATATTCCTAGGAGTTTTTCTTTTCAGACCTCTTTGAGGAGGTGATCTGTGGATTCTTTCAATATTTATTTTACTCTCTGGTTCTAGAATATCAGGGCAGTTTTCCTTGATAATTTCATGAAAGATGCTATGTAGGCTTATTTTTTGATCATGGTGGGGTAGTCCCATAATTTTTAAATTGTCTCTCCTGGATCCATTTTCCAATGAGATATTTCACATTGTCTTCAATTTTTTCATTCTTTTGGTTATATTTTGTAATTTCTTGGTTTCTCATAAAGTCATTAGCTTCCATCTGCTCCATTCTAATTTTTAAAAAACTATTTTCTTCAGTGAGCTTTTGAACCTCCTTTTCCATTTGGCTAATTCTGCTTTTTAAAGCATTCTTCTCCTCATTGACTTTTTGGAACTCTTTTGCCATTTGAGTTAGTCTATTTTTAAAGGTGTTATTTTCTTCAGCATTTTTTGGGGTCTCCTTTAGCAAGCTGTTGACTCACTTTTCATGATTTTCTTGCATCACTCTCGTTTTTCTTCCCAATTTTTCCTCTACCTCTCTTACTACTTGATTTTCAAAATCCTTTTGAGCTCTTCCATGGCCTGAGACCATTGCATATTTGTTTTGGATGCAGAAGCCTTGATTTTTATGTCTTCCTCTGATGGTATACTTAGTTCTTCCTCATCTGAAAGGATGGAAGAAAATACCTGTTCACCAAGAAAGTAACCTTCTATATAGTCTTATTTTTTTTCCCCTTTTTTAGGCATTTTTCCAGCCAGTTACTTGACTTTTAAGTCCTTTGTCAAGTGGAGGGTGTACTCTAGGGACCTATGAGTTCACAGTTCCTCCAAGGTGGCACAATCAAGGGAGAGGAGTTTACTCCTCTCCTGGCCTGCTCTCTGGTCTCGGAGCAACCACAAGCTTTTCTGCTCTATGAGTAGGATTCCTTTCTATAGCCTCCACCAGTTGGGGCTCTTCTTCAACCCAGAGCTGCCACTCAGCGGTGAGATCCTGATTGGCACTCAACTGTCAGCCTTTTAGACTGCCTTGGGCTGAAAATGTCTTTCATTCTGTTGTTTTGTGGCTTCTGCTGCTCTAGAATTTGTTTATAGTGATTTTTTTACAGGCATTTTATGAGCTGTGGAGAGAGAGCTTCTACAGGTCTGTTCTTCTACTCCACCGTCTTGGCTCTACCCCTCGGGAGTTCTTTCTATTTGAGTTTGATACTATTGCTTTACACTATGCTATACTGTCAAATCACACAGGTTTCTTACGGTGTGGGGAAGAAGGTCTTTATTTGGGGGTTAAAATGACCTGATTTTCTAAGTATTACTGGGAGTGATTATGGAGCCTGGTCATTCATCTGAGTAGTGTTGAAGATTATGATTTCCTGACAGAAAATGGAGGTGGAATGTAGTGAATATTCTTTCCTAGCCTTCGGTATCCAGCCATGCTCTAACAGGCTCCAATCCTATCTTGCAGATAAAGCAAGGGCTTGCACTTTTAGGAGCTCCTTCCAGGTGCATTCTCAGTTTGGTTATTGTTAGAGTGGGATGAACTTGATTGGTCCTGTCATTATTAATATTCAGATGCTCTTGGATTGGCAATATTTGCCCTATTTGGGAAAACAGAAACTTAAAATTTGCTTTTGTTATTGTTCCTGCTATCATTGATGTGTTGGTTTTTTTTTTTAGCAGTTTCTGATGTCCCTGCTTTTGTGGAAAAGCTCCAGCAACTGAATTCAGAGCCCTTTAATTCTGCAGAAGCACCTACATCAGGAAGCAGTATTGTAAAAGTTCCATCAGGCATTTTTGATATCAGCAGCCGGAAAAGTAGCACCAGTGAGTCATTTTATCATCTAATATGGCAGTTTGAACGTAGTACAGGTTGAAATGGCACATGGTGGTGTACTTAAAACACATCTGATTGGTATGAAGTTGTTGAATTGGTGGTAATTGATATTTTGAAGAATAGGAAATAATTCTGATCCATAATGGAACAGCA
Source organism: Potorous gilbertii (assembly GCA_028658325.1). NCBI lineage: Eukaryota > Metazoa > Chordata > Mammalia > Diprotodontia > Potoroidae > Potorous > Potorous gilbertii. Next base: position 122,976,354 of record CM053772.1, on the reverse strand, counting down.
GCATTAAAGTATGTTAAAGTGAAAAGCCAATGAAAAGTTTATAAAAGTTCATCAGTTGAACAGAATGAGACAGTAAATATTTGCTTGCCCACAATAAAAAGCACAAGGAGTCATTTATTGAATGTTCGGTTTCTGACTGCAAAGTAAACTAAGGGGTTTTTTGGCATGCCTTCTCTGTTGGAAAAAATTTTCTCTTTGTTCCCGCTTGTTAGAGCCAGTAAGAAGAACTAATGACTATCCTGTTTTTTCTGGAACAGATAAGTGATAAAGTAGTCATGCTCTTCTGTGTGCTGCCATAGCCCTCAACCTGAGGGAGAAAGGGAAGAGAACCTCAAACCATCTCCCTCTAATGGAGCCATTTGATTTGGTTATCAGTCTACTTTCTATAGGGAAGTTCAGTTTCTAATGGGTTATAGTTGAAAATGCACAGTTGGCCATGTATCCATGAGGTGACTGCATTCTCCATGTCAGCCTCTCCCCGTGACACTTCACTTGAGTTTGGCATCTCTTCCATGTGCTCACTTGATGATGGCACTAACTCATGGTGCAAAGAGTGCTGGATTGGAAGACAGGAACTAAGTTCAGATCCCAGCTCTGCAACTTGTTTCACATATGCCCTTGGGCAGGTTACTTAAGCTCTCCCTAGTATGACGCTGTGATTTTGGTGAAGTCAGCTGTAGTGTATGTAGAAAATCCCATGGAGTAAAATATAATGAGTAAAGTTTATTTTGTTAATGACTGTATGCGGAGTATTACATGCAGAGTATATATATGCAGAGTATCCTTCTTCTCTTTTCTTATTATATTTGTGATGAAGCTTTTGTACCTCTTCTTCTTCACTGTTGGAAAAAAGGGCATGCAGAGGTAGAAATTACTTTGGAGTCTTAAAATTTATCCTAGGTGGCTTCTTAATTCAGTTCTATGACTAAAAGGATCTTTCAGTTCTATGACTAAGGTTATTAGGATCTTCTTATGTATCAAAACCTGACAGACATGTACAGTAGGAAATATATCAAGGAATACCAAACAGTAATTAGATTTTTTCTCTCTTCTGCCCTCTCTTACCTACCCCTATCTAGACCTTACATGCCGTACTTTTTTTTTTTTATGTTTAGTTCATTGCAGGAGGCAATCTACAGTAAATAAGATAACTTTGAATTAACATTCTGGAGGTGCCGCAGCTTCTCAATGGTTGTCAAAGATTGGAAGGCATCAGTCCAAGTGCTCAAAAAAATTTTTTTAATCCATCTAAAAGTTGAACTCTTCTGATGCTTAAGCCATGTAAATTACCACTTGACAATGATTTGGAAAATGTAATGAAGATGTTGATTTTTGTGGAATTTATCCAAAGTTCTTACCAGATCTTTGTTTGAAAAGCAAAATCTTGCTCAGTTTGATAAGTGATTTGAGTTGGGAGCAAACAGATCTTTGTACTGGTGAAATTTACAAGATTTCATCTTTTCTTTCCCCATTATGGAAAAGATTCCCACTATCACTGGAATATTCTACCCCTTTGCTCCTATATCTGGAGATCTTATCATCATTTTGAAATTTAGGTTGTTTCTCTGCACATTTACTGTTATCCCTTTCCTTTTACATGAAGGGTCTAGGTTTGTATACTGAGGGAATAGGGAGGAAGGAAGTATCTACTTAGATTTTCCATGAATCTGAACTTTCATAGAAATTAAGAGATAACCAAAAGAGAGTTTCTTCTGGACATATTTTTCTTGTTGGTCGTGGTTTGTTTTTTTGGTTTTTTTTTTTTGGTTTTTTTTTTGACTTATGCTTGACATTGTAGATGCTAAGTTTTGTTCATTTTTAGTATTCTGTTTAAAATAGGAAACTCGTGGTTTCCTGATATTTAAGAGACTACTTTATGTGTTTGCCAGCAATGTTAGTTGATCCAGTCTTAAATTTGTACCTGATTCTTCATTTAACTCAACATCTATTAAGAACATTTTGGAAACAAATTTTAACAATATACTTTCTGTTTTAGGTAGTACATCAAATATACTATTTTCTGCTCAGGATTCTGTTGAGGATACAGTATTCCCCGAGATATCTAATCTGAAAACTAGTGACAAAGGAGAGAAAAGACAAAAACATTTTTCAGAAAGGAGTTGTAGTTTTAGCTCTGAAAGTCGAGCTGGAATGTTGCTAAAAAAGAGCAGTTTGGACTCAAATTCTAGTGAAATGGCAATAATGATGGGAGCAGATGCCAAGATCCTCACTGCAGCATTGTCCTATAATAAGACACCACAACTTCATGTTCAAAGAGACCAGAGTATAGACGGTACGAGTAGCCTGCCAGCCGACTCAAAGCCTTCTGTGGGGGCAGGGCTTTGGGCACCAGAACATAAATCATCTCCAGGCCTGGGAATGCTGGAGGAAGGGCAAGAGCAGCCAGATGCTGTTGGTGATGATGATGATGGTGCAGCTGCAGTCACCACGGCAGAGCATAAACTTACAGAGCCATGGAGCGGCAGTCAGTCCAAAGACCTAAAAACAGAAGCCAAATATATAATAAACAAAAGAAATAGTTATTATAGTGGAGCCAAACCGATCGAAAGGGAGGATGTTGAAACTGGGCTCGATCCTCTGTCTCTGTTAGCCACTGAATGTGTAGAAGTGAAGCCTTCTGATTCTGAGGAGAAGATGCTGTCTCCAGTTGTGTCACGTAATCTAGCAGATGAGATAGAGAGCTACATGAACTTGAAAAGTCCTTTGGGGAGCAAGTCTTCCAGCATGGAGTTACACAAACGAGAAAGCAGAGGATCAGCAGAATGTGTATCTGGGGCGTTTGCTCCTTCTTTAGAGCGGCGGTCTAGCCTGCCCTTGGATCACAGTCCACCACTCCAAGAGAAAACTGAAAAGCAGAAGAGCCCTCCTTCTGTATCCAGGTCAAAAACCTTCACAGGACACTCCAAACAGCAGGCTCCCCACCGAGTGCAAAAAGAGCGTTCCACATCTTTGTCAGCACTTGTGCGTTCTTCACAACATGGATCTTTGGGCTCTGTAGTCACTTCTTTGTCAGGAATAAAGCTGGATAATATTTTGTCTGGACCCAAGATAGATGTTCTGAAGTCTGGTATGAAACAAGCAGCTACAGTAGCCAGTAAGATGTGGGGAGCTGTGGCCTCTGCTTATAATTATTCAGATGATGAGGTAAGAATGTTCTTTATTGTATATTTACCACAAATCAGAATTTTTGTTTTGTATGGTCTTATGTAGTAATTTTTTTTAAAAATGAGATACAAAATTATTGGAGCTCTTGCTTTCATAGTTCTGTATAGTCATAGACAAAGAATTCAAGGTTTCTTTCCTTAAACATTTGAACCAAATGATTTCCCCTTACTTTTTTTGCAAGTCAGAGTTAAGTGATTTGCCCAAGGTTATACAGCTACTAAGTGCCTGAGGCCAGATTTTAACTCATGTCCTGCTGACTCCAGGGCTGGTGCTGTATCCCCTGCACCACCTAGCTGCCCTTCACCTTACATTTATAAGCAGTTTTCAAATCATTTTCATCTACATTTTCATTTGATCCAAATGAAGTACCCCTCTGCAAGTCTTTGAATGGCTTGCAGTTAATGTGAATAATGCGTCATAAAATCAAGGTTGAAAAGAAATAAGTGTTGAAGGTGTAATTAGGAAGGATTTCTTTTAATTGAATTCAAACTTCACAAAAAAATATTTAAAATGTTTAAAAAATGTTTCACCATTATGGTCTTCAAAGAATTATTTAACCACCCCATTGTGTATGAATAGATTTCTTCATAAACTTGTAAGCAAAAAGTTCAGAACATTCAAAAAAAAATTATATGAAGTAGATTTCTGTATTTTGTGTGGCTTTACCATTATACTTTTTTACAGTCTTTGGTTGTCAGATTAAGAGTACCTGGTTATTTCTTCTACTTAACAATAACAGCTTCTATGACTCTGGCCCCAGTCTCTCTCTTCCTGAGCTTCAATCCTGCATCACCAGTTTCTTATCAGACATTTCAAACTGAATGTTTTAGAGACATATTAAATTCAACATGGCGCAAACCAAGCTTCTTTTCTGTCTCCCAGCCCTACACCCTCCCACCCCTCCCCTCCCCCCCCCAGGCTTCCCTCTGGACCTCATGATTTCTCTCAGAGTTTGCACCCTCCTTCCAGTCTCCCGGGTTCCTAATCTTGACTTTATCCTGGATTTCTCATTTTCTCTCTCTCTTATCTATCCGGTCAGGAAATTGTGTTGTTTCTTCCATCATGACATGTCTTGTACCCGACCTCATCTCCACTCTCATAGCTCAGGCCCCCATCATCTCTCAGATAGATTATTGCAGCATCTTCTTAATTGAGCTTCCTGTCTCCGATTTCTCATTGCTCCAGTTCATCCTCTACACATTTAGGAAAGAGGTTTTTCTTAAGCACAGATTCTGCTGAGTGACTCACCTACTCAGTCAGCTGCAGGAGCTTCCACTTCCCTTTAGGGTCAAATTTAATCTCTTCAGTTGAGCTTTTAATGCCTTCCACAAACCACCTCCAGTCACGTTGGACATTATTCTTCCTCTCTCACTGTGATATAGACAGCCTGACACCATTCTGGTCCTCTCAGCTGACACAGTATTTTCCAGGACAACCCATCTCTCAGCACATGCCTGTATTTTATACTCCCTTACCTTTCTTTACCTTGCGTAGTCCCTCCATGTTTTAAGACTCGACTCAAGCACCATTTTTTGCCTAAAGCCTTTCTGTATCCTCTCAGCTTCAGTTGCCCTCCCTGCTGAACTATCTGGTATTTATATTGTACATATTTATGTTTATTAACCTTCTGTGGTGTATTATTTTCTTATATGTACTTGTCTCCTGGATTAGAACGTAAGCTGTGTTAGTAGTAAGGATTGTTTCATCCTTTATCCTTGTGTCTCCTGTACCTGAACGTACGTTGTTTGATTTAAGATTCGTAAAGTGCTCCATTTACATTATGTCTCTTGCTCTCTCAGCCATCCCATGGCATAGTTCCCCTTTCGCAGCTACAGGAGCTGAGGCTTAGGCGGCCTCTTTAGGGTCACAGAGATGGTGATTTTCTGAGGTGGAGGTTCTGTCCTTGTGGCTCTAGAACCAGTTCTCTCAATACTGTGCCAGGCTGCTTCTCTTAACTAGGGGAAGAGGCAGATTTTGAAGATGAATTGGAAGGGAACAGTTGTGCAGACTGCCTGCCTCAAAGACTAGGGTTACTTGATTTGACGCAGTAGTAGGAGAAGGGTAAGGGCAGTAAAGTGAAATGCTTTAAGACAGTGAACAGAAGCTGGGAGAGTCGGAGGTGGAAGAGGATAGGACTGAGTGGTTTTCCCATAGCCAGCTTAGGTGACTGAGCTGGGATTTAAATCTATCCCTTTGAGGCTTTGCTTAGCAGAACCAGACTCTCATATTTTAGAAATTGCTCTGAAAACTTTTGTGAGTTTTTCTTTGTTCTTTTTTGGAGGCAATCAGGGTTAAGTGACTTGCCCAGCGTCACACAACTAGTAAGCTTGAGAGGTCAGATTTGAACTTGGGTCCTTCTGAATCCATGGCCAGTCCTCTATCCACTGTGCCGCCTACCTTCCCCTTTTTATTGTTAGTTGTAGTCATCAAGCCTAGGATTTTTTAATAGTCATTAAAGGCAGTGATTTTCATAGAAATGCTCTGAGATTGGTAGCCAGTATTCTTTGAAAATTCCTATTTTTAAAAGTACTCAAACTGGACCATTAACAGGAAGAGAAAGAAATTTCATTGTGAAGGATGAACATCAGAGAAAGTTTTTTTTAAGAAAATAAGGATAGACATGGAATAGGGAATGAAGCCATCAATTTCAATAATATACGAAATAGTGATGTGAAGTTCATGTTCTGACAGTTTTACCAAGTATGTCGGCTTTGAGGTAGAGTTGTGGCATTAAACAGATTATTCTCTCAATATCTGAGCACAGAGGGAAAAATTTCACACATAACAATGAAAAGTTTGTAATTTTGACAAATTTGAGCTTTGGTGACTAATGATAAGACAGCTGTATGGATGTGGAAAGACTAAAAAAATGTCATTTGGGCAGTATATTTACCTGTATCTGTGTGTTTCTTTTAATTGAAGGAAGAACCCAGCAGAGATTATAGCTTTCCTGCTGGTTTAGAAGACCATATTTTGGGAGATGACCTAACATCCAAAGTGTGCGTCCCAGGGCTAGTCACCAGTGAACTCACGCAGAGCAACACGAGTCTTGGCAGTAGCAGCAGCAGTGGGGATGTAGGGAAATTGCACTATCCAACAGGTATGAAGGACTTACCTTTTATTTCATGTGTCAGTGGTATTCCGTATAAGGTGGTATCTCCCCAACATAGTCAAATCCACATATCAGAGCCCTATGGTCTCCTGATGTAGAGGTGACGCTGGGGTTTTGAATGCTTTGCCAAGAGAATGCAAGCCTTGGTGGGGTTTATAAAGGTAGGAAGGTTAAGTGTGTATGGGACCTGTGTCATTTTGTCTTTGTTTCCTCAGCACCTAACAGAGTGCCTAATGCATAATTGGATTAAGTGATTATCAGCTGGTTGATTGAATACAGTCCCAGAAATGGACTACATCTATTATCTGAGGAGCAGCCTAGCTAAGTTTAGGGAGTGTTACCATGAGAGGAACAGACAGAGGATACTCCACCTCATCCTCCAGCATAATCATCTTATACAGTATAAATTGAGGGAAGTGCTCTGGAGGTTGGAAGTATTATGATTTTGATTGGTGAAAGAAATAGCTACAAATCATAAATCCTTAAATATAGTTGTCATAGAATACATTTAGTTGGATAAATTCCCTGATATATTAGAATATTTTACCACTCCATTTAATTTTATGTGAAGTTAAAAATAAGTTTCTGCGTGTGTGTATATTTTCCAGAAAATCCAAGAAAATTTAAAATAGGATTTTGAATAGTATCTCTTAACACAATTTTCTATTTGAATTTTAGGAAATGTTTTTTAATGTTTATGACTAGTTTGCTTACACTTACGGATTTTGCAATTTAATTCTCTTCTCTTGTGGTTTTGTTGTACAGTATTAGTAATTGTATCTTTGCAGGTGAAATCCCATTTGCAAGAGGCATAAAAGGGCAAGACTTTGAAAAGTCAGAACATGGATCTTCTCAAAATACCAGCATGTCCAGCATCTACCAAAACTGTGCAATGGAGGTAAAAATAAATTGCATTCTGCCGATAAAACTATATTTTAGTTCTGTCTTTATAAAGGTAAAACTTCATATTTTACAAGTAAGCAAAATTGAATGAAGACATACTTAAAATGTCCTACTTTAAGACTGATAATAGGTTTACACTGCTTGATTTTTGAAGGTAGGGACTTGAGGGAAGCTTTATCAGCAACTTGTTGAAATTCTGAACTTGGTAGTGATTTTCTCTTAGAAACACATGAAAAACTCAGAAGTATTTTTTGGTTCAGTTATTTTTCATCAGTGATTAAGAAAGGTAAGATGGAAAGTTTAGTAGAAATTATATAAAGTTAATAGTTCAGTAATTATATGAGGTTAACTCACATTGCCTTTGCAAAATGACATCTTTAACAAAATAATTGGTATTTACAATGTATATGACTCATTTGCATTGACCAAAAATTGGCACATATGATCAAAGCTAAATTAATTTTGTGTGAGTAAAAATTGCTCTCAAAGTAACAAAATAATTTCCAATTCTACTTGGAAATTTGGGAACAAAATATCTGCAACCCAGCGTCCATCTAAAGAGAGTGGCTGTTTAAGAGACATAATTACTGATGACGTGTCATCTTTTACTTTCTGAGATTCTTGACTTGTCTAAAAATCAGTGTCTTTATTAGAATAGTGAACCCGGGGCATGTATTTAAACTGCAAGTGGGGTTTTACATTTTTATAGCTTAGTTTGATCTCACTACACATTACTCTCCAGTGGAAGAAAGTAATCCGTTAAAATTCCAGTTTTGGTCATTAAAATCTGAAAAAAGTATCTTTAGTAGAGGTGTTACTTTTAAAAATTAACATTTTTTATAAAACTTCAAAATTGTGTACTTTTCTGCTTTCAGGTCTTGATGTCTAGTTGTTCTCAATGTAGAGCTTGTGGTGCTTTGGTTTATGATGAAGAAATTATGGCTGGATGGGCTGCAGATGATTCAAATTTGAATACCACCTGTCCTTTCTGTAAAAGCAACTTCTTACCCCTCCTTAATGTGGAGTTTAAAGACTTACGAGGCTCTGCAAGGTTAGTACATCTCTAAAAAGATCATGGAAAATGGAAAGCTCGTATCAAGTGAGTGCCTCAGAAAAACACATAGGAAGACTTAAAATATTTTCAATATTTCTCCTCTCCGGTACCTCAGACTGGCAGATAAGGCTTTTAAATTTACAGCCATTTCCTCTCTGGTAATAGAGAAATCTGGATATAACAAAAAGAATCTCACTCTGGAAATTATTTTGAGATATTTCTGTCCCCCAAATATAAATTTAAGTTAGTATATAGAAACATTGATTTCTCTCAAATTTCTTGCCTCTACCCACTCTGTTAATAGCCGGAACAACCACCACAAAAAGAAAGACAAAACAAAATTATCTCTAATTTCCTGTCTTCTTCCTCATGATGAGAAGTAAACATTTAAGCAATATATTAATGGAGGGATTAAGTAGGCTTTCATTTTTGTTGACTCTCAGCTGATTTTTACCCCTTCTTCCTGGAGGTTGACTTCTAGCTCAGACTATTCAGAAGCTAGCATGAACTGATCTCTTGAGCAGGTTGTTATGTTTTCAGTTTGAGCATTTATTTACACCTTGGAAATCCCTACAAATCAAGGCTTAATTTATTGTTTGATTGATTGTCTGGAATTAAGAAAATGATGTAAAAAATGTTAACGATACAGATTAAACTTCTAAAAAGTGTGTTGTGCACACACTTCCCCCCATGAGCCAATCATTAGCATTTACCATTGCACCCATATTTAATCCCATGAGGATTTAAACTCTGTTGCCTTGATGATGCCTGCTGTTTTGTGGTATGAGCCATAGGATAAGCCAATAAATCTGTCCTTTTAGTGATGATTATGGGCCATATGTATATATCAACTGTAACAGAATTTGTTAGGGGTTGGGTTTCCCTTTCTTGGATTTCTTCAAGCAAACTATAAATGGTGATGACTTGTTAAGTATCTGGTTGAAGATATTCTTATTCAAGTACTGGTTGTACTAGATGACATTTAAGGTCTCCTTCAGCTCCATTTGTTAAGCCCCTATTATGTGGAAGGTGCTGGGGATATTTTTTTATTACAACACCTGAAATTTTGCTGGTCTAAGTGCTGATTGTCACCTGCTTTGTAATGTCTAATTTTAGAGTTCCCTGTGACATGGAGAAGCTAAAGCACTCACCAAGAATCACACAGTCACTGTCAGAGGTAGCACTTGAACTCAGATGTTTTATCTCTGAAGTCAGTCCATTAGGCTCTGGATATGTAGAAAGGTAAACAACCCAGTGCTAGTTCAAGGAGATGGGGGCCTAACCTACATAAGATGTGGCTCTGTGAATGGAGAAAAGAGAATGAAAATTAGAGGTGGTATGGAGATAGAATGGGCAAGATATGGCAAGTGAGGAGGAGGGAAGAGATGGTTTTGAACTTGAGTGATTGGAGAGATGGTAGTTTCTTCAACAAATATGACAGAGAAGCAGGTTTATGTGAGAAAGGAAATAAATTCCATCTTGGGAAGATTGAATTTGAGATGCCTTTGGACATTCAGATGTCCTTCTGACAGTCTGTGATGGAGGACTGGCATTCAGGAGAAAGACTTGGCCTGGATATGTAGATTTAGGAGCATCTGCATAGAGGTCAGACCTTTAGGAACTAAGGAGAACTAGAAGATACCTTGGTTTTCATCTTGGTCAGTAAACATAAAGTATCCACTCTGTGCCAAGTATTTTCTAAATTCAGGGGATACAAATATAAAAAGAAAAAAACTAATTCCTGCTCTCATGAAACTTACAGTCTAATGAGGGGAGATAACAAGAAAGAAAGCTCATAAGTGGGGGTGGAGGTGGGAATGGAGACCTGAACTCTGGGGCATGGTAGAGACGTCACAGAAGTCTAAAATCAGTGTGGATGAGTGGGAAATGCGACATCTAAGGAGGCATCTGTCCTGGCCTCTTTGGAATGGAGGTGTTTAGGGCCAAGTTCGCTGCTGAAGTGAGGACAAGGATCATTGGTTCTTGTGAGATGGGCTTTCCCATTGAGTTTTCTGAGGGCGTGGTAGAGCAGCAAAAAAGCGCAAGAGTGAGCGAGCGTCTGTTCCTGTCCCCTCATTTTCGAGAGATGCAAACTAAGGCTTATGGATTTTGTGACTTACCCCGAGTCACACAGGAGGTAAATAGCAGAGCTGGAACTGAATGTAGGTCCCCTGACTCCAAATTCAGCATTCTGTCTGTCCTTCTTGGGTTTGAAAATAGCTGACCCAAGAGTAAGGTGTGGTGGCAATGAGCATCTGCCTTGCTGCCCTACATCAGATTTGGGAAAGATGTATTAAGTACCAGAGTATTGGGGGTCAGGGATACTGGGGAAAATACACATCAAATATTGATGTGGGTACAAGTGGTGTGTATTTGTCCTTTGCTGCCGAAGAAGACCATGCCATCAGAGAAATGGTGACATGACTTGCACTTGACTTTGTTTGGAGTGAGGGAGAGCTGTGCAGGTCACCAGCCTCACTTCTCCTCCAGAGCCATCTGGATCCAGTGACCAGATAGTCATCAGGATGACTGGAGATCACCCAGGATAAGGCAATTGGGGTTAAGTGACTTGCCCAAGGCCACACAGCTAGTGAGTGTCAAGTGTCTGAGGTGAGATTTGAACTCAGGTCATCCTGGTTCCTGCACTAGTGCTCTATCCACTGCACCACCTAGCTACCCTAGGATATAAATGGTACCCTAGGGGTTAAGACGAACGTTAAGGGTTGCTTTTACAGTATTTTGTGAGGCCCCCTCCTGGGGTGGGGGCGGGTCTCATCCTGTAACTTGAGAGAGTGTCTTTATATTGAAAAACCATAAACTTTCTCCTTGTACTAAAAGAATTGATTTTGTCTCCTTTGTCCTGTGTCACCTTTGTCTTTAATCTTTAACCTGTGTCCCCCTGCCCTTATCCTTAACCTTTAACCAACCATAAAACCCTAAACCTTCCTGTCTTTAAATCTTTTCACCTCATAAGACCCCTATAGACTGTATAGCTTTCTGTCTGTATAACCCTAGGCTCCCTCAAATACTCAACCCCATGACTACAGTAAAAGGTCCATGTACTTCCACGTAAATAAAGCTCCCAGTGGCTAAAAGAGGAGGATAAGTGAATTCTTTCACACCCAAACCACTCCCAACTTTGACCTCAACCAATAGGATGTGACCGTTGCCCTTATGGTGCTTACAATCTAGTAGGAATAGCATAAAAGAACTCCAATACAAATTATCCAGTACTGTTTGAGGTCCAAGGTGGATGGTGTTATCAGTGGCCTCACAGACCTTTTCTTTATATCCCTTACTTACCTTGTTATTTTTAGCAACTGGAACAGTCTGTGTATGCGTATGTCTATACGTACACACCTGTAATCTCTGCAGTTTGCTTCTGTCTCCTCTTCCTTCCTCCACCCGCCCTTGCTCTAGATGGAGTTGTCCTGAATGCCCGTTTGAAGCCAGACCTGCCAAAGGCAGTGAGCCAGGCAGTGCCTGCAGTTTTGGGCACCGTGATTCTGGGTTTAGGCACATTGTAATGCATTCAGCTTAATGGAATCAGCATCCACATCTTATTTGGAAAACTAAAAATCTAAACTATCTTGACACTATAAATTGCCTTTCAGACATTTTAAAATCTAACATTTATTCCTTCCTTTCTTGATGCTAGTCAGCCGAAAAGTGTTTTCTTCCACTGTAAAGAATCATGAAGGATATTGGTTAGAGTTTGCTTACCTTCCTTGTTCTTTCATAGCTTTTCTCTCTCTTTCATTTCTGGTAAGAGCAGTGTTTTTTTTAGTGATTATTGCGCCCCATTGCAGAGTCTATTTGGTGACGAAAATGATTCTATGGATGTAACATTTGGCTTTTTCACTTTTTCTCACTTCCCTGCCCCATTTAGCTTTCTTCTGAAGCCAAGCACTTCTGGTGACAGTTTACAAAGTGGAAGCGTCCCCTTAGTGACGGATCCCCCAGAACACAAACCTGTGCCTAGTCCAGCAGAGCCTGACTTGATGACTTTTATGGATTTCCCAAAGCACAGCCAGGTCATAACTGAAGGAATAAGTTCTGCAACTGAACCAAGGTTTGCTAGATTACCCTTTAGAAAATACCCTCTAAAAATTTAATCTGAAGAGTCAAAGTAGTTGGCCTGTTTTAGCTCTGGTTGTAAGCTTCTTTGCTTCCTATCAATTTCAGTCAAATTTAATTAGATTTCATAGCATCACGGTGTTAGAAGGGATCTTAGGGATCAGCTACACCAGGGGCTCTCATTTTACACATCAGGAAACTGAGGCTCAGAGAACTTCCTAGAGTGACATAGGAAGCAAGTGACAGAAATGGGGCTTGTGTTTGACAGACTCCATGCTATCTCTGACCAGAACATGATTTGTTTTTTAAGTCTTCATTTATAAATATTCCAAATTCTGTTTAAATAGTTAATAAGTGAATTTGCTGTTAGGTCATGATGGCAACTATTGATCTCTTCTTAGAAGGTTCTCAGCAGTGTCTGTCTTTTCAAAGTTTATGTACTGTTTTTATGTGTAATGCTTTTAGGTATCTTTATTAAGCTTAAAATTATATAACCATAAGCATAATGTAATAGAACCTATTAACTTGTTCAATCAGCAGGTACTATGTAAAGGCCTGTCCTCCAAGATCATACATGCTAATTGGGGAGACAACATGTACACATAAGTCAGTAAAAAACATAAACAAAGCAAACGTGCAGTGATTTTAGAAGGGAGGGGAGCCTCGCAGCTGGGAACATCAGGAAAGATGCCATGAAAAGGGGGCACTGGAGTTGAGGCTTGGTGTAGCAGACAACGTGCCACGTGTCTGGGGATCTGAGGAAAGGCAAAAATACAGCTCCTGCCCTCAGCTCAAATCTAATGGAAGAAATAATACACCAAAAAATTGTTATCTTATCATGAAAATGGGAGATTTGGTGATTCTTACCCACAGCAGTTATCATTTATGTAGCTCCTAAAGATGAATAAAACCCTGTATTTGCATCAACTCTGCAAGTTAGATATCTGAATTTTACAGAAGAGGAAACAGGCCTAGAGAATGTGAAGTAATACAGGATTTGGATATGCTTGCTATTATTTTAATTCCAAATCCAGGATCTTTACGATATGGTGCTCTTTCATGGCACAAATTTTTCTTCAACTATCAGATATGCCATCTTCTGACTAGATTTACAAAAGAGAATTTTTGTAAAGGAAAAATAATAAATGAAAAACTGTAATATTTACATTATTCACATTTTTCAGTTATTAGGTACCCTTGGAGCAAAGTAATGTATGTAATGTTTTCTGCGCTTATAATTTAGAGTCAAATTGTTCTAAATAATTTATAAATCATAAACTGTTCTTTCTCTACATTTGGTTTTATTTTAATGTAAATAATATTTTATTTTTTCCAATTAACGTAAAGATAATTTTCAACATTCATTTTTTTGAGGCAGTAGGGGTTAAGTGACTTGCGCAGGGTCAAACAACTAGTAAGTGTCTGAGGCCAGATTTCAGCTCAGGTCCTCCTGACTCCAGGTATGGTCTCTATCCACTGCAACATTCATTTTTAATAAGATTTTGAGTTCCAGATTTTTCTCCCTCCTCCCCAAGATGCCAAACAATCTGATACAGGTCATACATGTGCAGTCATTCTACATTGGTTTTAACAATGGGAAACTACCAAATGTCACATAATGTGGTACCATCAGTTTCAGTCACTCTTATATGCTGTTTTACTTAGCTTTCTGAGCACAAAATTTATCAATAAACTTTAAAAATAGGAAGCTACAAATGGAGCTTTTAAGTATAGATATAGGGAGAAGGCTGGAAATATTACTTCCTGGAAACAAATGAGCATACCTTGATAGCTACAACATGGGTACAAGAATAGAAAATGAAGTATAATTTTAACACTTATTTTAAAGATAAAAGTACAGCTAAAGTAACAGATACTAATAGAAAAAATACTGCTAGGAAAGTACAAATTCAACGAAAAATCTACAGAGCTATGCAGCTGGAGATACAATAAAAGGCAATAAAAACAACTAAAAAGTAATAAATGCAGCTTCTAGAAATCTCTAGGGAACAGCTGAGGTAGTATCCGACCCTCAGAAGGAGAAAGTAAATAATTTGTTTAAATAGTTTCTAGTGATTGAATTTGTATTTGAAATTGTATGTAGAAAATAATTGGGCACATTTTATTTCTTGTTAGGTCTTTAAAGGAATCTGTTAATTGTTTATCAAATGCATTTATTCATTTCAATGCAAGCAAGAGATAAAAATTTCTGTAGGAAAATCCAAGCTTGCAATGTTTGTCCATTGCGACAGATGCTCATTGTTTTCCTGATATGAACCATCTCTGCATTTCTAGGATTAGCCCTGTTTGGTTGTAATAGATCAGTTTTTGGATGTTGCTGTAATTTCCTTGCTATTATTGCAAATGTGGTAGTTTCAAAAGAAGAAATGTTTGTTTGTGTTTTAAATAGTGTAACAATAAAAGAAAGAGTTTTATTTGAGCACTTTTTATCTTTTAAAGTATTGAGCTAACGGAAGAGAGTGGAGACTTCCCAAGTGTGAAAACTTCATCTCTAGCTAATAATTTTTCAAGTCGGGGAGTATCTTTGACTCGAAGCCACAGTGTTGGAGGTCCTTTGCAAAATATTGATTTTTCTCAGCGACCTTTCCATGGCATTTCAACAGTTAGTCTGCCAAACAGTTTACAGGAAGTTGTGGTAAGTAACAATGAACATAAAAAATACATGAAATATTTAAAAATTAAATAATAAAATACCATAATTTTGCGTAAGAAGGTGTTTGAATACTTCTTTAGAAAACATCAGCTCATTTATTAATACAACTTTGATTTCATGCCACTTGCACCCTCTCTTTGTCAGAAACATTAATATCTATCTGCATATTTATTTATATTTTGTATTGATAAACCATATAAATTTGAGAATTTTATATATTGCATTTAGAGGAGAAAGCTTCAGTCAGTACTTTTTTAGTCTTTCTTTGAAAGTATTTTCTTTCTTTTTTCCTACTTTTGATCCAAAAATTAGGTTAGTTCCAATTTTTGCATATCATACTCTTCGACATTTTACTCTTTATTTTATAACATTTTTATTAAGTGTAAATCAAAAGACAGGAGGAGTAAGGTATAATTGAGGAATAGCACGAGTTTATGTTACAAGCTTCCTCAAGCTATATGAATGGACTCAAGCTGCTTTGAACTACCACTCATTTTTGAGAGTAATTGAAGTATCTCAAAATGCAAGCATTTTACAAAAACTTTAAAATGTATAAATATTAAAAAGGAAAACCATCTCTCTCTGCTGTGATTTCTAAATAACTTGGTTGGGAAATATCTTGTTCTGAAGCGAGGGTTCTTAGGTTGGGATCTACAATTTCAAAGTTTGTGAAGTTGAATGAGAAAAAAATTTACATCTTTTCACCCCACTAACTTTAGGGTTTCCTTTAGTTATTTAAAAAAAAATTGTTCTGAGAAGGGGGATCATATTCTTCGCTAGACTGCCAAAAGGGTCTTGTTGTGGAAGAGGAAAAATGGTTTAAAAAGTACCTGTTGTAAAGAAACGATGGTAAAGATGTTTTAGAAAGAAAGGAGGCAAAAGAGCATCAGCAACACAGAAATAAATACACAAGAGAAAACAAAGTTCAGACGGAGTCACAGCTAACATGGCAAATTATTCTTTGTTGAATTTAACATACATTTTTTTAAAAAACTTTGTAACATGTTCATACTTCGACATGTAATCCTTGTTGTTTAAAAAAGCCGTGGGAGGTTTGGTGAGTACAGTGTAAAGTGTAAAAGCTTAAACACTCAGTTTACACAAATCATATTTAGTTTTTTGAAATTTTCTTCATTGTATCAGTAACTTCTGAAATAGCTGTTACGGTATGGTATAAGAATATGGTTGTGATTGAGTTTCTGGCGGTACAGTGCAAGATAAAGGCATTCACAGTCTTCTCTTTGGCTTTCTTTCCCCTTCACTGCAAGGATCCTTTGAGGAAGCGGCCCAACCCTTCCCCTGTCTCCGTGCCCTACTTGAGTCCATTAGTGCTTCGTAAAGAGCTTGAATCTTTGTTGGAGAATGAAGGAGATCAAGTGATTCACACATCCTCCTTCATCAATCAACATCCAATCATTTTCTGGAATCTGGTTTGGTATTTCAGACGTTTGGACCTTCCTAGCAATTTGCCAGGACTTATCCTCACATCTGAACATTGTAATAAAGGAGTACAGGTAGGTGCTAACTTACTCCATCAGGCTGTATTAAAAGAGAAAACAATTGTGAAAAGCTAAGGGAATCAGTGAGATACTTGGGTAATACACATATTACAGGATAATTACATTTTGGCCCATGAAAATCCTTTTCAGAATTAATAAGGAAATATATAGCTTTGAAGAAGTGGTTTATAATTGTAGAATAAATAGGGCTACAGGTTATTTTTATTGTTCTTTCTCATATTGTTCTATAAGTAATTTCCAGATTATATCAGATTGGATTTTTGTTGAAACTAGCTGATAAAATGAATTTATTTAGATAATATTTTTAGAAGTACTTACTGGCTTTTTGATGACACCCTAAGAATATCTTCTGGGAAAGGGGAATAATCAGCTGCACTTGTCTCTGAGTTTACTCTCAATACCAGAGTCCTGGTACCAGTTGAAGATAGGTGTCTGGGATTCCCTTGGCATGATGTTGAAGTTATGTGCTGTCTCTCTGCTTAACTGCTTAGCATGTACTCCAGTTTTACAAGAAAGTCTCTGTGTAGATTTCGACGTCACATGACCAAACAAAATAGAGGAGTGGATCCTTACAACCTACAATCCCCTCAGGCCCCTCCAGAATAAGAATTATACCCAAGAAGTAAAGCAGTTACAGCTGGCTCTACTGTCCAAGGTGCCTGATGAAATAAGAACAGAAACTGGTGTGCTCACTCAGGCTGTACCTCGCTGTACCATCATACCAGTAGGTTTATGCCCTGAGACATTTGACTCAGCATTTCCCTTGGCATTCAAAGGCAACAGGCAACAAAACTCACCCTACCCCTCCTTTTCGCCTCACCCTGTGTGGAAGAAGTAGAGGTACAGGAAAGCAGCAGCTTTACTCTGCCATGCATACCAGCTGTCCTGACCAGTGCCTAGTCAAAAAACTAAGGGGCAAGGTGCCAGCATATGTGGAGCTCCACCAACCCTGAAGAGAAGGGGATTGGCTAAAACTGAAGCCATTCCTGTTCCTCCAGAAATCACTTGGGTCAGAGACTGACGCTGTTGAAAAGTGAATTGCCCATCATGGGTGGAGGCTAAGGCAGCTTTGAGTTCCAGTCCTCAAGGGATCCACCCTTAAAGGGGAAGGAATCAGAAAGTGAGTGTTAGGGGAATACAAAGAAAAACGATTAAAATGACCAAAGGTTTAAGAAGGAAGACAACTCAGTTAAAAACTTTGAGCAGATAAACCAAAGGGGAGTTATTAATTAATAGAAGGGAAGATGTCTTCTAGGACAAGTCCAGATATTTGCAGATGAATATTGCAAAATAAAAGAAAATGCATCAGTACGTGATGAGGTCAAGGACTCTGTTGTAGAAAAATATTCCTAAATGGTTCAAGAGAGAAAAAACAATCAAGAAAACAATTAATGACCCATATAGAGGAAATAATTGGCAGGATAGAAAAAAATCCATGGTGGTAAATCTCTCCAAAGAAACAAGGATACCACAATTGATCAGGAATGCACATACATATAAGTGAAATAATGATAAAAGGATGATCTTTGTACAAGCAAAACATTTATCATAAAGAAAGGACTGTTAGAAACAACTGAAGCGTTGTAAGTCTGCCAGAAGAATACAAATTCAGAAATCTCAACGCCATAAGCACAAGAAATAATACCAGAAAACTGTCCAGAACCTCTAAATGCAGGGGACGGGCTTGGGAGGATCAATTGTAGCGAACCACAGATCTCCAGAAAAATATTTTCAGGACATACCGGGTGGTTAAACTTTATGATTCTGCTGATGAACAAATTCTTTAAGAGACCAGGAGAAAAACCTTCAGATGTAAAGAAAAAAATTTCAAATAGCACTAGACTACTACACCCCCCAGAAATCACAGAAAGAAATGTTATAAAGAGCAAAGGAGTTCAAAATGCCATCTGAGGTGACATATCTTGCAGACTTGAGCCTAATCACCAGTG
Organism: Potorous gilbertii; assembly: GCA_028658325.1. Lineage (NCBI taxonomy): Eukaryota > Metazoa > Chordata > Mammalia > Diprotodontia > Potoroidae > Potorous > Potorous gilbertii. The sequence continues at coordinate 122,957,879 of CM053772.1, read as the reverse complement.
AAAAGATGGCTTCTCAATAAAAGAGAAGCATTTGAAGTATTCCTACAAGTAACAACTAGACATGAACAGATTGCTTCGCGGTGTTTCTGACAACAGAAATACAAGAGAGGTTTTAAAAAAATACAGCAAAGCAAGGAAGACAGAAGTGATGAAAGTCGTGAGCCATGTACCAACTCCTGCCCTCATACTTGAAGACTTCAATGTACATATTGAATGTCTCTCAACACCCTAACCACTCAGTTCCTCAACCTACCCACTTCCCATGAGCTGCTCCTTTACCCCAGCTCAGCCATCCACAAAGAGAGTTGTACCCATGATCTTGTGCTGACCGTAAATGTACCAGTTCCACATTGAGGAATTCTCCATTCCTCTAATCTAACCATTAATCTATAGGCTTTCACCTTCCCCTGTCTTTCCTTGCCACATCCCACACTTTTAGGCACACTGTGACCATTTTCCCTGCACTGGTCACTCTCTCCTCTTCTCCCATCTTGACCTCTTGGTACACCAGTTTGACACTGCACTGTCTGCCGCTCCTGAGTCTTCATTCTCCGCCCTCACTGCCCTAGTCAGCCTAAACTCCTTTAGTGCCAAGATCAAATATAAAATGCTCACAATGGCATCCAACCTGACCTCCTCCTACCTTTCCAGTCTTCTTACAGCTCAGTCTCAGCCATATAAATATTTGATCCAGTAACATTGGCCCCCTCCCACTTGGCTCCAGATATTTTCTCTATTATCCCCAACATCTGGAATGCCCTCCCTTCTTATCTCTGCCTGATGCCTTCCTTGGCTTCCTTGAAGTTCCAACTAAAATCCCACCTCCTCCGGGAAGCCTTTTCCAGTCATTCTTAATTGTAGTGCCTTCCTTCTTTTGTTAATTCCCATTTATCCTATATGTAGCTTGATTATTTATATTTGTTGTCTCCCCCATTAGATTAGGAGCTCCTTGAGCACAGGGAGTGTCATCTGCTTTTGTTTCTGGTGCTTAGCACCTAGTATTTGATATCTCTGATCCAAAAGCCCTTTGTTGTCCTGGTCATCTTCCCAGGATACTCCAGGCTCATCAATAGCCATGTCTAAAATGTGACAGCCAGAGCTCAGTGGAATAATTAGGCCAGTGACATTGCTACTTCTGTAGTCCTGGTTACTGCAGCCTAACAGCCTACTTACTTCAAACAAGTGCTATAGCAAAATTATCTAGAAAAACAGCGAAATTGGAATGTCTTGAGTTCCCTGTAGTAAAATGTGACCTCTTTCTTGTGCCACATCACAGTAATTTCTCCATTTCTTTTAAAAAAGCCATAGAAACAAATCAGCACGTTAAAAAATGAGACATTTCAGCTGTTAGACTTTCTCTTTTTAAAAAAGTTGTGATAAAAATGTATGCGTAGAGCCTATATAGGGTTGCATGCCATCTTGGGGAGGGAGAGGAAGAAAATTTAAGACTTATGGAAGTGATTAATGAAAACTGAAAACAAATAAATTGCTTTAAAAAAAAACAATCATCAGATTAGAGTAATTGCTTGTCTTTCTCTTCTGGAGAGGATACCAAATGGCATTTTGTACACATACAGCTTTTACATGAGACTGGAAGAAACATAGTGTTCATTGACCAGTAAACTGTAGCATTTATTTCCCTTTTCTCCATATTTACTGGGAATGAAATCCTGACCAAATTAATTCTTGTGGATAATTTGCAGGGTAAAAATTAATGACAAATTGCATGTTTATTTCTTCTATTGGCATAGAGAACTCAGGCTTGAATAAATCTTTGTTATATGGGGAAAAAGTTTATGAAAAATGAGGTTTAAGTAGTGTGATAAATAAAGTTCAGCACAAATTTTTATTTTCAGCACTTTGTTTATGTCTAAAGTCTGTAATCTCCTTTCAACCTTATTTAACCTAATATACTGTATTCCCCTTCTAAAGTAAAATCATGATATCTTTGGTTCGAAAGGGTTAGATGCAGAAGTTTGGATCCAAGCTCAGCAAGGCTATGTTTCCTTAGTCCCAGGTTTTTGTTAATAAATTTTTAGTTGAATTGAGTTATTGTTGAACTTTGCTATTTTCATGGTATGGCTAATACTTTCTTTAATTTGCTTTTAGCTTCCTCTTTCTTCTCTGTCCCAGGACAGCAAACTTGTATATATTCAGCTATTATGGGACAACATCAACCTTCATCAAGAACCCGGAGAGCCCTTGTATGTTTCTTGGAGGAACTTCAGTAAGTAGATCAATCTTTCAACTGTTTCCATTTTAGTTCTTCTTGTATATCTATTGCTAACCGAATGTGTTATTTTCAGTTGAAAAAGAGATTTCATGAGGTGGATGAGCTTGATATCCTTCCTGATGGACCCTTTTTTGTTCTGGTTTGTTTCTGGAGAAGTCAGGGTTTATATAGGACTAGCTTTGTAGTCAAGGTAACTTTGGTAGTGTTAGGATCCTAATTTCTGTTACAAAGCTATTAGTTTTGAATCCTATTGTAATTCTCTACTAAAGCCCTACCTCACTACCAAATGGATGTGACCTTGTATGCTCAAAGACTACGCCAAGAAAGCACTAGCTGCAGCAGTTGTCAGCAAGATGGAAGGATAGACCAGGTACTGATTGTAGCCAGGTTAGAGAGGCTAATGCTAGGAGATTGTCCATCAAGTTCTGCAAACGGCCTTTCCTAGTTTTCCCTTTAAAATTATCTCCAATTTATCCTCTTTATAGCTTACTTATACATAGTTGTTTGCCTATTGTTTCCCCATTAGGCTGAGCTTCTTGACAGCAGGGACTTGCCATTTGCCTTTCTTTGTATTCCCGGTATGTGACATGTTGTAGATGCTTAATGCTTCTTGACTTGAGTTATTTGTGAAACCATCTACTTGAGAATTGATGTTTTGCATTTGATATTAGGTAGAAGAGTCCAATTAAGTAACATTCCTGAAACATCGAAGTATGATGATATTAACTCAAAGTTCAGTAGTCATAGAAACATCTTGTATGTGAGGATCCAGTGACATGATGCCATCAATGCTTGTGGGGTAGATAGTGCAAGTGTTCTGTCCAGGCTTCACACGTAGAAAGTGGAACGTGAGAGAGTAAGCAGCTTTGTTTGCCTTTGCCGTAAAGCTAGTAATTGGGAGCCCTGTGTTGTCTGACTCAGAGTGAGCGTTCTTTCCAGCTCCCTACCTTTCATAAAGGACTGGCTCTTGCTCTTGAAACCGATAAAACTGGTAAAGTGTGGGTTTCATACCTACAAACTTTAGCATGCTCTGAAGATTTGAAATTACCTGCTTTTGTAGCAGTTAAGAGTTTTTGTGGCATGAGAGGGATTTATTCATACCAAATCAGGTAAATTCTTGTTCCTGGAGTTGAGAGGATTTGAGAAAAAGATTGTTCTTGTTAGAACAGATATAGGGAGGAGAAAAATATCCATAATATATTTCTGAGACAGCTTTTAACTAATCCCAATCATAGAAAATATATCAAAAGTCTTTTTAACCTTGGCACTTATCCATGAATGTTTTTCTAAATTTCATATATTATTTTTGAAGAAAACATTTATATTGTGTTTAGGTTCTCTTGGATTCACCACTACCACTCTATTTTAAAAATAGAGAATAGTAAGGTTCTCAAGAATGAAAAGATTTTAGTCTTAAATAAAGTCCGCTGAAATGACTTTATTCTTAAAGGCATTTAGAAGGCTTTCTGGCAGCATAAGTAAAACATAAATAAGCATTAAGCATTAATGTAAATAATACATTAAGATAAATATCGAGTATTTAATTAGCATTTGTTGAGTGTTATATGAATATTGCTATATACTAGGGTGTTTTTTTTTTTTCAGAAGAGGATCATGTAGTGTTTTTAAAAATAGATATAGCCCCCACCCTTTTTTGAGTTTATAATTTTTTGGGGGAGAGGAAACATGTTGACCAGCTAGAGAATTATTTTTAGAGCCGTATTTTAAGAAGTGCTTGCATATAGTACAGACTGTTTGCATAAATATTAAGGGTATTATCAGAGTGGGGTTGGTATGGTTAGACAAGGGATATAATATGAACCCAAACTGGAATGAAAAAAGCACTTTGGAAAAAAGTCCTAGAATCCCATTTCTAAATGACACTTCTCCTCTATATTCCCTTTCCTAGACTCAGAGAAGAAATCCTCCTTGGTAGCAGAAGAGCAGCAAGCCACAAGCACTTTAGTAGAGAACATCAGGCACAGCATTCAGCATAACGATGTCCTCAAACCCATCAACCTTCTTTTGCAAAAGATGAAGCCGGATGTCAAACGACAAAGGTAAGAAGACATTGTTTTCTAATTCGGTACTTAGGTTGTCTAAGTTGTGTGCACACATATCCTTCAGGTGCTAAAGGAAAGTACATGTTTTGAGGGAGGAAATTTAATTTTAGCAGAGTAAAGAATTTCATTTATAAAGGAAATTGAAAATGGTCCTTGAAAGTCCCCTAAGCCTGTGTTGCCACTTAGCGCCTTCCTAACGCCTTGGAACAGGAGACAGGATTTGGTGTACAGCTGGGGATGGCCCTGACTCTGCCGCTGCCATTCCTACCCTGTGAAGGCGCCCACTGTGTCTCAAAGCAGGGGTTTCTAGAAGAGGAATGAGCAGACGAAGTCCCGGGCATCTGCCAGGGTGTCTGCCGCACCTGGGCCAGCCTGCTGACTGTCATTAGCTGCGTACGTTTTATTTCTTCACAGGAGTTTATACAGAGAAATCCTCTTCTTGTCACTGGTGTCTCTTGGGAGAGAAAACATTGATATTGGTAAGTTGGTGTAATTAAGCAATGATGGCATTTATTTTGAACAAGGGAGTTAAATTTGTTTGACTAATTTGTCCAAAAAATAGTTTTGTAATGTTGTTGCCTGATACTCCAAATGTGCTATTGTTCTGCTTCAAATCATTTAAATATTTTCTTTACTAGTATTGCTTAACTTTTTTTTAATGTCTTTCAGAGGCTTTTGATAATGAATATGAACTTGCATATAAGAGTCTGTCCCCAGAGGTTCTAGGAAAGATTCAGAGAATTGATGCTCCTCCAAGTCTCAGTGTGGAGTGGTGCAGGAAATGTTTTGGAGCTCCTCTCATTTAAATTAGAGATGACTTTGAACTTTCACAGCACACATCAATCCTGGGAAACAAGCTGTGTGAACCTAGAAACATTCAGGTGTTGATTCAGACTCCTGAAAACTGGTAAAAATCTGACCTTGTGTGGTATGTTCCTGACAGATCTGCAGCTCATGATCTGTGTGCTGCAGTTGAGAGTCTCTGATTTTTAAAATTATTTCTTTTGTTTCTCCTGACAAAAGTTCTTTGGATTTTTTCAGAGTTGGGTAAAGTACCTTTAAATCTCTCAAGTCCCAAGGGAAGCTAAATAGCCCAATTCTAGGAGCAAACCCTAAAAGAAAGTTTTGTGTGTGTACATACCTCTGTAGATGTATGCATATACAGCCTATATAATAAGTGTACGTATTTATTAACCCTCTAGATTGCATAGATAGTTGCAGTACAACTTTCCGAAAGGGTCTCATGGCCGGTGAATGGCTGACTGCTCTCAAACTGGGCTGTAGTTACCACTAGTCAAAATTTTCTGAAACTCTGACAACTGCCCTGCCACTGGCTCTATTTTAAATTTAATATATGCTTTCACTTTTTGTTTATATATTCTTTTTTCATGGACTGTTAATACTCCTGATAGCCAATTCCCTTCCCCTTTTTGCTCTTTCCTGGTACCAAGATCACAACTCTGAAGGTGAAAATGTTTTCACAAACTAATTAGGTAGTTTAAATGTATTTGAATCCAGGTTTCATGATGATTTACAGAATTAATTGGAACTTGATACTTTAAAAAGACAAAACTTTGCCCTTTGGCCTGAGTTCTTCCAGTTCAGGCACACCTCAGTCACTTTTTTTTAAACCTGTGGGATACCTTGCACTGCAAATGGAAGTTTAATTTTTGTAATGTTTGAAAGTTAGTACTTGTAGATTTACATGCACCTGATCCTAAGTGTGCATGTGTATATATTTTTTTACAAGCTGAATGAATTAAGTCTTAAAAGTTGAAGCTGTTTGAGCTTATTCTAGTCAATAGATTTAAGAAAAATCATGACCTCACATAAGCATTCTGTCATGCCTTAATACACCTTCTATTAAAAACACACCTTGTCGAGTGTGTTTGCCTTAGCTTCCTTTGTGGGACTGATATGCTTCCTTTTGATTGATCTTATGTTAATGAAGATCGATCTGAATTTCCAGGAACCACCACAGATGAATAAAGAAAGCAGTAGCTTCAGAATAGGCACTTCTGAATGGTGTAACCGAAAAGCACAGGCCTGCCTCCCCCAGTGTGTATTCTGTCACACCATTCTGCATTTCTGGGTGTATCAGCTCAATACCAATGCAGCACTCTAGTTTCAGGTATTGTTGAGAGTGCTAGTGGCATAATCTCATGTTGGGGATTACATATAATATGGCAACTGAACAGGTGACATGACTAAAAAGTTTTTATAACCATTACTTTAAAAAAAAAAACCTATTTTGCACTATTTGTGTAGAGGACATTATTTTTGCAATTTAGCCCTAGTTTTTCTCTTAGTCATTTAAGTTAGTAATACTTAAAGTCACAGTGACAAAACAGTCATTCAGAATTAACTTGCTATGAAATTATATTTTGTATTATTGAACTTAAAGCCTTCAACATGGTAAAAGTAGCATTATGAAGATGAATAAAATGGCCTATTCATTGTGTTCTGTGTGTTATAGTTTTCAGGCTTCTGAAATGAGTAGGATTAAGCTATTTGTCATCTTTGGCAATGCATGTTTGCTTTTCTGTTCATCCCTTATTTTTAATGCAACTTGGGATTTGTTTTTCCTCTTCTGATCTGAAAAAAAAACCTTAGAAAAATGACCTTGAACATTTAATGCATGAATGCTGCTCCAAGTTCATTTTTACTATAATAAAAAATGTGTTCAGCTAATGTTTTTTAAACTTCAAGATCAAACATTTAACTAAATCCAAATTTTTCATAACCATTTACTGAGATTACATATCTTTTAAGATGTCATCTAAACTGAGTATTAAGCCCTACTTTTTTATGTACATAATAAAGTCTCCTGCTGCTTACTTTCTTTCAAACCCAATTGTGAATTCAGAATTCATCTGTATTTGCTTGACTCTGCTTTTAAATTTTCTGAGGCTTTTTCAGTGAGATAAAGACCCTATAAGTCTATAGTAAATAATATTTACAGAGGTGATGTCACCTCTGCAGATTTTGTTGTGGGGAAGAAAGGCTTGTTTCCCCTCCCCCAACCTAAAGTTAACCTTGAATAATAGCTTTTAGGGTTGGTTTGTTTTGTTGTATTGACTGCTGTATGAAACAGTCTTGAAGACTACTGAGAATAATTTTTCAAATTAGTATCTGGAGCAATACTGTTATCACTCTTAGAATTGCAGAACCAATCTAGTTCATAACACTGCAAAAAAAAAGATGCTTAAGTTAACTACGTTACATGATTTAAGCCAATCAGCTTGGCTTTATTATCAAAATAATGTCTCTGAGTAACTTAACCTGAACCATCCAACATCCTATTGCATGTTCTTCCTCTTTTAACATAGAATTGAGGTTGGCTCAAAGATAATGAAACCAAGCCACAAGAAGAAATCTTTTTGAAATTCTTCTGGAAAGACCCAATTAATAAATGGTTTCAGTGTTATAAAATATCCTTTGTATACAAATAGCTTAGAGCATCTTCCATTGAGTCTATTTGATGTCATTAAAGTAATTCTGATTATCAAAAGTAAGTCACCAGTTTAATTCCCCAACTGATGGGGCCCTCCATCATCTTGTAGGTTTAGAAGTGGTAAGGGGACAATGTCCCATCACTCTCTACTCTGAAGTGAGTGTGGCTTCGAGTTATGTGTAACTGAAAGTCAGACGAGTTAATTTTGTTATGTTTATTGAAGACCTCATTACTTTAGCGGAAAGGTAGATAGAAGGTTAAGAGGAAAGTCTGAACTTGGAGGAAGATGTGGGTCCAAAGCCTCACTCTGAGACTTGATGGCTGCATCATGCTGGGCATCCATTTCCTCATCTCTAAGAGCAAGCCTTTCTTGCACAGGCTTTGTTATTGGTTTGCAACTTTGAAGGTTTGCAAGTTTTATGAACTTTAAAGCAACATACTGAAATTTGATTATAACCAATACTAACTACCATTTTCTTGGGCACTTTATATTTTGACACCTCCTTCTTCAGGCATATTTGAGATTCTATATATAGAAAAACTCTCTCAGAGAGGTTCAGATGACTTGCCGATGGTCCTGGAGCTGAGATTGGAACCTGGGTATCCTGACTCAAATTCCACCACTCTGATAAACTGAAAGAATAAAAACTCACAGCTGCTGTTCAAAAAATTTGATTTTTGCAATTAGCAGGTTAACATCTAAGGAACAGCAGTTCCCAGTTAACTAGCCTTAACAGCTCACTAGGTTTTGCTTCTATTTAGATATTTCTGTAATCCCTTGAATTTCGAGCCTTATTTTTCCTTGGCAACCTTTGATTGCTCCTCTTTACCTTCATATGAGGTTTGTGAAAAGGAAAATTAGGAGTGATATCCCATTTGGAACCAGTTTCAGGATTGACATCAACTTTTGTAAAGTGAAAATATGTATTCCTGGTAAGAAAAAGTACTATTCAGCAGTTCTTAAGAGCCTAAGTCAGTTAAGTCATAATAAAAATGTCGTTTCCTCTCTAATTGTAACTTAGTGTGTGGTTCAGGTTATAAATCTTAACAGAAAATTATTGTAGTAACTTAAAAGTATCATAATTTTCTGTAGTGTTCAAGCCAAAGAACTGGTTTAGGGTTTGTAACGTTTTCCTTGAGTCTCCAATATAAAGCCCACGTCACACTTCAGAATTACAGAATATTCTATTTGTAAGGGATATTATGTAACATGTAGACTAATTAATTTTTACTATTTTCCAGTTTCACTGCAGTGTAAATGTGTTGCAAGGAGTGATTAGGCCTGATAGTAAGCTTGTTTTAAGAAATTCATCTTAGGACCTTTAGGTCCTAACATCTTTAGGTTAATTAAAAAACTTAAAAAAACTTTTTTCAAAATTAGCAAATAAGTTCATTCACTTAACACCAAAGGTGCCTTTCAGTGCTGAAACTGAGTATGAAGTTGTCACTTAACTACTTCGGTGCATATTTTATAAGGCTACATAACTGTTTCTTTCTGCATCATTCAGTGGTACAAAAAAAGGGATCGTTTCCTGTTGATACAAAGCACATTGAAATCCTTTCTGGAAATGAACTGTACTCCAATAAGGATGAAATAAGATGAATAAACTGTTGTTTAACTGTTTGAAAGCTTCCTCTTAACTGCAATCAATTTCTCCTGGTTTCCAAGGCTTTGTGAATTGTTTATTGCATTTGACAAATTTCTCAGAAGGGTGCTTTGTGTATTTTGTATAGATCTCAGACTATAAAGGAAAGCTTGTTAATGCATTTCTCAAAATAAAGTTTATAAATTATTTATATTTCTGGCATTTGATTTTTTTTAAAGACCCATTTTGTTTAAAATGAAGACACCGGAGTTTTCAGATTTTCAAAAAACCTGATTCACTTCATTCCTGCAGTTGAATTAAGTTTACTCTCATCACACTTGACTAAAGGAAGGAGTAAAATGCACTCACTTTGGTATGAAAAACCTATCTTACAATACAGGAAAGTGGGGGAGGAGATGATGGGAGAGCAGTGGGAGGAGGGAGCAATTTGAAGTCAACACTCTTGGGGAGGGACAGGATCAAAAGAAGGAATAGCAACAATGGGGGGCAGGATAGGATGAAGGGAAATATAGTCTTATACAACACGACTATTATGGAAGTCACTTGCAGAACTACACAGATATGGCCTATATTGAATTGCCTGCCTTCCCAAAGGGAATGAGTGGGGAGGGAGAGATGGGGAGAAGTTGGAACTCAAAAGTTTTAGGAACAACTGTCGAGTATTGTTCTTGCTACTAGGAAATAAGAAATACAGGT
>CM053772.1:122814024-122947726 GCA_028658325.1 Potorous gilbertii | reverse complement strand
TACCTTTACGGTAAAGATAGCTACTGTCAGCTTGACAAGAACATTGGAGGGTACCCTTTAATTAAGGAGTTTCTTGCCCAGGAAATAAATTTTTCTCTGGTAACTAGACCCTTTACAGTCTGTAGAACCTACTATTCCAGCCACAATGCCCAAAGAATCTTACATTGCTCCTCTTGAAGGCCCACTCTTGTGCTTCCAAGATTTTACAGCTAAGATCCTGTCAGTCGTAATAGATTATTCACAAGATTCAGACCTGAGAGGGACTGCTGGGGACCAAATCCACTGAAGTGCCACACTCAAGGGCCTTTGCATCCAAGTTTCTTCACATCACCACCCACACAGTAAGAGCCAATCTAGCATTTTATATAAATAAGATACATGCTAGCCACTGGAGTTAATGACAGTCTCTAGCCTCAGTGTATACAATCTCATTTAAGTACACTGAGGTACAGAACTTGTGTAAATAAGGACAAAAGGGCATCAAGAAAGATTAAGAGGGTGACATCTGCATAGAAACTAAATGAAAAGGGACTTGTCTGCTCACCACAGCAACTAAGATCTGGCTGCAGATTTACCCCATTTGCTTCATTATTCTCTAACATAAAATGGGGTAAGAGAAGGAAGTGGCAAACCACTCCGGGGTCTCTAAGAAAAAAATCAGGCATGACTCAAACAGAATAAAATGTTTGAGTATAAAAAATAATAAAGCAGACCAGTTTGGCTGAAAATGAAGAGGATATAGGCAGATGTGTCACACAGCTCCCAAAAGATTTTTTTTTTAGCATTAATTATAGAACTATACAACCTGTTCTAACAGTGCTTTTTTTTTTTAATGGCTTGCTAGCCCATGATACCTTGAGGAAGTAGGTTCAAATGCCTTCAAATATACCACCCTCCCCAACATAACTTTTGAAGTTACCTCTCTGGTTTGAAGGGAAATTTCTAAAAACCGTAAGTAATGAAATTAACAGTAACCAATACACCCTCTCCCTCCTAAGAGCAGGGGATAGTTTTGTGCCCAGGGCATGAACCAGCTATGGCCACCTAGCAAAGCATCAAGCTGGGATGAACTTGGGCTGCTGCTTTACCCCTGACTGATATGAGAAGAACACCACCAGAGAGGTGTCTCTCTACCCAGGGTCAGGGGTGTCAGTGTGACATCTTTAAGGATGAAAAAGTACATGTGCTGATGAATCTGCTTTAGGACAGTGGCAGCAACCAGACATTTTAGTAGATGTAGGGAAATGGGCAAAGACACTCATTTAGGAAATTCGCTCATGCTGTGCTAGTTAGAACCAAGAGTGTGGTTTGTCTGAAGTCATGTCCAACAGCAGTAGTTAATTGTGAAAGGCAGTGGAGAAGTCCTTAACAAACACCATCTGTAGGGGACCTAACAATATAGGCATAGAAACCAGTTTGCAATAGGTAGTAAATAAGTCATTGCGCATAATTTCTTAATAGTCACCAACAGAAAAGATGAGACTTGTGGACCTGATTCGTGAAATCTATGTTTTTTGTAAATTTAAAAACAAACAAAACAAAAACCAAGCCTCCACTTGACAAAAGTTATTTATTTCTAGCACAGTTTTAGAAATTTTATTTTTGACTGGACTCAGATTTCGAGGTGGAGGCTCTCAGGGAAGACAGACGACGTCTCTTAGCGATCTGTTCTTGCCGTTTTTCTTTAGCCTCCTAAGTTAAAACAAAATAAAAACCCCACATTAAAATGATGTACTTTATTTGTTCTAAGAACCAGAGTAACACACTGAGGTATGTTTTATGATAACAGATGGGCACAAAAGCATACAGCTAAGTGATGTATGACGAGTTATAAAAATATCACCAAACTTTTCATCACCACCACCACCATCCTATTAATCTAGAGCATAAAAAAAGGGTTTCTGAAACTGAAAAAAGACATGTACAACCATACCTTCATTCTCTTGGCCAAAAGCTTAGCATATTCTGCTGCTTCTTCCTTATTCTTCTGGGTACGTTGCTTCTTCAAAGCAATGCGTCTACGTTTGTGCTGCAAAACACGGGGAGTCACCAGACGCTGAATTTTAGGAGCCTTGGTCCTGGGTTTCTTACCTACAGAAAAGTAGAATTAATCAATGTTGCTGTTTGTTACACATCAAGTCAAGCTCCCAGCCTCCTTAAAGATCTATCCCCTTTTAATACAAACTGAAAATAAACCATTTTAAATGCTTTCATTAGTAAACGTTTACAAGCAACAAACTTACCTATAGCAAAACACTACAACTGAAGAGTAAATGTATTGAGTTAAACACAATACATTTAAACTTCACAAACTGTAAAGAGTATCAGGTTATACCCTATATTTAAATACTTTTAAGATCTCTAAAATTAAGTAAATATTTGAGAAATCCCTAATGGTAATCCTAAACTGGCAATACTTACTTATCAATTTACAAATGAAGCCCTGAAAATCAGCAATTAAAAAGTACTACTAATGGTTTCTACTTTTTTTTAAGCTAAAGATATGGAACAGGAAAATGGAAGCTCTTCAACCGTTAATTAAAGCATGTATGGTGGAAAACTGAAAGGGATTTGGGGTGGAGAGAACCCACCAACAAAATAATCACATATCCCCCAATATCAATACAGTTTTTTCCTATCATCCTTTTCCTCACACATGAAAAATAAAACCAATTACGAGAATTTCATTGCGAGATAAAGCTTTACTGATGTAACTACCGTGCTCAAATGGATTCTATGTAAACAAAATTAACAATAAACTTCCTGGGGAATTTGTACTCCTTGGCCATATGTGTTTAAATTTCATTACTGGGGTTACATGAGAAAACTCCAATCAAGTCAGATGGAACCTCACCTCACATCCTGGTATTAGTATTTTTTTTTTTAAGCAAGTACAAGAAAATTACACTTATGATATGTAGCTGTATATCAACCAGACTACCTAATATAGATGCCTTAAGTGGTTCTCAAAACTTTTGAGTCCAATCTGTTAAAAAAAAAAAATCACAATGGAAACAGCATAGCTTCCCTCCAAAAACCTAACAAGGGTACTTTTATTAATGACTTTTAAATGCTATTTGAGACCAATTCAGGAGTCACCTGGAAGGATCTCAAATTCCATCAGTAAAAATCCTTTAAAAGTTTATTTTTTCCAGAGATCCAAAAGGCACACACTTTTTATAGCAATTTCCTACCATCACCAGTTGAACAGACTGTGACCCTGCAGACCCTTTGCTCAAATCTCTTCTTAACCTGATTCTGAGGAACTCTACTGGCCTAAAGGTAGAGCACAAGTTGACAAGTAATAATCCTACTTCTTGAGCTGCAGCTGGTAAAGCAGATGGCATAGCAGGCAGGATGTTAAAGTTTTCAGGATCCTGTCTCAGACACTTGCTTGCACAAATCATTTAACATATTTGGCCTCAGTTCCCAATCCATAAAATGGAAATGGCACCAATAATTAAGGATCAAATGAGAATATGCAAAGCACTCTGCAAACCTTAATGCACTATTACTTTATTGTATGTCTCCTAATTTCCATATCAGAGTAGAATCAGAAGGGCACATGGTAATCATGAGATTCTTTTAGACTAAAGCATGGCTCCAGAATCATGTAAATTGAGTAACCTAGGGTGGGGGCACATTAAGAAGTGCTTTTTATTATATAGCTCTTCTAAATCTCACTAAGATCCCTTAATAACTCACCATACAACTTTGATATACAACTCCACTAGTCAAAAGCAGCCAAGGCTCAGGAAGTTCCACTTATTAGCATGCAAAAAGATTAACCAAAACTGAAAAAAAATCAGCTCAAATCTCACTTCTGCCATTCCTCACTGTACATACTTTCTTCAGCGCTACACCATGAGAGCCCAATGGCATCACAACATTTTGACGCCATCATTTATTTTAAACCAAGAAATGACACCCCCACCTCAAAAGAGACACTACCTTCCTTGTTGAGGGGCTTTCTCACAACGTACTGCCGGACATCATCTTCTTTGGACAAGTTGAAAAGTTTTCGGATTCTGCTAGCTCTCTTGGGCCCCAGGCGACGAGGCACAGTGGTGTCTGTCAGTCCTGGTATATCTTTCTCACCTTTAAGAAAAAATGTTGAAAATTATGGTACTAAAAATAGGCATTTTCAAACTTCCTCAGGTATGTGGTTATGGATTAGTACTAAACAGAAAGAATCATCTCTCACTAGTTATATTCTTCAACTGACATCTTTCAAAGTCCAGATTATTAGGTCAACTGAAAAATATTAGCAATATGCCTTGGAAAAAACCAAACTATACTTTTCAGCAATGACTCTAATGCACTGAAACCTGCTCTTGGGGACAATGCTCATTCACTAAAACAAAACAATTTAACAGATTTGTAGTCCAAATAGGAAAATACGTATTTCCTGGAGGATGGAAAAAAGTAAAAAACTGAGTCTTGGCAAATTCATTCAATACCTTAATCTCTAAAAATGAAAAATTTGGACAAGACTAAAAAAGGCCAAGCAAAATAGACTCTTTTGCTGTTTTTGTTTTCCTAAAAGTGCCAGATTGAATATTGTGGTTAAAGAAGATCTTCCCCACACATTGATGGGCTTGCCCATGGAGAGAAGCTTGATTAGGGAGCTGTTGTGTAGGAGGGTCCTAAGTACCTTTTGTTCAAAAGGTCATGCCCTCTGACTCTGTAAAGTGTACAAATGCTCAGAGTGAGTAAAAACTTTGGGTCTTACAGACTGGAAGTGTTTGGTCAGAAGAAGATTCTGTGAAGTTGTTGAGGAGCCCCCCAGCTTTGAGAACCCAGAAGTTGGTGCTTCCCTCTCTGGTAACTATAGTCAGACAATTGGATCTGTCTGTTGATTTGTGATATATGTATTGATTATGGTCAGACAGAGGAAGCCATGTCTGTTGCTCTTTGACTTCTCTGTATTTTCTTTGAAGTTCAGGGGGCTGACTCCCTCTGAACTAGGTGAATAATACATGTGCTTGACTAAAGGAATGATATATGTGCTTCAATAAAGTGACTGTTAACCCCTCAAAAGTTGCCTTTCTTTTCAGAGAAGCAGATCAAAGAATGTGTGATAGGAAGCCCCTTGTGTATGTTGGGGTGCTTCCTGAAAGGCAACTGACAAAAAGTTCTAATAGTCTTGACACTATACAGGAATAACATTATGATCCATAAAGGGAAAAAAAAAGCACCTGGACAATAAACAATTAAGTAACAGGCAGTATGAAATAAACCTCTAAGCATTTCTTACAGAGTAACCAAAGAGTAAAAAAAAAAAAATACAAATGCTCACCCTTCTTCACGATAACCAAGTTGAGGACACTCAGGTTGGCATCCACAATACAGCCCCTAACAGATTTACGTTTTCTTTCTCCAGTTCTTCTAGGGCGATAGCACGAATGGCCCTTACTGAGCAGCAGGCGGACACGACCGTGAGCCAAAACACCCTGCTTCATGGGGAAGCCTTGTTTGTCATTCCCACCACTGATTCGGACCACATAACCCTAGAAGGGACACAAAACAGTTCATTTCAATATTTTCATTACTTCTTTTTAACAGAGGAAGAGCTGTGTTTTCTTTACAACTCAAGTTTTCATCAAAAAGTGAATAAAAATTCTAAGTGGCAATAAAACTCTTGACCTATCTACTGTATAATCAAATTCACTTACTTTTGCTTTGTAAATATATTGCAAAACTAGCGCATTTCCAAACTAAATACTACATCCAAGACCATGAGGGTGGACCTGTTGAGACCAAACTGCTCCTTAAATAACTACTAATCAAAGATACCTAATCTTGCTTATTTTGAAATGCCATTTCCTAAATACCTACTTATACCCCGCATCAGGCCGAAGAAACGTTAAGAATTCCAAGTTAATTTTCACCTTCCATTCATCCCCCAGAGCATCAGCAGACACCTCGGTGGCCATCCGTTTCTCATAGAAGGTCCGCAGCTTTCTCTCATCATCCACTTCGATGAGTTTCTGACAGCCAGTGGCCGGGAAGGAGATGTTGAGCTAGAAAACAGGAGCCGATGTAAGAAAGAGGAAAACATCCGGCCTGAGAAGATCCAGGTTCAGATCCGGCCTCCGGCCCTTTTTTATTACCGCAAGGTCACAGAATGAAAATGGGGCGAGGTCCTCACTTTGACCCCCAAGGGGCAGAGCCCGTGTTTAACCCTAGGGCTCCCCTCCGGGGCTGCTGCCGTATCTGTGAGGTACCTCCATGGTGACCCCGGGCTCCGCAGGTCAGCGGGCATCAGAACCGAGCCAGCAGCCCGGTACCGTAAATACTGGAGTTACAGACGGAGGCCCTCCGGCGCTCTTCGCGTGCGCCTGGAGGTAGGGAGTAGTACTGGCATTTTACAGAGAAGGAAACTGAGGCAAGCTTGATTAAGGGGCCCGCCCCGGGAGGCCCAATTAGGTAAGTATAAAGATATACGTAAATAAGGAAAGGCCGCGGAATTCGTCTATTTCGGGGCCTGCTTTTCCGGCCTCGCCCGGCCAGGCCGTGCGGCAGCGGCCTGGGGGCGGGGGAAGGGGCCACGTTCCCCGAGGCGGCCATGGTGCTCGGGCACGGCCCGACGCCATCCCCCGCCATCCTGCCTTCCCCGGCGTCCCGGCCACCGGCGGCCATCCGCCTCGCCCGCCCCTGCCTCTGGCTCACACAACGCCGGGGTCGAGGCGGGGAAGGGGCGGCGGGAAGGTGGCCTTTGGAGGACCGCGCTGCACGCCCCCCTCCCGTCCCGGCATGCCCTACCTTCATCTTCGCACAGCCGCCCGCTTCAGACCTGCCACGGGAAAGAGGCTCGACTTCCGCTCCCTCCGGGTCACATAGGCTCTCGCAGATCTCGCGAGATCTTGCAGCAGGACGGAGCCGTTCCTAGGCGGGACTTCCTGGGAGGGGGAGGCGGTAGGACAGAGCCGATTGGTGGAAGTGGGTTTCCCAGGAGGCCTCGCTCTGACCGACGGCTTTCCTCGGAGTCACGCTGACGTAGAGTCTGCGACGTTGGTCGCCGCTTTCATTTCCAGGCCCGGTTCCCAGGCTCTGATGGAGAGAGGACCCAGAGCTCAGCTACGGAGCCGGCCTTTGGGGACCCGCGGACGGGGAGCCCAGAGACCCCAGATCCCAGCCGTCCCGGGCCTACTCCAGTTTCCCTCCAACCTTGGTTTCCATGACAACGACCCGCGCCTGTGGGAAGGGGAGCCCTCCTCCCTCCTCTTCCGGCCCCCCCCCTCCAGTCGCCTTTTCTTCTTTCTGGGCCCCGTGTGGCCTCTCCTCCTTCATCGCCTCCAAGGGCCCTCGTACTTCTTTACTTCTCTTAACTCTCCATTCACGTGACATGCTCCGCCTTCCAGTCAAACGGGTCTGTTTGCTTTTGGCCCTTGCCCACCTCCGGGCCTTTGTAATATTATTGGTTGGGGGAGGGGTAGCCAAAAGCACACGCTTTAGGAAAAGGACTTGGGCAAAGGAGAAAAGAGAATAATTGGCGGGGGTGGATTATAATCTATCACAACATGACTGTTATGGAGATGTTTTACATGTATAGCCTGTATCGAATTGCTTGTCTTCTCCATGGGGGTGGTTGGGGAGGGAAGAAAGGAGAGAACTTGAAACTCCAGAGTTTAGAAACAAATGTTTAAAAATTGTTTTTTCCTGCAACTGGGAAATAAGATATACAGGCCACGGGGTATAGAAATCTGTCTTGACCTTCAAGAAACTAAAGAAGAAGGGGATAAGGGGGGGGGGGTCGATAAAAGGGAGGGCAGACGGGGGGAGGGGTAATCAGTGATAAAAGGGAGGGCAGACGGGGGGGGGGGAGGGGTCATCAGTGATAAAAGGGAGGGCAGACGGGGGGGAGGGTCATCAGTGATAAAAGGGAGGGCGGATGGGGGGGAGGGGTAATCAGTGATGGAAGGCAGATGGGGGCGGCCCCCCCCCCGCAGGGGTAATCAATACATGTTATTTCAGGGTGGGGAGGGAGGGGAAAGATGGAGAGAAAATTTGAAACTCAGTCTTGTGGAAATAAATGTTGAAAACTATAAATAAGTTTAAATCCTTAAAAAAAAACAAGGAGAATCTTATTGATCCTACCTCTGCCAAATCCACCCCAATATAAACCCTCATGACCATTAGTAGCTTCCTAATAAGCAGTTACCTCCACTCTCCCTCCTCCAGTCTGTTCCCCATATTGCTAATAATCTTTCTCATATAAAGCTCCAACACACTTCTTACGAAATTTTCATTCTCCATCTTACCTACAAAATGAAGGAACAACTTCTTTACTAGGGCATTTGGTCCCCTACCCACCCACAATCTGGCACAATTCCCTCTGTCCTATCTTATCTCATATTGTTCCCTTCCACAGCCAAAATGCTCTCCGAATATCTTTCAGTCTCCTACTTGCAGGAGTTCCATTTTTCCTATTTTCTTCCTTCTCTTTGCTTGTTGGATTTCTACTCACCTCCCTTTTTTAAAGCCCAGCTCAACAGCAATTACTCCACGAAGCCCTCCTTGATTCTTTCTACCCAACCATCCCTTGTCAGTAACTATCTTTTTCCCCTCCACAATGTTTTACATGTCACCTCCTCTCAATTTACACAGCTATCGCTCTAGTTCACTACCATATACTATTGAAATAGTCTTCTAATTGGCCTCTCTACCATAAGTCTTACCCTTTTCCAGTCTATCTTCCACACAGAACATTCCAGAGAGTCTTTAATGTCATTAAAAAAAACCCCAAAGTCCTCTTTTTGCTTTCTTCCTTCCTCCTTACCTTCCACCCCCTCTTTCTCCTAATCGCACCACTGATTACCACAGGAGTTGGACTCGATTCATGTTTCTCACCCAGACCAGTATGCCCTGACTTAGATTAGACTGGTGACCCTCCACTCCTGAGGGCTTTTTATATTTATATTTTTATATTTATATATATATGTATATTATATTATATTAGTGCACATACCAGATAGACTTCAGTCTTGCTGAAGCTCAGAATTCTTAATCTCAAGCAATCCACAAATTATAGCATCCCCAGTGGCAAGAATCACATATACCCCCCCTTTTTTAATCAATGAAATAAATAATAAATAACTTGGTAGACATAGAAATAAATATCTAATAATATTTATTAAATAATAAATATTTACTATAAAGAGCCTATCTGAGTAGATTGAGAAGGGGGTTAGTCCTTATTCTATCTAAGATCAAGTACAAACTCTTTGGCATTTAAAGCCCTTTACAACCTTGCTCCAACCTACCTTTTTAGCCTTTAAATTACTTCTAGCACTCTATGATTAAGCCAAACAGAGCTTCTCACTGTTCTTCATGTGAAATCTTCCATTTCACAGATTTGGAGGTTGGAAGAGATCTCAGTGGTCATTTAGTCAAACCAATACATGAAAGGAACCCCCACTATAACATACCTAAAAAGCTTTTGTCTTGGGTTTTCTCAAAGACATCCAAGAAAAGAGAGCTCACTACCTCTCTAACCTGATCTACTTGTATATATCTCCAATCATTTGGAAGCTTTTCCTTTTCAGTCGTTTCCCACTCGTGATGCCATTTGGTATTTTCTTGGCAAAGCTACTGGAGTGGTTTGCCATTTCTTTCTCCATCTCACTTTACATATAAGGAAACTGAGGCCAAAAGGGTTAAGTGAATTGCCCAGGCTCACACAGCTTAGTAAGGCTACACTTGAACTCAGGTCTTTCTGACTCGATGCCCGGCGCTCTATCCACTTGGACACCTAACTCCCTATTACAGTCCTTCAGATAAAGAGAGTTATTTCCCCCAAGTTTTCACTTGGAAGAAGTAGCCACATTGATAAGATCACAAATCCATTGAAATATTGAAGGGTTTGGTTTTATTTTTTTCAGCTAAACCTGTGATTTCATTGATATGGGAAATTCCCCTTACCATTATAAATCAGCATTTTCTTTGCAACTTACAATCTTAGAAATTTCCATGGGGCACTGGGAGCTTTATTGATTTTCCCAGAGAAATATAGATAGTATGTGTCAGAACACTTGAACCCATCTTCTTAACCTGGAGGCTAGCTCTCTGTCCACTACTCCATGCTGTCTCTCAAAAGTAAATATTAGAAGTTGGGGGCAAGTGGAAAGGAAACATAGTAAATTAAAAATGTGAGAAATACTGCTGACTTGGTTGTTAGAAAATATTTTGATTCCTATCTAAAGGTTGAAGAAGAGGCATTGAAGAAAAACCCTAACTATAACCATTGAACGAACTTCCTAACAAGTCCAGTTTAAACCTTTATAACAGTAACTGAGTTCCTTGTATTATTTTTCTATATTTAAGAACCTGTCCTAGCATGTGCCTCAATTGCTCTCACCAGTGCTGGAGACTAGACTACAACCTGCTATCATTTTTCATTATAGCTATGTCAATATTATCCACTGCAATACCTTCACAATGTCAGATGACTAGTTACCTGGATCTCATTAATTGTTCCACTTGAAAGAGATGTTTTCCTGACATTTTACCCTAGCAACAATCTCTCAGACTTTCCAAAATTACTGGCCTTCTCTGATGAGTTTGACCCATCAAATCACCCTCTGAGTACCAGTACTGACATTAATTTTTAACCAGAGAAAATTGAAGTTTTCACATCGCATTTTACAGAGAACAAAGTCACCAATTGTTATAATATCTCTATATTGTGGCTTTCTGGATTGTAAAGCTTTCGATGATAGGGACCATAGGATATGCCTTTGTATCTTCAATGCCTAGTATAGTTCCCTGAGTACAGTACTATAGCTGCTTAATCAGTGTCTGTTTTTGATGATACCCTTTTCCCCCTTTCTTTCCTGGAAAATTAAAAAACTTTAAAATTTATTTGTCCACCAGAACAAGGATTTAAATACTGTCCTCCTTTATGCATCATATATTACAATCAAAATGGGACTGTTCACCAAATTAAATGTTCTATCTCTCTCTTTAGAGAATTTTTACAAACAATTCCTCATTCCTGAAACACATTGCCTCTCCCCACCTCTTAAAATCCTTGTTTCTTCCATGGTTTACTTGGGGCAGCTAGGTGGTGCAGTGGATAGAGCACCAGTGCAAGAGTCAGGAGGACCTGAGTTAAAATTTCACCTCAGACACTTAACACTCACTAGCTCTGTGACCTTGGGCAAGTCAATTAACCCTAATTGCATCTTCCTGGGTCATCTCCAGTCATCCTGATGAATATCTGGTCACTGGATTCAGATGGCTCTGGAGGAGAAGTGAGGCTGGTGACCTGCACAGCCCTCCCTCACTCAAAACAAAGTCCAGTGCAAGTCATGTCACCATTTCTCTGATGGCATGGTCTTCTTTGGCAATGAAGGGCGAACACATCAAAAACAAGTCAGGTGTCACCTCCATGAAGCCTTCCCTGATTCTTACCCTGCTCCACACATCCTCCTCAACTCTGAATCTTCCTCTCTTCTCTAGGTTCCATGTAGAGTATTCAGAGCAATCATCGTTATGTAAATGCAGCTCAGATTCCCGCTCCACTGCATGCTTTTTGATGGACCACACAGGTCCCTTAAATCAAATAAGTAGGTGACTCTACCAAGTATTTAAAAGAAAAGAAGTACAAGATAAATAACAGTAGGAATCACATAGTGCAATTATTCTCCCACACCCCATCACAGGCAGGTAGGCACTACTTCCCCAGAAAAGATGTTTCTCCTATACAGTCAGATGAAGTGGAGGAAAAAGTCCAGCACTCAGCATTTCCTTTAGATTTGGTCTTAACAATAGACATGGAGACCTACAGCCTTCACTGGCTCTAGGATCATCAGGCTTCTGCCAGAACTCCTGGACTCAATGATGCAATCACTGTTTTGCCCAGATAATTCTTCCTTTTATCATGACTTCAACCTGGCTGTGTCCTCTCTGGGTCTGATACTCCCTGCACTTTAGTACTAATTATATCCTGTGGCACCCTCTACAATAAAAAGCCTTGTGCCACCATGTGGCAGACAGAAAACCAGACAGTCTATAAATAGAGAAGAGTTAAAGTTTGAAGATACCTTAATGTCACTGCTTTCTGCCTTCCTCCCCAACTCTCTTGCTCCTAATCCCACTCCTGATCAGCACAGGAATTTGACCTGCTATGCCCTTTCTCAGATTAGCCTGGTGACCCTCCACTCCTGAGGGCTCACCATATTAGTGCAGACACCAGATGGGCTTCAGCCTTGCTGAAGCTCAGAATTGAATTCCCAATCTCAAGCAAATTCACCAGTGCTAGCCTTCCCAGCAGCAGGGATCACAAGTGTGTACATGGGGCCTCCTCACCTCTTCTCTAACAATGTAAGTAAAGATCCTAGGCACGTAGACTGAGGAATTCTGGGCCAGGAGGTACTGAAGCCGCATGGCTGGAAGTTAATGTTTATTACTATCACTGTCCTGCTATTGGCATAACAGGTTATGACACGTTCCCTAGCCAACGTGTTCTTGCAGAACAACAACCAAGAATTTGGGCACTCAAGGTAAATTGAGTTGAACAGGAAGGATATTGTAGAAGACAATCCACTCACAAGTGGATAAGGAAATGGTGAGGGGGTTGTCTCTCTCTCCAAGGTCCAAACTCAGCCATTACAGGGCAGGGGTGGGGAGGATAAGAGGGGGAGGAACAGCTGTGAGATAATGTAGTTTCCAAGAAAATGATTGGAGAAGAATGTCCCAACATCAGCACCCTGAGGGCAAATCACACCCTAGGTACAGCTTGGAAGACAATGACTGGGTTGCTTAGAGACTCTAGTAACAAGACCCAGGGTTGGGCGGCTGTATCCCTGGGTGGAACAGGCTTGCTGACATTTGTCTGTAAGGTGTGGTGTGGAGACAATAGTTACTATTGAATATCTTTTGTTATGGTTAGTCCTTCCTTCTGGAAGAGGACCCATAATGTCCCATGGATGATGTCTTGACTTGCTCTAGAATTGTGTGAAATGGCTAGGGGAGTGAGAGGAAGTAACCACCTGCAAAGATACCTTGGCACAACATCCAGTTCATCCACTCTAAGTACAGCTCTGCTGGGCATCTGTTCTTCCTTCCTGCAAATCACAGGAAGTAGAGGTATCTTCTCTCCTCACTAAATCTTGTGCCCTTAATTCAGATTCATCCATCCCTATTTCTCTTGCGCCACTGACTCCTCATTTGGCTTCAGACATCCTTAAGTCTCCCCAATCCTAAAAAAGATTTTCTTTTACCTATCATTGCATCTTTCTCCTCCTCTGCATTACTAAACTTGAAAAAGTTGTCTACACTCAGCACCTCCACTTCTTTAACTGTTCACTTTCTCCTGTTCCCCTTGCATTCTGACTTTAATGTCCACCGTTCTTCTGAAGCTTCTCTTTCAAATGTCACCAATAACTCTGCTAACTCTACTAATAACCAAATCCAGTGGCCTTTAAAAATGAAGTGGCCTCGTCCTCCTTTACCTTTCAGCAGCTTTTGACCTAGATAGCTACTCTAAACCTACTTTGGCTAGTCCTATTTAATACATGGGCGTTACCTCCCCTAGGTGAGCACCTGCAAAGACCTTGGCCCAAAGAGGCCAAGGTCTCCCAGTGCATCCTGGGTCATCTCCAGTCATCTTGATGAAAATCTGGTCACTGGATCCAGACAGCTCTGGAAGAGAAGTGAGGCTGGTGACTTGCACAGCCCTCCCTCACTCAAAACAAAGTCAACTGCAAGTCATGTCATCATTTCTCCGATGGCATGGTCTTCTTTGGCAACGAAGGACAAACACAACAATCAAGTTCTCTCACCTCTACCTTTCTAATAATTCCTGCTCCTTCCCTGGCTTCCCATCTTGCTACAGTGCAGTGGGAAGAGCACTTCCTAACCTGGAGTTAGGAAGACCTACTTCACATTTGATCTATGACACTTTACTAGCTGTGTAACCCTGGGAAAGTCACTTAACCTTTCTCCACCTCAGTTTCCTCATCTGTAAACTCTCCCAGGGTTCTTGTGAGGATAAATAATATTTATAAAACACTGTGTAAACCATAAAGCACTATATAAATGACAATTATTATTATAAATTATATACTTAAATATTATAAAATTTCCTTGTTTATTGTTCTGAATTCCTTTTCATTTGAATTCAACTTTGTTGGCTATAATCACTGGAACTCTATGTGTTCTTGAACTATCTTAACCAAAGTAAAATTTAGTTTACCCTATCATCTTACATTTGACTTTTGTCTATAGATGTGTTTCTTATAGACAACATATTGTTGAGTTACATTTTAAAACCATTCTATAAAAAAAAGGAAAACAAATTTACTTACATTCAAGTTATAATTGTTAGTTGTAGAACAAGTGTGAGTTTGCATTGTTAGAGGGAACGGGGTGGGGAACACTCCCAAGAGCTCCCCAACCAATGAAATCAGAGGTCCAGAGGGATTTTTCTCTGTCTTAGCATGCCACTGGTCGGTTTCCTTGTGGAAACTAATTTTCATCTTCTCCCTCCATGCAATGCGCTGTGTACCAGTAGACCAGGCAAAGACGATATCAAATAACGAAAAAATTTAACATAGGCAGAATAGCAAAGTAAATCATAGTGGAAAATAAACAACGGAGTCATTCCCAGGCCATATGAGATGAACACAAATCGGTACAATTCCCCACAGACTCATACTTTGGTGAGGAAAGAGAACAAAATCTTCAATAAGCATTTATTAAACAACACGCCAAGTATTGAACTTGGTGTTTAGGATACAAAAACAAATATGAAACAGTCTCGGTTGTCAGAGAGGTTACATTGTGTTGAGGAGACAATACATTCACCTATAAATATATGCAAAATAAATACAAGGGGGTAGGCACTAGTATTTAGAGAGATCATGAAGTGGCATTATTCTCACACACTCTGCTCACAGGCAAGTAGATACTATTTCCCTTCAGCTAAGTTTTGGAGAAAACTGTAGATTCAAAGGGGCAGAAATGAGGAGGAAGAATATCCCAGGTTTGAGGGACAGCTGTACAAAGCCAAGGAGATGGGAGATGGAATGTTGTGTGTGAAGCCTAGCAAATATGTGGAGGAGAGTAATGTATAATCAAGCTGGAAAGATGGTTTGGAGCCAGGTTTTAAAGGGCTTTAAATGTCAAACAGAAGAGTTTGTATTTGATCCTAAAAGAAATAGAGAACCACTGGAATTTACTAACCAGGAGAGCCATGGTCAGACCCATGCTTCAGAAATTTAACTTTGGCAGATATGTGAAAAATGGATTGGAGAAGGCAGAGACTTGATACAGGGAGACAAGTTAAGAGATTATTTCAGCAATCCAACTGAGAAGGGGTTTGGGGAGTCCATCGGTCTTGCTTTATGGCTGGAACATTCCTTTCACTTTGATCTATATGTTTTTGCCCCTTGCAGCCCTTCAATGAGGTGCCTAGACTCTTATCACTTGGCTGTACCATCAAGGCTGGGAAGCTGGCTATACCTAACTATAACTGTCAGCTACTGAAGTCCTTCTCTATTGTGCAACACACAATTGTATCTGTCATCTGATGAAGTTCCCCCTTCTCTATGATGGCTGTTCCATTGTTTATGTCAGCTCTCCTGCAGTTCTAATTGGACCATGTATAAGAATGTACCTGAGGTAGCTGTCAAGATTTTGCTGATTTACTTTCCCTTTCTTGCAATAAAAAGTCCTCAGCCTTCATTCCTAACTTGGTCATGGTGAATGAATCCTTTTCACCTCAGCCCTGACCTGGGGTACAAATTGTGCATCCCACTCATAATCTGTCCCTTCCTCTGAGTCTTCTGAAACTGGAGATCGAAACACACTTCACTTTTCATTTGCCCTTTCAACTCCAGTCAAGTCCCTAGTACTAGAACATGGCAAACTTTGTCTTTCCTTCCTGAAGCTACCTCTAGGCCACTGACCTTTTTATATGTGTAGTTACTAGCAGTAAAAACTCTTAAGAATGCTGAAATTTTATGTACCTAATTCAAAGATAGGGAAAGGGGAGAGAGTGACTCACTTCCCATGGTTAATCTGAAGGAGGAACCTAGGTAATGGCAACGACCTAAGGAAGCAGGTGGCCCAAGCTTGAGGCCAAAAGGAGGGAAGATCTAGCTGTGTGTACTTCAGAACTTAAACTCTTTCTTTGGGCTTCAATTTCCTGCAATGTAAAAAGAGAGACTTGGACTAGAAGGCCCTTTTCAGAATGAAATACTATGCTTCTTTGAGTAAACCCATACCCAAGAAGTGTTTCCAAAGTTGAACTTGGCAGGGTGCCCTCTGTAACACTGTAGAGATACTGAAGGAACGCTCTCCAAAGATCATCACAAACGATCCCACATGCTCTCACATGCTCTAGAGGACAGACAGTGTCCCTTCCAATTTCCAGTCCTAAATTGCTATGCTGGGAGAACTTTTTGGCAGAAGCCAATTTGTAGACTACATCTTAAAAATTCCCTGTATGTCTTTGTAGTTCTTAGTGTGGCTTTCTGTTTTTCATCTTGTAGATAAAACTGTATCTCAGCTAATATTTAAGTTAACATTCAAAATTAGTTAACAGTCATCTTAGAATAAGACTAGAGGAGGCTGGGAAGAAACAGGGGAACATGAAGCAATCATGGAGGGAACTTGGATAGGGTGTCTAGTATTTCTTAGCCAAGTTAAAAGCTAATTTAATTTTTAAAAGAAGAAAAGAAAGAAAATTTTCTACTTATTCAATATTTTATGTGAATATCTTTTAATAA
This sequence comes from Potorous gilbertii, assembly GCA_028658325.1. Taxonomy (NCBI): domain Eukaryota; kingdom Metazoa; phylum Chordata; class Mammalia; order Diprotodontia; family Potoroidae; genus Potorous; species Potorous gilbertii. Next base: position 122,930,990 of record CM053772.1, on the reverse strand, counting down.
ACTTTTTTCTATTGATAAACATTTGACTATAGAAACAAAAAGAACTTAAATAAAGAACTTAAATATTAAAATGGCAGGTGAAGTAATTAAATTAGTGAAGTAGCAAGAGGCTCCTTTGACTCCCAGCGTAATGCTCCCTCCTCTACCACACAATTGTCCTTTTCAAAAACACAGAAATATTTTAAAATGAAAGGAGAACACACAACGGACTTGAGTCCAGTTTGGGGATTTTTTTTCTCTTGTCTTGGCTCATGATCTTTATAAGAAAACCTGGAAAAGTCTATGTATGAAAACACCCAGAATACTGAGACTATATCCTCATTTGCAAATAGTTCACAATATTACAAAAGAAAGAAAACTGGAGACTTTTAAAAAAAGATTTAATTTTTATTTGTTTTTATACAATGTTCATTTATAAGTATATCTTGTCTCTCTCCCTTTCTTAAAGAGCCATTCCCTGTAATAAAGAATCACACAGAAAGAGAATTTTTTAAATTAAAACTGATAGTATATTCAAGGTTCCATATTCACTTCTGCAAAAGCAGGAGGTATTTTATTTATTTTTATATTTTTAACAGTTACATGTAAAAACAACTTTTAACATCTGTTTTTAAAATTTTTGAGTTCCAAATTTTTTCTATTCCTCCTGCCTGTATCCCTTCATTGAGAAGGCAAGTACTTTGAAAGAGACTATACTTGTGCAGTCATGCAAAATACATGTCCATATTAGCCATATTGCAGGAGAAAACATAGACCAAAAAAATCACAACCCAACAACAAGATAAAGTAAAATCAAAATTATGCTTCAATCTGCATTTAGACTCTCTCAGTCCTTTCTCTGGAAAGCATTTTTCATCATAAGTCCTTTGGAATTGTCTTGGATCTTTGTATGGCTGAGAATAGTTGTTATTCACAGTTGATCATCATACAATATTGCTGTTACTGTGTACAACATTATCCTGGTTCTGCTTAATTCACTTTGCATCAGTTTATATAAATCTTCCCAGGTTTTTTGAAGAGCATCCTGCTCGTTACTTCTTATAGCCCGATAGTATTCTATCAAAATCATGTACCACAACCTGTGCCATAAGGGGAGTAACTTTAAATATTTTGGCTTTACTGTTTTGGGTTTTGTCATTCTTTCCATTTATATTGTGATAATTATTATGTATATTGTTTTCCTCATTCTGCTTACTTCATTTGGCATCCATAAAGTATAAATCTTCCTATATTTCTTTCTATTTTTAATATTTATCATTCTTTTTTTAAATTAATTTTATTTATTTTCAGTGTTCCACAATCACAACTATATAACTTAGATTTCTTTTCCCTTCCCTCCCCCCTACCTCTCCCCTTCTTCCCCAAGACGGCATACAATTTTATATAGGTTCTACACATACATTCCTATTAAATACATTTAATATTTATCATTCTTTATGGTATAGTAATATTCCATGTTTATTTAATAAATTTTGTTTAGTTGTTCTTCAATAGACTTTATTTCTGGTTTTTGTTTATGTTTTGCTCTTATGGAAAGTACTGCTATAAGTATATTGATGTGTATTGAGCCTTTCTATCTTTGACCTCCTCGGCATATATGCCTAGAAGTTGGATCTTTGGGTTCATGGAAACTAGAGACTCCATAATAAATAACTATTAGTCTCCCAAATCACTCAGTATAAATCTCCAGATAAAGTTACATATGTGTAACTGGGGTTATCTGAGCATGTGCAGGGAGTCTTTCCTCTTCTGGATGATGCAAGCTTTGGGGTTGCTTCCAGCCATGTGGTAACCCACTGATGAAAGGGCTTGGTATTTTCATATGATATATAAAACCCCAAGTTGTCCCTTATGTGATAGCAGCAAGGAGGGAAGGATGCTATGTCTGTTAAAAGAAAAAATATTAACAGCTAATATTTATGTAGCCCTTATGTGTCAATGGCTTTACAATAATTATTTCTTTTGACCCTCACAATGTCCCTGGGAGATGGGTACTATTGTACCATTTTACGTTTGAGGAAACTAAGGCAGACAGAAAGTAAACAATCTGCTCAGGGTGACACAACTAGTAATTATCTAAGACTAGTTTTGAATTTGAGTCTTCTTTACTCTAGGCCTGACATCAATCCACTGTACTACTCAGCTACCCAAAAAACATCTTCTGGTTCAGGCTTCTTGGCTTCAATTGAATTTTCAATTTTCAATTCAATTTTCTATTCCTGATGTCACAGCAAACATGTCCATGTGGACATTAGTGCCTAAACGCAGAAACTAGGTGAGTTTTCACCTGGGTCACTGACAGCTAAAAGTGCATGCACTATTCAGTAATTTTTGCCTTCCAGAATGATTGGACTCATTCATAGCTCCACCAACATTGCATCAATGTACTTGTTTTTCCACAGCCCTTCCAATATTTGTCATTTTCATTTTTTGTCAACTTTGCCAATCAGATGGGTGTGAGGTGGAACCTCAGAATTACTTTAATTATTAGTGATTCATGTTTCCTTTTTTGAGGAACTGACCGTATACATTCAAAATGTTTGGGTCTGTGAGTCCAGGGTCAGCAAAGTCCACTTGGCATAGCAGCAGCAGTAGGAGCAAGCTGCAACAGAAGTTTCTGCATTGGAGAAGGTGACCACTGGAAAGTCAAACTTGGCTATTTGGTTGTACAGTACAGTACCAAGGTGAAATGTGAGGTGCCTAATTAACAGGCTTACAAAACTGCTTTATGTTCCGGTAATGTTGCTCCTAGCCAATTGTATCAGTAATGTTACTGAATTCTGTTTTAATCATCCTGTTTTAATCACAATCACTGTGATTATTTTTATACTTAGCATACCTTTTTGTGAGTGGGAGTAAATTACCTGTCCTCTACTCAGTTCACACAGAATCTTGAATGCCTTTGTTACTTCTTTCCTTTGGGGGAATCCCTAGATTTGTGAGTCATAATTATCATTGTCTCTGGCTGAAAGTTTATTAACAAGCCAATGATTATGGAAAAAAGGCAGCTCTCCAATAGCAAGCAGTTTCTCAGGCAATGGACCTGAGCAAACCAAATTTGGGGGTACAGGATAGGAGGGGTGAATACCCTAGCCCTTCTGTGCTAAGCTGAGCAAACTCTCAACATAAGACATTTATACAAACATCTTCCTAGGGAGATCTTGTACAACTGGCAAAGAAGTATCCCTGCCACAATTCTTGGAGGATAAATCATTTCAAGTAGCTGAATTTTTCCAGATAACCAGGGATTTGCCTCTTTTAGCATCAAAACTTATGTTTACCACTAGGGATGTAAGTTTTTCTAAACATATACATATCCTGGCTCTTTCATTTGCTACCTTTGCAACCTTGGGCAAGTCATTTAAGTTTTATGAATTTCATTTTCCTCATTTGTAAAATGAGGGAGTTAGACTAGAATACTCCAATGGTGTCTTCAAGCTCTAACTCTAATTATGCCTTATTAGAATACATGTTAAAGGACAGACATGGGACTTGACCTACAGTACTTCAAAGCCTAACACAGCGATGACATGATAAAGATGTAATTGCATGTAGTTACTAATTTCAAAATGACAAAGTGCTTTGAGGAGGAAATGTGAAGCAGAATACTGTACTGGAGTTAATTTGGGAAGATTTTCTTGAAAAACTAGTTGGAGCAGGAAAGTTTTCTTTCTTCCTGTACTAAGGAAGCATTAACAACAACAGTGAAGTCCTTGGATAGAAGTGTGAGAACTGTGTGAGAATGGGTCTTTGGGCTGAAAATGTTCACTTCACTTATTGTGACACCCCCAAATGGTATGAAGTGAGGTTGACCTCTTCCATCTTCTCTCTTGAAGCTAGGATCCCCCGAAGCAACTCAGCACTTGAAGAGTCCCAAAGAAGACTTTAGGTTTGATGACTTGACTCACCCTGAAAAGCCCAAAAGGCACTCAAAGGGAACTGACTGGAAAGTGAGGTTCTTTCAGTTCTCACCAACTCCACCTTGTCCTTCATACAGAATGGGGCATTCATCCCCACCAAAAAAGGAGAGATTTCTATACCAATGGGACTTTAGGACAGGGACCACAGGTGGAAACCATCAGAATCCCAAATCAGATACAAATATTTATTTCCTATTTCTTCTAATTCTCTCCCATTGACAAAAACAAAACCCAAACCAAAAAACTAAGTTGCTTGAAGTCAATATTTCTTTCACTACCTGTCTTTTTTTGGAGGTAGGAAATTGGGATGAGAGATGTGAGAGAGCTCAACAACTAAAACATTGGACCAAATATACTGAGTCAACGGGTATAATAGGGAAAAATAGCCAGTTCTTATGTTAAAACAAACCAAACTGATCAAACACAAGATGGAAGAGATATGATCATGAAGTACTTCCTGGGACATGGTCAAGAGAGTTTTAATGAAATGTAGTTCAATGTGGTATTTTTGATAGTACTTCTGCCACTACCAAGCTCACCCCTGCCATTTTGATAGTCTTAGGTGGTTTAGTACTGGGAAATTACAGTTGCTCTGTTCCTAGTGTGAACCACATTTCTGGACATCACTTTTTAGGAAAGGCATTGATAAATATTGGAGTCCCTCCAAAAGCAGATTGTTTCATTCTAGGGGTCTTGGGAACCCCTGTACAGGTCATGAGTCTGTCTCAAAAGAATTGAACCACACAAGCCTTCTTTCATTTAGAGACTAGGTTTACTATGTCACCAGTAGAAACTGCCTAGACTCCCTCGTGAGTCTGTGCCATTTGTAATGCCAATACAAACGGGTCATGTTTTAAGAATCTGAGCAATTTAATGGGGGAAAGATTGGTATTTTATACAGTAAGTCTGTGGGAAAATCCGGATGAGATTAAGGAGCATCAAGTAATCTGGGGTAGGCCAGGTGCGGACAAAGAAGAGAGTTAAGGAGTGACAGTGAAAGGGCAGTTAAAAGAATTATTGATTGGGCTAGGCCAGGTGCCTCAGGCAGGTATTTACCAGAGATCTGGGTTGAGGGGCTCTGAGGTCCAGAACCTAAGACATGGTCTTTTCCTTTTAGGGGTTCAGATCTCACCCCTATCATAACCAGTTAATGAAGAAACTAGACAATGAAAACAACACAGAATTTTTAGTCTGGATCAGAAAAAAAAATTAGGACAGGATACTTGTGGAATAGGACTTAGGCTTGTAGTGCTTGGCTTCAGAGAACAGAGCTAAGACCAATGACTAAGAAGTTACAGTCAGATTTTGGATAAAAGGAAGGAAAAATTTAAGGATGAACGGTTCAAAAAAGCCCTTGAGACCTGGCAGGGCCAACGATTTTAGCTTCTCTGTGTTCTAGTTCCTTACACAGCCATACAAATACACGGAGGGAGAGGAAGGAGAGAGAGGAGGGGAAGGAGAGAGGGAGGGAGAGATTGCATTAGAACCAAATGATCTCCAAGAGTATTTCAAGCTCAAAATCCTGTGATCCTCTGTGGAATGAATGTGCTTCGTCAGGAGCTGCTTTCTCCATTTTTTGAAGTCTTCATAGACCCCAGGTGGCCACTTGTCTGGGCTGTTGTAGACAGTAGGGATTGGTCTGGTTGATTCTAGACAGATCCCTCCAACTCTAAGATTATTTTACAATGTTATATGGATAGGAAGCTGGCAGGTGTTTAACTCGATATTAATAAAATGGATTTTTAAAAAACCCATTTGATCATAAGGATAATGTTTTGTTTTGTCATTAGCCCGGGGTTAAAGGAGATGGGGGCCCTCTCCTCCCCCCACTACCTCCTGCCTGTCTCCAAGAGGAGGAGGAGGAGTATTTTTACAACAAGTCAGCTCAAACCCCTCCTCATTGTCTGGCCTCTATCCTTCTAACCTCCATCAATCATCACTCAACAAGCACTCAAGTGCTCATAAGAACCAGGTGATGTGCCAGGTAGGCGCTGGCTATACAAAGACAAATAACGACAGCGTATACGAGATAACGTGTGTGTGGGGAGCGGAGCGGGGTGGAGAACCGCACTGGGGTGATCGGGAAGGTCCCACATTAGGAGGTGGCTGAGGTGGAGGGCGCCTCAGGTGGCTGTCGTCAGCCCCAGCGGCTTTGAAATGAAAAGGAAGGGGCAAAGGAATAGAAAACCAGTCGCCCGACCGCAGCTACACTGCCCAGCTCGCAGGCTGGGACCGAGCAGATGCGGGAGGGGAGCGGTGGGGGGGCGTGTCCGGGGTAGCCGCCCCGTGGGCTGGGGCAGGAGGAGGAGCGAGAGGAGGGGTCTGGAGAGGATCGCACCCTACAGGCGGAGAGCTGGAGGCCGAACATCCGGCCAGCTGGGAGGGTGCGGGAGTGGGAGATCGGGATAAAGGCACAGCTGCGGGCTCCGATCGGGGACGCGGGTAGCCTCCAGCGGCGGAGCCAGCTTTGGCCGGGGAGCCGTCAGCTGCGCAGCTGAATGATCCACGGAAGAGGGGAGCGGCCACACCTCCGCCCCGGCCTCCAGCGCGCAGGGCGCCCCAGACCCGGCGGCCAGCACCATGAGCGCCCAGCATTTCTGGGACCAGCTGCGGGCGGGCAGCTCGGAGGTGGACTGGTGCGAGGATAACTACACCATCGTGCCGGCCATCGCCGAGTTCTACAACACGGTGCGGGGACGCGGAGGGGCGTGCGTGTGGGTGGCTTCGGAGGGGGTGGTGCCCGGTGTGCCAGGGCACGCGCGCCCGCCGATGCACGCGCGTGTGTCCGGCTCTAAGTAGGCTTATCCGTGACGTTCCTCCTACCTTTCGGGACATCTGCTCTCGTCCTTCTCCGCAGCCTTTCTGTAACGCAGGGCAGCCCTGCGTCACGGGAGAGTTAGCTTCCCAGGGCACGGATAGATTGACCAGACGCTTAGACCCGCTGGGCATGGCCACGGAACTCTGAAAAGTTTCAGTAGCCGGCCCCCGTTCCCCTCTTAGTGCATGAAAGGACTCCCGGTGACGCAGTCCCGTCCCGCTAGGTGACTTTCGTTATAATCGTCTGCCTCTTTGGAGTCCTGGGAAAGGAGGAAATGGGGAATTCCGAGAGCACTGAACCGGCTGGAATGGCCACGGAGTGGGGCAGTTACTGGTCAGCGAGGCAACATATATCGAGCACCTTCTGTATACCAGGTTCTGTGCTATACCAAGGCAGGAAGAGTGAGTTGCAGTGGGGATGAGAAATTTTGAGCTGAGCGTGTTGCTTGAGATTCGGGCACCGAGTTGGATTTCCACAGCAGTTAACCCCTTGTTTCTCTTTTGGCTCTTCTAATACAGAGAACAGGAATTCCAGGGGAGTTTTAAAACTTGTGTGTTTCACTTGGTGTTGGTTGTGGGTTTCGTAGAGTACTAGGTTAGTAGAGCTAGAAGGGGACTGGTACACACAAGGCAATTGAGACTCATAGAGGTAGACACACAGCTACCGAGAGGGCGAACTGGTGCTTAAAACCCAATACTTTTGATTCCAGAATCCATGTTCAAAGCACATGTCTCGCACAGACACACAGGATCTTTCTTTGTGACACTGTCAATACTCACGGAAAACACTATACAACCTTCACAACACATTTCAGTGTAATTAGATAACATCAGTTTAATTATTCTAGGAGGATGTCCCTATCGCTATGGGTACGAAGAGCAGGAAGTTGTTTTCAGAGTGAGTCTGGAGGGAGGTATGACAGCAGAATCTGTTTGGTCCACAAGAATAAAGCACACTTCTTGACTTATTTCCCCATTGTGACTTATAGGGATAACAACACCCACTTTGAAGATATACATTCTTTGAACTTTGAAAGACAAGAGAGTCACCACAGCACACCAAAACAGAATACCATGGAACAGAACACTAGGAGGCCTGATAGACTGTGAAGCAGAAAGTAGAATAATTCCCCCTCGCCCCAAGTCTGGGACTGCTGGTAGACAGTCAGCGTAGGGGTATTTAGCCAAAGGAATCCAATTTGTATATTTCAAGTTTTTCACAATTGTGCTTTTCTCTTTTTCTGTGAATATTTGAGATAGTTTGGTAATGGTATTTTAGTTGCCTTTTTAAGCTAATCTCATTGGAGAGGGATTAAATTAGTTCAGATAGGAAAGAATGTATTTTATAAAGCCTGACAATGAATGTTTCTCTGATTCAAGTTTTTTGGGGTATAAGTTTTATATTTTGGCATATTTATAATTTTCAACATTTTACTGTGTTATATAAGGGAGAATAGGAAGGGCAGTCCTTGGGTCTGGTAGGATCAGTTAACATTTGTGGAGGAAAAGAGGCTTTCTATCACCTTAGAAAACATGGCATTTGGCTGCTGAACAGAGAGGACCAGCTGTGGCACTCATTTATTTAACAAGTTCTTATCTACCTACCTACTTGCCTATTTAGCAAGTTTTTATTAAAATGTCTCCTCTGTGTCCAACCCTATCAAAGTCATTTAGAGAAAACATAAGAGGCTTAAGAAATGGTTCTTATCCTTGAGGAGCCATAAAAGTTTGTTGGATTTGTATTCGGGGAGGCCAAATTGAGGCTCACGTTATAGCCAGACCCTTTTAAAACAACGTGCTGACCAAGTGCTCCATCGTATAGAATGGCTTGTCCTTAATGCATTCAGAGCACAGGCAAGGGGCTTGTAGGGCGGGGTTAGTGTGGCAGGCCAGAAGGAGGCTCGGATTTTGATGATGAGAGAGTACACTGTCCAGTCAAGTCAGCAAGCATTTATTATTTGTTGGGCTCTGTGCTAAGGGCTAGAAATAACAAATATAAGTAGAAAAAAAGTCAATCTCTTCCCTCAGGGAGTTTTATGTCTAATGGAGGAAGACAACATTGGAAGCTGAAAATTGTGTAGACTCTCCAGGAGAATGAAGAAATAGCTGGCCTCCATCAGTTGTCATATCCAACTTCATGACCCCATTTGGGGTTTTCTTGCCAAAGGTACTGCAGTAGTTTGCCATTTCCTTCTCCAGCTCATCTTATTGATGAGAAACAGAGGCAAACAGGGTTAAGTGACTTGCCCAGGGTCATGCAGCTAGTATGTGTCTGAGGCCAGATGAACTCAGGAAGATGAGTTTTCCTGATTCCAGGTCCAGCACTCTATCCATTGCACCACCCACTTGCTCCTAGCTGGCCTGGGTACTTTCCTTAAAATGGAGGTTTGGGAGAGCAACTGACTTATCAGGGGATTCCTCAAGGATGGAGTGTGCTTCCAGGGTGAGAAGGCTGCTGGGGTAAAATGAACTCCAGAGCGAGGAAGCCACTTGGGCAGAGTGAGCTACCATTCTGAGAAGCCTGCTTTGAAACTGCCTCCCCTCATATTATGCAAATGATCTAGGATTTCCTTTGCTACTCCTTTTTCTCTTATAATTTATTTAGTTAAGTTCTAGGGATTTTTTTTTGGCCCAAACTGATCAAGTGCCCGAGATTAAATACATAACTAGCGTCTGAGGCAGGATTTTAACCCAAATCTTTCCGACTGGCACTCCACCAAGTACCCTATGTTCTACACTAGCTGCCTCTCACAGACAGCAAAGGTGATGGGTGTGTGTATATGTGTGACTAAAGAGGTGTAGATGTAGGAGTATCCCTAGCAGCTCAAGACATAAGGAAGATATATAACTGCATAGGCTAATGATTTTGTTGGAGGAAAAATATTAATACCAACTAGTACTGTACTTTGAGGGTAGACACGGGTCTGCCAGATATAGTTTTATTTATCTTTAATATATAAGCCATTTGGCATAGTCCCCATGCCTTCTGAGATGACTCTTTGATTCAGGAATATTTCAGGTAATAATTTATAGGAATCTTGAACCAGGAAAACCATCTTAAAATGTAGCCTAGGTTATTAGCATCCTAGAATTGAACAGCCATATCTTTATTTCCTTCTTCTGGGACCACTTTCCTGGAGAAATCAATGGCGTTCCTCCCATGGATTTATATTAAGTCCAGGGCCTGATACATGGCAGGCACTTGATGTTTATTGATTGATTGATATTGAGAATACTGATTGAAAAGGTGAAGATTTGAGTGTTCCTTTTGGGGTAGATCTAGTCTAATCTCTTCATATAACAGAGGGAAGAGATTGCCCTTACTTGGGTCTGTGTCCTAATTACATACTGGGAAGAGGAAAAGCAATGTTCTTAGTTAAATTAGAGGGGTAGTGTCATTCATTTTTCAGTCATGTTCTGCTCTTTGTGACCCCATTTGGAGTTGTCTTTGCAAAGATGCTAGAGTGGTTTGCTATTTCCTTCTCCAGCTCTCTTAACAGCTGAGGAAATTGAGGCAAACTGTAGCGGATGGCCTGCATCCCTACATGGCTCGGTGATGCTGTGGTGAAGAAGAAAGACAGGGGAGGTGGGAGAAGATAGACCAACTCTGTTTATTCTGTTTGTTCTGTTTGTCTCCTGCCCTAGTGATTTAATCAGTTTTATCTTAAAGACTGTGAGTCTAGAGGGCATCTATTTTACATATCCCTTGTTTTCTGTAATTCTCATGTTTGTCTCACCGAGACAGCAACAGCTGGGGGCATGGGGAGCCATTCCAGATGACAATGAGCACAGTCTCAAAGAATGGTTTCCCAGAAGGTCTATCCTGATCTTGTCAACCGCACTCCACACTGGCCCTCAACAGCAAACAATTAAATGACTTGCCCAGGGTCACACAGCTAACATGTATATGTCCGAGGCCAGATTTGTACTCAGGAAGGTGAGTCTTCCTGACTCCAGTTCTAGTGCTCTATCCACTCCACTACCTGGCTGCCCGACTAGAGCTAACTTTTTGTTAAATTTCTGGTTATCAACTTCATGGTTATTTTGGTTAGTTCACCTAGAAGTGTCCTTTATCTTCTTGTTCTGACCTCTCTCATTCACTTTTCCAAGGGGCTTCTCCCAGAAATCTGGAAAGGCTTTAGAGAAAATTATTATTTTTTTAAATATTTCTAGAGGAACTAAAAGGAACATTTTTATATGCTTTTACCATATGGAAGAAATCTTATCTTTGTCATCAAACCCTGCCATAATACAGATTAGGAAACTGAGGTGCATGATGACTAATTTATTTGCCCAAGATCACATGGATACTAAGTCCCAGGGCTTTGGCTTTTCCCCGTACCTACAGACCACATGTAGCCCAAAGACCTCCTTTAAATATGAAAGCCACAGGTCATGGTGGGATCACTTAAGCATGTGTAGGAATGGATCCATACAAATCTGTCTCTGGTACTGGAAAAAATGGTTCAAAAGTTCATTCATGCCCTAATCATTAATTATTTCTCAGTTACCCACACCACTGTTGGCATGGATAATTGAAAACCTGCAGTTAAATAAAACCAAGTACAAAGCCATGGTGTGGCTTCCTGCTGCCTGTTAGCTCTATAGCCCCGGAAAGTCCTTTGAAAAGTGGCTGCTTTGATCTTTTCCCCCTTATCTATGTGACAGTTCACAGTGTTTTTCATGGGTTTATTTTTTTAAAGAGCAAACAACCTTTTTGAATTTCTAAATGTCTAGAGAAATGAATATATTTTAAAACTTTGTTACTTTCTCATGTAATTCTGCTTAAAAACCTCATTGTTAGGAAGTATTCAAATTGCTTCTCTGACACAGAGTTCCACAAATACATTATAACTCAGAGTGATTACTTTTCAACTTGAGTGACCCAAACAATTTGCATGGGAAAATTTTCATTCAGTAGCAGACTTACTTTTTAGATCTGTGTCTTCACTGTTACTTTCTGGCTTTCCTGAATTTCTCCCATAGTGTCTTCCTCTTTTTGTTTTCAAGATTGACTCTTAATTTTGTCTTTTCCTTTTTGTACACAAATGTGTTTAAAAGAAACAATAGAGACCAGTAGTAGATCTTGTTGGTAGAGCTTTCAGACAGGAACAGTCATGTAATTTCCTGCATTATTTTAGAGTATGTATAAATGTTATTTCAATGTTTTTCAAAATTGACTTCTCAAATATACTTTTCTGAGAGGAATAATAAGGGGAAGGGAACAGTTATTAAGTATCCACTGTGTGGCAGGCCCTGTGCTAAGTGCTTTATTAATATTATCTCATTTTGATCTCAATATTAACTCCTTTGACACTGAACCCACTGCTCTATCTATTGTTAAATCGTTTCGTTGTGTCCAACTTTTCATGACTCCATTTTTAATGGGGTTTTCTCGGCAAAGATACTAGAATGGTTTGCCATTTCCTTCTCCAGGGTCCCCATTTTCTAGTTGGGAAAATTGAGGCAAACAGGTTAAGTGACCTTTCCAGGGCTATAGAGCTACTAAATGTCTGAGTCTGAATTTGAACTCGGGTCCTTCTGACTCTAGACCCAGCACTCTATCCTCTGTGAACCTGGCTGCCCCAACTGTCAGGTAGACACATACAGATATGAAAACGGAAGGATGGGATGTGAGAGCCTTTCCCAATATATTTCAAAATGCATTTTAAACACATTATTTTCTTCTCTTTTATTTAATGTGCATCTTTTAATTTTATTTTTTCCAGATCAGCAATGTCTTATTTTTTATTTTGCCGCCCATCTGCATGTGCTTATTCCGTCAATATGCAGCATGCTTCAACAGTGGCATATATTTAATATGGACACTACTCGTTGTCGTTGGTAAGTTGATTAGTTTGTGATTAGCCTTTCATGCATGACCTGAAAGGGAGGATGTTGAATTCTGCCTACTTCCTGACCTTCTTTGGACATAATGTTTTGTAAACTCAAGCAACTCTGACGTCTAGAAAACCTTTTTGTTCACTCGTTTGACACACTTTCAAACAAAAGTTACAGAAACAACTGAGGCTGTCTGGAACTCTCAGGTTTACATAACTCCCCTCCACAGTTCCGTTATTTAAGATTACTGTTACTTGTTGGTGGTAATTTTCTGGGAAATTCTGAGAACAGAGAGTTGTGAGAAATATTTTTTTCCAATACTGTTTCTGTTTCTAGTGGACTTTAAAATAATTGCATAACTTTGATCTTTCCGTGTCCTGTGATTCATTTATATAATAGTTTCTCTTGGCTTACAGTCAGCCCTTCATTGGACAAAAGTTCTGTATAATGGGGAGAATGTTGAAGCTTATCACCTCTCCATTTCTATGAAGACCCTGGTATATTTCGGATATGATAGATTGGGATTAACCTTGAGCTTAATAATACACTGATATCTACATATTTGAAACATACATGAAATGTATTTATAAATTTATATGCATTTCAAAATACATCTATAAATGTATTTATAAACAGTGACCTATATGTATGGGTTTGTTTGCTTTTTCTCTCCAGTTTCCATCCTGAGCTGTGCCATCTGTGAATTAGGTGTCAGCATTATCTTTTAAACATTCACAGTGAATAATTTTTTAAAATTTAATTTTTTTCAATGAACAAATCTGTTCTCTCTCTCTGTCCTCTCTTCCTCTCTTTCCCTCCCCTTTCTTTCTTTCTCTCTTTCTCACCTTCTCCCTTCCCCAAATGCAACACCGCCCCCCCCAGAAAAAAATAAGGAAAAGCAAAATCTCTGTAACAAATATGTAGAGTCAGGCAAAATGAATTCTAGCATAGAACATTGAATGATCGTATATTTTCTTCCAACCTTTTCTGTTGGTTTGTAATTGATTTTAGGAATTGGATCAGTTTACTTCCACGCAACATTGAGTTTCCTGGGTCAGATGCTTGATGAACTTGCTATTCTGTGGGTATTGATGTGTGCATTGGCCATGTGGTTCCCCAGAAGGTACTTACCAAAAGTCTTCAGAAATGACAGGTAATGAATATGTTCTCTTCTAAACATTGTGCCAGTTATGGCCAAAAGATTATTTAGTGACAAGTAAGACAATTAAATCCCACCTCTGTTGAGTAATATTACTAAGTATTCTGGTAATATGATAAGTACAGTGCATGCCCATTTATATAGACTGATAGAGAAGGCTTCCCTACAATCTATGAATGGCAACACTCTCATGAAAGAGGAAGTAATCTAATAGTGAGAAGAAGAAACCCAGCTGTCTTCCTCACTGACTGGTCATGAAGGAGATCCAGGAGTTAGTCAATAAGCATTTATTGTTGTTGTAGTTGTTCAGTCTTGTCTGATTCTTTGTGACCATAGCACACCAGTCCCTTCTATCCTCATTGTTTCCATGACACTATCTATTCGTGTCATCTTCTGCTGTCCCCCTTTCCTTTTACCTTCCATCATTCCCAGCATCAGGGAGTCCTATCTTTCAATGAGTTCTGTCTCATTACATGACCAGAGCATGTCAGCTTCAGCTTCCGTATTTGTCCTTCCAGTAAATATTCTGTATTTCTTTAAATATTGATTGATTTGGTCTCCTTGCTGTCCAAGGGACTCTCAAAAGTCTTCTCCAGCACCATAATTAAAAAGTGTCTATATGGTGCTCACTTTTCCTTAGAGTCCAACTCTTACAGCCATACTTTGCTACTGGAAAAACCATATCTTTGACTAAATAGGCCTCTGTCAGCAAGGTGATGTCTCTGCTTTTTAGTAGGCTGTCCAGATTTGCCATAGCTTTTCTTCCAAGGAGCAAGCATCTTTTAATGTTATGACTGCAGCTGCCACCTGTAGCGATCTTTGATCCCAAGAACTTAAAATCGGACAGTGCTTTCATTTCTTCTTCTTCTATGTACCAGGAAATGATGGAATCAGTTGCCATCGTCTTAATATTTTTTATGGTAAGCTTCAAGCCATGGCTTGCTTTTCATTCTTTCACCCTCACCAAGAGGCTTCTTAATTCTTCCTCACTTTCTGCCATCATAATGGTATCATCTGCATATCTGAGATTGTTGATATTTCTTCTGGCAACCTTAATTTTGACTGTTGATTCATCCAGTGTGGCATTTTGCATGATTTATTCTGCATCTAAATGAAATAAGGTGAAATATACAGCCTTGTTGTAATCCTTTTCTAATTTTAAACCAGTCAGTTGTTCTATGCTTGGTTCTAACTGTTGCTTTTTGTCACGCATACAGGTTCCTCAGGAGACAAATGAAATGATCTGGTACTTCCATCTCTTTGATGATTTGCCATATTTTGTTGTGATTCACATAATTAAAAGCTTTAGTGTTGTCAATGAAGCAGAAATTGATGTTTTTCTAGAACTCCCTTGCTTTCTCCCCAATCTAGTGAATGTTGGCAATTTGGTCTCTTGTTCCTCTGCCTCTTTGGAAAATAGCCTGCTTCTCTAGTAATTCTAGGTTCATATATTGCTGAATTCTAACTAGCAGAGTCTTGCTGGCATGTGAAATGAGCACAATTTTTTGGTAATCTGAGCCTTCTTTGGTGTTACCATTCTTTAGGATTGGCGTATAAACTGATCTTCTCCAATCCAGTGACCACTGTTGAGTTTTTCAAATTTGCTGGCATATCGAGTGCAGTACTTTAATAGAATTTTTTAGGATTTTAAATAGCTCAGCTGGAATTACCTCCACTAGCTTTATTGTTAGTAGTACTTTTTAGGACCCTCTTGATTTCATTCTCCAGAATGTCTGGCTCTAGATCAGAAACCACACCATAGTAGTTACTGGTGGTATTAAGATCTTTCTTGTATACTTCTTTTATGCATTCTTGCCACCTCTTCTTTTTTTTTTAAATTTTTATTTAGTATTTTATTTTCCCAGTTACCTGTAAAAACAATTTTTGACATTCATTTTTAAAACTTTGAGTTCCAAACTCTCTCCCTTCCTCCCTCCCCACCCCTCACTGAGAAGGCAAGTTATTCAGTCTAGGTTATACGTGTGTATTTATGCAAACATTTCCATAGTAGGTTGTAAAAGAAAACATAGACCCCAAAAAAATCCTCAAGAAAAACAAAGAAAGTAAAAAAAGTGTACTGCAGTCTGTATTCAGATGCCGTCGGTTCTGTCTCTGGGGATGGACAGGACGGCGTTTTTCATCGTCCTTCAGAGTTGTCTGGGATCATTATGTTAATGACAGTAGTTCAGTCGCTCACAGCTGATCATCTTACAATACTGCTGTTACTTTATAAGCATTTATTAATTACCTGCTGTTTGCCAGACGCTGTGCTAAGTGCTAGGGATAGAAAGAAGGGCACAAGAGGCGATCCCTGACCTCAAAGAGCTTACAGTCTAATGAAAGAACTGTGGCTCAGAAATAGAACTGAAGGTTTAGTTGGACCATGTTCAATCACAGGTGCATCTCTCAAACATTTTTCTACCTTTTCCTCCTACTCAGGGTTTTCTCTGGGAATATCAGAATTCACTTTGTGTCTACTTCTCCAAAATGAAAGCAAAAAAGGGCCTTTAGTTTCAGGGCTAACAAAATACCACATATAGCTTTTTAATTTAACCTAAGAGATAATATAAAGGCCCTTTACCCAAGCCTATACATAAATAATACAATTCTCTTTCCATTTCCTGTTAGCTCTCACTCTCTCCCCTGCGTCCTATATAATCCTTTGGAATTATAATACAACTCTTGGGTTGAGACCCCTAACCTCTGCTACTTTTTTTTTTTTTTAAAGACTGGATCTCCCTATCTTGCTGAGTTTGGATGTGGGGAGTAGGGAGCACTCAAAAGCCTGATCTTACTCTGATAGTCAGGGGAGCTTTGACTTACATGTTTCCAACTTTGGCCTGTTTACCCCTCCTTAGACAACCTAGTAACCCTGGTTCCTGGAGGTACATTATATTAATGCTATCTGACTAATTAGCTTCATCTTCTGGGCAAGGTTGGTTAAATTCAATCATGTGTAGAGGTACATTTGAGTTACTCATTTTAAAAGAATTTCACCACTCTTTAAGATATCATCAATACCCAAATCAAGCCCTCTCAATTGAACCACCAGGCCTTGTTTTACCTTCTATAGGGAATTTTGTACTTTTACCTGTCTGGATATCAATGGAGCATTTATTAAGCTCCTACTGTACCTTGTATACTTATGGTTCCTGGTGACACAGATCACAAAGTTGTCCAAATACGATGTTCTTATTTATAAAGGGAACTGATGAATACTTCTAGAGTAAATATATAAACCTTCCTAAAACAGTTAGTCTTTTTTTTTTTAAATAGACTAATTATTTGAATGCCAGTTTTTAAAAGTCAGGCGATTTTCCCATAATCATAGAATTTGAGAGCAGGAAGGGACCTCAGTAGGCATCTAGCCAGCCCAAATATGAAAAGAACCCATACCATGACATGTGGTCATCCTTTCTACCTGAGAGTCATCTGGCTTCTGCTTGAAGATGTGCAGGAAGGTCTCATTTTGATCTCCTTAAAAAGTCCCTTCCTAGAATTATTTCCAAAAGAATTGAGGAAAGACATCCTGACAGAGATAAAAACATCTTCATTTGGAAAATGCTGTGTAGAGAAACAAGGTAGGGAAGAAACATGGCTACAAATAAACAAATTTTGTATGATACTGTGATTAACTTCCATGTGCCTCAGTTTCCTCAATTGTAAAATGGGCATAAGAATAGCAAGTACTTCCCAAGATTGTTGTGAGGATAAAATGAGATATTTATAAAAGGGCTTATCACAGTGCTTGGCATGTAATAGTAATAGTTGCCTCATAAAATGCTTCTTCCCTTTCTACCTGTTCAGAGAAAACAGCAGATACAATTCTGCCTTAGGATTCTATATGTTGTTCTTGGCGTTCTAAAAATTAGAATTATTTTTGGGTGTGAAGTTATTTTTTTAAATAACTAGTCAGATGGGCAGTCATTTTCACCTTGAGAAGTAGGATTTCATTTCAGTTTTCTGGTCCCTTTATGGGTAGCACCAATCTTTCAGTATCCCATTTGGGAAAAAGCAACATTCATTTCAGGATTTAGTTGGAGGGGAGAGGTCTAAGCAGGTAGAAATACTCTAGATTTGTGATTTCAGTGCTACAAGGATCCTACCTCGCCAGGTGAAGAAATAATGGTTACGGTTGGTTGGTTGCTGCCTTCGTCCCCAAAGAGGACGCAAGTGACATCACTATGCTAGTCAAGTTTCCATGTGTCCAGCTGGGGCAGAAGAGACCAGTATGAACTCAGAATGCTCTGCCGTTGGTTGGGCTCAAATAATCTGTGTGAACATTTGGGGTGGATTCTCTAAATTTGTGCATCTTGGAGTTCTTGTTTTTTTGGGGGCTACTTCAGTTCTGCTTTGCTCTCTGATGTGAGCATGCCATGCTGGGCTGTCCTGAGCCAGTATCTCCCACGTCAAACAATTCCAAAGTTCTTAAGAGAGACCTTGGAAGTGTTCTTCTATCACAACCATGTGAACCACTACTACTAATAACAACAACGTTACTGCTACTAGTACTACTAGTCAGTTGTGCCTGACTATTGGTGACCATATAGACCATAGCATGAAATACTGTCCATGAGTTTTTTTAAGCAAAGATATTGGAGTGATTTGCCATTTTCTTCTCCAATGGATTAAGGCAAACAGAGGTTAAGTGACTTGGCCAGGGTCACACAACTAGTGACTATGTGAGGTCACATTTGAACTTTGTCCTCTTGACCCCAGGCCTAGTACTTTATCCACTAAACCACCTACCTGCTGTTGCTGCTACTACTACTAGTACTACTAATACTGGATGATAAGAATAAAGATAACTAACCTTTATGATTTACAAATGACTACTTTCCAAATATTGTTGCATTTTATTCACATAACAGCCCTGAGAAGGTGAGTGCTATTACTACTCCTATTTTACTGATGAGGAAACTGAGACAGAGGTTAAGTGACTTGTCCAGGCTCACATAGCTAGCGAAATATGAGACAGAATCTGAAAATTGGGTATCTTGACTCCAGGCTCAGTGTTCTATCTTCCAAGCCATCTAGCTGCCTTCTACCAATGAAGGTTGGCATATTCTCTGCAACAAATAGTTTTGTATAGAGCCCTGGGAAATTAAGTGACTTGCCCAGAGTCAGACAAGTAGTACGTATTAAGACATGGGATATATGAACTCAAGTTTTCCTAGATTCAGAACTGGTGCTCTACCATGCTGCCTCTTTCTAAGCAAGTTGATAGTGTGTACAAAAATCTTGAAGGTAGATTTTATTTTTAGAATCAATTTCCCTTTGACATTAGGAATGATAAGGGCCAGCTTGAAACACCAACTGTTTTACTCCAAAATGTTATAATTGAATTATTTTGTAGGATTAGATTTCATGCAGATTCAGAGGAAAACAGGAATTGGTTACAAAAATTCACAAGGCACTGGGTTCAGATATGACTTGGTTACGAGCTCTCTGGCTCTCTTGGAATGAATTATCCTTGTTCTTGGAAAAATCTCTGCATCTGCTCTGTTCCAGAGTATGCTGAGGAATCAGACATGAAGATCTTACAGTGATTCTTAGGTTAATCATGTGATGTTTGTCACTGATTCTCATTGATTGGCCAACAATAGGTCCCAGGCCAAGCCTTACTTGGTCATTGTTTAGGCCCTGATGACTCTTGGCCAGAAACCTTGAGGGTCTTCCTCTCCCAGACTGATTTTTTATTTTTTTTAAAGAAGCCATTCTCTGCCTCATTTGTTTACCTAGCATTAATCACTAAATGGGAACGCCCTCAGTCAAATTGAGACCAATTTAAAATCTTTGCTTGAAAGGGCCAAGGTCCCCCATTGCTTCCTGGGCCATCTCCCATCATTCTGATCCATATCTGGTCCCTGGATCCAGATGGTTTTGGAGGAGAAAGTGAGTCTGGTCACAGCCCTCCCTCACTTAAATCCAATTCACTTGCATGTCGTGGCATCATCACCTCCCTGCCACAGCAGGAGGACATTTGTTTATTTTCTCCGTGTTGCAAAAGAATGACTTTACGGGGCTAATGTCCCAGTTGGCTGAACATTCTGCCCACAGAGGATGCTTCCACATTCTTTAGAGCCCAATCCCAATGGGATTTTATGATAATTAGCCGGAGGAAGAGTTCTGGAACTTTTCTTTCCTTTTTTTGGAACTTTCTTTTAAGGGTGTTTTGTTTGGCTTATCCTTGATGTACTCCTTTGCAACCAATTACCTTAACAAGCTTTGTGCGATTCCAGCTCATGTTGAGTCAGCAAAAGCTGCCTAAACCACGAGACTGAAATATCCAGTTATTCTTTTATGCTAGGAGATCACAATGCCCTTTCTTAACTCATTTCTAGATACAATTTTCTAAACCTAAAAAGCCAACTAACCCAGGAGGCAAAATTATCCAGAGTTACTGCATCTCCCAGGATTATCTCATTTATTACTGTGGTAGAGGTTAGACACTTAGAAACTTCCCTCTGAGACGAAGGTTCATTACCAGCTTTTCTTTGTGAGGTTGCAGGCTGCTAGGCAGGTCAAGGAGTTTCCCTGATTTTCATCACCAGTGTCCTCTTGCCCATAATTCAACAGGTTAGTAAGCATGATTAAGCACCTACTATGCACTGGGAACTGTGTTAAGCTCTGGGAATACAAAGACAGGCAAAAACAGGACCTACCATTGAGGAACTCACATTCTTTTGGGGAAAACAATATGCAAACAACTATATACATACAAGATACTGTAGCAGCAAGCACCCTGACACATCCGCGATGACCTGCTGGCACAGGTTCTTAGATCTACTTTTTTTTTTTTTTTAATTGAACGTAATTTTAATTGCTTTATAGTCTGGAAGGATGTATTTGATATCTCTGTTTTTCTATATTTGTTTATGAGGTTTTAGATCTACTTTTATAAAAGGAAAGCAACTTTTGAGGGGTCAACAATCTCCTTTAATTACATATACCAACAGAGAAAATACAAGCAGAGAAATAAAGGCCAATAGACGGGGCTTCTGTCTGACCATAAGCAATACATACATCACAGATCAACAGACATATTCAGTTGTCTGAGCATTACTTATACATACATACATACATACATACATAGTTACCAGAGAGAACCAACATCTGGATTTTCAAAGGGTGGGGAAGGCTCATCTGGCACACCAACCTTATTCCAAAAATTAAGCCCCAGAGTACTCGTCTCAGAGTATTTATACTTTTCAGAGCTAGAGGGTGACCCAGTGCCTCATAAGAAATTAACCCAAGGTATGGGCCTTCCTACAAAACAAGCCTCCCCTAATCAAGCTTCCCTTAATGGGCTCTATCTGAGGCCTATTAATGAGCAGGGAGGATCTTTAACTCCCCTTGCCTGTGATTATTTACATTACAGATATGCACAGGGAAATCTCAGAGAGAAGATACTACATTAAAGAACACCGGGAAAGACCTCTTGAAGAGAGGGATTTGATCTAAGACTTGAAAGAAACCAGGGAGGCCCAGAAGCAATTAGTGTGTGTATTACATACACACACACACACACACACGCACGCACGCACACACACAGATATGTGTATTGTGTTTGTTATCTACACAGTTATGTGCTTTTATATATACATATAGAATTGTATATAATATCCATACTACTGTGTGTGTGTGTGTGTGTGTGTGTGTGTGTGTGTGTGTGTATGTATGTATGTATACTTGGATGTGTAAATATGTTTTCCTCAGTTAGAAAGTTCCTTGAGGGCACAGGCTGTTTCCCTCACTCCTTTTTTAAATCTGTAGCTCATTGCAAGAGCTTAATAAATACTTGTTGATTGATTTAAAGAGCCAAGTCTCATGAGGTTTTTGAACGCCTTTCTCCCCTCCTTCTTGGAGATCAGCCGTGAAATTTCCTGATGAATCCCATCTTTTGAGAAAGGGTTGCAAGCAAGATCAGTGGCTTTCTCTGCCTTGTTGCTAAAAGTTTTTTTTCTATTGAGAAACAGCTTTGCATAAATTCATATTTTGACAACTCAGTGAACTTTCATTCCTGTTTAATGGGCTGTGTTTTATATTTGTTTTCCCTGCAGTGACTTGTGCCAGATCCTTCCAGTTCTCTTGTCAAAGGAAAGCATGCATCTCTTCCTTTAGGGTTTCAACTTCATACTGGAATAATGTTTTAGTGGATGACATGTCTTTTCCTCTTTAATAAATGGTTAATTGCTTGAATGTAAGATTGCAAAGACTGTCAGACTCAGTTAAATTTTTAAAAAACTTATTTTCATTTTATTTTATTCCAAATTTAAGAAATAAAACAAACACTTCCATAACATAGTAGAACAGGAAAAAAAATAAGATGGGGGGAAATTCAATTACTTTTTATAGTGCTTTGCTTAAATACTTCTAGGAGTTTTACCTTTGTGTTTGTATGCTGTTCTAAAATCAAAATGTATCAATTTAGAGGGTGAGGCAGGAAGTACTACCTTTATATCCATGTGTCACCCCTTACTTTCGTCCAGGAGGCAGAGGGATAAACCTTAATACTGATAATGTTAGTGTAGACATGAGGTTCTTAACCTTATTTTTTTTTTTTTTTGGTTCCCCAGACCCCTTGGGCAATCTGCCTATGGAATCTTTCTCAGTGGGTTTTAAAATGCATGAAATAAAGTATGCAGAATTACAAAGGAGACCAGTTATATTGAGGAAAAAAAGATGTGATTTTTTTTCTTATTAATATTCCTGGACCCCCTGAAATCTACCCATGGATTCTTAGGGTAAAAACGCCCTAAGTTAAGAATTCCTGGTTTAGATTGTGGTAGGGACCTCTGGAACAGTAGTGACCTTGTTACCTCCAAGCCTACTTTATCCCTACCAAAAGTTTTCGAAAGTACCCCATAAGAAAAAGCAAATGAACTTAATTGAGGAATATCCAAAATTTCAGTAAAGCTATAGAGTTCTAAAATAAATTCCTCATGTAAGGGGCTTTGCGGGGGGTATGCTGTAAATGTATAAACTCATTATAGAGTTTATAATGTATAGAAATTTCTTACTAGTTCATCTTAGATAGCAGCCTATATTAGTGAAATGCTTATCAGATTTCCAGGTGACAAAATCTGGGAGGAATAGCAAAGGAGTTTTATTAAGGATTTGGATCCAAAAAAAGGATTTAAGAGCCTGGAGCAAAGGGGGTAAACAAAATAATATGAAATTTAAAAGTGATTTTTAAAAATCCACTTTTGCAACAATCATTAGCCACTGTGCTACCTAGCTGCCACATAAATTACTGTGCTAAAAAAATCCCAAAGTAGAGATCTGGAAGCAGGAAAGCATCTTGCGCAGCAATTATCATCTCTAAGCTGGTAGAGATGAGGTTTTTCTCCTATACCAAAGAGGAAATCTAGAATGTAGTTTTTGGAGCTGCCACACCGTTGCCCTCACTCTGCAGCATCCCGTTCTGCCTGACTCTAGCTGCCTGTGAATCTCTTTCATACTTTTCCTCTCCCTAGTATGGACACTTGAGTTATCACATGACTTGGGTTTTTCATTTGCTACCAAATAAAAGAAGTGAAATGGATAGGAGAAACTGATCACATCTCTTCCTCCCTTAAAATTCCTCAAACTCAGGGATCCTTCATTCTAGTTTTTGCATTGAATGATTCCAATCATTTACAGGTATGTTGTAAAGGGGATTCTTGGCCAGGTATAGGTTGTACCATATAGATTCTGTGATCTCTTCCATCTTAGAGATTTCGTGTGTGCATGCGCGTGCATGTGTGTGTGTGTGTGTGTGTGTGTGTGTGTGTGTGTATAAGAGAGAGATTTTTCCCTATTTAAAATTATTCTTTGTAAATATAGCTGTCACAGCAACGTCACCCTCCTTAGTCCATACAAGTTGGACATTTAATTGTGTGTCCTAGGTACATAGAGTCATCCCCTCCCAAACAAGACCACCACAAACAATTCTAGCACTCTGAGAAATCTTTGGATGTGGATTTGTTTTTCAATCTTGCAGGGGCAGGTTCAAAGCTGTGGTCTGCGTCCTATCTGGAGTCACTACATGTCTTGCATTTGTGAAGCCAGCCATCAACAATATTTCTCTGATGACCTTGGGAATTCCCTGCACAGCGCTGCTCATTGCAGAACTGAAAAGGTGAGTTACCTTTGCCGTGTGCACCATTCTCTCAGATTCTCACTATGGCATAAACATTTGAGGAATGGCTTGCTTGACACTCCCTGTAACCAGTCCCATCTCAGGCCATCCTCATTTACTAGAGTCTGGTGCCTGGATTTGTTTGGGACAGTGCTTGGTACACAACAAGCGCTAAATAAATGCTCATTGAGGAGGAGGAGGAGAAAGAGTATTCCGTCTCTTCTGGTATTCAATTCCTGCAACATGAAATCTTGATCAATGTGAACTTTATGTGAACACAAGACTGACTGGCTCTTTTGCCATTTTTTTCTCTAACAAAAGTGGAGGGTTTCCCACTTCTTGCCAAGGAGGTGGTGGACTTAAAGTCCAGTAATAAGACACACATTTTTGGACATGATTAGTGTGGGAATTTGTTTTGCTTGACTGTGTATATATTTGGAGAGGTTTTGCTTTATTGTTTAATTGGGGGAGAGGGGCAGTAAGAGGGAAAAGATAACTTTAAAAAATATGTAATTAATTAATTTTTAGTTTTCAGCATTCATTTCCATAGGCGTTGCAGTTTTCAGTTTTTCCCCCTCTCTCTCTTCCCCCCTTCCCAAGATGGTATGCAATCTGATATAGGCTTACTTATACATTCATATTAAACACATTTTTACATTAGTTGTGATATAAAGAAGAGTTAGAACTGAAGGGAAAAACCACAAGAAAAAAGAAACAAAACAGAACAAAAATGAGAAAGAGAATAAATAGTGTGCTTCAATTTGCGTTCAGACTCCAACGTTCTTTCTCTGGATGTGGACAGCATTTTCCATTGTGAGTCTTTTGGAGTGGTCTTAGATCCTTGCATTGCTGAAAAGGGCTAAGTTCATCAAGGGAAAGATAATTTTAAAAAAATGTTTTTTAAAGATATTGAAACCATCCTTGATATGTAATTGGCCCAGGGGACTAAGGCTACCACCACTGATTTAGCTTCCTGGTGGCCTGAGTACAAAATCCATTGCAGGAAGAGTGAGAGGTTCCATACTGATGCCTCAGACTGTTGCTCCCATGGGGCAGAGAGAAGCACCCAGCAGAATCAGTGCTGGATAATCTTTCCATATTATAGCTAAATAAATTTCCTCTTATTACCTAAAAAATAAAATGATAGCTCATTCAGTAGAAGTTTTATTTTCAATTTAAAAACACCAAAGGAAATGAGCATTTCCCTTTTTTTAAAACACGTTTTCACATTAGTCATGTTGCTTGGAAAAATTAAAATGAATGTGAGCAACCATGAGGAAAACCAAACTAAAACATAACACAAGAGAAAATATTCTGCTTCATTCTGCGATCCAGTTCCATAGTCCTTTCTCTGGATATGGAAGGCATTTTGCCTGAAGAGTCCTTTGGGAATGTTTTAGGTCCTTGCATTGCTGTGAAGGACTAAGTCTACCAGAAAAATTCCTCGCACACTGTGGCTGTTACTGTGTACAATGTTCTCCTGGTTCTGCTCCTTTCACTCAGCATCAGTTCGTGTAAGTCCTTGCAGACTTCTCTGAAATCTTCCTGTTTATCATTTCTTGTAGCATAATAGTATTCCATGACATTCATATACCACAGCTTGTTCAGCTGTTCCCTAATTGATGGGCATCCCCTCCATTTCCAGTTCTTGACTGTCACAAAGAGAGCTGCTATAAATATTTTTGTACATGTGGGACCCTTTCCCATTTTATGATCTCTTAGGGATACAGTCCTAGAAGTGGTATTGCTGGGTCAAAGGGTATGCACATGTTTGTAGCCCTTTGGCATAGTTCCAAATTACTCTCCAGAATGGTCGAATCAGCAAAATGAGCATTTCCAAATACAAAGTAGAACAGAAAAAGAGAACAGTACACAGATCTGTAAATGTCTATAATGTATCTTTTGCTGAGTGCTCATTAGAGATCATACAGGTGAGCCTTCATGCCAATTCTGAAGTAGCATTAAGAGACTCTATAGACTAATTGACCTAGAGCCAGCCTGACATAATTACACAGGATGGGGCATATGGGGTAATTTCAGATAAATAGAAAATAGATTATCTTAAATCTATTGATTTTATGCAGAAGTTTAAACGAAGGGTAATTTATGAAAGAGTTGATTTTCTTTACATAACCTCTCTGCCTCAAAGACACTAGAAAAGATGTGAGGGGACAAAGATGGAAAACATTTGTTTGAAGAGGATAAAATGGGAAACATTCTTTGTGGATTACTTTCCTAATTGGGATTTTATGTTCCCCCAAGCAAACTGCTACTAAAAGACTTCTGTAGTTGGAACTTATCACAAACATGGAACTTGTACATAAACGCATTTGTAGTGTGTTTAGACCCTCTTTCAGATGTGAACCATATCTAAATGTTATAGTGCTTCTTTTTTTATGTGCTTAATTTTCTAAATGCATTTCATGTTCATTCCCAGCCCAATCCAATGTGTCTATCTAGCCTCTGGAGGAGGCGGTAAAGTGGTATGCTGGACAGTGCCTGACTTCAGATCTAGCCAAATACACTTAAACTAGTGATCTAGCTTGTAGAAAGTCACTTAACCTCTGACTGCTTCAGTTCCCGTATCTGTAAAATGAAGATAGTCGTAGCATCTACTTCTGGTGTTGTGAGGATCGATCGGCTTAATGAAGTATCTTGCAAACCTTAAAGTACTCTATTAATACTATTTGTTATTATCATCATATTGACTTGAATATATCCATCATCTTCTTTCCCATCCCAGCACAGCTTTGAGAGAGAATGAGGCATTTTTGTCCTTCCACGTTCTTTGCTCTGGGATGGGCTGCTTTGATTACCAACAGCAGCCAAGTGCTCTGGAGGTCTAGGTCTGAGCAGACAAGACCCTCTTTTTAATTAGCAGGTAGACTGAGTTTTTTTTTACAGCTCTGCCGCATGGGGAATTCATTCCTTTTTCAGACCAGTGGATCCCAAAGCATCAGTGAGTACATACAGTTACAGACATAAGGGGGCTATGTTACAGACAAGAAGCAAACAGTCTTTGGTGAAGTCAGGAGAAAGGAGAGGAGAGAGTTTCAAGGACACTTTTGGTTCTCATTCTTTGGTCTATGCTTTGGAAAGTGACATTGAGTAGGAGGGAAGGTTAGGTTATGGTATATAATTTGACTGCCCAGATAAGGTAACGGTATCATGTGGCAGGCAGCAAACTGGGGGAGACAGTCATGTCTGAAGGATAGGGGCTCAGACTTTGGAGAGAAAATATTTAATACAACCCAAGGAGGAAATTGACAGTGGTCTTGGGTATGTAAGAAGAACATATCTACCAGTCTTGCAAGTTTGAACATAATAAGAGATAGCTTTTTCTTTAGACCCTTCACATTTGTAAAATAAGAAAATATTTTGTGTACCAGGTAGGACTATGGCTGACTTATAGGACAATATAAAAGCAGGTAAGATAAATTTTAAGTACTGGTAAAGAATTTTTTTTCTACTACTAAGGTTACATAGACCAACCTCCTCATTCAAATTGGATGAGTTAACTGAGAAACAGAGGGGTTAAGTTGCTTTTTTTCCTCCTCTAATTCAAAGCGACAAAAAAGAATCTATTAATGTGTGTGTGTGTATTAGTGTGTTCGTGTATTTGTGTGTATGTGTGTGTGTATGTGTGTTTGGGGAGAGAATTCAGGTCCTCCATCAGAGAGAGGTTAGAGAAACTTGTTACTTGGAGTACCAAATAACATTTCCATTTAAGATAATTAAAAGTATATATTTTATTGATACTTAAATATAGCTAATTTTCTTCTTTCATATTCTTTTAAAAATCTTTATTTCCATATTCTCTCCCTCCCTACAACTCCTCCCCACACATTGAGAAGGTAAACAATATGCTACTTATTATACATGTGAAATCATGCAAAACATATTTCCATACTAGCCATGTTGAAAAAAAAGCGAGAAAAATAAAATGGGAAAAATATGCTTAGGCTACATACAGAGTTTATTTGTCCTTTCTCTGGAGGTAGATCGCATTTTCTGTCATGGATCCTTTGGAATTGTCATAGATCATTTTCTTGATCAGAGTTGTAGCTGTATTTCTCAAAGACTACTCTTAAAATTAAAAAACAAAATGAATAAATACACTGGGTATATTTTATCCTGTATTTGTAGTTTGCTTTCCTGCCTGGAGGAATGAGACATATTTCATCGCCAGTTCTCTGCAGTCAAGATTGGGCATTGTGCTCATCACAGTTTTGACATCTTTCAGTGTTATTTTCCTTTACGTCACTGGGGTCATTATGTAAATTGTCCTGGCTTTGCATCAATTAAGATTACTTCATTTAAAAAAAGTACTTTGTTTCTTTCACCAATTACATGTAAAAGCAATTTTTGATTGTAAGATTACTTTAGAAATGCTTGCTTGCCATAGAAAGTTGTAGTCACACTGGAGCATTGCCTTCCTTGGGGATGCCCAGATCATAGCTAGGAGTCGTTATTCCTAGTTATTTAAAAAGAAAGCTCTAAGGAAGCAGTCTAAAGCTTTCATAATGTTGATTCTGCTATTTCTTATCCACTATTGCACACCTTGCATCTTCTTGGATTGTAGTCTGAGACATCCCTTTAGTGACTTTTAAATGAGTAGAGAAGAAAGGGACAGAAGAACCTTTCCAAAATCTTCTAGTATCTTATTCTACTTGCTGGATAACTGAGCTATCAGTCAGCTTCCTGATAGTCCGTGGGTAAAACAAACCAATTAAAATGCTTTTATCAGTGGTCCATCTGATGCTAATGGATGGCATGGCCAGCCAGTTAGACAGGGTTGCTCTCTGTGGCTATGGAGCTTTCTTACTACAAAGGCTAACTGGCTTTTGTGGGAATTAAGCATGAGTCATGCTCTCTTACCAACTCTGAACATTAAAAAAAAAGAAAAAAAAATGGAGCTACAACCCAAACATAGAATTAAACTGTTCATATAGACATTTGAATTAGACTTCCCTGACTTTTGATATGCACAGGGCTTGGTTTGTTCAATACATGAATTTGAACATAATGTTTTAGACTGCTGTTTTTCCTAACAATCCTCCAAAGTGTCTAATTTCATTTTGTCTTTATCTGTGAGTCAAATGATATGTTTTAAAACTTATAATTTGTTTTTTTCCAAAAGATTTTTAAAAGGGAAAGCATTTTAGAAGAGGATCTTAAAGAGTGGGAGAAGAAAATGGTTAGAACAGATTGTCTTAGCTGAACAATTTTTCAGTCCTCTGATCTTTCAAAAGGAAAAATATATACCTATTTAATGATCCTGTCCCTAATTATACAGTCTAATACTGAGCTTCTTGGAATCAGGAAAACCTAAGTTGACAGTAAATCTCACTTGTCTGTGTTTCCCTCTGTTTTCTTCTGTGCATTAAAAAAAATTGCTTCATTTATGTTCTTAACATTTTTTTGTTTCTTTCCTTCTCCCTCTCACTCTCCCTCCTTTTCTCCCTTTCTTGCTTCCCTCCCTTTCTTCTTTTCTTTCTTCCTTCCGTCATCTCAGTCTCGGTTTTCTCATCTGTAAAATGGGGATAATGTACCTACTTTCCA
This sequence comes from Potorous gilbertii, assembly GCA_028658325.1. Taxonomy (NCBI): domain Eukaryota; kingdom Metazoa; phylum Chordata; class Mammalia; order Diprotodontia; family Potoroidae; genus Potorous; species Potorous gilbertii. Next base: position 122,901,568 of record CM053772.1, on the reverse strand, counting down.
AAGTTGTTGTGAGATATTTGTAAATATTTGCAAACCTCAAGGTATTCTATAAATGCTAGCTACAACATCTTTCTTATCCAGTCCATTCTCCCTACTCTCATAGCCACCCCATCCCTTCTTTTCTAGACTGTCTCAGTGGCATCCTCATTGGTCTCCCTGCCTTAGATCTCTCCCCATTCAACCTTCCTCCGCCCAGCTGATTCTCCTTAGGGACAAATATGATCGTGTCTGTCATTCCTTTATCCTGTAACCTCCAGTGAATCCTTAGGATAAAATACACACTCCTTTGACTTTTAAAGCCCTTCACAACTTATTGTTCTCATTCCTTTTATATTAATTCCTTTCCTATACTCTATAGTCAGTTATAAGGGGAAGGGGGAGGAGAAATAAGCACCCATTATGTGCCAAGCACTTTAGAAATATTACTCATTTAATCCTTGCAACAGCCCTGGGAGGCAAGTGCCCTCTTACTGTCCCCATTTTACAATTGGAGAGACTGAGGCACACAGAGGTTGAGACTTGCCCAGAGTCACACAGCTTGCAAGTCTGAGGCAGTATTTGAACTTGGATCTTCCCAGCACTGTATCCACTGTATCCACTGTGCTATTTATCCATCGTTTGGCTTCTCTTTGTTCTTCACATGTCACTCCATATCCTGTACCTGTGGGTTTTCATGGAGAATGAATTCTCTGCCTGCCTTACAGCACTTTTTTTATTTCCACCTCATGGAATCCTTATCTCCTTCCAGACTTAGCTCAAGTACCACCTTTTCCACAAAGCCTTTTGTGATCGACATAACTTCCCCTCTAATGTCTTTGTTTTTAACTACCTTATAATACAGTTATCCCTTCCACATTGCAACTTTCCCCTTTGGGCTTTTGATATATTTTCTGATAAGAAATGAAATGAAAATTTCGAGAGAGTTTTACGAAAGCTGCAGACAACACACAGAGGCCAACAGATGACACTGAAAAAATTTAGAAACTCAGAAATGCGTAAAATATATGTATGCTATTATGGAACATAAACATTTTATCTTTTAATACTGTAATAATTCAAACTTCTCTGGTATAGAGGGAGGGCCAAAAGAATTTTGTGTGGATTTTCCAGATCAAGGGAGCATCGTGTCCCTAATCTTTCATGATATGGAAGGGATAAGATATGGAAGGGATAACTATATTTTATATTTATATTATATTATATTTATTATTACATTATATTACTGTATATTAATATTTTATGTTTATATAATTTATATATTTATATTTATTTATATATTATATTTATTATGTATATAAAAGTGTCCCCAAAATCTTAGTACAATTTTAGGTTTTGGAACTTCAGAAATATAAATGCTACCAACTTGCAGGAAACCCAAAATTCGAAAGGTTAATTATTTTAAATTTTAAATAATTAAATTTAAATATAACCGTTGTCTTATGTTGTACATTGCTTCAGTCAATTTTTCAATCTTTGTAGAAGCTTTCATCAGCTCAGTGGTCCTAGCTTTAAGATGGTTCAAAGAAGGATACACACACACATACACACACACAAAATATACACATATACATATATTATATATGTATATTATATATAAGTGGCAACTAGGTGGTACAGTGGATAGAGCACCAGTGCAGAATTCAGAAGGACCTGAGTTCAAATCTTACCTCAGACACTTGACACTCACTAGCTGTGTGACCTTGGGCAAGTTACTTAACCTCCATTGCATCCTCCTGGGTCATCTCCAGTCATCCTGATGAATCTCTGGTCACTAGATTCAGATAGCTCTGGAGGAGAAGTGAGGCTGATGACCTGCACAGCCCTCCCTCACTCAAAACAAAGTCATGTCATTATTTCTCTGATGGCATGGTCTTCTTTGGCAAGAAGGACGAACACACACACACATATATGTGTATATTTTATATTATACATGTATCTCTCCCTATATATATATATATACATATACATATATATGTATATATATATGAGAGAGAGAGAGATACACACACACGATAGTTTTAATGTGACCCCACAAGAAAATGTCTAATGGAGATAGACTCTGGTGGCCAAAAAAAGAATCTCCTCTACTGATCCACTGGTCTGAGAAAGTATTATCCAGACACTCAGACACAATGCATAATGACAGGGTGTCCTGCCTTGTTAAAATTGGATTTTAAAATTGATTATTGAAAATTCACAAAGCTAGATAAAATTACAGGAAATAAAAATAATTTTATTTCCACGTGATGTTTTTTATAAGTTCATAGCACTTATACTTTGGAAGTTATTAAAACTTAAAACTTCACTAAGACTTTTGGGACATCCAGCATTTATATACATATACATTGTCTCATTAGAATGCGGTCTTCTTGAGAGCAGGGATATTCTTTTCTATTTTCTTTTTTGTCTTTGTATCTCTTTTTTCAATTTTTTTTTTTTGTCCTTGTATCTCTAGCACCTAGCATAATGCCTGGCACATAGTTGTTGTTCAGTCATGTCCAACTCTCTGTGACCCCATGGACCATAGCATGCCAGTACTGTCCATAGAGTTTTCTTCGCAAGGACACTGGAGTAGTTTGCCATCTCCTTCTCCAGTGGATTAAGGCAAACAGAGGTTAAGTGACTTGTCCAGGGTCACACAACTAGTAAATGTCTAAGGTCAGATTTATTTTATATCCTGCTACATTTCTTGACCTTTTTTTCTTCCAAATGAATTTTGTTGTTATTTTTTCTAGCTCAATAAAATAATTTTTTTGGCAACTTAATTGGGATTGCATTGAATAAGGAGACCAGTGTAGGTAACTGTCATTTTTATTATATTGGTTCTGCCTACCCACAAACAGTATTTCTCCAGTTATTTAAATCTGGCCTTATTTGCATTAAAAATGTTTTATAATTATGTTCATGTCATTTCTGGGTTTGTCTTGGCAAGTATCCTCCCAGGTATTTTATGCTGTCCATGGTTATTTTAAATGGCGTATCTCTTACTGTTTCTTCTTCTTCTTTTTTTTTATTTACTGTTTCTTCTTGCAGGGTTTTATTGCTGATATATAAAAATGCTTATGATTTATGTGGATTTATTTTATATCCTGCTACTTTGCTAAAATTATTAATTGTTTCAGCTGGCTTTTTAGTTGAATCTCTAGATTTTCTAAGTGTCATATTGCCAGTAAAAAGATATAGTCTTATCACCTCATTGCCCATTTTAATTCCTTCTATTTCTTTTTCTTTTCTTATTGCTATTGCTAGCATTTCTAATACGATTGATCTTACTAGGAGGTTTGAGTTATCCCTGCTACAAATAATGTTTATTGATAGTTTTAGGTAGATGCTTCTTATCATTTTGAGAAAAAATCGATTTATACCTATATTATTATTTATATTGTCTTGAATGAGGAAAGACTGGAGTTTGCTCCTCGTTGTTGTATATATCATATAAAACTGAAAAATTAGAAAGCCAAATGATATCCTGTCCATTGCAAAGCCTGCCAGTTTCTGATTCAGAATTAATTTGTCTTAAATATGTGTGTATATACATACACACACATTTTGAAATATGTATTCAATATATATTGAAATATATTAATTGAAATACATATATAGATATGTAGGCAGTTAAGTGGTACCTACCACCAGGACAGAGTGTTGAGCTTGAAGACAGGAATATTCATCCTCCTCAGTTCAAATCTGGTCTCAGACACATACTAGATGTGTGACCCTGGACGAGTCACTTAATTTTGTTTGCCTCAGTTTCCTCATCTGTAAAATGAACTGGAGAAGGAAATGGCAAACCGCTCTCGTATCTTTGCGACGAAAACCCCAAATGGGCTTCCAAACAGTCAGACATAACTGAAATGATTGCATAGCACACATATGTACATATCTATGATATGTATATCTATGGTATGTATGTGTATATTTCAAGTAATATGAAAGAGTAGCTTAAGCCCATGACACTTAATTGGAAACCCTAGTTTTACATGCTAGGATGACTGTAGTGGTGCATTCAGACTTAATTTAATTGAATTTTTGCTGGCAGCTCTTTCTGAAAATATTCCCACCCTCCCAACTAGAATGGGAATACTGTAACTTTCTCACAAGCAGATCCTGAAACTACAGGGAAGTCCTTTGAGAGTTCCAAGTCTAGGGAACCTTGTGAAGGGAAAGGGGGAGTAAGAAAGAGCTGACAGATCTCACTGCAAGGATGGGAATTGGGTTTTTTTCCCCACGTATGAGTTAATTACAGCTAAAACACTGGCAGTCAAAAATCTCCATTAATCTATTCAGACAGTCAAATCGAAAGGAATTTTGTTATCTTCTGTGTAGAGATGGTCATAGAAGCCACAGCTAGGACAGATGGCATGTTACCTTTTCAAAAACTACCTTTTTCTTTCTCCCTCAGGTGTGACAACGTGAGGGTGTATAAACTAGGCCTCTTCTCGGGTCTTTGGTGGACGCTGGCTCTCTTCTGTTGGATCAGTGACAGGGCCTTCTGTGAACTCTGGTCTTCTTTCAACTTCCCATATCTGCATTGTGTGTGGTAAGTCTTATGTAGGTCAAGTTGGCCACACCTATTTTGAGAACCTTTCTGCCATGTTTTCACTTTCTTCCAAGGAAGCTCTGGCTTTAGACGTGTTTATCCATTCTGTAGGAGAAGCCAGATTAACGAGGTACTTCATCAAATCAGAGGAACATAATGGAGTAAGCCATTTCCCACAACAGTTTCACCAGCAACAGGAAGTCATGTAAATAGCAGTATGGACCCAAGGGATCAAACCTAGCCAAAAAGGAACTACAGCAAGAACAGAAATCAGTGGGGCAACTAGGTGGGGAAGTAGATAGGACTCTGGATCATCTGAGTTCAAACTGGATCTCAGACACTTGACGCTTACTCTGTGACCCTGGGCAGGACACATAAGCCTGATTGCCTCACCAAAAAAAAAACAAAAATCAAAACCGTGCAGGGCCATGAAATGGGGATGGGATACAGAAGTGCTGAGTTTCATTATCTTCTGGCAAACTGTAAAAGTGCAAAAATACTAACCTGCAATGTGAGATTAAAATAGGGTATGGATTATACTGCTCCTTGGCCAGTTCTTCATGAAGGTACTCCGCAGGAGTAGAATCCAAACCTTCTGTAGCATATATGACCCAGCTGAATTAATAAGTATAATTATGATGAAGTTATACCAGCTAGAAGGAACCTTAATACTAGTTTAACCCAAATCTTTCATTTTATAGATGAGGAAACTGAGGCCCAGAAAACTTAAATGGTTTCCCCAAGGTCATACATCTGTTTATTGACAGAGTCAGGACTAAAACCCAACAATGGGGAAAGCAGTGGAGAAATATTGATTACTGTGGGGATGAAAGTGGGTTTTTTCCCCCAGGAAGCCTCTGGCTGTCAACCCAGAAGAATCTTTTTTCACTTGCAAGTGTGTGTTTCTGTTTGGAAAAAATGGGACAGTTATTCATAGGAAAATCAAAAGTTATTTAAGAACTTAATGAGATTGTGATTGGGAGATGGTACAGATATTGGGATATTCTTAAACTACATAAAATGACACATAAACTTACTCCAAAGTTTTTTATTTTTTACTAGATATTCATTAATATATTTTGTTTTTATATCTTCTTTATTTCACATTGTATCCTTCTCTCTACCACCTCCCCTTATAACAAACAATAAAAAAAGAGGAAGAAAAAAATTCAGCAAAATTAATCAATGATATTGAAAGAAGCCTGATGCAATGTGCGTTGTTCCACACCCACCGAGGAGGAAGGCAAGATGTCACCTCACGCGTCTTCTTTGGGACCAAACTTGGTCATTATAATTTTACATCATTTGATTTTTTTTTGTTTTTGTTTTTGTTTCCATTTTTACTGTTGCTATCATTCACATGCAGGTTTGAATGTCAGTCAGAAATTGTTTCTTTTTCTTTTGGCTTATAACCATTTATCTTCCATATGAAGCCAACTCTGCCCTCTCAAGTTTGGTTCGCTAGTCAAGATAGTCTGTGTACAAATGATGTTTCCCTTTATGATTATTTAGGTGTTAGTATACCTGGAGAAGCAGTATGGTTTAATGAATAGAGGGTTGGACTTGGAGTTAAAAAGACCTGGATTCAAGTCCTGTCTTTGACACCATGAGCAAGTCACTTAACCTATTCTTGCCTCGTTTAACTTTATGAATGAATGAATGACTGAACTCTCTAAGTTGTAGATCAGAGGGCTGGTTTACATTGGTAGAGGGAATTTCTTCACTGGGATTCCCCAATATCAATGAAAACACAGGTTTACTTAAAAAAAATTATACCTGAGCCAAAAAATTTAAAACACCAACACACTACCACTAAACTGCTATGGAAATTTAATTAGTCTCAAGCTGTGTCCATGGAGAGTCATAGAGGCCAGAGGGCTGGCCTGGGAGTCAGGGAGACCTGAATTCTAGATCTGCCTCTGACATGAACTAGCTGTGTGGTAATGGACAATTCACATAACCTCTCAGTGTCCCCAGACAATTCTATAAGATTTAAACTTAAAAGATGACAGTAACAAAAACAACCAGGTGGCAAAGTGCAAAGACTGATGGGTCTGAAGTCAGGAAGACCTGAGGCCAAATATGACCTCAGACACTTGTTATCTGGGTGATCCTGGGCAAGTCACTTAAACGCTGGCTGCCTCAGTTTCCTCTTATGTAAAACTGAGATAACAATGGTGCCGACCTCACAGGGATTTTTGAGGAGCAAGAGAGATGATATTTGTAAAGCTCTTAGCGTATTGCCTGACACATTGAGCAGGTGCTTAATAAATGCTGTCCATGTTTTATTTCTTGCCTTCATACAATCTGCTCCCCAGTAACTCCCTACTTGGCTTTGTGGAGACAAACACATATGCCGTATCTAAAAATGTAATTAGTGAAAGCAGCCAAATGTAGCAATCTAACAATATAGCATTTAACAGTACGTGCAGTGTTTTACCCATGTCCCTGGTCTCTCTGTGGAGAGGAGGTAGAGTATATTTTCAGACTATTATGGTTTTTCAGGTGTTCAGACTTTGGCTTCCTTTTAGTGACTTTTATAATTTATGGTGCTGCAGTTATTATACTTATTGTTCCCAAAGTTTTCAAGATATTAATGTTTAAAATTACACTGTGACTTCTCCTCTCCCCCTCTCTCTATTTTCCGCCTTCTCCCTCTCTCCCTCTTCTTTCTCTCATCACACGTAGAACACATACACATATATATATGTCATCGCATGTATATGTATATATGGACCCTCACTCATATTTATGTATACACACATATGCATATAAACATACATGTGCATATGCACCCATATGTGAGACAGGGTCCCAAAAGTGTGTCTGTTTCACTCTGCATCAGTTCATATGATGCTTCCTGTGTTTCTCTGAGTTCCTCACATTGGTCATTTCTTACTGACCAGTAGTATTCTATTGTGTTCACGTAACATTATTTGTTTGGCAATTCTACAGATAATGAACATTCATTTTGTTTCCAGTCCTTGTTGAATCCCGTAAAGGGCTTGCTGTGAAGAGTTTGGTATATTTTAGACCTGTTCTTATATCTGTGACCTCCTCGGAGGTCATGTCAAAGAGCGGCTCACTGGGTTAAAGGGTTTGATGACTTTTTTAAAGCATAATTCCAAATTGTTATCCACAATGGTTGAATCTATTCACAGCTCTACCAACAATGTATAAGACTGTCTTTTCATAGCTCTTATCCAATCTGATTATTCCTATTTTTGTTCATATTTGAAAATAGGTCTGTTTATGTAACAAACATTGTTCATTTTAAAAGACCATGAAAGCACTTGGATAGCCTCTAAAAGTTTAGGTGACTTTCTTTAAACATAGTTATGTCTTGAGACATAGACCTGAGGCAGTCATTGCATTTTCTGGTTGGGCTGGAATAAAAGCAGCTATGCTCAGCTCATTTCCCTCCTGTCATAACCTCTGTTTTCAACCTCTTGTGACCTGCTCTTGGTCCCTTCTCTTCACATGATTTAGCCTCCCTGTTTTAGAATTAGTTCCTGCTATAGAGAACAAATGAGTCACTTCCAGCATGAGAAAAGTTGGCCCTGAATAGGTCAGAGATCTCCAGCTATGTAGGAGAGCTGTAACCTCATCTCCTCCAAATGAAGAGGGGCCAGAGCATGTAGTGACACTCTGAAAAGAGCAGAGGAACACATCAGCCTAAAATGGCAACAGCGTTCTAGATCAAGCTTTTGCAAGGAGCTTCAATCAATTATTAGACATTGATTCAGTGCCTGATATTGTGGCTAACACTGTCTGTTTTATGACTGTCTGTTTTTCAGGCACATCCTCATTTGTCTAGCTGCCTATCTGGGTTGCGTTTGCTTTGCCTACTTTGATGCTGCCTCCGAGATCCCAGAACAAGGTCCTGTCATCAAATTCTGGCCCAGTGAAAAATGGGCCTTCATAGGAGTCCCCTATGTTTCCCTTCTGTGTGCCAACAAGAAATCTCCAGTCAAGATCACATGATGTGAAGTTCAGCAGCTCTTGATTTCCTTATTTATTTTCCCTCACTTACTGTGCTTAGTTAATGATCATGACAGCTGAGGAGACTTGGGTTGGGTTGTTTTTCACTCCTGTATATTCGAAACTTGCAAGGATTCAACTGTGTACAGTAAGAAATGTATTTTCTTTTCTTTAAGAAATGCTTTTTTTGCCCTTTCTCTTGGAGAGGAGGAAGAAAGGGTTATGGTGTGGGTTTTTTTTTTTTTCGAGACTGAAAATGCTTACAAGTAGAATTTCAGTTGGCCCTGGGTTTAGCTTCTTTGGGCTTTATTTTTAGATGCCCTTTCTCCTTACTACTGGCTCATGAATCTTAAAACACTGTGATTGTAGTACGTCCTGTTAGACCAAAGCAGCAGACTAGGGAAGAATGTTTGTTAAATGCAGACCTTCCTTCCTTCTCTTTCCCACCCAAATGTGATCTTTTCAGAACTCTTGTGGTTGGAACTGACAACAGATGTACCTGTGGATTAAACCTCCATCCTTGTTCCAGAGATTTTCATTGGAGGAAACTTGGCCGTGAAGAATCATATGACAGGCTTGTGGGAAAATAATTTTCAATATTAATCTCCCAAAACTTAGGTTTTAAGTAAGGTTAGAAGTTATTTTTATTATTTGTACTGAGAGTCCTAGATTCAGCATCTATATTTGGGCAAAATTAATAATGAAAAATTGTCATCCTTTAAAATGAGCACAACTTTTTTCATATCCCTTTCTCCTTTTAAATTCCTTTCTTCCAGCTCATAATACACAAATAAGAAAAGCTGTAGAATTGTAGAAAAGTAGAAAAGCAAAGGGAATAGAATGATAGAATGTGAGAGTTTGAAGGCATCTTAATTGCCTAGTTGTAGTGGAAAGGATCCCAGGGTCCCCTGGGGTTAAAAGATTGGACTTTGAATCTTGGTTTTCCTACATTTATTGGCTATGTGACCCTAGGAAAGTCACTAACCTCTGGCTCTTAGCTTCCTCCTCTGTAAAGCAAGGAGGGTAGTTTTAGACAAGGTCCACTCTGACTTGAAATCTTAGGAGCCTATGAGATCGTTTTGTCCAATCCCTTCATCTTATAGATAAGAATATTAGATATATACCATACAATGTAGGACAGTAGCCTTCCTCTCCCAGCGCAAAAAGTCCAGCTATAACTTTGGTGGTAGTTTTACCTCCCTTTCATGGGGAAGGAGATGTGAATTGAATGGCACAAACCCAATCAAACTAAACTGATGATTTTTATGTTGGGGTATTCTCTTAAGTGAAGCTTCGAGTAACCTGAAATAGTCTGAAATATCATGCAGTAGTTTGGAAAGTCACTTTTAGGGATCATCTTTAATTCTTCTCCCTACTTCCTCAGTATATACGTTTAGTTTGAAGGCATTGTAGATGGATGGTGGTAGTGGAAAGGCTATCAGATGTGGGGTCCAAGGATACCAGATGTCGGTTTAAAGGACCTGGGTGTAGATCCTGGTTCTCCCATTTTTATGAGCTGCCTGACCCTCGGTAAACCACTGACCCCTATGGTCCTCTCTTTCCTCATCTGTAAAAGGAGGGTCTTTGGTGTATTTTGGATTCCAACATATCACAAGACCCCACCATGATGGCATGTAGCAATGCTGCTCCCCCTTCTGCAACACTTGCTAGCTAGCAATAATAGATGTTTAACCAAGGCATCCATTAGATCTATTCAGAATTAGCACCAACTTGGCTTGCTCATTCAGCATTGCCAATGTGCTCCTCTTTGAGTTTTGCAACTCCACAAAGACCCCATGGACTCAGTGGCTCCCCTTCTTCCCTGGGATGAGTCAGAACCAGCAAATGTCTCCTCAATTTAAATCTGGCCTCAGACACTTACTAGCTGTGTGACCATGAGCTAGTCACTTAACCCCTTTTGCCTCAGTTTCTTCATCTGTAAAATGAGCTAAAGAAGGAAATGGCGAAGCCCTTCAGTATCTCTACCAAGAAAACCCTAAGCAGGAGCACGAAGACTCAGAGTCAGAACAACAGTAGCAAATGTCTGCAAGGTTTGTGGCACTGGTTGCTAACCTCAGGGATGTTTCGTTTTCATTTCACTGGAGTGTTTCTTACCTTGTCCATGACATTTCACTGTTGGGGGTAGAGGGAGGAAAGGAAGATTGTTGTATATCTTCTTTATAAGGTCAGAAAGCACTTTGTGTTGTCATAACAGATGATTCTGTCCCAGAGAACTAGGTCATGGCATTTACTCAAGGCCAGTCGACATGTTATTCTTGGAATTCACATAGGATCCAAAGTTGATGACCTTGCAAGAGTTTAGGAGATTAAAAAGCATTTGATGTTCTCAGATGGCTAATGGAGCCCGTTGACTTCTTTTAATTGCTTTTGTGAAGCTGCTATAAGAGTTTGGGAGACAAATAATTTGGAAATCTCTTTCAAACACTGACTCCAGGTTGGCTTTCTATGCCTACTTGCTGCCTACTTCAGGCCAAGGTCAGGGATTCCCTGAAGGGGAGCTTTCAGAAGGTTTTTATGTGCTTGTTTTGTTTGTTTCATGTCCAACCTTTCTTCACTATAGAAACAGATAGAGATCTCCAATATATAGGAAGTATTTTCATTTTTCACAGCTCTAGTTGATAACTCTAAGGCTGTTCTCATGGACATGAATACTGCCCATTTTGATGTCTCTGAACAACAGGAAACGATGGGCTCCTTGTCTTAAGACCTGATTATTTTATACTTAGAGGATGGTAAGAGGGTTCGGGGAAGGGCTGTTTCTGAAACTGTCGCCTGAAGACTCTGGGTTCAGGCTTCCCTCTCTTCCCCTACTCCACCAAGGCTCTAAATCTGTTGTCATCTTTACTTGATGCCCAACGGAATTTTCGGAGCTCCTTTTGGAAATAGAGGTAGGGAGATGGAAAGAAAAACAAATAGCTTGATACTTGGTGGTGTCAGGGAGGCTGATAGGTGAATGTTTGAGTATTCCAAGACTATGATACTAGCACCTGGGATTTTCATTTTCCTTCTTCTTCTATAAGGCGAGTTGATTGTATTGGGTCTGCCAGACCTTCCATGCTTTGTTACAAGCAGTACACCATTGTTGCTGGTGACCTGGGGCAAAAAGGAGGTCCATAGTCTCTTGGACCTCCATCACTCCCTCTGTTAGTGATCATATCTCATCACTATCCTTTATGCCTTTTCATTCCATGTGACTGTTGTTCATGTCTTCCTGTCAGTGTATAGAGGATCCACTCTGGCCTTTCTCTGGTTCCTTAATATCTCAAGGATTCCTGTGTCAGTGCTTGGGCTATGAGCAGCCCATGTTCCTTTCTTTGTTGTATATATCTTTGATGATAGTAGGGTTATAAGGTCACAGATACAGAGCTGGAAGGAATATTCAACCCTACCAGTCTTTATTTAAAAATTGTATTTATGTCATCATTTCTTATTTGTTTATTCATAGCAATAGATTTCTTTCATGGTTGGTAGTTCATCCTTTGGCGTAAATGAAACAAATAGGCATAGTATTTTTTTCAAAATAGCTTTTGAATTGCACTGTGTGTGTCTAAGCTTCCTGGGTTCTAGGATCATTGTGTGTTAAGACTTATTACTGAACTTCCCTCTTAAAATGAAGTTAGTATGAACTAAAAGAAAACTTAGGTTTATCCCTCTGGATCCATTGGATATAACAACTAAAGAACCCCTTAGAATCCTATCTTTGAGAGGTTTTCTCTACATTTTATCAAATGATGTGCAATCATGGATATATTTTTACGTGGGACAGGTGAAGATTTTAATATTGAGGAACTAGGTTGTGACAATTTTTCTTTTTTGAACACAGCTAGTAAACTTTTATTTCAGTCAGAATTTGTACAGAATCCAGAGTAGATGACCCAACAGGTGTTGGAATTTGAGATGTAAAATGTATTGAATATTTTGTGTTTAAATTGGGTCACGTAGCTTAGGAGATTTTTTTTTTGCTAATTATTTTATAACTCAAAAAATGTTGAACTTTGGAATTGAAAATTGTTCCTTGTCCTTTATATTGAGGCATTCTAAAAGGAGGAAAAAGTTCTGTGGTGACTGGAGCAATTTGAAGTGACTGATAACGATGAGTATTACAGTGTTTACCGTTAAGGATGAACTTAAATTTCTGTGATGGTTGTTTGAGACATTTTCATATCTTAGGGTTAGGAAAAATTTTCTTGTTCTGAGGTAAGCCAACATAGAAATTCTTATCATATGCTGGGTTTTGTTTTTTTTTTTGGAAATTTTTTCGTTACTTAGTGATCAGCTTGTCTCATCCATCATGAAAATCCTTCAGTCCTTCTAAGTATCATTAAATACGTTCTTTGTTATATTTTTCAGATATTAGCTATTTTTCTCTCATTGATACAGCATACCCAAAGGATCCAGAACACAACATTATATAAGAGACCTTAGGAAACAACCTTATCTAACCCCTTCTTTTTTCAGAAGAGGAGGAAATATTTGTCTCCAAGGTTAGATGACAAATTAGTGGGAGAATTTGGACTGGAACCTGGGTCTTCTGCCTCCTAGACCAGTACTCTGCCATTTTCCTCGCGTGTTCAACCTTGGTGCTAGAGCTCTTTTATAAATCCTTCTCTGACTGTGTCCAGTCATGAAATAAAACTCATGTAGCAATCAGATTTATACACTCACTCTATCTATAAGGCTGATAAGGGCTAAGGCTTATTCTGGTAAAACCACCCAGAATATGTTATTTCCAAAACAAAGTTTGGATCTTTCAACACAAGGGCTTTATCTGGGTGCTATCAAATCCAACTTAGAAGCCATACTAACCAGCTGAATTCTCTTTTTATAAATGTTTCCTATAGACTTTCACCAATTTTTCACTATTTGAGCAGTTTCTCTTTCATATATTTGCTAAACCAGCCTTTCATATTTTTGTATTTGCAATGTGTAATCAAAGAGAACACATTATTCTTGGATTTGTAAGTAGTTCTTTTGTTAGTGTCCTATGGAAGGGGAAATGTGTCTACTGTGGTAGCAAGCGTTCTGCCTCACTTTGGGGGGAGATTCATATTTTTTACAGTCTAGCTGTTGCACTTTAAGCTTTGAATTTTATAGCTGTTTTTGAATATAAAAGCCACAAATAGTATTTTCTGTATTTGAGTAAATATAATGTGTACCTCTGGTTCCATCACAACTTCTGTAACACCTGGAGTGAAAATGAGTTTTTTGAATTATGGCACATACTCGTGGTGATCCAGTCAGGGGAATCGTTGAGGTTTCTTTCAAGAACTGTGAAACTATTACATCACTATTTTTGGACATCAGTATTTTCAACATAAATCATCTCTATAATTATTTGATTAAACTGTTATAATTCTACCCATCTCAATATTTTGTTATGTTTTGGTATCATCTAATCTGTCTGGAAAGAAAGAATGGATTGTGTTTTATATTAAATTACTTTAGAAAAAATCCTGTGCCTAACTATTTGTTTTATTTTCCTGTGAATGAAATAAATTATAATATTCATTGATATATTACTTAGATGAATCTTGCCTAGACTGTTGCAAAGCTTTATAATCGGTTTCCCTGTCTGAAGTCTCTCCCCACATCAGTCTGTTCTCTATTCAACATGTACATGGTGATTTTTAAAAGTGTAGGTCTGACCATGGCCCCCCCAGCTCAAGGAGCTCAAGTTACCTTTAACATCTAATGTAAACTCCTCTTTTGGGCATTTAAAGCTCTTTAGAACTTGGGTGCTTTCCTTCCCACCTTACTTACTCCTTATTCCTTCCCATGTACACTATAATCCAACTGTATTAGCCTACCTATGTGTAGTTCCTGGAAGATGGATCTTTTATAATAATTGACCATGTATTGCACTATAAAAGATATCATAAAAATGCACAAAACCAGAAATGCTAAACACCATTTACTCATAACAACGCAGTAAAGTTATATCAATAAAGGCCCTTTGAAGAAAGAATTAAAAATTAGTGGGAGATGAAATTACTTAATTCTAAAGAATTGGTGAGTCAAAGAGAAAATGACAGAAACAATAACTCACATTCATATAGTGCTTACTGTGTTCCAGGCACTGTGCTAAGCACTGAACAATCATTTACATTTGATCCTTATAACAACTCTGGGAGGTAGATGTTATTTCCATTTTACAGATGAGAAAACAGGCAAATAGAGGTTAAGTGACTTGCCCAAGGCTACATAGCTATTAAGTGTCTGAGGGTGGAGTTGAACTTAGGTCTTCATTATTTTAGGGACAGCTAGGTGGCATAGTGATAGACCTGACGGAGTTCAACTCCACCCTCAGACACTAGCAATGTGATGCTGGACAGGTCATTTTACCCTGTTTACCTTAGTTTCCTCATCTGTAAAATGAACTGGGAGGAAAATAGCAAACCACCTCAGTAGCTTTGCCAAGAAAACCCCCCAAATCTGATATCTCCAAATGGGGTCACACAAAGAGTTGGAAATGACTGAAAAATGACTAACCAGCATCAATGCTTTAGTTCAACTCCCCCTTTAAGGTAGAAGCCATATCTAGTTTTGCTGAGAAGAAGTGCTAACAGATACAAGGCTAGTCAGCACCAGAGCAGGCATAAAACCATCTTCATGGAAAACAGCACATTTTATATCATTTGTTCTTGACATTATTATAAATAGTATATTTTAAATTTCAAAAAATTTCCATGTGGATGTAAAAATACTCTAGCAGCGACATTTCCAGTTTAATCTGTATTGTTAACATGTCCTCCATAACTTTCTTAAGTCTAAACAATCCAAAAAGTCAAGAAATCAAGCCTTGCTCTGCGTAAATGCTTACTCTGGCCATTAAGCAAACTGCATCTAACACACCTCTGACTACAATGCTCAGGGAAGCCTTTTGGGAGAAATCCAGCTTTGGTGTAGACCTTGAAAGATGGGTAGGATTTCAAGAGGTGAAGAAGATGAGAACCTCAGAATTTCATAGAGAAAAAAAAATCAGGTGGTCATTTTTGTAAACAGTCTAATTTAGCGTTTGTTTTTAAAGATCACTAAAACCCATTCTGAGTCCTGGAGTTAGGAAAGCTCATCTTCCTGACTTCCAGTCTGGCCTCAGACACTTACTAGCTGTGAGTCCCTGGGTAAGTCACTTAACCTTGTTTGCCTCAGTTTCCTCATCTATAAAATGAGCTAGAGAAGGAAATGGGAAACCACTCTAGCATCTCTGCCAAGAAAACCCCAAATGGAGTCATGAAGAGTCAAACACAACTAAAAAATGACTAAACTGATGACCCATTCCATTCAGTTACATTTTAAAATTTATGGGTGGGAATGGGATGGGCTAAGAAGTAAAAATACAGAGCATAGAAGTTTAGAATGTACAGAGTGATCAAGTCCACATGTAAAAGATTGCATTGCTAAGATATAACATTCCAGATGTATACAGACCAGGTCAGTCACCAGGTCAGTTATTTGGAAAACAACTGATTTCATTCTCTTCTCCTTTCCCCCTCAGTGGGACCTAGGATCTCTATAGTTGCCTCCCACATAGGAGAGAAACTCACTTATGGCCCTTAGCCCATGTTCCTGATTGCTCCTAGCAACAGCCTCTCAGCTGAGTTTAAATGAATAGTTGAGAACAAAACCACTTACTCATTTGACTCCTAATAGGTTGACGTCTCCCTTGTCCTAAAAGCAAACAGCTTGTGTGCTGTCTCCATGAAGCACCTGTTATGATGACACCATCATTACAACAATAATAAAAACCAAAAAAATGCTGACAAATCTCCATGTGAAACTACAGACCTCAAGGTATCCTTGAGCTCAACCAATACACTGTATTGGAACCAGACCATTTATCACAGACCAATCTGTTGCTATGATCACCCAGACATAACACTGAGACATAAGAACTTAAGAACAGTGTTTTAAATAGATGTTGTCATGCCAAATTCAACCCTCAAGCTACATGTAATGAAAAGCTTTAAAAATATAGAGACCTAACAAAGGAAAGGGCAGCTAGGTGGGAGCAGCGGATAGAGCTCTGGGCTTGGATTCAGGAAGCCTCCTCTCCCTAAACTCAAATCTGGCCTCAGACACTAGTTTGAGCCTACTGTTAGCCTACTTTAAGACTATCATTGTACCATAAAGAAATGAGGCAATTCAAGAAGCATGAAAGGATTTGTATTAATTGATCTAGAGTGAAGTGATCCTGAAAACAGGAACCTAGTTCATATGATGACTAAAGCATTGTAAGTGAATGGTAAAGGTTTTTTCATTCATTCATTTTTCATAACTGCAATCAATATAATGGCCATAAAGATTCAGAAGACTATTGATAAATGATGCTTCCCATCTCCTGTCAGATCAGTCATCTTGTCACTCTTTTCTGAGAGGTGTGGAATGACCTACATTTTCAAACATGACCAATGGGTGACTTCATTTTGCTTAACTAACCATCCATATGTATGACAAGGGAGGGTTTTTTTGGGTGGGGGGAGAGAATGGGGAGAAGAGGAAGATTGGTGATACTTTTTTAAGGGAAGAAATAAAGAAAAGACTATCCAGGAATTATTTTTCCCCATTAACAATTGGATAACTTATTAAACTATGTAGTCTAAGAGTATTTCCATAATTTATAGATTCTATCACTCAGATGTGAAAAAGTAACTCCTAATCTACTTTTTAAGATACAAAGGCAGTTGGCTAGGTTCCAGAATTATGAGGGTGGAAAAGTGACATCCCTTGAACTTATGAAGAACCTTACAATTGCATGGTGGAAATATATAAATATAATGAGCCAAAATATACGATAAAGATGGCAAAAAGAGAAGTCCATATCAAGTGAAGAAATTTAAGGAAGGAGAGATTCCCTTCAGGGAGAAGAGGAGAGAGGGTTTCATGAAAGTGATGGCACTTGAGTTGGGCTTTAACGGAAAAGAGGGACATTTTAGGTACAAGTACATTCTGCACTAGGGGAAGGGAATAAGCATGTATTAAGTACCTACAGTGTTCTAGGCACTATGCTAAGCATTTTACAAATATTATTGATCTTCACAACAACCCTGGGAGCTAAGTACTAGTAGGATTCCCATTTTACAACTGAACAAACTGAAGCAAACCAAGGTTACATGACTTGCCTAAGATCACAAAGCTAGTAAGTATCTGAGGCTAGATTTGAACTCAAGTCTTCCTGTATCCTAGTACAAGATGCTTCTAGGGGGAGAGGTGAGGACGAGACTGGGGAAGTCTTGAACAAGTCAAGAACAGTGATGTTGAACTCAAGTATGAACAGTATCTTCTTTTATTGTGTTTTTATTATATATTAATTTTTATTTAATATATATTTATTTAAACATTTATTATCTTTTTATTATATATTAAATATTTCCCAATTACCTTTTTAAAAAATAATTAATGAATGTTTCTTACATTATCATAGTATCCCATGTATCCTCTCCCCTCCCACTCCCTGAAAGTTATCCCCTGTGACAAATACTGGGGTTTTTCTTAGAGAGGAAAAAAAAATCAGTATGACTGATGGATACATTGAGAAAATCCAAAAACCAATGTGGACCTCTCACCTCCATCAAGAGGTAGATTGGGAATGTATTTTTATATATCTTTATTTATCCCAATTACCTTTTAAAATTTTAATGGTCATGTAGTACTCAAGAGTGTTGAAGGTGGCATAAAAGATTCTCAATGTGTGACCAGAAGAGAAATTGGGCTGGTCACGTGGCAAGCATAGGAAACGAGAAATGGACAATAGAGAGCTACATTGGTTCCCTTAAGATAAAAAAAAGATGAGAAGACCTTCAGACAGTCATCATTTAATGCTGTTGTCCAGTAGTTTCAGTTGTGTCCTACACTTCATGATCCCATTTGGGGTTTTCTCGGCAATGGTTCTATAATGGTTTGCCATTTCCTTCTCCAGTTCATTTTACAGATGAAGAAACAGAGGCAAACATGGTTAAGTGACTTGCTCAGGACCACACAGCTAGTAAATGTCTGAGACTGTATTTGAACTCAGGAAGAAGAGTCTTGAGATGAGCCTTCCTGACTCCAGACTTTATCCACTTTATCCACCGTGCCACCTAGCTGCCCACCTGTAATACACAAAGCATTGTAAACATCACTTGATAGATAACATCAGGCTATATCTTCCATCAAAAACATATTCAACAGCTCCTACATGTAAGAAATCTTTCTTCATTGATATAGAAAACTCCTTTGAACTGGATAAATATAAAATTCTCTTTTTCTGCCTTTTTTTTTTGCTTTTCCTCCTTTTCTATTCTTTGAGCTGTAAGTATAAAATTCTTCATGTGTGCAAGAGAAATTAGAAAATGAAGGATTTCAAATGTGAACTGAAGATCATATTGAACCAGTAGATAAAGATTTGACTTACAAATGCATTGGTCTCTTCCAGGAAAGACTTAGAGCTTAATGCAATCGGGGACAGAGCAGTGGCTGAATAGATTATGAGCTTACTGGCATACTGTAACAAAAGCTAAATGGAAAGAATGCATTTAAAGCAATTTGCACCAATGAAATGCTAGTCTTGATGTACACTTTTGGAACTATCAAATGGACCACAACAGATTTGTAAAATATCCTAACAAAAATCCATACAACGTTAATGAGACATGGGGCTAATGACCTTAACAAGTTTATAGAATGATCAAATTTCCTTGTCAAAAAGGAGATTGATAGGTGATCTGAGAGCACATGAAAAACATACCAGAAACCTACAGAAATACTAATGGAGAAATAGTAAAAGCTGATAATAAGTCCATGCCATTGGATTGGTGAAAGATAATGGAAAGTGGTTTATCTCCAGATGAAACCTATGAAATAACAAAGATGCAAGTGTGTATCAACAGGCCTTCCATGGATGACATCTGCCAATGATATGTCAACAAAAATGTGAGGAATAAATGACTGAGTCATGTGGATTTGCTTAAGGAAATAGAGAGGTTTATGGGGGCATTAAGGTTCAGTTGTCTGTCACCAGAAATTACCAAAGGGTTATCATTAAGTGGGAAGCTAGGTGGCTCAGTGGATAGAACAACAGACCTGGAGTCAGGAAGACTTATCTTCCTGAGTTTCAATCTGACCTCTGACATACTACCTATGTGACTCTGGGCAAGTCATTTAATCCTGTTTGCCTCAGTTTCCTCATCTGCAAAATGAGCTGGAGAAAGAAATGGCAAACAACTGTAGTATCTTTGTTTAGAAAACCCTAAAGGCTGTCATGAAGAGTCAGATATGACTGGAAAACAACTGAACACCAACAACAAATTCTTAAGTAGCCGGGACTGAGTCATCAATGAAGATTATTCCCATGAATGACAAAATTGTATGAAACATCACCTTAGGCTGTGGAAAACTGACACCTACTAAACACAGCAATGTGGCTAAAATTTAAATTAAGTTCATTGTGCTATTAAGATCTCAACTATGTTGGGGGTTAGACTTGATCAGGGGTGGGGAACCTGCATCCTCCAAATCACATGTGGCCTTCTGAGTCCTTGGATGCAGCCTTTGACTGAGTCCAAGCTTTACAGAACAAATCCTTTTATTAAGGGAACTTACTTTGTGAAGTTTGGATTCAGTCAAAGGGCAGAAATTGAGGACCTAGAGGACCACATGTGGTCTCAGGGCTGCAGGTTCCCCACCCCTGGACTAGAAATACTTAGTCCAATGGACGCAACTTCCTCTTAACTAAACTTCACAAAGAGTTTGTGAACTGACATCAGACTGGTTAGAAATGTCTTCACACAAGAAGAGAAGAGTGCTATCTAGACTAAAGCTATATCCCTGATATATATCTTTTCCATGCTATTGGAAAGGTTTGAGAGGGAATAAGCATTTATTAAACTCCTTCTATATGCCAAGCAGCTAGGTGGCACAGTGGATAGAGTACCAGGTCTGGATTCAGGAAGACTTATCTTCCCAAATTCAAATCCAGCCTCAGACACTTACTAGCTGTGTGACCCTGAGCAAGTCACTTAATCCTGTTGGTTTTTAGTTTCCTCATCTGTCAAATGAGCTGGAGAAGGAAATGGCAAATCACTCCACTATCTTTGCTAAGAAAATCCCCAATGGGGTCATGAAGAGTTAGACACAATTTAAAAATGACTGACCAATAACATGTGCTGGGCACTATTTTAATAGCTTTACAAATACTATCTCATTTGGTGCTCCAAAAACCCTTGGGTGGAGATGCTTTATTATTTACATTTTATAAATGAGGAAACTGAGACAGACAGAAATTAAGTGATTTGTCCAGGAATGCACAGCTAGTAAGTCCCTGAGGCTGGATTTCAACTCAGGTCTTCCTGCGGCCATGCCCAAATCCACTGCGCCTTTTGTCATATAAACACCTTGTTAAACTAGGTGGTCCATGAATGTCTCATTTCCTTTCAGTCTCAAGCTTGAACCATTAGATTGGCTCCTGGTCCATAACCAGGGTTGACCCAAGTCAAGTTTGACTTGGATCAGCAGGATCGAGTAGAAGAAAGTATGATGACTGGACAGTCACCCCAGTGATGAAAGAGCCTTGGACTTACCTTTTCCCCCTCCCACCTCCCATGACTTCCTTCATTTGTGTAGTTGGAAGATGAGACTTTATCACCCATGAACTTGAGAGGTTACAAGATAAGTCTGATCAACTGCTGGTTGAGTCACTAGAACAATGGTTGGTGATGCGGGTTCTTCTTGTCCACAGAGATTGGCTTGGGAACCTCCCCAAAGATTTACATTTTTATTTTTATTTTACTTTTTTAATTTAAATTTTTACTTTTTAAATATTAGTCAGAGGTCTTGGATGGTGATTGTGTTTTGTCCCTTTATATATGGCCAAGATAGAGAGTTATATATTTACTGTTTCAGTAAAGATCAATTCCCTTTGGAGCCAGTTCCTCTATGGCGGTCAAGAAGAGAAGGGGTAAAATGTCTGAAAGAGCTGGATTTTGATAGATTACAGTTATCCCTTCCACATCAAACGGGGGAGTGTTGGGGACCTAACTCTCAGCACCCCCAGCAATCTGGAAAATCCACATAAAATTTTTTTGGCCCTCCCTTTATAGCAGAGAAGGAGCCTGATGATATACAATGCTATACAAATATTTTGTGCATTTCTGAGTTTCTAAACGTTTTCTGGGTTTTCTTCTGGCCTTTGTATGTGGTCTGTAGCTTCCTCAAAACTCCTGAAAAATTTCCACTGGATTTCTTATGCTGACCCATGATATATCAAACCACGATGGGGAAAGTCCCTCTCTGGAACTGTATATCTGTGATACCCCATCATGGCCTCCTACTCCATAGGAACACACATAATAGCAGTTAGATACCACACTGTGGCCATGGTCCCACCTCAGACTTTAGAAATGGGCTTCCTTTGCCACTTCACTGTATAGGCATGGGCAGGCCAACTGGTGAACAGATCTGGGCAGCCATAGCCTAGGCAAATATTGCTGAAAACAAAAATAGGGACTCTGGAGATGAAGGAAGTCACCTGTGTGTCACTCTGTTAAGAAAGCAGAAAGTTATGGCACTCATTCCCTTAAGGAGTTCTGGTTGGTAAAGAGGCAACTCTAGGTAAGCCTTTTTGAGTGCTACTAAAACTACGCTATGACATCTAGGATGTCTGCCCAAGATTATGGGATCCTGTAAAGTCCTCATGCTACTTCTCAGTCCTAAGATTCAGTCATGCCTGACTCATCATGACCCCACTTGGGAATTTCTTGGCAGAGATACTGGAGTATCTAAGATTCTAGTGGATATAGACTTGAGGGACTTCTGGGGCCAAGTCCTCCCAAGGTGAAGGTCAAAGGGACTAGTGACCCTGGGCAAGTCACCTCTGCCTCAGTTTCCTCAACTGTAAAATGGGGATCACAGTAACACCTACTTCCCAGAATCTAAGGAGTTAATATTTATAAAGTGCTCACCTAGTGCCTATCTCAGAGTAGACAATTAATAAATGTTTTTTTCCTCCCCTTCCCTCCCCTCTCCTCCTCTCCTCTCCTTTTACTTTCTTTCCCTTCCACCAATGTTCCTACCACGATTATCTGCTTCACCCCCTGAAAAAAGAAGGCTCCTTCCTCTATAACAAATAAGTAGAGTCAAGCAAAAGAAATTAAGGCCATTGGCTGTGTCTGAAAATACTTGGCTCATTCTGTACCTTTCTGGCATGAGGTGGAAAGCACACTTCATCGTTGATCTCATGGAGGCATTGATCAGAGTTCTGAAGTCTTTCAGAGTTTTTTCCTTTATATCATGGGTATAATTTTTTTTTCTTCTGACTCAGAAGTCTGACCTCTCCCTGTGCCCCATTTGTCCCCCAGATAATCCTGGGTGAGTATTTCAGACAGGAAGAGAATACCTTCATTTATAAACAGTTCCAGGTCAGAAAGGAATCTATAAAGGGAAAAGGCAGCTGGAGGACACATTTGGGTTAGGTATCAAAACCATTCAGATAAATCATCTGAGCAGCCCCAAATGTGCTCTGTGGCTCTCTGGAAAATGCTTTAGAAGTATGCTTTTTTGAAAAAGGGTTTCTGGCTATCATCCTCATGGCATGAAGTGCCATGTGAACACTGTGTATAAAAATAACAGACCCTAAATTCATTTAATTAAAAGCAGCTAGGTGGTACAGTAGATTCAGCCCTAGTCCTGGAGTCAGGCAGACCTGGGATCAAATCTAAACTCAGACACTTACTAGCTGTGTGACCCCGGGCAAGTCACTTCACCCTACTTGCCTCAGTTTCCTCATCTGTTAAATGAGCTGGAGAAGGCAATAGCAAACCTCTCCAGTATCTCTGCCAAAAAGTCCCAAATGGGGTCATGTAGAATCAGACACAACTGAAATTTCTCAACAACAAAACCAGCAATGACCTTTCAAATATGAGCTCAGGGTAGGATGTGAAACAGTGAATTCGAACCTCTGTCTAAGTAGGTGCTTAATAAATGTTCCTATGTTCCTTGTTGTTTGTTCCCCCTTCTCCAAGGGAATCATAATATCAGGAAAGTGATGGAAAGGCAAGACCCTGTAGTCATAGGGTCCTGGGTTCCTCTCCTGCCTCTGATGATGACAAAGCAGGTGGAGGGAGTGGTGGGGGTTGGGGGGAGACCTTGGGCAAGTGGCTTAATCTCTTAGGAACTATTTCCTCAAAGATTCAGTGAGCTCTGAGGCCCTGTCAGCACCAGCCCCTCTATGATCCTGTGAATTAATGTATGTAAGAGGTGATACCTGCTAAACATGTTCATTTATAAGGAAAGAGACCAGAGGGACTCTTGTTATCCTGGATCTATTAATGTTCGTTTAAAAATGAACATGTTCAGCAGTGATCACCTCTTACAGGAAAACTTTCCTGACCCTCAAAATTGTTAATATTTTCTCTCTTTAATTTATTAAATTTATTTTTGATCCATTTTATTTGTGTTACCACCCAGAAGAATGTTAGCTACTTGAGGGTAAGGACTATTTTTTACTTTGTCTTTGGATCGCCAGGAACTAGCATAGGGCTGGGCCATACGGGCATCGAGTCAACCTGGCAATCCCTGGGAGATGTATCCTAGTAAATACTCCTACTGGCTCAATCCCAGCTACTTGTCACCAGTCTTTGGCATTGCTAAATGATTCGATATCAGATAGTGGTATCATTTTTATTGGGACAGCTAGGTGACACAGTGGATAGAGCACCTGCCCTGGAGTCAGGAAGACTCATCTTCATGAGTTCAAATCTAACCTCAGACATTTGCTACCTGTGTGATCCTAGGCAAGGCTGTTTGCCTCAGTTTCCTCATCTGTAAAATGAGCTAGAGAAGTAAATGGCAAATCACTCCAGTATCTTTACCATGAAAACCCCAAATGGGATCCCAAAGAGTTGGATACACTTGAACAGATGATTTTATCAGCTGAAATGACATTAAAGCAGAGGCATTCTCATCTGCTTTGCTGCTGCATCCTAAGGACCAGGGGCCTTCCCATGTGCCGAGCACATGGAAATCTTCCATATGGGTTTTCTTCCCCATTTGAATGTGATCTTTTTGAGAGCAGGGACATGAATACTTTCCTATTTGCATCTCCAATACTTAGACCAGTGTACATAGTAAGCTCTTTGTAAATGTTTTATTCATTCATACAACAGATGCTTGGCAAATACCTACTAAATTGAATTTCTGCGACCTGTGAAGTCTTAGACTCTTTGTTGACTCTCATGTAAAATTTGTAGTGCCCCAACATTTAGCACACAATGCAGCCAAAAATCCGTATTAGGTGGTCAGTAAATACTTGCTGATGCATGGCTAGTTCTGGATGCAGAAAAGATGCAAAAATGATGGTAGTGAATGATGCCTGACACATAGTAGGTGCTTAACATGTTTTGATTGACTGATGTACACCAGTGAAACAGTGCCCTTAATGAAAGAGCATTTTTCCCATTTGCCTTGGCTGTTGCTTCTAATTTTCAGCTTTCACCAAATAAAGTGCTAATTAGCTTTTCTAAAAGGTTTGTAAACCGGGGATTGGACAAATTATAATCACTGATTGATTTTTTTTAATGACTAAATGTTAAGTGAGTCCAAGGACTTTCCCATTGAAGGGGAAGCAAAGTAGTCAAAAAAGACAGACTTGACCTGAGGGATTCTTGTTACCCTGGATGATTTCTGTTTAGGGGCTAAGTCACACACACACACACACACAAACCTCAGAAATCGACTGGCAAAAGACCTAACTGCACTCCTCTGGGGAAAAAAAGCTCATTAGCAGATGCAATTCAAAGTAGAGGCAGCAGATGGCAGTAGCCACTAAGTATAGATATATAGATAGGTATAGCCACTTATCAGCCAATCGGCAGAGAAACAACAGAGAGTGATATTGCAGATCATAGCAAATGGTATTTCCATGTACACATGACCCCTGATATTGCATCTCTGGTTACCCTGCAGTAGACCACTACCTGAGAGACTTCAGACCTCCTAGTCGGTCAGTTACTCAACGCACACATGACTTCTTCTGGTGGAATAGATGGATGACGACAATTTATTCCACGGAGGCTACTGAAGCAGGTGCTGTGGAGAGCTAGAGCTTGGTCAGGCTTCGGAGATGCCAAGGTCACCCGCTGCATCCTGACTTTTGTCTGGGCACTAGACTTTGAAGAGAGAATGAGGCTGATGACTTTGTGCAATTCTGTTTCATTTAAATCCAATTCACTCCAAAGTCAAGACATCACCAGTGATATCATCGGTCCTCTCCGAAAATGAAGGATGCATAACAATACACATTTATTAAGCTCCTGCTATGTACAAGGCACTGGGCTAAGCACGAGGGAAAGAGAGGGAGAGAGAGAGAGAGACAGACAGACAGGAGAGACAGAGAGAGACACAGAGAGAGAGAGAGAGGAAGAGAGAGAGAGAAAGAGACAGAGAAAAAGACAGACAGAGACAGACAGAGAGATAGAGAGACAAAGTCTAATAAGGTGCAGCCAGGTAGAAAATGAAGAGATACGGCTGGCTTGGATCCCTTCCTTAATTGGTGGCTTTGGGAGGCGCTCTTGCTTTACCCTCCAATCAGTACTGAGGGTGCTGATGAGGTCTAAATACTCATGCAGATTCTGTCTTGCAGAATAATGATAGTCAAACTTGAAGATGACATTGACCTCTGCTGAGTCAGGACCAAGGACAGTTACGAGATTCTTATTGATCGCCCAACCCCCCACATTAGAGATAGTATAGCTGCCTCTTTTGGAAACTGGAAAAGAGGGCAATGAGAGGGCTGACCTAACGTATCATGTGGTCAAAGTCATGGCCTTCCTCTTCCATTAAGGTTCATTGATGAATTTTATTTTCACATTACAAATATTTACTCATTACTCCTGCTTTGTGAGAGGTCTCTGGTCACAAAATAAAAGTTTCACAAAGCTAAAAATATGGTGACCTCATCTGAAAAGGGCAGGTAACATTGCATATCTATAGCACTCCCTACACCTCTCTATTTAAAAAAACAATAGCAGAAATCTATTTTCGCTCCTTTTCACTCCTCATTCCATTTAAAAAAAGAAAAGAAAAACAAATTTCTTGTAATAAATATACATAGTTAAGGATAACTGTACAGATAGGTGGTACAGTGAGTAGAATCATGGGTCTGGAGTCAGGAAGGCTCATCTTTCTAAGTTCAAACCAGCCTCAGACACTTACTAGCTGTGTGACCCTAGGCAAGTCACTTAACCTGGCCTCAGACACTTTCTGACTGCATGACCCTAGGCAAGTCACTTAACCTTTTCCCCTCAGTTTTCTCATCTGTAAAATGAGCTAAAGAAGGAAATGGCAAACCACTCCAATATCTTTGCCAAGAAAACCTCAAAAAGGGACTCTTCTTTCACAAAGAGTCAAACATGACTGAACAAGGATAACAAATTCCTTCCATGGATGTAAGCAAAAGGGTATATCTCATTCTGAACCCTAAGTTCATCACTTCTCTATAATGGAGAGCATGCTTCATCCTTGCTTTTCTGCTTACTTTTTTTTTAAATGAATATCACAATTTATCATTCTGTATAGTTGAGGGCAGTTTAGATTTGCTTGGGATTCAGGCTCTAAAGCAGTCTCTTCCAGGAGATTAGAACTCTATTTAGTAAATTAGCAGGATAATTGACACACCTGTAACATGGAACAGATAGCTTAAAGATAAACACATTATAACCACTAGGTGGCAATGTTTCACTATATAAACCATAACATATAAACAAATCTATATACCTTTTTCGCCAATTGGTATATGGAAGGAGTTATACTTCCTAACTAGTTATCCTTCCTAAATTCTTCTCAAACCCACTTCAGGACCCTGCCAATTAGTTAGCCAGAACCTAGGTCACCCCAGTAACGAAAATTAGCTTCAATTTGCAGAACTGAATGTTTCAGAATTCTCTTTTAAAATTCTTATTGGGGGAGCTTATGGCCTTATAATGAATAAATAGGATGAATGACTCATAAACTATGTCCCCAGTTTGAGAGATTTGGGGTTCAATCCCTAGTCCTTCCTAGGAAGAAAGTTTTCTAGCTAATGTCTTGAACTGCCAAAGTTGTCCCAGTGCACACTTATACCATAAACCAACAGATCCAAGGAAATACACGTCTGGATTGACCACACTTATGTAGAGAAAAAGAGCAAAGCTCAGTTTAAAGAAAATAGTTTCTTTTAACTCATAATATGAAAACCAAGTACAAACCAATGCTTACTTTAAAAAACTAAAAAAAAGTTTTCAACGGATACTGCTCCAGCCTTCTTTGAAAAAGAACAACCAAACCCTTGTAACAAATATGTAGAGTCAAGTCAAGTTAATTTCTTCATTGATATCTAAAATGGTAGATCTCAATCTGCATGGAATCCATTACTTGTCAGGAGGTGGGTGTCGTGACAAATAAGGCCTCTGGAATCTTGGTGGGTTATTAACTTCTCAGGATTCTGATGTCTTTCAACATTGTTAGTTTTTACAATGTTCAGCTACTGTCTAAGTTACTCCCCTGATTCTGCTAACTTCACTCTGTAACCATTTATGTCTTCCCAGGATACTTTAAAACCATCCCTTTTGGTTTTTCTTATGGCAAATATATTATAATTTGTTCTGCTGTCTCCTAATTGATGATCAACTCCTTAATTTCTAGTTCTTTTCCATTACAAAAAGAGCTGCTACAAATATTTTTGTTCATAGCAGACATGTTTATGAACAGGCAAGTGAAGAAAGAGAGTTGGTTAGAGAAAGTTCAGTTCTTTCACATTCCTGAAATGTGTCTGTCTTCAAGAGAGCCGTAATCACATGGGTGAGCTGCCATGATCTAGAATCAGAGTTCTCTACCATCTTTTCCCCCATGACCCGGGAAGAGAAATCATCTCTTAGCCACTTGCTTCAGAAATGCTGCTATTAAAACTGGTCTCAGGCTGCCCTTGACTCCTGCTGACTCCTTCTAGTCTAGGGGCAGGAAACCACCCTGTGCTGTGGTCCCCCTTTTCTAGCTCCAGATAGGCTTTGCCTTCTATTTTATCAAGACCTTTAAAAAATGACCTTTCTCAAGGGGTTAATCATGTAATTTTTGGATACTCTCAAGGGTTGGTTATGACATCTAAGGAAATAGCAAGAAATCCTGAGGGTCTTCCCTTCCCAGTTTGCTTTTTCTTTTTTTTTGAGTAGGCAAACTAAGCTATCTTTTGCCTCATTTCTTACTTAGCCTTAAATCACCAAGTAGGTGTTGCCTCAGACAAATTGAGACCTGGGAAAAACCTTAGCTTAAAAAGGCCAAGGTCTCCCATTACATCTTGGGTCACGTCCAGTTGCCCTGATCTATGTTTTGCCTCTGCACTCAGATGACCTTGGTGAAGAGGGTGAGGCTGGTGACTTTGCACAGCCCTGCCTCACTTGCAAGTCAAAACATCACCCTTCTGATGTCATTGGTCCTCTTCCAGAATAAAGGACAGAGAATAATAACCAAGTCCCTAGAAACATCTTGTTCTCCCTCCTGGCCCAGAGTCTCAAGAAAGCTACAGAGGGGAAGCAGGTGGGAAGTGAAGGGAGAAAGGAACCGTAGCAGTGGTGGATGCATCAAGAGTCCCCTAGACACTGAGAAAGGAGCCCTGTCCATGGTGGGCTCTGAATTCAGTGCAGCCCAATGTGGGGAAAGGTCTGCTAGGCTCATGATGCTGCCTACATGGAATGCTTCTAATTGCCTTCCGGCGGACCCTCCTGATATGGTCATGACAGATTTCTTTGAGCTGTCAGTCAGCAGGCACCTACTATAGATCAGACACCATGCTATGCTCCGGGGATCCAAAGAAAGGCGAAAACTGCCCTTAAGGAGCTCATATTCTAATGAACAAGACAACAGGCAAACCAAACGCATACAAGGACATCCCAAAGGTCTTAATGTGTTTTAAAGCTTCAACAGTTCAATAGCAGATATTTTGTGAAAGTAGAAATGAAGGGTTGTTCAATTGTTTTCCATCATGTCCAAATCTTCCGTGACCCTATTTGGGGTTTTCTTGGCTATTTCCTTCTTCAGTTCATTTTACCAATGAGGAAACTGAGGCAATCAATATAAAGTGACTTGGTCAGGGTCACACAGCTAAGAAATGTCCAAGACTGGATCTGAATTCATGAAGATGAGTCTTCTTGACTCCAAGTCTGGTGCTCTCCACTCAGCTGCCAGAAATGATAAGACTTTGCAACAAATTGGAGATATTGGCTGAACTTTAGTGACAGAGTCAAAGATGACTGAGGTTTTGAGGCTGAGGATCGTTGGTGGACAGTGATGCCCTCTGTCCACCTATCTGGACATGTTCTAATTTCCTGTCTTTGCCCTCTGTCCACCTATCTGGACATGTTCTAATTTCCTGTCTTTGATAAACACAGAATGAGGGAAATGCCCATAGATGGTCTCTCTGGGGTTTTCTGAACTAAGTTCAAAGCCAAGACAGGACAGAAAGGGGCTCAGGTCACATGAGCTGGGAGCTTTTCTCATTCATAGTATGTCGCCTCCCACCTCAGTATCTTTCGGCATTGTCTCTTTCATTTGTGCCTTTTGAAACCACTACACTCTTCGGGTCTTAGTTCCAGGGCCATTTCCTACAAGGTATATTTCTTCCTCTACCTAATTTTTAGTGTCCACCCCTTGAAATTATCATGTTTATTTTTTACATAGTTTGTCTTTACTAATCTGTCTACATGTTGTTATCTCCAGCAGAATGTGAGCTCTGGAGGCACCTTGATTTTAAGACACAACGCAGTGACTAGCACATATTGAGTGCTTAATAAATGCTGGTTGAACTGAACTGAATTGAAATCAGTACACCAGAAAAACAGTCTGGAGTCCTTTTAAAGAAAAGAACTGATTGAGCTGTAAGACTGTGCATACCTTTGACCCAGCAGTACTGCTTCTAGGTCTGTAACCCAAAGAGATCAAAGAAAAGGGAAAGGATCCATATGTACAAAAATATTTGTAGCAGCTCTTTGTGTGCTGACCAAGAACTGGAAATGGAGAGGATGCCCATCAACTGGGGAATGGCTGAACCAGTTGTGGTATATGAATGTAACAGAATACTATTGTGCTATAAGAAATGATGAGCAGGCAGACTTCAGAAAAACCTGAAAAGACTTTACATGAACTGATGCTGAGTGAAGTGAGCAGAATCAGGAGAACACTGTAGACAGCAACAGTAACATTGTGCAATGACTGATAATTGACAGACTCAGCCCTTTTCAGCAATGCAAAGACCTAAAACAATTCCAAAGGATTCATGATGGAAAATGCCATCCCTATCTAGAGAAAGAACTATGGGGTTGGAATGCAGAGCAAAGCAAGCTATTTTTTTGTTTGTTTTTTCTTTCTTTTGGTTTCTCCACTTTGTTATAATTCTTCTATGCAACATGACTAATGTGAAAATGTATTTAATAGGAATGTATGTGAAGAGGCTATATCAGATTGCATGCCATCTTGGGGAAGAAGGGGGGAGAAAGAGGGAGAAAATTTAAAACTTATGAAAGTGAATGTTGAAAACTAAAAATAAATAAATTGGAAAAAGAAATGATCTACCAGACTAAATCTATATTTCTATGATCTGTGGCCTCATTCTGTGGTTGAGATCACCTTAGAAAGTAGGTGACAGTAAGCCAAGCATTGGCCCCTAGAGGAGACCCAAAGTTAGCAGACCAGGTAAAAATGGTCCCAACTCTAGAGAGCATTTGAAACCAGTTTTCAGCTACCCAAAAGCTATGGACAAACTGAAGGGAAAGGGCTTTCCATGTTTGTATTTTCTCAATTCATGCTCCCCCAAAGACAAATGCCTTTAAACATTTCCTTATGGCTTTGGTTTTGAAGTACTCTGGGCAAGACCAAAGAAATTAGTTTTCTACTGGAATGATGCTATTGAGGTCTGACTGGTCTGTTTTTCCTTAACGTTAAATTGTTTCTAATTCCATGAGGCAGAAGAAGAGAAACTTTTATTTTCTGCCAGTACATGGAAAGTGGAATTTTATAGGAAAAGTTTGGCACAGGCATCCTTCGTTTTAAATCACAACCAGCCTGCGGCCTCATCTCTGGAACATTAACACGTCACCCATGTAACTTGTGAACAGGACTACTACTCGGGGAAGGCTGAGTTAGAATTACAGAGCTATTTGGAATGATTTATCTTAAGATGATGATTGTCCATAAGAATCTGTCATCTTTGTTGACCACTTCCCAAATGTTTCACTCTTACAGCAGAGATTGTAAGACTGGCCTCTCCTCTGCCCCAGGTTCTGACTTAGCAGAAATAATGACAGGTCACTAAAGTGATGAAATCCTTAAGAACATGAAATCCTGATCCGATTCCTTATTGAACATTTATAGAGCAATGAAAGTTTCATTGAACTTGGAATTACAGGGCCTGAGTTCAAAACCTGGCCCTTCCTCTTGCTATCTGTGTGACCTTCAGCCAAACCACTCAATCTTTCTGAGTCTCAGGTTCCTCATCTCTAAAATTAGAGGACTGGAGTGGATGACTTATAAGGTCCCTTCCCACTTGAGATCTCTGGTCTATATAAACCATACATAAAAATTCAAGAGACGTCATTTCTGGATAATTTATCATTTTGTTAATAATGCTAGCATTGCACCAATAAAATGGATCAATGACACTCTGGAATGCCAAAGACTAATCAGGACAGAGGGCTCACAGTTTATATGTCCTTGGAAGAACGGATGTTCCTGAGGGTGGCAATCAACTCTGATTGGTTAACAATTAATGAGAGAGAATGAATATTACAGTGAGGGGTGGACCTATTCTAATAGTTGGCTTTCATTCTCAAAGAGAAACAAAATGACATCACTATGAGAAAGTGAAATTTCCGTGTGTCAGCCTGTGGCCGATCAGACCAATAGGAACTGAAATGCTCTATCACAGGTTGGGCACATATAGTCTGTGTGAATATTTGGGGTGGATATCCCAAATTTGCACATCCTGAGTTTACTTTGTGCTGTCTCAATTCTGCTTTGCTCATAGAGCACAGCACCCTTTCTGATGTGGATATACCATGCTGAGCGGTCCTGTGCCAGTGGCTCCCATGTTGCACAGTAAAATCCAAAGTTCCTGAGAGAGACCTTGAGAGTGTCCTTGTATCACTTCTTCTGACCACCATGTGATCTCCTGCCCCATGTGAGTTCTCCATAAAATAGTCTTTTTGGCAAGTGTACATTTTGCATTCGAACAATGTGGCCTGTCCATTGGAGTTACACTCTCTGAAGCATATTTTGAAAGCTTGGCAGTTCAGCTCGAGCAAGGACTTCAGTGTCTGGTACCTTATCCTGCCAGGTCATCCTCAGAATCTTCCTAAAACATTTCAAATGGAAGTGATTCAGTTTCCTGGCATACTGCTGGTAGACTATCCATGTTTCACAAGCATACAACAGTGAAGTCAGCACAACATCTCTGTAGACCTTCAGTTTGTTAGTCAGTCTAATACCTCTTCTCCCCCAAACTGAGCTAGCTCTGGCAATGTGTGCATCAACCTCATTGTCAATGTGTACATCCCTGGAAAGTATACTACCAAGATAAGTGAACTTATCCACAGCATTTAAAACTTCTCCATTTGTTGTAAGCAATGGTTCAACATATGGATGGTGTGGTGGTGGCTGATGGAGCACCTGTGTTTTCTTGATGTTAATTATTAGGCCAAAATTAGCATTGGCAGCAGAGAATTGATCCTTTGCTGCATCTCAGCTTCAGAGGCTGCACTGAGTGCACAATCATCTGCAAACAGAAAACCATGCACCAACATTCCCTCCACTTTGGTCTTAGCTTGTAGCCTTTTCAAATTGAAGAACTTACCATCAGTATGGTAATTGACCTTGATGCTATGTTCTTTCTCATCAAAAGTGTTTGACAACATGGCTGAAAACATCATGCTAAAAAGCATGGGAGCAAGCACACAGCCTTGTTTCACTCCACTGGTGACTGGGAAGGCACAAGAGCATTATCCACTATCCAGAACCTGGGCAAACTTGCCATCATGAAATTGACATATAATACTGATGAACTTCTCTGGGCAACCATATTTTGACATAATTTTCCATAAGCCCCCATGACTAACAGTGTCAAAGGCCTTGGTCAGATCTACAAACATTGTGTGCAGACCTCTGTTCTGCTCCTGGCATTTCTCCTGGAGTTGTCAGGCAGCAAACACCATATCTACTGTTCCTTGGCCCTATCTGAAGCCACACTGTATGATGTACGACTATCTTCCAGGTGAAGGATCAGCCTATTAAGGAAGACTCTAGCAAGAATTTTCCCAGCAATGACTAAGAGAAAAGCCCCCCTGTGATTGTCACAAGACAATCTATTCCCTTTACCCTTATAGAGATGGATAATGGAGGCATTCTTGAACTCCTGGGGTATAACTTCTTCTTGCCATATAACCTGGAAAATTTCACTCAGCTTTTGTATGAGCAATGATCCCCCTCCCTTGTAAATCTCAGCTGGAATAGAATCAGCACCAGGGGCTTTGCCATATGAAAGGAGCCTAATGGCCCTCAAAACCTCTTCTTCAGTTGGAAGTTCAGCTAAGGCAGAATTGACTTCAACCTGGTCAGTGGCCTCCACATTGAATGATGATGGTCTGTTGAGAACATTATGGAAGTGTTCAGCCCCTCTCTCTAGGATCATATCCTTATCACTAATCAATGTGGCTCCATCAGCACTGAGGAGTTGTGATGCGCCCTAGGTTTTTGGTCCATATATAGCTTTCAGGGAATCATAAAAGTGCTTTGGATTGCTACTATCAGTTATTACTCAGTTTTATGCTGATTCTAATAAGGGGTTATGGGAAGGTAACTTTGAATCTATCATTTACTTTTAAGTTGCCTGACCTTGGGCAATCTAATCAAAGAATTTGTCCCCACCCATATTTGTGGGCATGGATTTCGCCACCTTAGATCAAATTCCATGTAAGATTGGGTGGGGTGTGAACCAGCCTGAGGAGAAAGTTAACTTAATTTACTTATCAGGAATATCCTTCAGAGGCTGAACAACCTACAGGCTTCTGAAAAAATCCTGGTTGTAATTCAATAATTGATTATTAATAAGAAAAATAATCATTTCTCTCAATCATCTATATAAATCATAGATCAGAGATCTCAAGTGGGAAGGAACTTTATAAGTCATCAGCATTTTGGGGCCAGATGTGATGGGGTGCATGTGGTTGGACCCCAGTCCTAGGACCATATCTCTTCCCAGCCCAAAGACCCTATCTCTGGCAATAACTTATGAGTGGGCGAGGCAAACTATTTCTCCGTGTTAGCTGTGTGACCTCTGTAGAATTTCCCTTGTCTGAACAGGACTACCTTGTTCCAGCAAGACTATCATGTACTGATTCCCAGTTACCATATACAATCCAGAGGATGTCAACTCCCAAAACTATCTGGTTACAGATGTACAGACTCCTTAGAAGCTCCTATTTCCCTCAGGCTATTCCAGTAGTAAATGATGGCTTCGCCCAACAGAAACTGTTTGTTCTTTCCCATCCTCTCCACCTAATTAGCATACTTGCTACACAATACACTGAAGTTTTTCTTTTATTTAGATATGTTTTTATTATTATTTTAAAATTTTTATTTATTTATTTTTAGTTTTCAACATTCATTTCTACAAGATTTGAGTTCCAAATTTTCTCCCCATCTTTCCCCTCCCCCACCCCAAAAAGCCTTGCATTCTGATTCCCTCTTCCTGCAATGTGCTCTCCCTTCTATCACATCCTTCCCTTCCCTTATTCCTTTCTTCTCTATTTTCTTGTAGGGCAAAATGGATTTCTGTAACCTATTACCTGTATTTCTTATTTCCCAGTTACATGTAAAAACAATTTTTTAACATTTGTTTTTTAAAACTTTGAGTTCCAACTTCTCTCCCTTCCTCCCTTCCCACTGAGAAGACAAAAAATTCAATATAGGTTATACATGTGTAGTTTGCAAAAGACTTCCATAAAAGTCATGTTGTGAAAGACTAACTATATTTCTCTCCATCCTGTCTTCCCCCCATTTATTTTATATATATATATATATATATATATATATGTGTGTGTGTGTGTGTGTGTGTGTGTAAATATATGTATATATTCTCTATTCTATTCTATATTCTCTTTTGACTTTGTCCCTCCCCAAAAGTGTTTACTCCCATGTGCCCTCCCTTCTAGCATTCCCTGAACACCCCACTTATCCCCTTTTCTCCTACTTTCTTGTAGTGTAAGATAGTTTTTCATACCAAATTGAGTGTGCATATTATTCCCTCATTAAGCCAAATGTGATGAGAATAAACTTCACTTTCCCCCTCTTACCTGCCCCTCCATTGAAAAAGCTTTTTCTTGACTCTGTTATGAGAAAAATTTTGTCCCATTCCATATCTCCCTTTCTCCTCCTAATATATTCCTCTCTCACACCTTAGTTTTATTTTTTTAGATATCATACCTTCTTATTCAATTCACCCTGTACCTTCTGTCTATATGTATATAATCCCTCCAACTATCCAAATACTGAGAAAAGTCTCAGAAGTTACAAATATTATCTTTGCATGTAGGAATGTAAACAGTTCAACTTTAGTAAGTCCCTTATGATTTTTCTTTCCTGTTTGCCTTTTCATGCTTCTCTAAATTTTCTATTCAGCTCTGGTCTTTTCATCAAGAATTCTTGAAAATCTTCTATTTCATTGAATGACCATTTTCCCCCCTGAAATATTACACTCACTTTTGCTGGGTTTTTACTTTGATTTTAATCCTATCTCATTTGACCTCTGAAATATCATGTTCCAAGAGCTGCAAACCCTTAAGGTAGAAACTGCTAGATCTTGTGTTATCCTGATTATATTTCCACAATGCTCAAGTTGTTTCTTTCTGGCTGCTTGCAATATTTTCTCCTTGACCTGGGAACTCTGAAATTTGGCTACAATATTCTTAGGAATTTTACTTTTGGGATCTCCTTCAGGAAGTGATCGGTGGATTCTTTCAATATTTATTTTACTCTCTGGTTCTGGAATATCAGGACAGTTTTCCTTGATAATTTAATGAAAGATGATGTGTAGGATCTTCTTTTGATCATGGCTTTCAAGCAGTCCTATAATTTTGAAATTGTCTCTCCTGGATCTATTTTCGAGCTCAGTTTTTTTTTCAATGAGATATTTCATATTATCTGCTGTTTTTTCATTCCTTTGGTTTTGTTTTATACTTTCTTGATTTTTCATAAAGTCATTAGCTTTCATCTGCTCCATTCTAATCTTTAAGGAATTATTTTCTTCAGTGAGTTTTTGGATCTCCTTTTCCATCTAACCAATTCTGCTTTTTGGGGCATTCTTCTCCTCATGGCTTTTTGGATTTCTTTTGCCATTTGAGTTAATCTATTTTTTAAAGTGCTATTTCCTTCAGCATTTTTTTGGTTCTCCTTTAGCAAGAAGTTGACTCATTTTTCATGATTTTCTTGCATCCCTCTCATTTCTTTTCCCAATTTTTGCTCTACTTCTCTTACTTGATTTTCAAAATTGTTTTTGAGCTCTTCCATGGTCTGAGACTAATTCATATTTTTCTTGGAGTCTTTGGATGGAGGAGCTTTGACTTTGTTGTCTTCTGCTTGCATGCTTTGGTCTTCCTTGTCACCAGAGTAAGATTCTATAGTGTGATTCGTTTTCCAGTTTTTACTCATTTCCCCAGCCTTTTACTTGACTTCTGAGCTTTTTGTCAAGGTAGTTCTCTGCTTCCAGTGGGGGTGGGGAGTGTACTGTCAGATACTCAATTCCCCCACAATCTGTGGGCCTAGAGCTCCAGAAACAGTGGTTGCAGTTGTACTGCTGCTCCTGTGTCTGCTGAGGGCTCCTCCACCCCTCCCCCTCAGCTACCCTAGGGCTGGAGCCAGACCACTCCACTTTCCTGCACTGGTCCCACAGGCCTTTCAATTTATCCTCAGCATTTTGGGGTCATGAAGTCTGGAAACCATGAAAAACATGAGAGATTCAGTCTCCCCAAGGCCTGCTTGGGTCCCCTCTGTGCATTTGTGGCCCACACTGGACTGTGCTTTGCTCCTAGTATGGCATGATAGACTCTTCCCAGCAACCTTCCAGACTGTCTTGGGCTAAGGTTTGCTTCACTCCATCATTCTGTGGGTTCTACAGCTCCAGAATTTGTTTAGAGCCATTTTTTATAGGTATTTGGCTGAGCTTGCTGGGAGCACTCTAGAAAGTCCATGCTGTTACTCTGCCATCTTACTGAACATTTTCTATACATGCTTTATCATCAGTCCTATTACATTGCAAGTTCCCTAAAGAAGCTGAATATTAGTTTTACAATAAAATTTTTGCCACTTGATTGAAAGACTGCTTGAGTCTGTGAATTCTTTCCAGACAACTCTGCCCTGAACCTTGGTATTTTGGGGTCCCTACACCCCTAAACCTGCATCAAAATGAAAAAGGGAACAACTAGGAACAACTGAGAGTCCTCTGGGTGGTTGAAAGGAGACATCAGCTAGTAGAAGACACCAGAAGAGAATGGTATAACTGACCACACCCTGCTAGGTAACCTTGTCAGCATTAGAGCTCGGAGTCAGGAAGATTCATCTTGAGTTCAAATCTAGCCTCAGACCTTTATTAGCTGGATGACTCTGGGCAAGTCACTTAACCCTGTTTGTCTCAGTTTCCTCATCTGCAAAATGAACTGGAGAAAGTAATGGCAAACCACTCCAGTATCTTTGCCAAGAAAATCCCAAGTGGGGTCATGAATAGTTGGATGTAACTAAAATGGCTTGAGCAACAAGTGATGACACACATTTCTGCACCCCTTCTTCTCTTCCCTTTCAGCTTCTTTTTGTGTGTTATCTTCTGCTGTTCCATTGTAAGCCCCTTAAAGGCAAGCCTATCTTTATGTTTTGGATTTGTATCCCCAGAACTTAGCACAGTGCCTGGTACATAGCAGGAACTTAATAAATGTTTATTGGTTGATTGACTGGCATCAATAGCGCAGAGATGGGGCTAAGTACTTAACAAGTGTTATCTCATTTGCTTTTCAGAACAACTCTTTGAGGTAGATATTATTATGTTAATTTTCAGATAAGAAAACTGAGGCAAATAGAGGTTAAGTGACTTGCCCAAGGTCATCTAACTAGTAAATGTCTGAGACCAGGTTTGAACTCATGATTTCTTGACTCCAGAACCAGTGTTCTGTCCCCTGAGATCCCTGGTTACTTCTAGAATCATAGAATTAAAGCTTGAAAAGTTGCTCTGCGTTCATCTAGTCCAAGCTCTTCATTTTATAGTTGAGGGCTGAGGAGAATGAGGCCCATGAAAGTTAAATCTCCAAATCCCAGAAAGGGGGCCCCAAATCACATATGGGTAAATGTTTAGTTGTTTATGGTTCTGTATGACTCTTTGTGACCCTACCTGGTATTTTCTTGACAAAGATACTGGAGTGGTTTGCAATTTCCTTGTCTGGCTCATTTTACAGAAGAGGAAACTGAGGCAAATAGAAGTCAAGTGACTTGCCCATGCTCACACAGCTTGTAAGTTTATGAGGTGAGATTTGAACTCATGTCTTCCTAACCCTAGGTCCTTGATTTCTATCCATGGTACTACTGAGCTGCCAAAATAATATAGGTAGTTAGTAATCGAGACAGGATTTAAACACATCTTCTGATTCCAAATTCATCTCTAATGAATTCCTTTCTGATACTTTGACTGTATTTTTAAGTTAGAGAGTTGGTGCTGGTCTACTGGGAGAGATTGTTTCAGGCTTGTGGGTGGGGGCTCAAGCCAAGGACATGGGCTGCTCAAAGTACTCTGTGCTCTTGTTGTCATGAACATTTCTGTCCATGTTACATAATCTGTTTCTGAGGTTGCAAGATAGAGGGAAAACAATGAATTTGCCATTTAAAAAATACCAAACAAATGCACTCCATGAGGAGAGATCCAAGTTCTTGAAAATAAACACAGACATTAATTATTTGGAAAAGAAAGAGGATAGCATGTTGCCCATCTGCAGTTTTCATTTAAACGATTTCTGTCTGATCTTGGGAGCAAAGTTTGCATAACCAGTTTTGCATCACAGACTTATAGGGTTAGAACTGGGAAGGACTTTAGAAATTGCCTTATTCCCTCTCACTTTACAGAAGAGACAACAGAGCCCAAAGAGCTCCAATAACTTGCCTAAGGACATGCAGACAGAGAGGAACACAACCAAGGCATGATCTCAGTTTCTCTGATTCCAAGTCCAATAGGATTTTCATCATATTGTAGAACCTGAGGAACAACCAGAGAGAAACTTGTCCTCAAGTGACCTTTCCACCCCAAAAGACAACCACAAGATGCAAAACGGCATCCAAGTCAGACTTCGGAAGAGGATGGGTGCCATATTTTTAAAAAGCCATGGATGAAATTGATGAACATGAGAAACAAATGCACTAGTGGGTAGCTTCTGTCTAGACATCATGGAAGGGACCATCTGTAGTTTCCAGAGAAATGATGTATGAATGAGAAAGTTTTTATTACATGCTTTCTAAGTTCTATTTAGAAATGGTGCTGAGCACATACACAAAGAGAAAAGTGAAACAGCTCCCTGCCCACATTTTAATTGGCATTGACAATTCATAGAGGAAAATTCTTCAGTAGGGTGGGAGGAAGGGCCCAGTGGTCTGAGGGCTTCAGCTACAGGTTGTATGGCAAGGCCCAGGAGTCCTTAGGATATCTTGGCAGTTTACAACATCATCATCATCATTTTAAGCACCTATTATGGGCCAGGCTCTTTGCTACCTGCTCTAACAAATATTTTCTTATTTGATCATTGCAATGCCTGTAGTTCTGAAGGGTATAGTAACACGGTAGATGCAAAGGCCAGGTAGACATTACAGTACATTGGCTAAGTAGCGGGTAAAGTCAGGTGGTCCTCCATTTGACCAGAAGGATTATAATTGGTGACTCCTTGCTCATTTAATTGGTGCAAATGACCCTGAAAGGGGAAAAGAGACTAAAGGGCCTGGCACACACCACTGGGAAAGGGGGAATGAACTTCAGGGTTGGAATAGAGCCAGGACTTTACTCCAGGTAAGTATCCAGGCAGGAGGGGGAAATGGGAAGGGAGCAGGGACAGGTAGGTGGTGCGGTAGATAGAGCATGGAGTCAGGAAAACATGAGTTCACATCTTACCTAAAATACTTACAAGCAGTGTGACTCTGGACAAGTCACTTAACCTCCATTTCTTTGACTGTAAATTGGGGAAAATAATAGTACCTACCCTCCTAGAGTTGTTATGAGGGTCAAATGCTATATTTATAATGGTGCTTAGCACAGGGCCAGCCACATAATAAGTACTATATTAATGCTAGCTATCACTATTATTAATTAATTAATATAAATATTAGAAAGGTTGTGGAGAAGAGCTTCCTACAGTGACTACTTCTATTGGACTCTTTGGATGGCCTCTGAAACAGTGGGTTGATAGGGTGGGGTAGAAGAGGGAAAAGGTACTCAATAATGTCATTGGTGGGGGCCATATCTATGTGGGTAAAAACTCTAGGTAGGATTCACAGATGTTAGCTGAAGGCAGTGTAGATTAGTGAACAGAAGGCAGTGTAGTTTAATGAACAGAGTTCTGGACTTGGATTCGGGAGGACCTGGGTTCTAATCCTACTTGAGACACTCTCTGAGCAAATTATTCAACATATCTGGGCCTTAGCTTCTTATCTATGGAAGCAAGGTTTCTTTCAGCTCTAGATCTGTATGCTATGTCTTTATGATGGAGAATTTGAGAACATTTCACCAAAAGTTATCCCTACTTTGGAGTAGTGAGAAGCAGGCACATCTTCTCATTGTAGGATGACCAGGAGATGCCTTCTATTCTACTGACACTGGATCTACGGAATCTATGAATAGCTTGACTTCTCTGGGTTTGAATTATTTATAAGTTGAGATGTTCATCATTGTCTTATAGGGCAGCTTGTAAAATGATGATGAGGGGGCCATCTTGTTGGTAATGGGCCCAGAGGCTAGTGCCTTCCCTCTGGGATTACTATGTGCATAGTTCTTGGCATGCTGTCTCAGTAGAATGTGAGCAGGAGTGAGGAAAGGGATGGAGGGAGAGAATATGGCACTCAAAATGGAAAAAAAAGAATGTTAGAAACTTTAGTTTATATGTAATTAAGAAAAAAAGAAAATTAAAATTAAATGTTTAAAAGAATTTGAGTAGGGTCTGTGTTTTCTACTTTCTTTGTACCCCAAATGCTTCGAATAATACCTGACAAATAGTAAGTGCTTAATAAATGCTTATTGCTTGATAATGACCAGAGAGAGAGTGTGTATGCAAGTTCAGGTCTTGGTAGCATCCTTATATTTTTTTGGGAGCATCGCTATGGTAATTGTTCAGGTACAATCAAAGCTTTCCAGTAAGTTACTGTACATCTCTACCACTTTTACTCTGGGAATTTAGGTTTTTGAACTGTAGGTAGGAACCAGCCTAAGCCAGTCACTAAAATAAACTTGGCTAAAAACTGGATAACAGTGTGGCAGAAATTGGGCATAAATCAATGCCTGACACCATACACAAGAATAAAGTCCAAATAGATACATGATCTAGGTATAAAGATTGATCCTATAAACAAATTAGGGGAGCAAGGAATAGTGTATTTGTCAGATTTATGGAGAATGGATAAATTTTTGACTAAACGAGACATAGAGAACATTATGAAGCGCAAAATGGATAATTCTGATTACATTAAATTGAGAAGTTTTTGCACAAACAAACCCAATGCAACCAAGATTAGAAGGGAAGCAGAAAACTGGGAAAGAATTTTTGCCCCTGGCATCTGTGATAAAGGCCTCATT
The DNA here is from genome assembly GCA_028658325.1 of Potorous gilbertii. Classification (NCBI taxonomy): domain Eukaryota; kingdom Metazoa; phylum Chordata; class Mammalia; order Diprotodontia; family Potoroidae; genus Potorous; species Potorous gilbertii. The sequence goes on along the minus strand of CM053772.1, from coordinate 122,859,173 downwards.
TCTAAAATATATAGGGAACTAGGTCAAATGTACAAGAATATAAGTCATTCCCCAACCAATAAATGGTCAAAGGATATGAATAGGCAGTTTTCAGAGGAAGAAATTAAAGTTATCTATAGTCATATGAAGAAATGCTCTAAATCACTATTGATTAGAGAGATGCAAATCAAAACAACTCTGAGGTACCCCATCACAACTATTAGATTGGCAAACATGACAGAACAGGAAAATGATAAATGTTGGAGAGGATGTGGGTGAGTTAGAACAATTCATTGTTGGTGGAGCTGTGAGCTGATCCAACCATTCTGCAGAGCAATTTGGAAATATGCCCAAAGGGCTACAAAAATGTGCATACCCTTTGACCCAGCAATATTCTGGGTCTGCATCCTAGAGAGATCATAAAAGTGGGAAAGGGTCCCAAATGTACAAAACTATTTACAGCAGCTCTCTTTGTGGTGGTCAAGAACTGGAAATGGAGGGGATGCCCATCAATTGGGGAATGGCTGAACAAGTTGTGATGTGTGAATGTAATGGAATACTATTGTGCCATAAGAAATGATGAACAGGAAGACTTCAGAGAGGCCTGGAAGGACTTATATGCACCGATACTGAGTGAAAGGACCAGAACCAGGTGAACTTTGTACACAGCAACAACCACAGTGTGCAAGGAGTTTTCTGGTAGACTTATTCCTTCACAGCAATGCAAGGACCTAAAAAATTCCCAGTTGGACTCTTGAGGCAAAATGTCTTCTACATCCAGAGAAAGAACTATGGATGAATCACAGAATGAAGCAAACTATTTTCTCTTGTGTGTGTGTGTGTGTTTTTTTTTTGTGGTTTCTCCCATTCATTTTAATGCTTTTCTGCAACACGACTAAGGTAAAAATGAATTTAATAAAAAAAAAATAGCCTTGGTTTTTTCCCTCCATAGTGCATTTCTTTCTGGTTTGCTGTTTTTCCCTCCACAAAAGAGAAAGAAAATGGATACAGTGCTCTGTCCTATATTTGGGAGTTCTGTATTTTGTGGAGTTTATAGGAAATATCTCCAACCCTTTTTCTGCCTCTATATGTATTACTGTATGACTCCATCCCTAGGCTGACCCCCTAAGCAAAATGTCTCTTATCTCTAACAGGGGAAATTCCTCTCTTCCTATGTCTCAATCCTTGCATTAAATAACATAGAAAATGCATTAGGTTTTATTGGGCAACAAGTTTTATCATAGAGTAATGGTGTATTCCCCTTTTAGATTAAAAGTTTTGATGACTGAAAACAGCAAAGACAAAAAACCTTTGAGATGTACATATGAAAAATATTAGGAAAACATCAGGAGAGAAAATTCACTGCTCCACCCCCCTTGCTCTGCACCCCCAGCAAAATCACCTTCAGTGTTCTATGTTACAGTTAATCATTTGTATATGACTAACGAAAACTTTTGAGCCAATTCTCAGGTTCAGAATGGCTTTGTGATTACTGGATAAATATACAGTGCCCGATTATGACTTAACCAGCAGAGATAAGGTTTTATTACTCACTATAAACTTGAGTGAGGTTTCTTGAGAGTTGGTAAAAGAAAAGGCCTCAGAGTCAATTAAAAGACGGTCTATCTCTCTTTGCATTGCCACTTATTGTTTGGAAGAGGTTACCATTGGCTGGGAGGTAGGGAAGAAAGAGCCCAGAGGAAGCAGCAGACCTGGAAAGGTTTCTGAAAATCCTAAAATAAGAATCTCAACTCTCAGCACAATAAAGGTCTGAAGCTGAAAGTGATGGAGACTAAAGTTTCCTGCCAAGATGCCCTGTGAGAAGCAAGTCCAATAAACCCATGAGGCAGCCAGTAGAGCTATCTATTCAATACTAATCACTGGCAATCAGTGAACCTTGTAAGTTCTCAAGAAAGAGAAAGGATATTTGAGAGCTTTAGTTTCAGAACTGCAAGTTGTCCTGGTCACATATCCTCCCTGTATTTGTGCATCAGTATAATAGCACTTTGAATTTGTACCTGTTTGCTCTCAGAGAGATTATGTGCATTGATGGGAGAGTGTGACCCAAGTTTATGCATAATGCTATATAATATTCTTGCTTTATTGTTTTAATAAATACATTTAATTAAGAGTAAGCTGAGTCAGTTTACTGATTTGTTAACGGAAATTACATTAGTCAGGGTTTAGAAAATACAGTATTAGTAATACGAGTTACTCCCCAAGATCTATAGACAGAACCTTATGAATAATATCCCCTCTAGGAAACCCCAACCTTTCAGTGTGGGTGCAAGTTGAGATGAAATGGGAGCACAGAGTAAAGGGTGGAGGAGGACAGTAATAGGCCAGTTCATATTAGATGAACAATTTAAGACTGAAATAGACATTTAGAAATAGAACATAGTTCCTAATGCCCAAAGAAGTGACTGGCAAACAGCAAAATTGCCCTTTTCCCTAGGGAGAAGGAGGGTTACGGTTAGGGTTGGTTCACAATGGTTCAGCTGCACAGGTTCAGTTCAGCTTGCAGTTCACAAAGAGAACGTTCACATCATCCCTTGCCCAGCTCCATTCTGGGCCAGATCTCCTCTAACTCCAATGGCTCCTCCCTGCAGCAGTCATGACTCCTTCCAGCTCACATTGGTGATGGCTTCTTGACAACCTGTTTTTTTCCTCCAAATCTTGTCCCTTTCTGAGTCTAGGGCAGACTCTAGAACTTGAGGAATCCTGTGTAAAGGCAGCAGGTATTTTCCCTTTTTCCCACTGCTTCCTAGGGCAGTGCCCCTGTGGGCTGGGCCAAAGTACAAGTATGAAGAAAACTTCTGAGTAACTCCAGGAGACAAAGCACTAGTGACTGGGATGATTGGGAAAGGCTTGTGTTAAAGAAAGCCCTAGAGTTGAGCCCTGAAGAGAGTTAAGAGTTCCACCAGGTAGAAATGAAGAGGGAGAGCCTTCCAGGCATGGGGGAAAGTTTGTGCAAAAAACCCAGACACAGATGGAATGTCACAGAGGAGGAATGGTTTCTGAGACCAGCTTGACCAGAATTTATAAAGGGTGAAAGGGCATATTATGTAATCAGCCTGGAGAGTCAGGAATCAATTTATAAAGGGTTTAAAATACTAAACAGAAGAGTTTGTGTTTTATCCTAGAGGAACAAGGAAGCCTCCACACATTTTTTTTTTGTTCTGAGGCAATTGGGGTTAAGTGCTTGCCCAGAGTCATCCAACTAGTGTCTCAGGTTGAATTTGAACTCAGGTCTTCTTGACTAGAGTGTACCACCTAGTTGCCCCACCTCCAACATTTTTTAATCTGAGGAGTGACCTGATCACATTTACCTAGCATCTGGCTAGAGGAGAGTTGGGGAAAGAATGATTATAGACAGACTAATTCAATGGCTACTGTCACAGGCTCTTGGAGGGACAGACTAAAGCCCCTTTTGTTCCAGTTTGCATGGTGGCTAATGACCTCTCAGAAGCCTAGGGTGTAATCCGCCTTCTTGTTGTAAAGACAAGAAGATTTGTCTAAACCAGTCCGGGGTCCCATCTCCTGCTCCACCTGCTCAGGAATGGAGAATGAAAAGGACAGGCATGATGGTATCTCCAGCTCACTCTTGTTTTCCGGGCAGGCTTGCTCTGATTCTTCTGCCCCAGTCTGATTTCCTGTGGCTGTCCAGACCTGCTTCATAATTCGCTTTGGAGCAGAAAAGCCCTTGTTCCAGATAATTTCATTTACTCTGGTTCCTTAAGGTCTCTTAGCTCATTCTCCTTCCTCAGGGGAAAAAGTGAGTCAGTAGGGGAAGAACCCATAGCCTCAGGCACTTAACAATGCTGGAGCCAAATGCTGACAGCACTAAGCCACTCCCTTTTCAGTTCTGATGGTGAAACACGTTGTTCCTGACGGTCAGATTTCATGTACTGGGAGGCTTGGACTGACTGGGACAGAATGTTAGCAAGGGAATCTTCTTCTCCTGGTCTCCCTTCACCTGCACTGGTGGATTAGATTGCTAATTCAGTAAGAGGAGTGTGTGTGTGTGTGTGTGTGTGTGTGTGTGTGTGTGTGTGTGTGATCTCACTGACTGGTGCTCCTGGCCTTTGGATTCATTTTGTTTGGTGTTCAGCCAGCTTAGAGTTGGCATCTTTCCGTCCCTCTTACTCCTTCCCCACTTACTCCCGCCCCCTGGCAGCAGCTGTCTGTCCTCTCCTTCTCACTTAATCATTGGGCCCTTCATCACAGTTGTCCTGGAACAGCTCCTGCGTCAACTGAGATCTCATTTTACTATTTAGCTCTTGTAGAGTGATTTAGCTTTTCAAAGGACTTATGTCAGTTAATGAGTATTTACTAAAGGCCCACTATGTGCCAGGTGGTCCCAGACATCTCAAGGTATTTACTTTTTAATGGGGGTGGGAACCACAACAGGTAAATTAGCTAGGTACATATAAGATATATACAGAATAGATGAAAGGTAATCTTAGAGAAGGGCACAGTGGATAGAGCACAGGTCTTGAAGTTAGGAGGACCTGAGATCAAATCCGGCCTCAGACACTTACTAGTTATGTGATACACAGCAAGTCACTTAGCCCTGTTTACCTCAGTTTCCTCATGTGCAAAATGACCTGCAGAAGGAAATGGTAAACCACTCTAGTATCTTTGCCAAGAAAACCCCAAATGGGGTCACAGAGATTCAGACAGGATTGAACAACAAAAATCTTAGAAGGGAAGTTCCTGAAAGATGGGCAGACCAGGAAGGGTCTTCTGGAGAAGATAGAAGTGGAGCTGATGTGAGCTGATCCGACCCTTCTGGAGAGCAATTTGGAACTATGCCCAAAGGGCTACAAACATGTGCATACCCTATGACCCAGCAATATCACTTCTAGGACTGTATCCCAAAGAGATCATAAAATGGGAAAGGGTCCCACATGTACAGAAATATTTATGGCAGCTCTCTTTGTGGTGGCCAATAACTAGAAATCAAAGGGATGCCCATCAACTGAGTAATAATTGAACAAGTTGTGGTATATGAATGTAATGGAATACTGTTGTGCTATAAGAAATGATGAACAGGAAGACTTCAGAGAGGTCCAGAAGGACCTATATGAACTGATTGATGCTGAGTAAAAGGAGCAGAACCCAGAGAACTTTGAACACAGCAACAACCACAGTGTGCAAGGAATTTTTCTGGTAGACTTAGTCCTTCCCAGCAATGCAAGGACCTAAAAAATTCCCAATGGACTATTGAGGCAAAATGCCTTCCACATCCAGAGAAAGAACTGTGGAATTGGATGGCAGAATGAAGCAGACCATTTTCTCTTGTGTCATGTTTTGTTTTGTTTTCATAGTTTCTCTCATTCATTTTATTTCTTCTATGCAACAAGACTAAGGTGAAAATGTATTTAATAAGAATGTATGTGTAGAACCTATATAAGATTGCATGCCATCTTGGGGATGGAGTGGGGAGAGAGGAGGAAAAATTTAAGGTATATGGAAGTGATTGTAGAAAACTGAAAGCAAACAAAATAATTAATTAAAAAAAAAGAAATGGAATTGAACTTTGAAGGAAGCTAGGGAAGCTAAGGGGCTGAGGTAAAGAGTGAGAGAATTCCAGGAATGCGGCACAGCCAATGCAAAGACAAGGAGTCCATAAATTAGTAGAACTGGGTTGTAGAATTCTTAGAGGAAAGTATTCAACTAATAAATATTTTTTTTCTTTTTATTAATATCTTTTGTTTTTACATCCCCTTCAATATCCTCTTCCTCCCCTACTCATACAATGCTTATAATATACATTAAAAAACAAAAAGAATACTCTTTAGTTCAGGAAAACTAACCAACATATCAACCAAGGATATGCTGTATGCTCCAAATATCCCATCTCTATAAATGAGGAAGTGAGATGTGGTGTTTTTTTTCTCCAGCTGTCCTCTGGGGTCAAGCTCAGTCATCACAATTATACAGCATTCAGTTTTGATTTTTAAAAAACCTTCCATTTATGATGTTACAGTGATAGCACAAATTATTTTCAAGGTTTTGCATCAATTCAAATGAGTCTTCCCCATGCTTCTCTGAATTTTGCTTATTTTAAGCTGCTTCATATGATACAGTAATGTACCATGATATTCAAGGACCACAATGTCAACAAGTGTTTATTAAGTACCTATTATTGATGAATATCATGTTAGTCAATAGGAATATGTAAGAAGAGTGCTAGCTCTAGAAAAAAATAGTACTTTTTGTGAAGCCAGGAAAGTTCTTATTTTATTTTACATTCCTTATTTGCTCAGACAAATGCAAGGCTATTTATTTCCTGTTCTTGATTCAAATCCTCACCCCCTCCCTCCTTGTTCTCCATTGGCTAGATCCAACTTCCTGGACACCTCTTCCATGGGCTTCACCTTGATATGTTCCCCTTACCTTGTCATTGGCCACATGTGCATTTAAATCAGCTTTCTCTGCCCTAGGGAAGTATTGTAAAATATTAAACAGTATGTTAAGCCTGAGTACAAGCTTCTGACCTTTTACTTGATTACAGATCAAGTCACAGATCCGATTAGAACCAGTCCCCTCTGACTTACATCCTGCTAAGATAGGAGTAGTATTAATCCTGTGGGACCATAATTCCTTTCTTTCTCACAAATATAAAGCATACATGACTATAGACAACATGTACATATACATATACATATCAATTTGTCATTGTTAAGTCATTTTCAATTGGGTTTAACTCTCTGTGACCCCTCTTTTCTTGGCAAAGATACTGGAGTGGTTTGCCATTTCCTTCTCCAACTCATTTTACAGATGAGGAAACTGAGTAAAACAGGGTTAAGTGAGTTGCCCAGGGTCACACAGCTAATAAGTATTTGTGGCCAGACTGGAACTCAAGATGGTTAAGTTTTCCTGAGTTTTCCAGGCCTGGTAGTCCATCCACTGCACCACCTAGCTGCCCATATAGTAGATATTCAGTAAATGTTTATCGAATGAATGTATGAATGCATGAACTATAATGGTCAGACTTTGTCTGTCTTTAACTCTAGGGTCAAATAGAGTGGATAGAGTGCCCTGGTCTGGATTCAGGAAGACCCGAACTCAAATCTGGCCTTACGCACTTACCAACTATGCGACTCTGGGCAAGTCAATTAACTTTTTGTTAACAGATTAATATTTGTTTTGCCCCAGTTTCTTAATCTGTAAAATGGGGTTAATAATAGAAGCTCCCTTCCAGGATTGAGGATAGAATGAGATAGAAATTACAAAGTTCTTCACATAGTGCCTGGCACTTAGTAGGCACTATTTAATGTTAGCCATTATCGCGATGGTGATGCTTGACATTTAAAATTCTTTTTAACTTGTCCCTTTCCTACTGTGTCTTTTGTTTTCCAAAAACATTTTTAAATACATTATTCCCCTACACACTCTAAGCAATCCAGCCATACTGAACATTGTACAATGATCAAGTATGATAGATTTAGTTCTCAGCAAGGCAATGATCCAAAACAATTCCAAAAGACTCATGATGGAAAATGCTATTCACATCCAGAAAAAGAACTGTAAAGTTTGAATTACATTGAAGCATACTGTTTTCACTTATTTTGTTTTTTCTTTCTCATGGATTTTCCCTTTTGTCCTGATTCTTCTTTCACAACATGACTAATGTGGAAATATGATTCATATGATTGTATAGTATAGCCTATATCTGATTGCTTGTTGTCTTTGGGGGGGGAAGAAAAATATGGCATATAGCATATATCATTACATTCCAAAATCAGGTGGTCCTAGGCTAAAGTCTTCTCTAGTATCCTTAAGGGGTAGCAGAAAATACCATGCACGACCCACCCCTAGGTCACTGTAAGAACAATCTTCTTAATCAATACAGTGTCCAAGTAAAGTTCTGTCTCATCTTGACTTGAGGCTAACTTCCAAACCCCACGACTGCTCCTTCATGGACTGCTCATAGCTTTTGGCTGGGTTCATACTCAGGCAGCTCTCTGCTCCTGCTCATGAAGACCGTTCCATTCCAAACTCTTCTTACTTCTACCTGACAACAGATTCCAGGGGCTCCTTCCCACAGCTTCTGTTTCTAGGAAAGCAAAGCTTAACAGGCTATAACAATATTTATACAAATTACCAGAGTCAGCATCTCAATTCATTCATAAAGACCAGCAGACAGGGCTGTGGTCTGAGAAATTAACACAGAACAACAGATAGGGCTTCTGTCTGAGAAATTAACACTGATCAACAGACAAGAGCACCAACATCATAAATACTCTTTCTGTTATGCCTCCCCACGAGCAAATTCCCCTAGCTTGCTCATGGTTGTTTCTCTCTCAGCTCTGTTTTTCTCTATTCTCTTCCTACAATATATACTGTTTCTAATCAAAGACTCTTGATTGATTCAATCAAAGACAAGACTGAATCAAAGGCACTTGACTGACTAAAACTCAATCCAGAAAAACAGCAAAATATCCTACTTTCTTGCTATTACATTGAGAGAAGCCAGGAGGTAGAAAGGAGAACATTTGAAGCAGTGAGAAATCAGTGAAAATAGATAGTATCTTTTATATATATATATATTTCCATCTATATGTATGCATGTATGTATTGAAATTCTTTTTTATTGTGATGACTTTTAAATGTTTATTTAATTTGTTTTACTGATGCTTAAAATTATTTGTAATAAATTATTTAGGAAAATAATATCCTCTTAAAAACTTTAAGGTATGTAATAACGCCTTTTATGCAAAGCTTTTGAGAGATACTCTACAAATATTATGTAGTTAATTGAAGCAAGACACTTTACTCACATAAATAATCCACAGACTTGCATGTCGAAATAAACCATAAATTGCAGATATTTCAGAAAATCAGCTATTAGGTTGAGTAATAAAAATGAATTTCTGAACCCATTATTTGAAAAAAAAAAAGGAAAAATTCAAAAGAAGCTCAGTATAAATAATTTAGAAATCACATTATCTCAGAGTAATCACATTCAAATGCTCATATTAAAAAAAAAAAGGCTCTTTTCACACTGGTATTTGAGAAGGTACAGGCAAATACAGGTACCCAAAGCAGTGGGTACCAAAAGTACCAGAGTGAGTGAGTAGGGTGTGTTAAACTGTGAATGCTGAGATTCATTTCATAGTATGACTCTTTTTTTAATTGCATCTATAAAGTTATGTTTGCTTCTTATAATTTTGCCACTGTAAGCACTGCCCTCTCTGGGGAATGCAAATGGATCAGTATCATTTGCTAAAACACACACATTCATAAACACATTTGTTTTGTTGTCAGTTGTGTCTGACTCCATTTGGGGTTTTCTTGGCAAAGATACTGCAGTGACTTGCCGTTTCCTTCTCTAGCTCATTTTATAGATGAGGAACTGAGGTAAATAGGGTTAAAGTGACTTGCCCAGGGTCACCCAGTTAGTAAGAGTCTGAGGTCGGATTTGAACTCAGGAAGATGAGTCTTCCTGACTCCAGGCCCAGCACTCTATGCACAATGATGCCACCTAGCTACTCTCTACACACACTTTTGAGTAGGTATTAAATGAGACCCTTCTCCCCTTATTAGTATCTCTGCGTATTGAAAACTTATTCTCCTTCTTCTATAGAGTTTGAGTTAGACTTCATTTGTAGAATCTCAAAGGAGAAAGTCATAAGCAATTCCACAAAGTCTTTCAATCCTCAGTTTGAGAGAACATTTCAAGGACATCCTCAGCTACTTCAATAGAGTATGTTGTGTTCCAGGAACAGCAAGGAGGGCAGTGTCACTGGATTACAGGGTACATGGGGATAAGTGAAGTGTAAGGACACTGGGAATGGGGGTTGCAGCTAGGTGACACAGTAGATAGAACACTGACCCTGAAGTCAGGAGGACCTGAGTTCAAATCCAGCCTCAGACACTTAATAGCTGTATGACCCTGAGCAAGTCATTTAACCCCAACTGCTTCCCAACCCTCCCAAAAAATAAAGCAAAATAAAAGAGAACTGGAAAAGTAGGAGTGGATTAGGTTATGAAGTGCATGGAAGGACAAGACATTGATTGGATGGTGTCAGTAAAATTCCTTAAAATGTCACATGTAGGAAATGAACCAGAAAAATGAAAAATTCTTCAAATTCTGCCTATGTTATATGGGAGCCACAGACCTATAGTTGATATTAGCAACCAAAACACTCAGAATAAAGCTATTCTTTGGAATTTGCTTCCAAAGTGACCAAAAACTTTTTCCAGATTCTAGAACATCTCACCTTGGAGTTTGAATTTGCTTACCAACAATCTGGAAAACACTTGATTATCATATTTTGAGAACTGTTATCTTAAAAGGGGCTTGGCTAAAACTGGATTGGAAGGGGCTGTTGACAAGTATGTACATATATACCTACTGTGTTCTTCTCTGGGGTAAGGTCATTTGGGTTCATGTGTTAGGGCCTAAAACAAATGAAAAATAGAATATGAGAACTGGAAGGAACCTTAAATTAATAAGTCTAATCAGGGATGATTTGGTAAATGTTTAACAACTGGTTTCTCTGAAAAAAATTTATACAGGATGCATTTTAATGTTTAATATGCATTATTAACATTTTTTCCATCGGTTTCTAGGCAATCAATGGAACAATAAAGGCAGCCCTTATCTGTATTATTGGCTGACCTTCTGTGTGTAAATGTACACACTGAAAACTTAACAACTGCCAAATTTAACAACTATCTTTTAGTAGCCAGTGTGATCTGGCTCCAGCTCACCCCTCAGTTTAACCTCTTCATTCTTTCTGCAAAAGGAAGTTGAGGCCAGAGAGGTTAACTGACTTACTTCAGGTCATATTCAGAAACTGAGTCTTGGAAGACAAAATTCAGTGTTCTTTCCTCTAAATCATGCTGCATTTAAAAGGGATAGCCCTCTCTTGCATGGGCCAAAGGCAAAATACATTGGAGACTGTAACAGGGTGGACAGACCTACCAGTGACATCAGAGTGGATATGGAGAGATGAACCGTTGACCTAAATAAGTGCTCCTGCTTTTGCATTTTTGCAGAGACTTCAGAGTAGAACCAGCCTCTACTTCCCGTCTTCCCCCAATAGCCCAGGAGGCCATTCAAATCCTCCTTAAATATATGGAGTTTTAGAAACAGCATCTGCTGGGCTTGAGATTTTGCTGTGACAGCTGTTGTGGCTTGAATAGCCCCCGTTTTTCTCAGATTTCCTGTAGGACTGATTGTTTGCACAAAATTTCAAAATAAAGAGATTCATGCTACCAGTTGGGATCTAATCCCAACAAGGTAAAAAATCCCTTTATTGTTCAGTTGCATTCAACTCTTTGTGACCCCATTTGGGGATTTCTTGGCTAAAATACTGGAATGGTTTGCCATTTCCTTATCCAGCTCATTTTACAGATGAGGAAACTGAGGCAAACAGGGGTATGTGTCTTGCCCAGGTTCACACAGTTATTAAGTGTCTGAGATTGGATTTGAACTCATGGTTTCCTGACTCTAGGCCCAGAACTTTATCCCACTGTAACACCTAGAGCCTGTTAGCCCTTTTAGACCCCAAATTCCCATTAGACTGGCTATTTGTCTTCCCATCTGGCTAGTAACTTACCTCCCAAGGTTGTTGTGAGAATCAAATCATGTCATATTTGTAAGATGCTCAGTCAGTGCCTGGCACATAGTAGGGACTTAATAAATGATTGTTTCCTTCCTTCTTTCCTTTATTACATGTCAAGCATTGTGTTAAAATATCCCATACAAAAGTGAGAAGGTCCCTGCCATCAAGGAGTTGACATTGCAATGAGGTGTTACACAGAATGGCATGGTGGGTCTGGGAGGGATTCAGTGGTTTGGGAAGTCATTGATATGGTGAATGAAGGTCTGTCAAGCAGTAAGGCAGCTAGGTGGCACAGTGGATAGAGTGCCTAGCCTGGGATCAGAAAGATCTGAGTTCAACTCTGATCTCAGACTCTTACTAGCTATGTGATCCTGGGCAAGTCACTTCACCCTGTTTGCCTCAGTTTCCTCATCTGTCAAATGAACTGGAGAAGGAAATGGCAAACCACACCAGCGTCTTTGCCAAGAAGATCCCAAATGGGGTCGCAAAGAGCTTAAAACAGCTGAAAAATAATTAAACAACAATGAAGATAGATTAATGCAGGCAGCTGAGTGTTACATGGATAAAGTAAGCTTACCCTTGAGGGCAAGGTTTTGTCTCTTTTTGGATTCCTAACACGTGGCACTGTAGCAGACACATGGTAAGCATTTAAAAAATTTACTGATGGATCAAGGGATTTGGCGTAGGAACACCTAAGTTCAAATCCTCCCTCAGGCGCTTAACTAGTTGTACGACTCTGAGTAAGTCACTTAACCTTTCTCAGACTCAATTTCCTCAAAATCACCCATCTCGCTGACTTGCATGAGTGAGTGTATGTAAAGCAAATTTTAAAGAGCTATATAAATACTAGTTATCATTATATATGACTGAGGACACCATCGGGGATTTCTGAAGGAAACAGTTTATAGTTTGGTCTGTATTTATTTCTTTTTTTTAACTTTATTTTTAATACTGACTTAAGTTTAAAATTTTACAATATATTTTTAAACTTCTTTTTATATTTATTTCTCCATTTAAAATACATCAGGGCCTGGGCAATGCCGTTGCTAGCTGCCATCAGCTCTGAATGGTCAGGAGGGGAAAAAAAAGAAGACAGGTGAAGAATGGGAGGAGGAAATCAAAGGAATGGAGAAGAGGGTGAGTTTCTCTAGTGCTTTAGGGATCTTAGCAACCTTGTCAGCTAGGGAGGGCAAGTGTTTTTTCTCAGGGTCACCTAGCTTGTAAGTGTCTGAGGTCTCTGGATTCGTAGTCCGGTGTTCTTTCAGTCACACCACATGGGTTCTTGAAGAGGAGATAGGAATAAGGAGAAAAGAGGAAAGAGAGACCTGAGGCAGGGAGATGTTGAGGGAGAGGGGCAGCAGGGTGCCTTCAGGCGTCCCCCAAGTAACAATACCTGGGACACCATGTGTGTGTCTCTGTTCTAATCAACTCTTCCTTCCTTTTCCAAGAGTGATTTCGCATCCAAACACATTGACGCAACTCTACAATCTTTAAAGGTGTGTCTCTTTTCCTCAGTATTGTTGCTGGCACAGCAACAGTGATGTGGCCCATATCCATAGCTCTTTGGAAAAGGCATGAAACCTGATAGCTCTTAACTCACTAAATGAGCAGAGATGGCCTTGGCTCTCAGAGTGGAGTCCATTTCCATCCTCTACCTGGAAAAGAAACCCTAGACCAAGAGATTTCCAGCCAATAGGAACCTATTTCTTTTCAAGAGCCTCTGGGCTTGTCAGCTGGGTAAAGGGTTAGATAAAGGTGGCACAATAAACCAGCACATACAGGAAGATTCCCGGTATTAAGTGTCATCCCACCCACCCGACCCCCAATCCAGGCAGCATTTTCCTCTTACAATTCTGGCTAACCAGGGAATGAATAAAATAAGCTCTGATTTTTATCTCATGCTGTACGGTTTACAAAGCATTTTATAAACATTATCTGATTCCCACAAGAGCTCTGTATTATTGTTTTGATTCCTGTTTTACAGATGAGGAAACCAAGGCTGAGAAAGTTAAGACTGGCTCTTGATCACATAACTGGTTAAATACCACAGACAGGATTTGAACTCATCTCTCAGCTATAGATACAGGGATTTTACCACCATAACACCCTGCCTCGCAGGCTGTTAGGATAATAGAGTCACAGAATTAAAACTAGGAGGAAACTTAGTAGTCCACACTCCTCATTTTACAGGTGAGGAAATAAAGGTTCTGAAAGAATAAGTGATTGCCCACCTAGCTGGCCTGCACATAATAAGGGTAGTGGATAGAGCGATGAGCCTGGAGTCAGGAAGATCTAAGTTCAAATCCAACCTCAGACACTCAAGTGTGCAACCCTGGGCAAGTCACTTAACCCTGTTTGCCTCAGTTTCCTTATCTATAAAATGAGTTGAAAAATTTAGTATCTTTGCCAAGAAAACCCTCAATAGAGTCACAACTATACTATAGGGCACTGTGCTTGGAACTGGAGATACAAGGACAAAATTAGAAGCCTAAATTAGGGCTTTATGGGGGGGCACACTACATACACACACACACACATACATACACACGCACAGATACTATATATCTCTATATACTATATATGTGTATATATACATGTGAATATACATATATATGTATACACACAAAGAATAATATGATTTTAGGAGAGAGAAAGCATTAACAACTAGGAAAGCAGTGGTAAAGAAGGGGAAATCAGGAAAATTTCCATTTAATGACGTTGGCACATGAGGTCCATCCTAAGGAACTTCAAATTCAGCATATTATCTGCTACTTCACGGTATCCCAAGCTCCGAATTAAGTAGCCAGAAAACACAGGGTACAGACTCCCAGAAGCCTTGGAGAGCTCTATTCTAGAACGGCCGTGCACGTTCACCTTTCTCTCCTCTCCTCTTGTGGTACGATAACGATCAAATTTTAATTCAGTTCCAATGACACTGGAGCTCATAATTTTTAAACTGGAAGGGAGCTTAGAAAATGATTTAGTAGAAATAATAATGGCTAACATTTATATAGTACTTTGAGATTTACAAAGTTTCTATATATTTGTAAGGGGAAGCCTGGGTTCTCTCTTGTTAGTCAGTCCCTGTGTGGGGGGGTTTGATTAATCATAATTTGGTTGTCAGTTATTTCAGTTGTCTAACTCTTCATGACCTCATTTGGGATTTTCTTGGTAAAGATACTGTCATTTCCTTTTCTAGCTTATTTTACAGAAGAGGAAACTGAGGTAAACAGGGTGAAGTGACTTGCCCACGGTCACAAATTTAGTAAGTGTCTGAAGCTAGATTTGAACTCAGGTCTTTCCTGAGTTCAATCCACAGCTGGTTCTCTATCCTCTGCACTACCTAGCTACCCCTGATTCACAATAGCTAGCATTTGTAGTGCTTTAAGGTTTACAAAAAGCCTTGCAAATATAATTTTTTTTTACAACAACGCTGAGAGGTCAGTGCTATTATTATGCCTGTTTTTTAATAGACTAGGAAACTGAGGCAAACAGAACTTAAGTAACTTGCTAAGGGTAATGTAGGCCATGGGCATCTGAAACTGAATTTGAACTCACTTCTGCTCAGAGGGGCTCCCTGAAGAGATTCTGCATTTGGGTCTTTAGTTATTGAGTCCTTTAGTTTTGAGGATTCACTGGAGAAAAACTGACTGTAAAAATCCTTTGTAAGGATAGTTCATATAGTCTAGAAAGTTCATATAGTCTAGGAAATTGAATTTTCTTTGCCTTTTTAAAAATCGCCTTTGTGGTAGAGAAGGCCATTTTAGTATCAAAGTAGGTCTTTAAAAAAATGATTATCTTGAATAAACTTCTTAAGAGGTGCTTTGTTTGTATAACTCTATTTGGGAGCCAGAGAAAATTTTCACTTGCACATATGGGTCTGTATAAAAGCACTGGCTGTTTTAATTCTTCTTCCTGTATGGCATTGGAAAAGCAACTGGAAGGAAAATGCTTGTGCCTCCCCAGGAGCTCAGAGAATTGTCCTGGTTTGGAGATAGGGACAATGTATTCAAAATGCATCCTGACAAATTTGCCAAAGACAACATCTCTGATGAAGAGAAGAAAAGGAAATTGTCTCAAGAGACCAACAAGAAGTCATATGGAAGTCATTCATTAACTTGTGACAAGCTACAACATGTATGTGGTGAATGTGGGAATTTGCTTTACTGAACCATGCCTCTGTGGATGAGGGCTTTATTTTTTGAGTTTAGTTTTCTTTTTTTTTTTTTATTTGCTTGAGGTAGAGAGAGCAGGACAGACAGATTAATTAAAAATGCTTATAAATTATAAAAAATAGAAAAGAATTCTAATCATCCTCACTTCCATCCCTCCCTTTTTCACTATTTCTCTTGATATTCTAGATATTTTGCTCCTTCAAATGAATTATATTATTATTTCATCTAGCTCCGTAAAGTTTCCCATTTGGAGTTTGATGAGTATAGCACTAAATCTGTAAATTAATTTTTGTAGTATTATCATTTTTATGATATTGATATGACCCAGCTATGAATACTGATTGTCTCTCTAATTATTTAAGTCATTATTTCTTTCAGAAGCTTTTAAAAGGCTACAAAAATGTGCATACCTTTTGACCTAACAATACCACTTCTAGGACTGTATCCCTAAGAGATCATAAAAATGGGAAAGGATCCCACATGTACAAAAATATTTATAGCAGCTCTCTTTGTGGTGGCCAAAAACTGGAAATCAAGGGAATGCCCATCAATTGGGGAAAGGCTGAAAAAATTGTGGCATGTGAATGTAATGGAATACTATTGTGCTATAAGAAATGATGAACAGAAAGACTTCAGAGAGTGCCGGAAAGACTTATATGAACTGATGCTGAGTGAAAGGAGCAGAACCAGGAGAACTTTGCACACAGCAACAACCACAGTGTGTGAGGATTTTTTCTGGTAGACTTAGTACTTCGTTGCAATGCAATGACTTAAAAAATTCCCAGTGGTCTTTTAAGGCAAAATGCCTTCCACATCCAGAGAAAGAACTATGGAATTCGATCACAAAATGTAGCAGATCATTTTCTGTTGTATTACATTTTGGTTTGTTTTATGATTTCTCCCATTCATTTTAATACTTCTATGCAACATGACTCAGGTGAAAATGTATTTAATAGGAATGTATGTGTGGAAACTATATAAAACTGTATGCCTTCTTGAGGAGGGAGGAGAGAGGGAGGGGGAAAAATCGAAGTTATATGGAAGTGATTGTAGAACACTGAAAACAAAATAATAAATTTTAAAAAAGCTTTTAAAATTGTATCTCAATTGGTATTGAATATGCTTTGGTTCATCTGAAAGTTATGTTAAATGGGAAGTTCCTTTCTGTTATTGCTTTCTGGACTTTGTTACTGGTAGAAATACTGTTGATTTGTTGGGTTTAATTTGTAATGAGCTCGTTTACTAATTGTTGCAGATTTTTTTTTCTAAGATTTCTCTTTTCCTACTCTCCTTTTTTCATTCTGGCTTGGAGAAATGGGCCTGGGAGGGTATGCTTTGTTTTTCATTGTCTATTCTCCTCTGTTTCAGATGCAAGAGAACTCCCCGAAGCACATGATGAGGGGATGAAGAGGCCTCCACGTATGGGGCCTGGGCATCTAGACCCACAAGAGCTAGAGTGTACATTGCTTTGCTGACATGAATATTTGCTTCAGAAAACTCCAAACCTATTTCCTTCTCTCTCTCTCTTTCTGTGTGTGTGTGTGTGTGTGTGTGTGTGTACACACACACACACACACACACACACACACACACACATATATATCAAGTGGGGAGGTAGGTGGTGTAGTAGATAGAGCACCAGACCTGGACTCAAGAAGACCTGGGTTCAAATGTGATCTCAGACACTTACTAGCTGTATGCCTCTTAACCCTGTTTATCTCGGTTTCTTTATCTATAAAATGAGCTGCAGAAGGAAACAGCAAACTACTCCACTGTCCTTGCCAAGAAAAACCCAAATGAGGTCATGAAGAATTAGACAGGAAAGAAATGACTGAAGAACAGCAAATATATATATATCCAGAAGCAGTAGTTTTGTCACTAAAATCCCCTCACATCTTCCCCTCTTCCCAATCTCCCTATTGCTTTTGAGGCACCATCATCTTCCCAGGTATGAGGCTCAAATTTAGATCTCATCTTCAGACTGCTTACTTGTTCTCCCCATCTCACCCACTTATCAGATAATCCTCTCAATTCAATAACCTCCAGTGACTCCAGGAGCAAACATAAATCCTCCATTTGGCTTTTAAAAGCCTGCAAAACCTGACCTCTTCCTATCTTTCCAGGATTCTTATATCTTTGTTGCTCAGTCATTTTCAGTCATATCAGACTCTCCATGATGCCATGTGGGGGTTATCTTGGTAGAAATAGTGAAGTGGTTTGTCATTTCCTTCTCCAGCTCATTTTACAGATGAGGAAACTGAGGGAAATAGGGTGAAGTGACTTTTCCAGGGTCACACAGCTAGTACTTGTCTGAGGTCAGATTTGAACTCAGGAAAATGAGTCTTCCTTACTCCAAGCCCACAGTTCTATCCACTGAGTCATCTATACCTTGCTCCCTACCCCAATTTTTGATTTCCAGTCTCTAATCTTAGTGTGATCCTTCTGAGGTGACCCATAGCTTATCACCTTTATTAGATATCTTGTTTGTTTGCCTAATTGTTTGCAAGTTATCTCCCCCATTACACTGGGAGTTTCTTGTGAGCAGTGATGTCTTTTGTCTTCATTCGTATCCTCAGTGATTAGCACAGTGCCTGGAACATGGCAGGTGCTTAATAAATGGAGGAAAATAATCATTTACAAAGTGCCAGGAATACAGTAGGTGCTGTATAATTGCTTTACAAATAAATCATTTCTAAAGCGAGGTGCTTTACCAAGATTAGGTCATTTAAATACTAGTTGACTGACCCAGTCCTTCAAGACTAAATCCTTCCAAGAGATTATAAAGGTATTTTCTTCAAATGTCTCTCCAAAAAAAATGAGTTGAAAATTATGGTCACTATTTTTCACTGTTCAGGACAGCAGTTACAATCCACCTTCTCAGCCTTCACACAGTCACCTACAGGGTTCTATGAGTCTAAGTGGAAAGGACTCATTAGGCACCTTTGATGAGATTACGCTTGGGTCTTGTGGGAGTCCACGCAGTTAACCTCTTTCTCTGGTCCTATTTTCTTGAGCAATAGTGCAGGCAATTCTACTGTTAAAAAAAAAGAAGAAAAAAAATTGTGACACTATTAAATGAAATAAATAAAACTAAATTTAATTCCACGATGAGATTCCTATTTTTAGCCAGCAGGTTGTTAAGAGGACCATGATGTCAGGAAGATGATGCTATGACTTTCAAGTGAATTGGATTTAAATGAGGAGGGCTGTGCAAAGTCACCAGCCTCACTTTCTCCTCCGGAGCCATCTGGGTCTAGCAGCAAGATATAGATTAAATGACTGGAGATGACCTCCTGTAGCCAGCCGTCTCAGTGGTGGGCTGACTTTGTTGCAGCAGTAATTGCCCCTTGACGATAGAAAGAAGCCCCTGAATCTCCCAGAACAGGCTTGTGTCAGACCTCTGGGCTTGGCTAGGGTCTCACTCCCTCTCCACCCTCTGGTCCTCCCTAGACCCTTCTAGTGCAAGTGGAGTAGGGAATGGGTTAAAGAGAAAGGCAGCAGTTTCTTACCCCTTCAGGTACCAGGTCAATTAGGGGCAGTTTAAACAACTCTGCCTTTTGGGAAGTTACAAAACCTTTTAAAAAATTATTAATAAAAATAATGAAAGCCCATCCATCAATTCCCTAGTCTTGATCTACTTTCCAGGATGGAGGTATGTTCTGCATTGTGAAATAGCCACTGGCTTCTTCTTTAGCCAAGCCCCTTTCTAGCCCCGAGGAAAATGGTCAGAAAAAAATTGAAATTATCTTTATTTGGAGAGAATAGAATCTGGAATTCTAATGAATCACCAAGGAGCAACTTAACCAAAGGAAACAGATTTAACTTAGAAACCTCTGCCCTCAGATGGAAAAAGGGACTGGGGAGGACAGAAAGGAGATGATCCATTTGCAGATAGAGTTTCCATGTGGAAGAATTTCAATCCATCCATCATTAAACATTTATTAAGAGCCAGGCACTGTGCTAATCACTGGGGACACATAAAGAGGCAAAAGAGAGTCTCTGCCCTCAAGGACCTTGCAATCTAATGAACAGAGTCATGAACCTTCTCAGCAGGATTTTCCTTAAAAAATGTGAACAATCTTGGTTGTGCAGAAAAGCTTTCACTTGCTCAGTAGAAATATCTCAGTTTCCATTCAAAGTGTCCTCATTCCAGATACCTTTCAGCTCCTTTTCTCTGTTCCATTCAGAGACCTATTTCAAGTTAGAGGGCCTAGTTTGCCTCAGATTCCTCCTCTGCAAAAATGAGAGGAAGGGAAAAAGAGCCTACTATGCGCTAGACTCTGTACTAATCGCCTTACAAATACTATCTCATTTCATCCTCACAATAACTCTGTGTGGTAGCTTCTGTTATTAGCCCCATTTTACAGCTGAAGCAACAGAGTCAGACAGAGGCTAAGTGACTCGCCCAGGGTCATGTAGTTAGCAAGTATCTTGTGACTGGATTTGAACTAAGATCTTCCTTTCTCCAGGCCCAGTGCACTACCCACTGTGCCACCAAGCTGAATAATAATAGAATCTACCTTCCAGGGTTGTTGTGAATATCAAATGAGATAATATTTGTAAAGTGGCTAATTAGCATAATGCCTGGCACGTAGTAGGAGCTATAGAAATGCTTGTTGTCATTATTTCGACTTCCCAGACTAGTAAAACACTGGCCCAAGTCAGTCCAAACTATGTGGGAGATCTGGTCTCTTCTAGAACTTTAAAGGAAACTGTCTCTTTGAAACACAGAACTACATTTCTGGGGTGAGGGGAAGGAGGGAAAACAAGCATTTATTAATCGCCTACTATGTGTCAGGCACTCCGCTAAGTGGGCCACAAATATCGCATTTCTCAGGGGGCCTCTGAATGTCCTGTTACATCAATAAAAATGAAAAGAAAAATATAAATTCCCTGCCCATTTACACCCTGCCTTTCAGGGACTCCAACAAAGAGTTAGAGCTGGTACCTGAATCCTGAAACTGGAGGAAAGAGACCAAGAAGGGTAAGGAGTGGCACTGAAAACAAAATCTTTGCCAACTTCATGTGTGTGTTCAACCTTTGTAGCCGAAGAAGACCATGCCATCAGAGGAATGATGATGTGACTTGAACTTGACTTTGTTTTGAGTGAGGGAGGGCTGTGCAGGTCATCAGCCTCACTTCTCCTCCAGAGCCATCTGAATCCAGTGACCAGATATTCAACAGGATGACTGGAGATGACCCAGGATGAGGCAGTTGGGGTTAAGTGACTTGCCCAAGGTCACACAGTTAGTGAGTGTCAAGTGTCTGAGGTGAGATTTGAGCTCAGGTCCCCCTAACTCCTGCACTGGTGCTCTATCCAGCTGGTGCCAACTTCATAATTTTTCCTGAACTGCAGACTTCTTCTCCCCTCTCCCCTCCATATTCCAGGGCACTGTCCCGGAGGAGAAAGTCCTTATCATGAAGGTGATCTGTGCATTTATCAAACTGAACTGGATTCCATTCGATAAATATTTATTAAGGTTTAAGTTCAATGGACGCTGAATATTCAAAGACAACAACAAAACACAACGATTCCTATGATAAAACATCTAGCCACATCACTCCTTTGCTCAAGAATCTTCTATAGCTTCCAGCTGTCTCTAGGATAAAATCCAAACTCCTCAGCCTGGTCATTTAAAGCCCCACCCACAATCTGACTCCAATATGCCTTTCCCAGTTTATTTCATATCATTCCCCTTCAGGCACATTATATTCCAGTCAAATTGAGCTATGAGTTTTTCTCTGCCTTATCTATGTGGCAGCACATATTTGCAAAGCATCCCCTCCTTAATTGTTCATGTTAGGATCTGTACAGTGTCCCAAAAGGCTCCACTTAGGAAGTCAACAAGCATTTGTTAAACCCTTAATGAGTAACAGGAAGCCCTGCATGGGGGTGGAGATGGGGTGACTCTCAAACAAAGCCTTTCTCATTCATTCATTAGTTAGGGCCTTCTCTTTTTAAAAATTACTTGTATTTACTTATCTGTTTATGTGTTGGATCCTCCTAGTTATTTGTAAGTTTCTTAAGGAAAGGGACTATTTCCGTTTTCTGTGCCTAAAATAGCCCTTGATATATTTGCTTCATTGCATTGAGAAGAATGGCAGTTTTTGTTGGGACAAAAGGACCCAATGAGCTCATAGCTAGCATTTATATAGTATTTTTAAGTTTTGCAAAGTGATCTAAATGTATTCTTCTCTGATTGTTAAAACCACCATGTGAGGTAGTTGCATTATTAACCCTATTTTACAGATTAGAACATTAAATGACCCACATTGGATCCCATAACTAAGAAGTATTTGAGTCTATACTGAACTCAGGTCTTCCTTCCTCCAGGTCGGGCACTCTATCCTAGGCCCAGCAGCGAGAGGCCCAGGAGGGCAGCGTAGCTCAAGAAAGAAACTGAGACTTGATGTACAGATTTAGGAGTCAGCTGCATATAGGTGATAGTTACAGCCATTAAGTAAATTTAGCTTTGATGTAAAGAAAAATTCCTTAATAATTATAGCTGTATCTAAGTGGAATGGGTGACCTCAAGGAAGTAGTGAGTTTTCCCTCAGTGGAAGTTGGGTGTATTATAAAAAGAATTCTTTTTCAGATCTGGTTTAGGCTAGATGGGGTCTGAGGGTTTGCCTCAGTTTCCTCATCTATAAAAATGAACTTGAGAAGAGAATTGCAAACCATTGCAGTATCTTTGCCAAGAAAACTCCGAAAGGCATCACAAAGGTTTTCATGACTGAAAACAACCAAAACAAAATACCTGAACCTTGCTGCCCCACCTTCACTCACATTTATATTGGGTCAAAGAAACACAACAGGTCAACTAAAGGGAAAATAACTTGAAATCTCGGGATCTCTTGGAGGTAGAGGGGATTTTTTTTGCCACAGGTTAAATCTTTCTCTTTTTACTTTCCCCCACTACTGTGGAAGATATTTCTCTACCTGTGACCTTTGAAAAGGTCTGCTTTGTCTCCTGGGCAGCAACCTAACCTAGTCTGTTTATGACCGTGCTGTTAGGTATTCATACATTCTTGCCATACCAGTCTGTTTAGAAAACCTACAGGTGCCTGTTTTTCCTGACCCTACTTTAGGAAAGTTTTTAAGATAAAGTATTAGATCTGGAAGGAATTTTAATGTAAACCAATCTGACCTTCTTATCTATATAATCTCTAGTGTGGTTATAGCTAACACCAGGGTGATAAAACAGATGCAGTAAGCTAAAGTGGGCTGATGTTCAGGAATTGAAGTAGACTTTGAAAATGGTCACAGGTGAGAAAACAATTCCATCAGAGAGAGAACAAGCAGGCTGTGTGGGAAAGTGGACAAGGTCCTGGAGACAGGAATCAGGAAGCAGGAATTCTAGTGCAAACTGGCACAAAATATTTGTCCTTTACATCTCTCAATGAATCAGAGTTTTTTCAATCAATCTTATAATTGGAAAAAAAAAGGGGGGAGTTGGATTCTATGGTCCACTCTTCTCTACCTCTATGGTTACACACAGAGATGGCCATAACCTTGATCTGATCACCACCCACAAATATTCCATCCTCATAGCCTATAACACTGAAATGACTTGCAAGTTAACGATAACCTATCTTTCTTTACTTTTTTTCTTTTCTATCTTTTTCCCCAGTGTCCCAAATAATTGCCCTATGGTATTGTCGGAAGCAAAATGAAACATATACCCATTAACAGTGCATGCAAGAGATATGGGATTATATAGAGCATCACTGAATGGGATACTTCAGTGACAGTACACCTAAATACATTCAAGATACAGCACATGCTCAGCTCAAAAGGACCTGAATATCCATAGTACACAACCATCAAAAAATAAAACCAAAATGCAAAGTACACTTAACTAACCAGATTTGTAAACTAACTACAGCAACAAAAATATCAGTAATCCTATATTTAAATCTTATATTCAAAAGAATACAGCTGAATCAAATGGGTACAATAGCAAAATAGGAAAAAAAATATAATCCAATGTGCAGTTATTAATATGTGCAATGGAAAAATATGCAATTACATGAAAGACACATTTCACACAGTCGTTCTTTAGTATTGACGCCTAGATATAAGAAATTTTGTAATTGATAGAGCACCAGGCCTGGAGTTAGGAAGACCCACCTTTCTGAGTTCAAATCTGGCCTCTGACGCTAGCTGTGTGACCCTCGGCAAGTCATTTAACCCTGTTTGCCTCAGTTTCCTCATCTGTAAAATGAGCTGGAGAAGGAAATGGCAAACCAATCCAATATTTTTGCCAAGAAAACCCCAAAACAAAACAACAATTATTATTTCAGATTTGCTGCTAACATCACAACAGCCTGGTGACTGGTTTGACATATCTAGTTCTTTGATCTGGTAGGGGAAGAGAGGCATTTATTTTGGATCTACTCTGTGGCAGGTGCTATGCTAAGCCCTTTGCAAATATTATCTCATTTGAACTTTACATCAACCTTGAGAGACAGGAGCTATTATTGCCCTTATTTTATGGTTGATAGCCTTCTATATTTCCAACTCTCCCCAAAGCTCGCTTTTCCTCATCTTCACCAAAACCTCCAGTTCACAAAAGGGTGTATGTCGGCTTTCTCAGGTCATCTAGCCCCACCTTCCTTCAACATCTGACCTTGAACTTGAATCCCTTCCCCCATGGTCCTACCATCACTTGCCTCACATGCAATGAAAGCTGGAAAATGGCAAACCACTCCCTTACTTTAGACTACTCCCACCGCCTGTCTTCTCAATTCCTGCTCAATTGCTTCTAAATACCGGTGGAGTTAGTCACAAAACCATGACGACTGGATCCAGAACAAATATCTGTTGTCGGGTCTCAACCAGGCCCTCACTGCTGCTTTTCCACTTCGGAAATAGAGCCTACACAAACACTATTCAGAATGTCCCCTCCCCTTGCTTTGCTTCTTTTTCCTTCTCCTCCTCCCTATGCCATTCCCTTCTTTTCCTTTCTCTTCAGGCAGCTAAAGGGGAGACTTCAACATGACTTTTAACAGCTTGGTCTCTACCCTTCTTTTATACAAGGTGGCCTTGCTGGTGGTGGTGGGGTGATTTAAAAAAATTAGGGGCATAATATTTGGTGACAGAAGAAAAGGGAAGGAAGGGTGAGAGAGGGGGAAGAAAAGGGCCCTTCCCTTCCCTCCCCTTCCTTTCCCTCTAGTCATCAGGGGCAGGATATGATGCAGGACATAGTGACTAATGGTCTTCAGTAATCCACTAAGTTGGAGAGGCCCTAGTTGCACATGGTTTCCTGCCAACTGGAATGACCTTGTCCTCCCTTGCCCTTCCCTCTTTTTTTCTCAAAGTCTTCTTTGGCAACGAAGGACGAAAGCACACCTCTCTTTAGGGAGGTGGTACAAGTGACCAGGAGAGGAACCTGGGGGCACAGAGCAAGAATGTTTTGTTTGGTTCTTTTAGACTTGACATGTATACTTTCTTTGGAACAGCTCCATTGCTATCCAAGGGTAACCTCATTAGTTTCCCTGGAGTTGAACTTGATGGAGCAATTTAGGAGAGAAAAGAAGAAAACAAGCATTTATTAAGCACCTACTGTGTGCCAGACTGTGTATTTTAGACATATCTCATTTCAATCTCCTCACAATGCTTGGGTAGGCAAAACAAGGTAACAATTCTGTAGGAAATCTGGTGTGTGCAAGAAACGTAGGAAGGGCTTTTGGCACAAGAGAATAAGGCAGAGCAAGCAGAGTTGGATCAACGCATTCATGCGCTCTGGGCAAGGTGTAAAAATGGGAGCCTCTGTTGGCTTTCATTGTAGCAATGTGATTTAATCTAACTCAAAATAAGTTATTTGAAATGAAAGATTGTAAAAGAATCCAGTTTCCCAAAACCTTCAAAAGCAGCAACAAATATGCCAAGTAAAGAAAAAGAACAACATCCCCCTCACCAAAAGTCCTCTAAGTTGTCTCACAGAAAGGGAAAACAGATCAATTAAAGAAATAAACAAGTTTATACAGGTTGCAACATGCAAATAATAATCCACATTTTTTGTGCTTTAAGGTTTGCAAAGTGCTTCACATACGTAACTGCACCTCTAGGCTACTGCCCAAAGTAACACTGGCACTTTGCGGGTAGGGGAGAAGGGTCACTACTATTCTCACACGTTCCAGAGGTTACCCCAGGGCTACATTCCCAACCTTGCCTCACAAGAACCAACAGCATGCCTGCCTTTAACATTCAGTCAGTAGAATTAATTAGATTTTAGCAAATCCTTTTACTAAGATGGTATAGTAAAATCTTTTGATACAGAGCATTCCATATCCCAATAACCCCCAAAACCTGGAGCATGTTCTTCCAATAACACATGAAGCTATCATGAAAAGAGTATGTTCAAATGTAACATACATTGGTAATGAAGCATGCTACGTAAGATATGAACATGGAAATGGGTAACTCACAATTAATCAATATATATAAAG
The DNA here is from genome assembly GCA_028658325.1 of Potorous gilbertii. Classification (NCBI taxonomy): domain Eukaryota; kingdom Metazoa; phylum Chordata; class Mammalia; order Diprotodontia; family Potoroidae; genus Potorous; species Potorous gilbertii. The sequence continues at coordinate 122,832,985 of CM053772.1, read as the reverse complement.
TGCTTCCTATGTGCCAGGCACTGTGCTAAGGGTTAGAGATACAAAAAGAACCAAAAGATGTCCCTTCCCTCAAGGATCTTACAAGCTAATGGGGGAGACAAATATATACAAAGAAGGTATTTACAAGACAAATCCTAAAGTTGGGAAGTAAGGTGTAAGGAGACTGGGAAGATAGGAGGCAGTTAGGTGATAAAGGCCTTTGAATGCAAACTGAGCTCTTGGGGCTGGAAGTCCTTTCCGTCTTTGCAGAACTTGGTATGGCACAGTGCCTGGCACATAGTTGTTGTTCAGTTGTCTTCCAGTCACGTCCAACTCTCTGTGACCCCATTTGGGTTTTATTGGCAGAGATACTGGAGCAGTTTGCCATTTCTTTTTCCAGCTCATTTTACAGATGAGGAAACTGAGGCAAATAGGGTTAAGAGACTTTCCCAAGGTCATATAGCTAGGAAGTGTCTGAGGTCAGAAATGAACTCTGGAAGATGAGTTTTCCTGATTCCAGACCCAGCCCTCTATCCACTGTGCTACCTTGCTGCTCTACCCTGGCACAGAGTAGGTACTTAAGAAATATTTATTGACTGACTATATCTCTCTGCTGGTTGGGTCTCAGCATAGCTCTCAGGATCTTCTTTCTTTTTTCATTTAAAAATATTTATTTTGAACATTCTTCCTTGAATCCATAATTGACTCTTCTCTCTACCTCAAGGCTTCATGGTCACAAGCTGCACCTCCTTCCTCCAGTGATTCCTTCTCTTGGTATGCCTCTGAAGGTCCATTTGGATGCATTGACGCCTATTGGATATTTAGTCTCTCAGATGAGGAGGGAAAGGAACAGACAAAGTCATTTCTTTCCCCCAAGAGCAACTCCTTTCTAGATACCTGGCTCTTCCTCAAATTCTGGTTCCAACTCTCCAATTGGCAAATGAATGAAATTCCTCCAGGCACTTAAATCTCTTGTGGTTAGCCAACCCTTTCTGAATTCAGATGTCCACACCTCATAAAGATGTCACTCATTTTTATACACACACACATTAAATATGCACATACACACACATTAAACTTTACTCTTGTGTGACTACATTGCTATGGGGTTGTAGGAAAATTCTTTAATACTTATTTTACAATTTTACATTTTGTGATTACATTTTGTGTTTTCTGTGTTTGTTTGACTACAGTAACTGAGATCCTGAGAAGGAACCACATCTCTTCTTCCTTACACTTAATGTCTTATGATTAAATTCTGGATTTCCTGTGACTATATTAATTGAGGTAGGGGGCAGGATCCTCTCCCCATACATGTAAGAATGAATATAATTGTTTTCCTCCCACAAATGTTCTTGAGAAATAGTAGAACTCCCAGACTGATGGGAGGTTGTGATAACTTGTTCTGCAAGGACGATGGTTGAGCACATCTTGGCTTTGGGGGAAACTAGAAAGGTGGGAATGTGACAAATGGCTTGAACCCTAGGGTTCACAATTACATCTGTGTAATTAACCTCAAGCATAAGGAGGGAATGTAGGATAATGACGAGTGTAACCGGGAGGAATCTGGACCAGTCCTGACATTGATGGGTACGATATGACTATTTAAGTTCACTCAGGCTTCTGTATCAGTGTGGGGTATTCCTAGTGAGCACCACACCTGCTTCCTCTTGAGAAATGGAATAAATGCCTTCCTCTGCCCGCTCTGTTTCTGAGTTCTTTCAGTGAGAACCGGTCTATCTCATGGATCTTCCAGAGGGTACGCCAGCAGGGAAGCAGTGGACTGCGGCAGCTTATCCGGGCTAACTCCACGATCTTCCCTAGGAAGTCCTGTGATTCCCATAAGTGTGTTTCTCACATACATGATCTTTGATCCTTACAACAAGATGGTGAGATTAGTATTACAGTTATTTATCAGCTAAGTAGGGAAGGGATAGACCACTGCATCTGAAGTCAGGAAGACTCATTTTCCTGAGTTCAAATCTGGCCTAAATCTGGATACTTCCTAGCTGTATGACCCTGGGCAAGTCACTTAACCCTATTTGCCTAAGTTTCTCATCTGTAAAATGAATTGGAAAAGAAAATGGCAAACCAGTGGCCAAGAAAACCCCACTGGGGTGCACTGCTGTTCCTGGGGCTCTTGGACTTATCTATATGTATTATGTGTCAGGCTCTGTCTCAAATACTAGAAATATAAAGATAAGAGTCAAACCATCTATGGCTTTAAAGAGTTTACTTTCTAACAGAAATGACATGTATAGACATCCAAAGCACACAAAATATATTTCCTATTTGTATGCCCTGGACACATGTTCTCCATACCTGTGTCCTTTCATTCATTAATCCTATATGTGCACCCTCTCCCCATAAACAACATGTGTATTTGTGAGAGAGTAAACCCAAGGTTTATGAAGAAATATTTTATTGCTATTTTTCTCTCCATCCTATTTCATAAAATGGTTTTGTTTCAGATTTCTTGTGACTTCTGTCTGATCAAGATAAACACATTGGTGGGGGCTCACATAGTGCTTTTAAGTGACTATGGACCCAGAGTACCTTAAACTTGGGCTACTCTTGTCCAAAAGACATGTGATTTGGAGAGGTACCTCTAGGTGCTATAACAAGAAAATGAAAACTTAGTAAAACAAAGTAAAACATTGATATAATAAGTAGTAAAATGAATAAAACAAAGAAAAACATGGATATGATAAAGCAATTCTGCAATATAAAAATCCAAGGAATAAAATATGACAAAAATTAATGTTGAAACATCACTACAATAAATACAAAAACTGTCAAAAGATATAACTTAGAATTATGTATAAATATATCTAATAAATGCATCAATACGAATTATTAATAATTCAACAAAAACTAAAATTAGATTAATGAAAAATAATAGTAATATGTTAGAAGTATGAACACCAATGTAAGGAACAAATACAGATATAATATTTATGTAAATATGTGCATATTTATTATATGTACATATTTTTTGTCAAGTCTTTTGTAACTTAAAGTCTTAGAGTTGCCTGGGGACACTTAGAAGTTTCATGACTTTCCTGTGGTCACAAAGCTAGTATGAATCAGAATCAAAATCTGAAGCTAGGTCATTCTGAGTCCAAAATCATTCTTCTATCTAGTCTGCCTTGCTGATTTTCAGAAGAATAAATATGATTAAGAAAAGGTAAATGAATAACAAATATAATTTTGAAGAATTAAGCCTAATATTTCACTGTGCTTGTCTCCATGTCATGACTTAAAGTTTACAGATCTTCTAATTAGAGCTAAGTCAGATCAAGGATAGATTTATTAGCATTGATGTCTGATAATAAAGTGGTTTCCATTTAGAATGAAGGATAACATATTTGATTTAAAAATTTTTTTTTTATCACTAACTTAACAAGCACCAACAAATATGAACACTTCAATAAACCAGAAAAGAGACTGGATATGAAACCTGTATTATATATAGATTATTTTCCAAAAGTGTGTACTGCATTTAACATGACAATAACAAAACTGCCCCAGTTATCTGTGTCCCCTTCTGAACTTCCTTCAGTTCCCTTCTGTTTATTTTTTTAAAGAAATCTTTCATCAGTGCTCATTTCTTCCCCCTGCTCCCACCCATCATTCTCTTTACCTACTAATTTTTCATTCACCTCCACCTCCCAACAGAAGACATACCTTGTAAACAAGAAATGTGGTCAAAAACCCTAACTCTGTCCATTGTGTCTGTAAATGTTATCTCATTCTGCACCTCCAGTCCATCACCTCTGTGCCAACCTCAGTCTTCTGAAGTCATTTGATCACTGCATTGATCAGAGTTTTGAAGTCTTTCAAAATTATCTTCCTTTACATTGTTGAAGTCATTGTACACATTTTATTTTCCTGCATCCTATTGTCTTGCAGAACCTGGTGCCTGTGTCATGACTCCTGTTTCCTGTCATGTGGCTGATGCTTGCATCCTGCTATTCAGGAATGGTAAAATCTATTTGTAAACAGGGTCACTGTCATGGAACATGGACTCTGGCTCTATGGGGGATGGGGCCGCACATTTGTGTCTTGCTGTGGAACAAACATTTTACTTTGTTGAAATGATGTGGCAACTCTTGATTGTCCCCATGAATGGAGTTTTGTGTTTATTTGTTTTTCTCACAGAAAATTGGCCATGGAGAAATATGAAGGGAAAAGACTTGTGGAGAAAATCTCTGTCTATCTTTTGAGTGCATCATCCTGCCATTATTTCATCTGCCTTCTCTACCCCAAAGGGAGTCACGAAGAGTTAGACACAACTGAAATGACTGAAGACCGTGAACAGAAATTCTGACTTCTCTGTGACTGGGCATTACTGAAGGAAGCTATGGCACCATGCTGGCACAGTCCACTACAAATCCATATGATGTAACCTCATTTGAGCGCTTGCTTCTGTTCATTATCACTGACTGGCTTCCCATGATGCTCTCTCTACTTGTTGTTCCAAAACTCCTTTTCAAACTTCCAACCTTCTTATGGTTTAGTGAAAAGAATGTTAGATCTGCAGGCTGAGGAACTGGGTTTGAAGTTGAGATCTGTTATTTGCTACCTATGTGATCATAGGCAAGTCAATTAATCACTTAACCTATGGTATATGAACTTGTTTTTAAAAATATTTTGGTAACAGTATATAAGTATAATTGGTTTCCTTTGTGACCCTTATGTATTTTATTTTATGCATTTAAAAAAAAACATTCTGAGAAGGGGTCCATAACCTTCACTAGACTTCCAAAAGTATCTATGATACAAAAATGGTTAAGAACCCTCTCCCATGTTCCTCAGTTTCCTCATTTGTGAAAATGAGAGTGTTAGTAGAAGATAAGCTAGCCCTTTTTGTGGAGATTAGAAAGATGAGAGAGATACGATTTCTGGGTAATTTAATCATTTTATTAATAAGGCCAGCAGGTTTATTAATGAAAAGATGTTGATTTGACTGTCTCTCTTAGAGCAAAGACAATCATGGAAGCAAGTTCACAGTTTATATACACTTTGAAGAGTAGCTGTTCCACAAGGTGGGAATCAACCCTGATTAGTAAACAATTAATGAGAGAATGAATATTACAATGAGGGACTAAGAGTGACATCATGTCACCCTTGGACAGAGAGACTATTTCTTTACTCAGGCCACCCCTAGCCTTGAGCAATCTATTCAAAGAATTTATGCCTGTATCCAAGACTGAACAGAACACAATGAGTACTCAACCTGGGTGGAGTCTGAATGAAAAAGTTAGGTCATTCAACAGCAATGCCCAACAAGAGACTAAACTTTTAAAAATCAGGACTTTAAAAAAAGGGGAGAACTCTGGATCTCCTGAAATCATTGGTTATGATTAATAACCATTGCTCTCATTGTTACTGCTGCCTTCCCCCTTGGTGTCCGAGCCCATTTCCTTCAGGAACTTGGCCCACTGACCATTCCTTATCTATTCCCTCTATCCTTTTAACTGTTCACTGTCTACTGGCTTTTTCTGCTGCCTAACAAATGTGTTGATTCCCTCTTTGTCCTTAAAATACTATCGGCTGATCTACTATTCTCTCAAAGTATTGTCCCATATTTCTCCCACTGCCAGATTCCCACAACATTTAACCTATACTTGCTGCCTCTACTTCCTCACTGTTCTCTCTACTGAACGACTCTCTCAAATGATCCCTTAATTGTCAAATGGGGTGGACATCTCTTGGTCCTCCTCCTTGACCTCTTGGCAATGTTGGTACTGTCAACCCTAGCTTCTTCTTGATTACGGTCTTCCTCCTTGGCTTCAGTCATACTGCCTGTTCCAATACTCCTGTCTAATTGACTATTCCTTCTCTGTCTTCTTTGCTAGTTCATTATTTCACTCCCTCTTCTTTTCTTTCTCCATATACTCTCCCCTTATCATTTCTTCTGCTTCAGTAATCAACTCCTTGCAGATAACTTCCAAGTCTGTATATCCTGCTGTAACATCTCTCCTGTAATCTGTCCCTGCCTTTTAATTGCTTGTGGGATGTTTCCCACTGGTTGTACTACAGTGACCTTAAACTCAACAGGTTCCAAATGGAATTCGTTGTGTTGTCCCCTAAAAATGCCCCCCTCTCAACTTCCTCATTTCTGTTGATAGCATTTTCCCAGTCATCCAGTCTTGGAATTATCAAAGTCATCTTTGACTCATTCCTGCCCATGCCCAATCTGTTGCTAATTGTCAAATCTACCTCCATAATCTCTCTTAATCTATTTCCTTTCCACTCATGTTGCCACTTAGAAGAAGCTACGTGACCCAGTGAATGGAGTGCTGGATCTGGAGTCAGAAAGATCTGTGTTCAAATTTGGTCTCAGACAATTACTATCTGTGTGGTCCTTGGCAAGTCAGTTGGCCTCTGTCTGCCTTGATTTCCTCATCTGTAAAATGGGGTAATAGTAGCACCCACCTCCCTAACCAAATGAGATATTTGTAAAGCACTTAGCACAACACCTGGCACGCAGTAGGGTTGAATAAATGCTTATTTTCCTCTTTCATCCCACCATCTTATTTCAGGTCCTTATTACCACTCATCTGAATTATCCACTCATCAATAAATCAACAAGCATTTATTAAGTCTAATCTGGGCCAGGCACTGTACTAGGTGTTTGAAATAATGGGCAGTAGTAAGAAAGTCTGTGATTTGAAGGAATTTTTATTCTCACCACTAGGTGGTGCAGTAGATAGAGCACTGGACTTGAGTTAGGAGGACCTGAGTATGAATCATGCATACCCCAGACACTTACTGGCTGTGTGACCCTGGACAAGTCATTTTAACTTTATATGCCTCCGTCTCCTCATCTGTTAAATGGGGATAAATAATAACATCTATATCACAAGGTTGTTGTGAGGATGAATTGATTTAAAATATGCAAAACACTGTGCAAACATTAAAATTCTATAAAAATGCTTGCTGTTATTATAATTAATATTATTAACAAGTGAGACAACCTGTAGCTATGTAAGTAAAGGGGGGGGAGGGTTAGTCTCCCTCCCAGCTAGTTAATGTAATCATAGAAAGTAAGGAGGTAGATAACAGAGATGATGGGATATTCCTATATTAACCAACCAGCAAAGACCCACATAAATCCTCTCATTCCTTTGCAAAGTTGGAAAATCTGTGATTACACTGGAGTCATGTTTTAATATTGTGTTAATCTGAATTCTTACTGTTGTTCAATAGTTTCAGTCATGTCTGAGCTCTTCTCAATCTCCTTTGGTGTTTTCTTGACAAAGATGCTTCAGTGGTTTGCTCATTTTACATATTAGGAAACTGAGGCAAACAGATTTAAAAGACTTGACCAGGGTCACACAGCTAGTAAGTATCTGAGGCCAGATTTGAAGCCAGGAAGATGAGTCTTTCTGACTTCAGGCCCAGTACTCTCTACCCTGAGCCACCTACATACACTCATCTGAATTCTGATGTCTTTCAAAGTTGTTTTTTCCTATGTTGTTGTTATTGCATAAATTGTCATACCAGTTCTGCTCCCCTAGCTTTGCATCAATTTATAAAGATCTTCTCGATTTCTTCTAAAATTTCCATTTCATCATTACTTATGACACAATAATATTCCATTATATTTATATATCACAATTTCTTTAGCCTTCTGTGAATAAGAAGACAGCACTTAGTTTCCAATTTTGTTGAGTTTTGGAGAGAATTTCTGAGAATCTCCAGCTGAGTGATCCACCTGGCAGATATTGCACTGAAAGAATATTGTGAAGACATCGTGTAAAGAGAGAGGGACCTTGTAGTACCAGATGTGTGAGTTGTCTTGGCCTCACGTATTTCCTATATATGTGCCTTACTCCCATATACTTTCCTCATGAATACTGTATATATTTGTGGGAAAGTGTGCCTTAAGTTAATGAGGAAAATATGTTGAAGCAACAGTTCTTACTATGTCATTCTGGTAAATGCCTTTACTAGTTGTACCTACTGGCTGACTATTGAAGGTAAGCTCACTGATGAGGGCTCCTAAACTATAATTTTCAAAGATCTGGACCCATATAGCTAATTTTTTAAACTCTGGATGTAGACTTCTTCTGGGGAACACAATGTGTGGGTTTGAGTTGAGGCAGAGGTGCTTTATAGATATATGCCAAATATATGCCAAAAAATAAGGCAGTGGATCAAGCCCTGGGCCTAGAGGCAGAAAAACTTAAGTTCAAATCCAGCTATGTGTGTGACTCTGGTCAAGTCACTTAACCTCTATTTGTCTCAGTTTGTTCATGTAAAATCTATCTCACAAGGCTGTTGGGAAGATAAAAAGAGATAATATTTGTCAAGTGCCTGGAACATAATGAGTGCAATATAAATGCTGTTGTTGTTATATACAAAATGAATACAAGGGAGTTTGGGAAGGAAGGGCACTGGCATTTAGGGAGCACCAGCAAATCCCTTTGTAATATATATGTTTCCATGTTATTTTCCCCCATTGGACTATAAGTTCCTCGAGGGCAAGCATTGTCTTTTACTTCTTTTTGTATCCTCAGTGTTTAGCATAGTACCAGGGACATCTCAGACACTTAATAAATATTGATTGATTGATTGAAATTTACTGGGTGATATGCAGATGACATGATTAGATCTGAACTTCAGGAAAATTTCATTGGCAACTGTATGGAGAAAGTTCTAGAAAGGGTAAGTAACCTAAGACAGGGAGACCAAATAGGAAATGATTGTGATAGTCTAAGCCAGGACCAGAATCAGCTGCAGGTTCCCCACTCCTGGTTCAAGCAAAGGGTGATAAGATCCTGGGCCAGTGGCAAAGTGCTTTGCACCTGGAGGCTATATGAATGGAGAAGGGTTAGTGTTAGAGATGCAAGAGATGTCAATATAGAAACAATGATGTTTGGCAACTGGATGGATATATGAGATTGAGGATGTTGAGGATGATACAGAAGTTGTGAGCCAAAAGGATGGTGGTGACAGTAATGTGGAAATTAGGAAGAAGTGTAGATTTTTAGGGACAGATGATGAGTTCTGTTTTGAACTTGTTGAGTTTGAGATGTCTATACAGAACCAACATGACTAATACAGGACTGGAGTTCAGGAGAGAGACTTAGGCTAAATATGCAGATCTTGGGGAATCAACTAAACCCATGGGTATTGATGAGGTCACCCAGAAAAGAAAAGGATCCAGGACAAAGCTTTGGAGTGCCAAGATCTAGTGGGTGTGAAATGGATGATGATATAGCAAAGGAGACTGATAAGGATTGGTCAGACAAGAGAAGAAGCAGGAGAGAGAAATGTGATGAAAAGCCAGAGGGGAGAGCATATCTAAGAGGCAGAAGGGAGGGGTGAACCCTATCAAACACTTCAGAAAGGTCAAGAAGAATGAAGACTGTGAAGGGACACATGAGGAGTCATGTGAAGAGCCATGACAGTAAAGAGATCACTAGCAGTTTTGGAGAGAGCAGCGTTGGTTGAATGATGAGGTTGAATGCCAAATTGAAGACAGTTTAGAAGAGAGTAAGAGCTTAAGTTCTTCTCCAAAAGTCAAGGCAAAGACTACAAATGAATTTTTTTTCAATTTTTAAACATTTTAAACAATTTTAAACATAAAAATTAACGTTTCGAGTTTCAAATTCTATCCCTCTCTCCCTCCCTTCCCCTATTCATGAGACAGTAAGTAATCAGATATAAGTTATACATGTGCAGTTATGTAAAACATTTCCATGTTAGTTATTTTGTACAAGACTAGATTAAAAGAAAAAAAATTAAAGAAAGTGAAAAATAGCATGATTCGGTCAATATCAGTTCTTTCTCTAGAGGCAGATAGTATGTTTCATCATTAGTCCTTCGAGTTTGTCTTGGATTATTGTATTACAGAAATAGCTACATCATCCATACTTCATGATACAATGTTGCTGTTACTATGTACAATGTTCTCCTGGTTCTGTTCACTTCACTCTGCATCAGTTCATGTAAGTCTTTCCAGACTACTTGTTACTTCTTATAGCACAATAACCTTCCATTACAATCCTATACCACAGCTTGTTTAGCCATTCCACAACTGATGGGCATAACTTTGATTTCCAGTTCTTAGCCACCACAAAAAGAACCTATAAATAATTTTTTCAAAGAGTCTGACTGAGAAAGGGAGGAGATATTTTTTTTTGAAAGATAGGGGATACAGAAATATTTGTAAGCAGCAGGCAAAGAAAAGACAAGATCAGAGGGGCAATCTGCTGGAGAAGATGGAAGGGAATGACCTCAAGAATTCACATAGTTTTGGTGAAAAGAGCCACATCTTCATCAGAGACATGTGAAAGAAGTCCTGAGAGAGAGATTAAGTGACTCATCCAGGGGTTACACAGCTGCTATGCATCAGAGATTTGAACCCAGTTCTTTCTGACTCTTAGGCCAACTCTGTATCTAGTAGGCCTGGATGCTTTTCACTTGGTATATAGTAGGTATTTAATAAATGTTCATTTGTGGTTAAAATATTTCTTGAGTTAATGAATTCCTCATAAATGATCATGCTTGATGAAAGAACTTTCTCTCAGGAACAAAAATTGTCTAATAATCGTGGGCCTTAGTTTTTCTTCTGGTGTTGGAACACATAGGTTGTCTTAAATCAGGAAAAGGCTGCCCTAGGCTGAAATCTTTTCCTATCTAATACTTCCTTATCTGCTGCTTAAAAATATTCCTTGTCTCCCCTATCCTTCAAGAAAACAATTTCTCCTCCCTTTCTCAGCCAGACTCCTTGAAAAAAATTATTTATAGGTTCTTTTTGGTGATTAAGAACTGGAAATCAGAGGGATGACCCTCAAATGGGGAATGGCTAAACAAAATTTCTTTGAACAGGAGACTACATGTCTCAGTGATGGATCATTCTACAACCCTATAAAGGGAAGGAACCAGAGCAGGGAAGGTATCAGGATATCTGTCTACTCATCTCTTCCTGGGATGTGAAGCTATTAAGCAGGACAGTGCCATCAGCCGGATTATACTATTAGAAGAATATTTTTTGCTGTGTGAATGATGGCTTGCAGAGAGGTGAGCCTGGAGGCAGGGAGGCCAATTAGCAAACTATTAGACTATTATAAATATTATTATACTTCATAATATTTGCTATATTATACTATATCACTATATTATATTATACTACTGGGCAGCTAGGTGGCACAGTGGATAGAACACCAGACCTGGAGGCAGGAAGACCTGAGTTCAAATTCAGTCTCAGACACTGACTAGTTGTGTGACCATAGGCAAGTCATTTAACCCTCAGTTAAGCCTCAGTTTCTTCTATAAAATGAGCTGGAGAAGGAAGTGGCAAACCACTCCTGAATCTTTTCTAAGAAAATCCCAAATGGGGTCATAAAGAGTTGGACATCACTGAAACTATTGAACAACAACACTATACAATGGGTGTGTGTGTGTGTGTGTGTGTGTGTGTGTGTGTGTGTGTGTATGTGTATGTGTATGAGCATGGGCAAGTCATTGTATTTTTCCTTAGCCTAGTTGTTGAAATTACAATAGATAATGGGGAGGTATCAGAGACAGTGAAGTGTTAAAAGTATTAAACAAAGGTACAAAGTTCTTCAGTCAAGCTTGAGGGAATTAGAGAAAGGCTAGCCACAGACCTAGCCACTTACCTGATAGTCTTTTGAAGCAATGCATACTCTCAAGGGAGTCAGTTAAGGGAGGGAATCAAGCTCTGAGGGGTGTGAGCTCTGGCACTTGGAAAGAGAACCAGATATGAAAGAAAGCTTTCAGCTCTTGAGAGGGAATCATGCTTTGGGTTGGGGGTGAGGGATTTCTCTCCCCTAAAACCTCATTGCCATGTGACCTTGTAGTGGAAGTACTCCACCAACAGAAGACAATGCATCCAATTGAGAACAGGCCCAAGGAATCAAGTACAGCAATATGTTGTGGATGTGATTATACTTCACGCTGTGTATTAATAAGAAAGAGTGTACCCTAGATTTATGGAAAAAATATTTTGTTATTATATGGTTTCTGTAAATACCTTTTCTGTAATATAATTGTGTCTTTTGGTTGACTGCTAAAGGCAAATACGCTGGTAGGGGCTTATGAGCTATAATTTTTAGGAGAATTTTACACCTAAGAGTAGTTGTTCCCTTGGGGATCTAATTTGCAACTGTGAGTTGGTGTAGTCCAGAGGGCGTGCTATATATAAAATGTAGTAATATCTGTAGTATCTACTTCACAAGGTTTTCATGAGGTTCAAAATCGTTTACATATTTAAAATACTACATAAATGCCAGTAATTTAAAGGTGTGTGTGTCTGTGTGTATGTGTGTGTGTGTGTGTGTGTGTGTGTGTGTGTGTGTGTGTGTGTGTGTGTGTGTATGTGTGAGTAAGGAGCTTGCCCAGATTGCCTAAGATGGAAGTACCCTGCATCCTGTGTTTTCTTATCATATGGATGAGTATAGTCTACTTTGATTGGCTGTGTGGCGAAAAAAGGCTATTTCTTAAAAACTGGCCAGATTCTCTCTTTTTTTTTCTGTCCCATGAACTAAGAGGGGTGACACCTTCCACCTTCTTTTAGATCCTAGGCCTAGATTATTTTGTTCTGTTTAATTTATCCTTCTCAGTTTCAGGAATCAGTGGTGATCCTCAGCAGATTTCAGTGTTTGGAGTTCTAGCCATGGTAACCTTGGAGTCAGGATTCCAGGTAGAAGGTTTCAGTCAGCCAACCCAGCAGGAAATTTCAGAGAAGTCAGGGTGTCAGGACTCAAGCCTGAGTGGGTTTTGAACATAGGAACTGAATTGTATGAATCTAAAAGGCTTAAACCTTCTACAAGTTGGGAGTATGTTATTTGCATATTTGTAATTATACCTTAGAAATGAACAATTCTTTATAAAAGATAATCTGATTTAATAGTTAAATGGAACTGGGGTACAAGGGATCCCTTCCTACAATTGACAGAATGCCACTGATGGGAAATGGCACCATTTCCATATGTATGTATATATGTGTTTGTATACATATATGTGTATATCCATTTATGTGTGTAAGTATGTATAGGCTTGTCCAACAGTGGATCTCAGTTCTTTGCCCTGGCATTTGTTTTTTCATTTTAGGTGATGGAAATTATAGGCCTTGTAAGTTTTGAAAAGTCAGAAAAGCAAGCCAGAGAAAGTCTGGGAGTCTGGATCAGAGGACTGAGGAGTGACCTTCAGACCCCAGCCCAGTGATCGCTAAGACAAGGACTCATCCAGCACTTAAGTTGCAATCATATGAAATTAGTAGGACCAAAGGTAGGTAGAAACTGTATTAAATCTGAGCCCACTTTCCCTAAGGACTGAGGTGCTATGGGAAGAACATGGCCCCAAAGTATTGGAGGACACATCTGAGGTTGCTGTCTCTTCAAAGTAAACATTTCTTATGTTTTGCATGAGTGCATACATATAACCAATATCAAATTGTTTATTTTCTCAGGAAGGGAGGAAGGGAAGGAGGGGGAGAATTTGGAATCCCTTCCCTCTCCAAAATGTTAAAAGTTGTTTTTACATTTAATTGAAAAAAATAAAATATTACTCAAAGTAACTATATCTTTTTAAAAGCTAATTGATGTTAATTAGTTAAATGGAACAGGGAGCTTGTTAGTCATTGGTGGTTAACAGTATGATGGGAGGGGGCAGCACACTAAGCTGGGAGGTCAAACCTTTGAGAAAGATACTCCCAACTCCTCAGGAATCCTTCAAACCACTAGAACACTGTGGACACTGGAGGATGGAGGCATCTCTCACAAGCTAGATGTCCTCTTTAGTTTCTCACTGTCACTCCCATATACAATCTGTCTGTCAATTTGACCTTCCTGTCATCTTTTGCATACACCCCTTTTAACACTACTACTGCCTTGATGCCCGATCATGGCAATAACGTGCTGGTTGGCCTACCTGCCACAAGCCTCTCCCCATTGGAGTCCATCCTCCATCTCAGTTGTCACAGTGCTCTTCCTAAAGCACGGTCCTGACCATGATGGATTCAACAAACCTGAATTGCTCCTTATCTCACTCAATATCAAATATAAAATCTTTTATTTGGTGTTTAAAGCCATTCATAATCCAGCTCCTCCCTGCCCTTCCAGTCTTCCTCCACCTGACATTTCTTCCCCTGCACATTCAGTGACATAGGCTTTCTTGCTCTCCCTCAAAAAAGATAATCCATTTCAGGCATTTTTTTTTTGCAAGGCAGTTAGGGTTAAGTGACTTGCCCAAGGCCATACTGTTAGTGTCAAGTGTCTGAAGCTGGATTTGAACTCAGATTCTCCTGACTCCAGGGTCAAGGTTCTATCTACTGTGCCACTTAGCTGCCCCTATTTCAGTCATTTTTACCAGCTGCTCCCTAAGGCCTGTAGTGCTCTACCTACTTCTAGATTTTCTTCAAGACCTAGGTCAAAGCCCACATTCTACAGGAAGCCTTTCCCAATCCCTCCTAATTTTAATGCCTTTCTTCTATTGATCCACCTTCAATATATAGCTTGTTTGTCCATAATTGGTTACATGTTATCTCCTCATTAGGAGGTGAGCTCTTTGACAGCAAGGATTGTCTTGTACCTTTCTTTGTATCCCCAGTGCTTAACACAACGCATGGCTGGCTCATAGTAGGTGTTTAATAAATATGTATTCACTGATTGATGACACATAAAGGAATAGGGGTAACAGGAGGAATCCCAGAGAAGCACAGTTGTAGGTGTTCCTTTGAGAGGATGTTGCCAATTTTTCTGATACCTCCCTGGGATTGGCATGAAAGAAAAAAATCTTGGAAGAACCCAGTTAATTCCCTTGGTTTTTTTTTTTTTAAGGGTTTTTTGCTTCTTAGTAAACAAGAAACTTCCAGGGAGAGAGGGAATTTTGTCTTTGGTCCTAGTAGGCTGCAAACAGGATCTAAGTTTCATCTTGGGGCATTTCTTTTTGAATCCAACCTTTCCCCCCTGGTAAATCCTGCCAGGATTTGGTGTTTATTTTTGTTAAATGTTCAGTTTGACAAATAGCTTTCGTCTAAGATTTTGCTTGGCCACTGGCATTTAAAGCAGTTAAAGTAAGCACAGAGAATGGCTATTAGAAACAGTTCAGGGTAATGCATATTTAATGAAGTCCTTGTTTTGTACTGAGAGATGAGACAAGTGCTTTCTGCACCTGAACCAGTCATTAGCTGTTGCTTGGACTGAAGGAAGAATGAAGATTAGTTGACCCCCACCCATTCTTTCCAGGCCACGATGCTATGAGTTTTGGGGCTACATAAGTGAGTTCCCATTCAATGGTCTAGGGTTTAGGCTGGGCAAATTAAATAAAACATGTTCTGCTATAGAGAAGATGTATGGAAGACCTGGAGTTATAAAATGGTAGAACATCAGAGCAAGATGGGATCCTAAGGTCATATTGTATCATTGTACAGATGGGGAAACTGAGGTCCAGAGAGGGGAAATGATTTTTTCCAAAATCCACAGAGAGCTTAGGGACAGAGCTGGGACTAAATTCTAAGTTTTCTTGCTTTCATTCCATTGATTATTCATGGAACTTCAGAGGCCATTGAATTGGATTCAATGAAATGCCTGAAAAAGACTTCCTTCAATCCCAAGGTAAGATGGCTCAGCACAGTAATTGTTTCTGTTTTGGTCAGAAACTCTGAGGGTCTTCTCCTCCCAGATTGATCTTTTTGCTGTTGTTGACTTCTTTGCCTCATTTCTTATTGTTGAAGAGAGAGATGGGAGAATTGGTTCTAAAGGTGAATGAATTCATTTAGACCTTCTCTGTAGCCACTGGGAGCTTTATTGACACAAAAGCAGCAAGATTTAGCAAGGAGATAAACAAAGGCAGTGACATAGGAAAAAGACCAGACTTATATAGAATGATTTTAGGGTTTCCTTATGGGGGTTGGAGATCTAGGGTAAGTTTCGCAAGATAAAGGCACAGGGTGAGGACTATGAATGACATGAGATAAGGAAATCTCATTCCCTAGGATGAGGGGTTGGGACAGGGAATTTTATGGCTCCCCCAAGATAAGGGGTGGGGTCAAAGAATTATATGGTCCAGGACAAGGGGAAGTTGTGGTAAGGGGAGACTTTAGGGCACCAAGGGCTTCACAAAGTCAATCAATATTATTTTAACTCTCAGGGTACTGTTTCATCCGCATCATTTCCCCACTCAACCACTAGGTAGGAGAATTCTTTCAGATAAAAGGGGTGAAGGTCATTGCCTTCAGTAGCTGCTTCCTGTTGAACAGGGGTCGCTTCAGGGACCAGAATAGGTTGGAGCGGGTGATCAGCATGGGATGCAGAATGCAATGCCAACTGAGTCCAGGGTGGAGAGGGGCCAACCACTTGGGGTCATCAAGGGAAGGGGTTGGTAGCCTAGAAGTTACTGTGAGTGAGAAGACACAAAGTGAATCAGGAGGTTTAAACAAACTATAAGAGCAAGTAAAATGACTAACAATGAGGTCACAATGAGGGGAAAGAAGAGAGAGAAACCACGACCCCTAGGAGGAGGTAGGGGGAGATATCAGCCTGGAGTGGATGTCCTGTATCCAAGAAGCTGCCTGTAACATCCTGCGAGTCCTCAAAGGAAAAATTCTATGCAGGGTCTTCAGGGAATAGGGGGAGAGCTATGGGGAATATGCTAGTATTCTGGACATGATGATGGCACACCCAGCAATCATGTACTCTGCTTTGCTCCACAGAGTCCCCTATTTGAGTTAAGGCATTAGACTTCCAGTCCAGAGGAAGCAGGCCTAACCCTTGGAACAAGGTAGGTATCAGAAATCAGGGGGCTAGAAACAGAAGCGGAGCAAGGTGGGACCCAGAACACGCTAGAAAGCACACAGGCAAGTCCCCAAGGTGGGGGACTTCAATGCATAGTCTTCTTTGATCTCTTTGCCAGCTAGTTACGCCTTGTATTTTATCTCACATCTCACATCCTGCCTCCTGCTTGTTTCTCTGTCTGTCTCACCATCCACCCAAATGTGGGCAGCTAGGTGGTACAGAGGCTACAGCCCCAGTGTAGCAGTCAAGAGGACCTGAGTTCAAAGTCAGACACTTGACACTCACTAGCTGTGTGACCTTGGGCAAGTCACAACCCCAATTGCCTCATCCTGGGTCATCTCCAGTCATCCTGATGAATACCTGGTCACTGGATTTAGATGGCTGTGGAGGAGAAGTGAGGCTGGTGACCTGCACAGCCCTCCCTCACTCAAAACAAAGTCAAGTGCAAGTCATGTCATCATTTCTCACATGGCATTGTCTTCGGCAACGAAGGACAAACACACATCTACCCTAATGCTTTTGGGAGAGGGCCAAAGGCACTGTCCCTGTCTGAGTAGGGTTGGGGAGGAAAGTAAAAGGAGGCTGAAGCATCATCCAGGGGATGTAGAGTGTAGAACAGGTATCCTTGTTGCATGACCATCTGCAGGTGGACAACATAGTCCAGGAGCCACAAATCTGACAAACCAGTCCAATCTGCAGGCTCCAAAGAGAAGGAGCATTAAAAGTGATGTCAAAAAAGAGGAAAAAACAAAGAAAGAAACCAAGGGCCCCATGATATTATTCACTTTTGACATGTTTCCTCTCTGCTTCCAATTCCTTTTGGAGGATCAGGTGCTATTGAGGATCCAACTAAACAGAACCAAGTAATTACTAATCAGGTGATCGTAACTTAGTTGAATGAGCAAATCAAATCTAGATTCAGTCAGTAGTGGTAACATTTTAATTTCTGAGGCCCAATATTCTTCAGCGCTTTAAAAGAAAAGGTTATTATCCATAAATTCATGTTTTTGCTAACCTAGGGGCAACATCCAGCTGCAGGACAGGAGAGAAGGGCCATTCTGTAGGCATGGGCTTGGGGACAGGGAGTATTGAGGCACAGAGGGAAGGGAGCGTATGCATCTTCCCAGTTCCCTAGTGATGAGAGAAAAGAGGGAATTGGACTTACCCTTCCAGACAGGGCTTTGAAAAGTGTATCCAGGTCCATGGTCTCCAGCTGCTGGACCCAGAGCCTTCCAGTCTTGGCTGGAGAGGAGCTGTAGTTCCTTGTCTCTTTTACCTTTGAGACTTAGCAGACTAGAAAATGCATATCCCATCGTGGAGGGAAAGAAAAGATGGGGACAGAGAGAAGACTTACATCTAGGCAGTTTTTCCAGGCTCGGAGGCCCACCAACTCACCTCTCCCAAAGTGCCCTAGGGGAGGGGAACAACACAGGGCACAGAAACCCTGAAACTGGGACACAGAAGCCTACCTACTGGCTTCCCCCAAACTCGCACGGGGAGGGGAAGTGATAATACAGGGTAAACCAAGGTGCAGGGGGAACAATTTTTGCCAGAATACATATGTGGGCTCCCCTATGTCTGTCTGTTTGGTGAGCCATCTTGTGGTTGTCTTTTGTCCTTTGTTCTCAAAAAGAACCATTACATCAGGGAGGTGATGCCCCAGCATGCAAGTGAATTGGATTAAAATGAGTGAGGGCTGTGCAAGGTCACTAGCCTCACTTTCTCCTCTGGAGCTAACTAGGACAAGAAGACTGGAAGAAACTCAAGGGTGGTTGAGACCTTGTTCTCTGACTCACAGATGTGAGTCAGGATCTGGAGGTACTCAAACATGACTCAAACATTCACACCAGTAAATCAAAAGGACTCTGAAAGTCCACAGTATTTTGATGTGAGATGCTTCAGAGGGTCCTGAAGATCCAGTGCTCTGAGCTCAGATCATCGAGGAGGACTCACAACCTACAGGTCCTTAGAGATAGTGTCAACGATTCTACCACTGTTACAGGCACTCATCACTTCATTTCTGAACTATCTCAATAGCATTCTAATTTGTTTCCATCCCTCAAGTCTCTCTGCTTCCAGACAAGGAATATAACAACCTCCTGTTTGATAAACCCAAAGACCCCAGCTTCTGGGATAAGAACTCAACGTTCGACAAAATTGCTGGGAAAACTGGTTAACTGTGTGGCAGAAATTAGGCATAGACCCATGCC
>CM053772.1:122767156-122813524 GCA_028658325.1 Potorous gilbertii | reverse complement strand
TATTTGTAACTGAATTTATTCTGCGAGAACTTAGATATCACAGACCATAACGTTGATACAACATATAAAAATTAAGAAAAGATGGATGGTATGTCACATTTTGAACACTCTTTCCATAACTTCCCCATGAGGGAGGCAACATAAATATTCTTATCCCCCTTTAAAAATGTGGGGGGATGGGGGTGTGTATACACACACACACATATATGTGTATATATACACACATATATAAATTTATTTTTAATTTTCAACATTCATTTCTATAAGATTTTCTCCCTTTCTCCTTACTCCCCTCTCCAAGACAGCATGCAATTTGATATAGGCTATACATGTACAATCATATTAAACATATTTCCACATTAGTCATGTTGTTAAGAAGAATTAGAACCAAAGGGAAAAACTACAGGAAAGAAAAAAAAGAAAATAGTATGTTTTAATCTGCATGCAGACTCCATAGTTCTTTCTCTGGATGTGGAGAGCATTTTCCATTATGAGTCTTTTGGAGTTGTCTTAGATCCTTGCAACGCTGGAAAGTGCTAAGTCTCTCAATGTTAGTCATTGCACAATGTTGCTCTTACTGTGCACAATGTTTTCCTGGTTCTGCTTACTTAACTCAGCATCAATTCATGTAAATCTTTCCAGATTTGCCTGAAATCTGCCTGCTCATCATTTCTTATGGAACAGTATTCCATTACATTCATATACCACATCTTGTTCATTCATTCCCCAAGTGATGGATATCTCCTCAATTTCAAATTCTTTGCCACCACGAGAGAGCTGCTATAAATATTTTTGTACATGTGGGTCCTTTTCCCATTTTTATGATCTCTTTGGGATACAGACCTAGAAGTAGCATTGCTGGGTCAAAGGATATGTACAGTTTGGTTGCCCTTTGGTTGCCAAATTGTTCTCTGGAATGACTGGATCAGTTCACAGCTCCACCAATAATGTGTTAGTGTTCCACTTTTCTGACATCTTCTCCAACATTTATCATTTTCCTCTTTTGTCATATGAGCTAATCTGATAGGTATGATGTAGTATGTCAGAGTTGTTTTGATTTACATTTCTCTAATCAGTAGTGACAGAACATATTTTTCATCTGATTCTGGATAGCTTTAATTTCTTCATCTGAAAAATGCCTGATGATATCCTTTGATCATTTGTCAGTTGAGGAATGACTTGGAATTCTTTTAACTTTGACTCAGTCTTCTATATATTTTAGAAATGAGGCCTTTATCAGAGACACCAGCTGTAAAAATTGTTTCCCAGCTTTCTGCTTCCCTTCTAAACTTGGTTGCATTGACTTTGTGCAAAAACTTTTAATTTAATGTAATAAAAATTATCCATTTTGCATTTTGATTATAGAAAGCATTATGATGCTATCTATCTCTTGTTTGGTCACAAATTCTTCCCTTCTCCATAAATCTGACAGGTAAACTATTTATTGTCCTCTTATTTGCTTATAGTATCAGCCTTTATATCTAATCATGTACCCATTCTGATTTTATCTTGGTATAATGTTTAAGATGTTGGTCTATTCCTAGTTTCTGCTGTACTATTTTCCAGTTTTCCCTGCAGTTTTTGTCAGATAATGAATTCTTATCTCAGAAGCTGGAGTCTTTGGGATTATCAAACAGTAGATTACTATAGTCATTGATCACTATGTCTTGTGTACCTAACCTATTCCACTATATCCACCATTGCATTTTTCCCTTTAAATATAGAACTCTCCAACCTTCTTTTACAGACTTCTTTCATCATCATCATCATCACCATCACTAACATTTATATAGTATTTTAGGATTTGCAAAGTTCTTTACATATATTATCTTGTTTCATCCTCACAGTACCCTGTAGCTGTTCCGTGCTATTGTTAGTCACATTTTAGAGATGAGGAAATTAAGGTTGAGAGGGATTAAGTGACTTGCCCAGGATCACACAGCTAGTAAGTGTCTGAGGTAGGATTTAAACTTAGTTCTTCCTAACTCCAAGTTCCAAGCTATGCCATATTCCTGCCTTTTCCATACTCCATATTCCAGCCAAACTGGTATTCACTGGTCTTCACTATACCTCAAATGTGAATTGGCTTTATGAAATCTTTTCTCCCACTATTCCCTCCGCCTGACTGGCCCCTTTCCCCTTATCCCTAGCAGTACCTGTTGAAAGACCATCCATCATCCTTCAAGGTCAACCTCAAATGTCACCTCCTTCATGAAACCTTCTTTAATATCCCCACGTGGAAATAATCTCCTTTTCTTATAAACTTGCATGAGCATTTTGTTAATTATGCTATAGATTTTTGAGCTTAATATCAACTAATTTATCTAGCACATTAAGGTTTGAAGGTACAGTAATTCCTTCTATATCATGACTTCTCCCATCATGGTTTCCATATATTGTGGGTCAGTATAAGAAATTAAATGTGTATCTTGGGGAGTTTTGTGAAATCTGCAGATAACATGCAAAGGCCTAGAAAAAGTCTAGAAACTCAGAAATGAATAAAATATATATATGGTATTGTATAATATCAACATATTTTATCTTTTAATACCATAATAATTCAGACTTCATCTCTAATACAAAAGGAGGGTCAAAAAATTTTGTATGACTTTTGCAGCTCACAATGTGCACCCCTAACCTCTATGACATGGAAGGGATACTTTTCTTACTCTTTCTGTACTTTTCTTACAACATTCCTGGGAGGCAGGTAATGCAAATGTAGCCAGGCTTTGGTTACTTGTATTAGATTGTAATCTCTGTAAGGGCAAAAATTAGGTCTTACCCACTGTTCTGCCCCCAGGTCCCATCATACTAGTCGGTACATAATGGGTGCTTAGTAAATCAGTTTCTATAGTGAGGAGGCCGAAGGGGCTCAAAATACTGGCCTTAATCACAAACACTTGATCTCTGCAAGCAAATAGACATGACTGCCAAAGTCAACAGTGGTTCAAAATAGAAACTTGTTTTGTTAAATCTTACATAGGAGGCGGATGGAAGATTATGGGCAATATCCTCTCATGAAATGTCAAGGAAGAAGTCAAGAAAACAAGTTTAGAGGACACTTGGTGAGGAACTCTTTTAAGGCAGATCATTCCAAGGGCACTGAACGATGAAACCAGGTGTTCCTCATATATTGTATTTCCTCTCCCATTTCTTTGCCTTTGCAAGACTTTTCCCTCACCTCGTGCCTAAAATATACTCCCCTCTCATTTCTTCCTTTTGGAATTTCTACCTTTCTGCAAAGCTCAGTTCAGGTGCTACCTCTTACACAAGGCTTTTCTCAGAATTAGAGCTCCTCTTTCCCAAGAAAAAATTACTTTGTATTCAATTTGTAATTATTTATGTTATTTTCTCTATAACATTTAAGTGCCTTTGTGCCTGACCTGTGGTAGAGCTTTCTGAACTTGTGTTGGTCTGATCAGTCATGGTGGAACTCATTATACCTTGATGCCAACATTGCGGTCATTGTGGTCCTCTTCTAGTATGAAGGAGGAACAACAATTCCTTTGAAGCAGGGATTATTTTGTTTTTGTCTTTCTATCCCCAGTGTTTGGTGCATGGGATGTGCTTTAATAAATGTTTATTGATTTATTCTCAAGATTTCCAAAAGAGAAGAAGAAAGCAAACATTTGGAGAAAATAATGGACATCATTACCACCATAATAAAATAAAATATATAATATATAAATAATAAAAAGCAGCTCAAAAATATTGATAACTGCAGATCTTCATGACTAGTATTCTTTATTGACATCTCTATGAGAATAAACTGTGACAAATTGTGTGAATTTTTGGTGAAGACGTAAGAAGGAAAGAGAAGAGTCTTTACAAGTAATATTTTATAATAGCCCATATGTTTATAGTAACACAATTAAATGAAAAGATCAGAAAACACTTCAATAGGCAAAATGTTGCCTTAAAAGGCTCTCTTTCAATAATGTATCCTATGCATATGTTAAAATAATACGAGATTCTTTGAAAGATGCAACAGAGATAACTTTATGCAATAATCTCAGTTCATAAACATCAAGAGAGGCAAAAAACAGGGAGATGTATGCTCACTAAAGGTGTTTGCCACTGTTGTGGATGGTGTCCAGCACAGAATCCAAATTGAAAGGAGAGTCCCTATATTTGGAGAGGTTCAGATATTACTGTTTACAGACAACATTGTGCAGATTATATCAAGCCCCCAAATGTCACAAAGCCTCCTAAATGAATTCATAATAATTCATGAGTTCAGTTTATTTACATAGGAAAAACTAAGTAGATAAAGAATATATATTGTCCAGACTACTGTAGGGGTGTGTGCCCATGTAGGTTATATATGTCCCCATGGATCTGTCTATATGTGTCTTGCAGAGAGGCATGAATGGATATCACTAGTGTCCACCACTCACCCTTCTTCAAGAGAGACATTGATTCCTGCCAAGATACCATGTTCTCCTCAAAGAGGAGCTTCAGAGACAGAATCATATTATCCATTGTCCCAAATATTTTTGGAGTGGAAGAATAAAGTTTAGGTTCAAACATTGTTGACTGCTATCCCTTAACTGAGAAGGAATGCTCCTAGATATATAACCAAGGCTTGATGGAACACAAATAACCCATGTACCAAGTAATAAATAAACTCATGTATTCAAATCAAGAGCAAACAGAAATCAGAGAAGGTATACAGGTAAGAATGTACCAGACAATACACAGAATGATTAAGTTGTCCCATTGAAAAAAGAGAGAGAGAGAGAGAGAGAGAGAGAGAGAGAGAGAGAGAGAGACTCAAATCTCACGCAAAGGGAAATTCCTTAAAGTCTCTAGCGTAGCAAGCTGAGGATAGGGACATGATAGAGATGCCAAATCCTCTATATGTTGGCTTCTTCCCAGGGTCTTTATCTTCAAGGACTAGAACTGTACATAGAAGATCCATGATCTTCTCTCTCAAAGCTGGAAGCCAAAGACTTAGATCTCTCTTCTCCCAAGCTCTTGCCAATGCTACCCCTCACACAGGCCAGGAACACTGAGTAATCAGTCTCCATCAATGAATAGAGCTTTTTTGCAAATGTACTTTGTGCCACAAGTTACATTACCATATGTATGTGAAATGAATAGTCCACAGAACTGTCTGCCATTACATCTATTTTGCATAGATGCAGCATATATATAATCATCGGGGGTTCATCATTGGGATCATCATTGAACAGAGAGAAAAAAGACTTGAATAGGAAAAAATGCTTTAAATATTTCAAATTTTTCCTTAAAACAAAGGTAAATTTTTTGGATACTACTCTTTCTCCAGTGACCCAGTGACACTATAGAGCTGAAAGTCATGGGATACCACTGCCTTCAAAGAATTAATGTTGCCTAAGGGTCAGAGAAGAAACACAAGGTTGATGAGGACAGGCTGTAGCATATTATCAACAACAAAAAAAATGTGCAGTAAAATTGATACAAAAATATCCGATATGTGCAAAGGACTTCTGGTCACATAAGCAGTAAGATGGAAGACTAGACATTTTCTCTATTCCCCACCAAGTCACATGGAAAAAGAGGTGAATGGATAACAGAACATGAGTAAGGTATAGCATGGATACCCTATGTGTTCTAACGATACTCTGAGAATGTTAAGAGATGTAGAGGAAGATCCCCAGAATATTGGATGAACCTTCTGAGGACAATTTATGATAGGCTATGGAAATGTGTCTAACCAGTATGGCAACATATGGCCAACCCACGAACCCAGAAACTGTATTCAACCAAATCACTTCTATATCTTTGTTGAGATTATGTCAAATTATCAAAGTATGTTCATTTCACAATGCCAGGTCAGGGAGTAGCTAGAGACAGTGTGGCATAGAGAGTTGACTTCAGAGCCAAGATCTGTGTTCCAATATTGCCTTTGAAACATACTGACTGCATAACCCTGGGGGAGTCACTGAATTTCTCAGGACCCAGAAAACTCCTTAAAACATTAAATAGAAAATTATAGAACAGTAACAGCTCTGCATTGGTAGAAGTAGTTTCTGCAGAGAGGATTCCCTATATCAATGATATGACATTTCTATTTTATTTTTAAACGTCCTCTAGGAAACTGAATTTGAAGTATCTGAAAAGCTGTTGCCAACACAATTTGGCTTTAAAAAAACCAACACCAGGATGCTCAGAGTCGTATTTAAAAGAAAATAAAGAAACAACAACCCACGACTTCATTCTACAGATGGTTTTGGAGGCAGTCAGTGGACATCTCACGCAACCAAACTCCTTTAACACTTTCTCTAACTTTTAACAACGCTGCCTCCCCCCCATCCCAAATAGTGATCATAACTCATTTCCCCTACTTAACCCTCTTTGAGAGCTCAGCATTATTTGGAGAGAAATCTTGCATTTTCTCTTCTACTCCCTGATTCAGAAACAGTAGTATCAGAAGATGTGCTTGTCAGACAATTGGTCAATTAATCAATCAAATGGGATTCCTAGCATTCCATATTCTGTTATACTCCCTTAGGGAACTGTTATACTGCATGTTGTCTTTCTGCTTTGTAACTGTTTTAATTTTTCTTTATGGCTTCTATTGTTGCCTATTCCAGGCTTTTCATATCTCTGAGTTAGGAATTGTTCAGGAATCGTCCTATGACTATTTAAGTGGTGGAGAACAGATGAGGCCATGGGCTGCATGTAACTCACAGAATGCCTACATGCCGTAGAACCAAATTAAAATGTAACTGGAAAATATTTAACAAAATAAACAAAAATACAACACAACGTAGATAATGACAATTTCTAGGTCCATATATGGCCCAAAAGAACCCATTTCTCCTTGAATTTGGCACCACTATTCCAGAAGACCTTTAGGCCCTTGGCATCAAGGGGTAGTATACCCCAGGAACCATATTTACCCCATGCAAACTAGGCTGGTTTTTCATTAAAAGACATTGAATTCAGTCTTGAGAAGTAATCAAACCAGGAAAACCAAGAGTCAAAATATTGACGGGACTTCCTGGTACAAAAGTCAGTCAAAAATCTCCTGACTCAGGCTTGATACGTGTCTAATCAGCATGTCAACCCCCGAATTCAGAAACTCTATTCAACTGAATCACTTCTATGTCCTTGCTTAATATCTTTTCTAAGTTATGTATGGCAAAGTAAATTTCCCTTTCTTCGTTGTTAAATGGTCTACTACAGTGGTCTATCACAGTCTATGAGTGTCCTGTTTCATTGCAATCCTGAACCAGGCCTATAACAGCCATTCAGGTAATTGCTGGAGTTTGAGACTGTTCTTCAGAGGAAAAAAATACAGAGTATGATAGATTAGAGAGAGAGAAAAAGGAAAACACACAAAAAAGCTACAGGGATAAGGATAAAGTTCTAGGTGGCAGAAAAAAGGTTTTCGAGGGGTAGGGAAAATGAGAAGATAGTGAGATCTTAGGAATGTTGTATGCAATGAACAGGATAAAGTAGGGAGAGTGAGGAGTGAGGAGGGGTGGAATGCAACAGTCGATGCTACAGTGAAGCCAGAAGCCTCATTCCAAGCTTTGCCAGTGACTAAGTTGCATGTTCTTTGCCAAGTGTATCTTGGATCTCAACTTCCTCTTCAGCAAAATGAGGGGATTAGGGTAGATCAAGTGTTTCCCAATCGGTGAGCTTTATAGACGCTCACAGGTCCCTCAAGGACCATGGGATATTTGCAAGAAGTTTGTGAATCCATAAATATGCCAATGTGCCTTCTGGGGATGGAAAGATGTCTTGCCCATATATTTTTATTATTTTTCAAATGTACATAGATTCTGTTATGAGTAACAAAAGACAACTTCATTTGAAAGCTGTAATGTTTCACTTTACTCCCCAACCACCTTACAAGCTGCCAGATTGCTCAATCCCAACCCTGTGTACCTCTCTTTGCAGTTCTGTAACCATATATAGTCAAATGTTGTTGGTGGTGAGCTGTATCCAACTTTTCATGACCCCATTTGGGGTTTTCTTGGCAAAGATACTAGAGTGGTTTGCTATTTTCTTCTCCAACTCATTTTACAGATGAGGAAACTGAGGTAAATGGGGTTTAGAGAGTCACCCAGCAAGGAAGTGTCTGAGTCTGGATTTGAATCCATCAAGATGAGCCTTCTTGACTCTAGGCCCAGAACTCTGTCCTCTACTTCACCGAACTGCCACTCCTCTTGTTAGACTGGAAATTCCTTGAAGGGAGGAATTATCATCTATGCCAAAGAGCAAGGTCAAGATGGGAAACACACCAGCAGTGTAAAAGGCAAGAGCTTTAAGGAAGTAGTAGATTAGGTTAGACAAGGTCATTTCACTAGCATTCATGATCTCTACCCATCTGACTGCCTGGCTTGAAATTTCTGCTGCAGTCTCAGGTTCTCTCATTTTGATCTGAGGCCCTCAAATCTTGGTATTTGAGAAAGTTCTGCCCTGGCTCAACTTTTGGGTTATAATATCACAGATTACAATTTGAATCTTACCTTTTTTTCTACGAGCTTTTCCTTAACCTGAAAAATTGACACAATAGGCCCTATTGACAATCTTATGAAAGATAATGCTAACACTGTATTCTAGGAGAAAGAAACTTCTGTAGGCACAAGGGTGTGTGGAACTCAGTTCTACTGGCTAGAGAGGGTCACTGTTAAATTTTCGGTGTGAGTATTTACACCTTGCAAACAATATTAGAAATCAAGATTTGATTTATAGTGTATTCTTGAGAAAGTAATAGAGAAACTATTAATAATGCAGAGTATTATTAAATATTACTATTATTAAAAGTGTGAAAAAGATACATTTCCCCCAGAGAAAGAGAGAGAAAGACAGAGAGAGAGAGAGAGAGAGAGAGAGGGCGCGTGCTGGCATGCAGAGCTAGCTATTAATAATTTATCAGTACACTCCCTCCTGACTGACTTGTACAATCTGAATAAAGCTCATGGTCAACATAGGCCTCAGGCAGTGTTTCCTTTAGTAGTGCGTCATGGGATATCATATATATGTTGTGGGAAACCAACTGACTTGGACTCTAGCCCTCATCACCTTTTTCATGTGCTTTTCATTCCTAAACTCCTAACTAAGGAACTCATCTTATTTTTATTTATTTGTTTGTACCTCTTGCCCAGCTAGCAATGATGCCAGATTTTCACTTGGGTCTTCCTGACTCTAGGGCTGGTGCCTTATCCCCTGTGTCACCAACTGCCCCTGGAGATGGTTCATTTTAGAAAAAGAGGACTGCTTGTGTTAATGAGGGGCAGGATATATTGGTTGGACCAAAATCCTGCTGGTCCCATAGGCTCCTGCTACTTATACAGCTGTGCTCTGGTTATTGAATTTGTAGGATGTGATTTCTTCTGGTCCAGCTTCCCCATTCACAAATCAAAACTTCTCTGAGAATTCATAGATGTGAGTAATATCTTTCTTCATTTTTTTTGGTACAGTAGACTGTGATAGACCTGGAATCAGTAAGTCCTAAGTTTAAATCTTCTTCAGTCATTTACAAACTGTGTAAAATTGGGCAAGTCAATTAATTTCCGTTTGTGTCAGTTTCCTGATACGTAAAAGGGGGAGGATAAAATGCCTCCCTCCTAGGCTTGTTAGGCTCAAACAAGGTAATATTTGTAAAGCACTTTGCAAATTTCAAAGCACTATATAAATACTAGTACTATTATTCTGTTCCTTTTTCTGTTTTTTTTCACTTTCTTCTTTCATTTCTTCTTTCCTTATTCCTTTACTCATATTTTTTAATCTCTCTTTTTTTTACAATTTTGTTTTTTCATTAGAAGCTTAAGAAACTTCAAACATAAGCATTTTAGTATACAAAACAGAAAATTTCTGTGATTTTAATATACAGAACTGTAATTTTCTGTTTCTTAATTTTAAATCTATCTTCATTATTATACCCAAATAGACTTTTCAAAGGCCTATCAGTCTCTCCCCCTCCAGCCCCTTTGTTTTGAGGTTCAGGAACACACAGTTATCTGGAACTTTGTTCTAGGATTCCCCTACTACCACCTGCCAGCTCCACTAGTGCCAACATGGGGTATCAGAGAGTGACACAGAATGAGAAAATTATGACCCACTTGTCTAAAGTTTAGGAAAAGGGAAAAATAAAGAAGAGGCAAGAAGTTAGAAGAAAAAGTGGAAGAGGAAGTAAAAAGGAAGAAACAGAGGGGAGGAAGAGAGAGAAAGAAGAGTCACTGACAAGGGTCTTGAGTGCTTAGATCCTAGTAATAACACGGCTGGGAACTAGACCCTACAGCAAGAGGTGTGTTTCTGACCACATCGTCCAGATGAATCCAAGCTGGCCCATCTCCCAAGTACATTTGAGGTGGCCAAATGTATGTGCTCTGGAAGTGTGGGTGGGCTGTGTCTGGTATGGATTTCCCTTCTGAATCTGACAGATAACCTCATTGGAGTGATTGCAGAAAGGCAATCTGTTCTGTCTCTGCATCTTCCCTTCTTAAAATCGCATTTTTACAACCTAAGTTGAAATTTATTATTGCTGAAAGGCATTATTGTCCCTTTGTAACAGAAAAAAATTGCTAAGTTTGACAGTTCCTACAGTTTCAAAGCTTTTGTCCTCCCTTTTTGGTGGGATGAGAAGCAGGGTTGTACAATGAATGAAAAGAACATTGAAAAGTCAGAAAACCCATGTTCGAATTTGGTCTCTGCTTCATGACCTCATTTTGGGGTTTCTTGGCATACTAGATTGTGAATACATTGTGTGTGTGTGTGCGTGCGTGCGTGTATGCGTGCATGTGTGTGTGCGTGTGTGTGTGAAATGGTGGCCTTCTCTAGTGAGCGGTGGGCAGGAACGAAAGGAGAGAGGCAGGAACTTAAAACATAACAAAAAAAATTAATTTAATTTAAACAAAAAGATACTGGAATAGTTTGTCATTTCCTTTTCTAGCTCATTTTACAGATGAAAAAACTGAGGTAAACAGGGTTAAGTGACTTGCCCAGGGTCACATGGTTAGTAAACTGTCTGAGGATGGATTTGAACTCGGTTCTGGCACTTTGCACCACCTAGCTGCTTTTGATGTATGGATTAAAGACAAATCATGAAATCTGATATTTCTATGTTCTTATCTCATTTGATCATCACAATAACCTCGTGTAATCATTGCTATTGTTCAAAATTTACACATGAGGAAACTGAAGCTTGCTTAGGATCACAGGACAATAAGTAGCACTAAAGCAGAATTTGAATTTGGGCCTTGCGGATTCTGGGTCTAGCCCTATATCCATTACACCAAATATTCTCAAAGTATGGACCACAAACCCCTTGGAGTCGCTGAGACTCATTCATAGGGTCTGAGAGATCAAAACTATTTTCATAATA
The DNA here is from genome assembly GCA_028658325.1 of Potorous gilbertii. Classification (NCBI taxonomy): domain Eukaryota; kingdom Metazoa; phylum Chordata; class Mammalia; order Diprotodontia; family Potoroidae; genus Potorous; species Potorous gilbertii. Next base: position 122,802,201 of record CM053772.1, on the reverse strand, counting down.
ATATTAAAACATTATTTGTCTGTGAAAACACTCCTTTTCCCAGCTACATATCTGTGTGAGGCCAGATTTTCTTCATATATTTGAACCAAAACACTTCAACAGATTAAATTCAGAGTAGTAGATATGAGAATCCAGCTGTGTTCTGTCATGCTAGACATTAAGGAGATTTGCAAAAATATGTAAGACAATGGCACACTCATCTATTTTTTTTTTTGCTTTGGAATACATAATTATTTTTAAAAATTACATTTATTTATAGATTTTTATATAAAGTATATATTTACAAATATTTATGTTAATATGTAATAGGTTTATTTTTTAAAATGAATTAAAATTTTTTTAAATGTATCAGTTTTAGTTTCTGGTGTAGTAAATATCAAGGTAGTTAGGTGACTAGAGTGCTGGGCCTGGAGTCTGGAAGATCTGAGCTCAAATTTGGCCTCAGATCTGTACTAACTGTGTGACCCTGGGCAAGTCACTTAACTTCTGTTTGCCTTAATTCCCTGCAGAAGGAAATGGTAAACCACTCTAGTATCTTTGCCAAGAAAACCTCACAGACAGCATTGGTATGCTGTGGTACGTCAGGTCACGAGGCATTGGACACAAAAGAATAACACGGTGAATATCTACAGACATAACTCATGTAAACAGAAATGTTTATTATTGAGTTCTCAGTAATTTGTGTAAAGGGGTCCTGAGACCAAAGTATGTGGAACCCTTGCATTACAGCAAGTAATGCCTTTTGAAACAACAGGATTCGGGAGCTCAATGTATTTATAACTACTGTTAAAAGCTTCTGGGAGGCTAAGACTCATCAGGATATAATGAAGTCTGAAAGGCGGTAAATTTGCCATTTTACAATTTCTACCGGAGCTCCACCGCCATGTGGTAGTAAAGCACCAGACTCTGGACTGTGTTCTTATTGGTGGCCATTGCCCAGAACACACCAGGACTACTGTCTGCCAGGTCTCACTAAGTCAGTGCTAGTCCTAGACACACCTGCCATGGAATACTTGTTTGGCCAAGGTCAGGAAAGAACAAATACAAAAGATGTGGGGACCTTTGCTGCCTCATTCTCCATTAATGTTGAGATAGAGAAGCAATCTGTCCTTCCCCATTCCTCGCTAGAGTCACATCTGTGTCCTGGAGAGCGTGCATTGGTCTGGAAGTTACCATGTCTTCTAGTCATTAGCACTTTTAAATCAACAGTCACTTTGGACTTGGATTTTCTTTCATTTCAAGAATTTGAGTCATGAAAGGCCAGAAGTAAGATTTCTCCAAGCTTTCCCGGGGCTAACTGAAACCAGGAAGAAGATATTTCCATTTGCTCCAAGGAATGGTCTTGTCGGTCATATTATACTTACATAATAATAATTTTAATATAATTTATGAAATGTAAAGCACTTTGCTTGCATTATCTCATTTGATTCTCTAGATTACCTTTTAGGTAGGTGCTGTTATCATTTCCATTTTGTAACTGTTACTGTTGACCTGTGAACTCTTCATGACTCCATTTGGGGATTTTCTTGGCAGAGATACTAGAGTGGTTTGCCATTTTCTTCTCCAGCTCATTTTACAAAAGAGAAAATTGAGGTAAACAGGGTTAAGTGACTTGCCCACGGTCAGACAACTAGTAAATGTCTGAGGCTGAATTTGGACTCAGGTCCTCTTAACTCTAGGGCCTTCACTCTATCCATGGTGCTAGCTAGATACCCTTTTCATTTTACAGACGGAGAGACTTTCCGAAGAGATCCCACAACTAGCAGGATACAAACTCAACTCTTCTTCATTCCAGACCTAGAACCTCACCCAGCTGCCAATAACTACCAACAACATCCTCATTATTATTTGTCATTTGTCACAGAACACACCCTTATAATATAGACTAGTTAACAACCTGACACAGTGACCACCATTTCTGATGGCCTATAATTCAACCTGAACTGAACTGAAATCCATCAACGCTAATTGTAACCAGGGCAGCAGGCAAGCCCACCCTGGCTGTCCCCGAGGGAGAGGCAAGAGGTGGTATGATTTAACTGGATCAATTGCACCATCACCTTGACCACAACCTTCCCTTTGAGGCTGGTGGAGAGAGCCTGGGATCCTTCCCTATCTAACTATGGGGTAAGTCACTGGGTCTCATTTGTAAAATGATGAGGTAGGAGTAGAAGGATCTCCAAGGTTTTGGACTCTATTGTTTTGGTCCTAGGTTATTCCCATGTCCTGCTATCCAAGGCTGTGTAACTACGGACAGTATCTAGGTGCCCACACAGGCTAGGGTTAGTAAGGGGTTAACTGGAACATGCCATCCCTAGTGCAGGGAAGCAGAGCCAGGCTGGATTTGATATGCAGCACTGGGAAATGGGGATCCAGGATCAGGAAACCATTGCCCCAGTCCTCCATGTTGTTTATAGTTTATTGATTAACTTTGAAAGAATCCTATTCCTTCTGTGACCTTAATTTTCCTCCTCTATAAGACAGGATGGTAAGAGAGACTCTCCCATTCCATGATTCTGTGTACCATCAATCAGGAGATGATAGGTCTCTGTAATACAAAGGACTCGATGACTCTGAAATGATACATGGCCATGGAAATCTGGCCTGTTCCTAAAATGAAAGAGTTGGGCTCGAGGGCCCTTTCCATCTTGAGATTCTGTGGTTGCATTTTTCACAAATGGATCTTATTGTTTGCAGATGGACTTGGAATGAACAGCTCTGTTAAATGCTTTCAAACTGAGAGGAAGCAAAGCGTCCAGTCACAGTGCGAACCCACCTCCGACAGCTGTTTTACAGAGCCTCAAGCTGCTCCTTGGGAAGACAGCTGGGGCAGGGTTGTTGCTGCGATGACTCAGGCCCACCTCTCCTGACAAGAAAGGACAAAGAACATTTGGAGAAAAGATCTACAGAACTCCAGCCCGCGCTTGATGTAAGGGAAAGAGCTTTGGATTAGGTGGGAGGAGGGGTATGACCTGTCTGGAACCTGGCTTTGAGACCTGGCTCTTCCGTTTAACAGTTATGTGACATCAGGAGTTAGCTATCCCTTCCATTCTGTGACTCTCCCAATTGAAGGGTTTTGATATATCGCCACGGTATAAGAAATGAAATGGGAATTTGGGGGGAGATTTGCATAAGCTGCAGACAACACACCAAGAATGGCAGATAATGCAGAAAAGTTTAGAAATGCATAAAATATATGTATAGTATTGTATAACATTAACATATTTATCTTTTAATACCATAATAATTCAGACTTCTTCCCTGGTACAAAGGGAGGGGTAAAACCTTTTACTCAGATTTTCCAGATGTGAAGGAGGGGTAGCATGGCCCTAACCCCTCTGATGTGGAAGGAATAATTGTATTTTCCTTTCCTGAGTGGTAGTTTCTTCATCTGTAAAGCAGATATCTTCTCCTCCGCACTCCCTACCTCACAGAGTTGTTGCAAAGAGGATAATTTATATGAATATTTCAAACATTGTGAAAACTGCATGATTTCATCACCTGTGAATGTTCCCTCCACAGATGCAGATCAAAACCTTTGCATGCAGTAGGAGACAATCTTTTAAGTTGTTGGAGGGTTGGCTCTAATGCCAGTGTCTTCTTAGTTTGGATCCAATGTTAGCATGAAATGAGGCACTCTAAGTCCCTAAACATGTAACATGAAGATGTTTACTTTGTCCTAACTCAGCATGGATGTGCAACATGGATAAGGTCTCCTTTTGCTAAATCGGTCTGGTTGGCAGAGCAGGGTAAGGCTCCTAGGGTGGGCCAGTCTGAGGGGCCTAGATTCTACATGGTCTTTAGATGGCCAGGAAGCTATGTCAGGGCAACCAGGGGCAGCTTTATCCTAGGCCATCTCATACTGGCTATAGCCAAAAATAAAAAATAAAAATTACCTGGTTGGCCAGTCCTCTGATGATGGTTGTTCAGTCCCATTGCATTGTCCTTCATGATCCCATTTGGGGTTTTCTTGGTGGAAAATCTGAAGTGGTTTGCCATTTCCTACTCCAGCTCACTTTATAATGAAGAAACTGAGGCAAGCAGGGTTAAGTGACTTGCCCAGGGCCACTCAGCTAATAAGTGACTGAGGCCACATTTGAACTCAGGAAAAGGAGTCTCCCGACCCCAGGACCATCAGCTTTATCCACTACACATTCCAGCAGCCTCTGTTGATTGGCTCCTCTGAATTAAGCTAGACTGATCTCTGGGTAACTGGTAGGCAGTTCCTACTGTAAGGAACATAATAAAGGCTTTCCAGCTTGTCCCACCCAACCTTGTACTCTAAGGGCATGCAGAGTTTTTGTGGTCACTTCCACACCAAAAAAACAAACTTCTGAAGAGATGTAATGGTACAACACTTAGAAACAGGAAGCATTATGTAAATGGTTACAGCGCTGGGAACAACATTCATTCTTCCAACCAAGCACTTATTTTTTAAAAATATATTTATATTTTTAAATATAATTTTTTAAAAAATTATTTTATTTGTTTTCAGTTTTCTACAATCACTTCCATATAGCTTAGATTTTTCCCCCTCCCTCCCCATTCCCTCCCCGAGACAGCATGCAATCTTATATAGGTTCTACACATACATTCTTATTAAATACATTTTCACCTTAGTCTCATTTGCATAGAAGAATTAAAATGAATGGGAGAAACCATAAAACAAAACAACATACAACACAAGAGAAAATGGTCTGCTTCATTCTGCCATCCAATTCCATAGTTTTTTCTCTGAATGTGGAAGGCGTTTTGTCTCGAGTCCACTGGGAATTTTTTAGGTCCTTACATTGCTGTGAAGAGCTAAGTCTACCAGAAAAAATTCCTTGCACACTGTCAACCGAGCACTTATTAAGCACACACTGTATGCAAAGCATGAAATGGAAGACAATAAACAGGAAAAAGGACACTGACTAAGCCTCCAAGGAGCTTACAGTCTAATGATACGCACACAGATAAGGATGATACAATACGATAGGAACACTAAACATTTATATGATTTTGTTGCTGCTGAGTCTTTTTTTAGTCTTGTCTCACTCTTTCTGTATCTGTGAGGTAGGTTTGCATTTTCTTCTCTAGGGTTCCCATTTTACAGTTGAGGAAACTGAGGCAGAGACTTTTTTTTAAGTAACTTGCCCAAGGTCACACAATTTAGTAAGTGTCTGAGGCTGGATTTGAATTCAGGTCCTCTTGACTCCAAGCCCAGCACTCTATCCACTGTACCACCTAGTTGCCTTTATATTTCTATAGTTCATTTCCTGATCTAGGCTTTATATAACAAGTCTGAAAGGTAGATACCATGGTTATTCTTAACCTCACTTGAGGCTCACAGAAGTTGGATCAGCTCTGATTATATAGGTAAAGAGTATTAGATACAGGATTCCAAATCAAGGCTTCCAGACTCACAGTCCTGCATCGTCTCCACTATGCCACAAAGGTAGATTACAATAATCTCATCATGTCACTACTGGGCTATTGCCGCTGGTTGGTCTCCCTCCCTTCCCTTATTCCAGGGGTGAGGAACACACTTTGGATTCCGTCAAAGGGCTGCACTTAAGGACCTCGAGGGCAGGTTCCCCACCCCTGACTTATACCTTACTCCCCTCCACAGACTCTGCAATCCCATGTCATTGACTACCTTACCATTCCTCACACAAGGCACTCTATCTTATGATTGTCACAGTCATAGAGGTGACAGAGCCACTGGAGTTTACTGAATAGGAAGGAGTGTGATATGGTTAGACCTGGGAGGACTTTGTTGGCATTTAGTGGTTTTTCATTCATGTTTAACTCTTCATGACCCCATATGGGGTTTTCTTGGATAAGACATTGGAATGTTTTGCTATTTCCTTCTTTGACTCATTTTATAGACGAGGAAATGGAGGCAAACAGAATTCCCCAGGATCACACTGCTAGTAAGTAACTGGTCTTACTGGTTCCAAGCATGGTGCTCTACCCACTGAACCACCTAGTAGTTGGGAGGGCTTTAGGTAGATCAATTTGATAGCTTAGTAGAGAATGGATTGGAGTGAGGAGAGACTAATAGGTAGACTGACCATTAGTCTGGTGCAATGGTCCAGGTGTGAGATGATGAGGGTTTATACCAGAAGGGTTGCAGCATCAGTGAGGAGAAGGGTAGTATATTGTTATGAAGGTAAACAGGGTTTGAGCACTTATTGGATGTGGGGGTAGTGGTGAGAAAGAGTGATGATGTCACCAAGTTTCAAACCTGAGTGATTGGAAACACAGTGGTATCCTTAACAATAACAGGGATGTTAAGAAGAGGGAAAGGTTTGGGGGAGGAAGAAAACGAGTTTTGTTTTGGACATGTTGTAGTTAAGACGTCTATGGGACATCCGGTTTGAGACATCTAATAGTAGTTGGAGATGTGAGACTAGTGGTTAAGAAAGAAGGGAGGGCTGTGCAAAGAGCTTTAAGAATCGTTGGCATAAAGATGATCTCTGAAACCACAGGAACTGATGAGATCACCAAGTGAAATAGTATAGAGGGAGAAGATTAGAGGGCCCAGGACAGGTACTGGGAGAACTCTCAGCTGGAAGAAAATGCAGCATCAACACAACACTTAAAGGCTAAATTAGCAGTGGAAAGACCCAGAAACAGCTTCAAAGACAAAATTTCCCAGCCCTCATCTAAGGGAGACTTTTTCTCTACAGTTTGCGGCTACCTCATGGGATTCCTTAAGTGGTCTAGATGACTGTTTAGCTCTGCATTCTTTTTTAAAAATTTATTCATTTATTTTTAGTTTTCAACATTTACTTCTATAAGATTTTGAGTTCTAAATTTTTTTTCTTTACTTCCTCTTTCTTACGGTAACATGCAATCTGATATAGGATATATATATATATATATATATATATAGAATCATATTAAACATATTTCCACATTAGATATAGGCTATATACATATACATATATATATATATACACAATCATATTAAACATATTTCCACATTAGTCATGCTGTAAAGAAAATTAGAACCAAAAGGAAAAACCACAAAAAACAAGAAACAAAAAAAGAAAGAAAAGAGAAAAGTCCTGCATTCAGACTCCATAGTTGTTTCTCTACATGGCATTTTCCATTATGAGTCTTTTGGAATTGTCTTAGATCCTTGCATTGCTGAGAAGAGCTAAGTCTATCATAGCTGATCATTGCACCATGTTGCTGTCACTGTGTACAATGTTCTTCTGGTTCTGCTCACTTCACTATGCATCAGTTCATGTAAATCTTTATAGGTTTTTCTGAAGTTCACCTTCTCATCATTTCTTATGGAACACTCTTATGGAACAGTAGCATTCCATTATATTCATATACCACAGTTTGCTCACCACAAAAAGAGCTTTAGCTATGCTTTCTATGAAGGATCTTATGGAGACCTTGTGAGGATCAAAAGCCTAGGGAGGCTAGGGAGTTCATGGGGAAAAGGGAGAATGTCTCCCATCTATTTAAATAGGCAAGTCTTGCCTCAAACCACACAAATAACCACACAAATCTTGATTTCACCGCCTCCATCTTTTCCCTTCTAAAAATATCATGCAGTTGGAATGGAATTTAACCAGGAGAGTGATCATTAACCATATTAAGAGCATTCACCAGCTGCTTTTGGTTGGCAGCATGGGAATGGAAAATAGGCCTCTCTCCCATAACTCTTCTTCCTTGAACTGGGCAAGAGATTTCCCAACAGTTTAATGGGGATAAAAGTTTTTGGAGGAGTCAATGCTTCCATCTACCATCATCTCACCCAGTATTCCCATCAATAGTTCTTAGCCGAGAAAGGGAACTATTGCATCCTCAGCTTCCAATTTCCATGTACTACAGCAACATCTTGACAGAGGCTAGGGCATAGGAGTCACAGGGTGGACCAGGGTAAAGCTGTCCCTGCTAGGGCATCCCTCTCCTATGCTCCTGACCTAACTCTCCACTTCCAACATGTTTTGCAAGAAGTCCCCATGTCTCTCCCTCTCCTAGTATCCTTTCCTACTGTCATGTTCAAACATTATGGCCCATGTGAATTCTGGGTAAAGAAATGTCAATTCAATTGCCTTAAGGACTTGCACTATCTTTAGTCCTGGGGCTAACTATTTGGATGACCTGAAGGCAAAGGATTACACCTATTTTGGCTGGAATGTAGAGTTCAATTAAATTCAATCCAATTTAATAAACATTGATGCAACCTTTGCTATGTCCCAGGCACTGTCCTAGGTTCTGGGTATACAAAAATAAAAGGAAAGAATCTCTGCACTTAGAGTTTACAGTCTGTTGGGAGGAAACACAAGGACCATTGTATCTGAACTTGGCATTGGAAAAGGATATTGTGAAAGAGATGAATAATAAGTAAACACAAAATATTTACAAGGTAATTTCTGGGATGAAGGCACAAAGATAGATGGGTAACAATAGAAAAGAGATTCCACAACACACAGTGAGAGGGATAAGGAAGAGCAAAATGGGGGACACTACACAGAGAAAATTTCCATGGAAGCATCAGGCACTTCGGGTCAGGGAAAGGAATTTCAATTTAGGCAGGTCAAAATATAGAATTCTTTTTGTTTCTTCAAATATTTATATTTTTTTCTCAATTACCTGTAAAATCAAATTTTAACATTCGTTTTTAAAAGTTTGAGTTCCAAATTCTCTCCCTCCCTCCAATCCTAACTTGTTCCTGAGAAGGCAAATAATTCGGTATAGACAATACATACATGTGCAGTCACGTAAAACATATTTCCATATTAGCCACGTTATGAAAGAAAACACAGACCAAAAAATCCCTCAAATCCAAGAAAAATAAAGACAGTCTTAAAAGTATGCTTCACTCTGCTTTCAAATTTTCAGTTCTTTCTCTGAAGGTGGATAACAGTTTTCATCATAAAGCCCTCAGAATTGACTTGGATCATTGTATTGCTAAGACTAAGTCATTCACAGCTGATCATCCTACAATATGTTTGTTACTGTGTGCACAGTGTTCTCCTGGTTCTGCTCACTTCAGTTTGCATCAGTTCATATAAATCTTTCCAAGCAAAAAGAATTCTGAGACACAACACTAGAAATTGTCATGTTCCTCTCAGTTGTAAAGACAATGATAAATGGAATTAGACCTGAGGAACAGTGGGGAGCCAGATCATGGGGAAGCAACACCTTCCCCTATATTCTATAACTCCAAATATATCTTTTTCCCCAAAAAAAATCTAAATATAAGCACAGGTCAAGATTATTGTTTGGAACTTGGATGAAGTTTATATTAAGAGAAAGCAGAAATCTCTTCTTAGCCTCCAGGAATGCTGCTGAGGGTTTGGATTACCTCCACCTTAGCAGAGCGGACAAACAAATGCCGACTGAGACATTCCAGGTGTTGGGTTGCACAATGTTCAGAGAAAATCTAGCGGACTTCCTTAAGAACAATTGATTCAGTGTGTACTGGGCCCACTTATTTACCTTGAGGCAAAATCAGTGATGCAATAGGAAGGGAATGGGGAGGAGTTCTCAGAACAGGAAAGGGCCTCTAGATTGTATCAGAACAGAAGAGAGTGAGGTTCATTTTCTAGCAAGGGTATGGCCAGGTTCCCACTAGTTCTCAGCACCCCACTTGACAAAAACTTAATTCATTGGAGAACCGGCAAAGTTTTAGCAAACTTCAGTCAGCCAGCAAATTAGAGTAGTGCTTCCAATAACCTGTGAACATCTTCAATATCTTCCCTGTCTCCATCTGCAACAGAGATGGAAACATGTGCTGAGGATCCATGATGGCATCTCTCCATCTGGGAGAGACAGGGTATTTGCTTCAGGTTGAGTTATGAGGAGTTGTAATAGAAATACCTTGCTAAAACTTAAGCATGCATAGACATTCTGTAACTGGTTCCAGGATGTGGCTGATCTTCAGGAATTCTATAACAAGATGATCTTCTAACTTCGTAGAGGAAAAAACTTCTTCATACCCCATAAAGAGGTAGCAGAATATAGACCCTTCTTTGTTGAACCTATCAACACCTTGTTGGCTATGTCACGGGTCCTTTCTGTGATTTATCCACCAAGCTAGGGTACATCTTAGGGGTGCCCTCACCAAAACCTCATCCTCTACATTAGTCATAAGCATCATAAATTTTGAACTGAAAAGGACCTTAAGAAGTCATATATTTTGGGCCTCTCAAGAAAATTTAAGCCCAGGGAGGTTTAGTAATTTGCCCAAGGTCACATAGGTAGTAAGAGGCAGAGTTGAGTTTGAACCAGGAACTTTGGTTTCAAATCCAGAACTATTTTCCCCAGATTTGCTATTCCCAAGTCCAAGTCTCTATCATCCCACACATGAATTACATAGCCTTTTAGTTGGTCTGACATATTGTTACCAGATTAATCTTTCTATTACACAAATCTCATGGTGTCACTTCTCTACTTAAGAAAGAATCATGGTTCCCTATAACCATTTTTGCCCCACCTCTCCCAACAATCTCTTTTTTTTTTTTAGTTAAGTGACCTGCCCAGAGTCACACAGCTAATAAATATATGAGGCTGGATTTGAACTCAGATCCTCCTGACCCACTGTGCTGAGTAGGTCTTTCTTCTCTCTTCCCCCCCACCTCTCCATAACCCAGTAACCTTTTGGAGCAAATCCAAACTTTCCCGCTTGACTTTCAAGGTCCTGCTCTTATACTAGTTATCCTGTCTTATCATAATCATAGTTCTTCAAAATTAGAAGAGGTCATCTTATAGGCATCCTGATCCTGAAAGTGTTAAAGCCAAGACTGGAGTATGCTATAGATGGGAGATCAGATTACAGAAAACTCCTTTCAACTCTAAGATTCGGTAATTCTATTCTGAATCAGGTAGAGATAGAAACTTATTTGCAAACTATTACTGGCATTCATCCCTTTTCCAAATTGTTAAATTTAATTAATCACTCACTTCTGTTAGTATTAAGACTGTTGGAGAATTCCTCAACAATCTCAATCCTCTAGCAGAAGAATTCATCTCTTCAGTGCATTTGTGGTCATTATGACCAGAAGGCCATAAACAAAGAGGCAAGGTTGGAAGATAAAAAGATGAATTAACCTCAGCTGAAGGGCAGGTGTTGGGTAGACAGCAAAGACCACATACACATAGAGGGAGGGTGATATTATAGTGCAAAAGAAGCCTATCACACTGAAAAGAAGACTTCAAAGAGGCCTGGAAAGACTTACATGAACTAATGCTGAGTAAAAGGAGCAGCACCAGGAGAACTTTGTACACAGCAACAACCACAGTGTATGAGGAATTTTTCTGGTAAACTTAGAACTTCATTGCAATCAAGGACTTAAATAATTCCCAGTGGTCTCTTAAGGCAAAATGCCTTCCACATCCAGAGAAAGAACTATGAAATTCAATCGCAGAATGAAGCAGATCATTTTCTTTTGAATTACATTTTGGTTTGTTTTATGATTTCTCCCATTCATTTTAATTCTTCTATGCAACATGATTAAGATGAAAATGTATTTAATAGGAATATATGGTAGAACCTATATAAAACTGTATGCCATCTCAGGGAGGGAGGGGAGGGAGGGGAAATATCTAAGATATATGGAAGTGATGGTAGAACGCTGAAAAAAAAAAAGAAGCCTATCCCATGAGGCTAATTAACCACTTTCCTAATCTAGGAGGTTGAATTATAGGACAGAAGTCAGATGATTTGGGGCAGAAAGTGTTAACCTTGGGACTTAGAAGATGGCAAAGATCAGGTCCAGAGGGATAATGCATTTCTTTGAAGTTAGTCTTATCAGAATATCCTGGTGGGTAAGGAAATCTTTGAGATAGTAGGGGCCTTCTCCCTGAAAGAATGTTCAGTTTATCTCATTGCCATCATGAAGGGGGAACAGAATGAAGCCTGAGTGTCTGCCTCTATTGACACAGCCCTATAGTTCTATTTTCCTGATCTCAGAGAATACTCTTTTGAGGAGTAGATGTTTCTCTCCAAACTCACAGTAAATACTTTATTTGCTTTTTCTACAAAGACAGAAGAAAAATGTTCCCTTATTTCATTAGTCATATTGATTTCCCTTACCCAGTAGGCATGGTGTAGTAGATAGAACGCTGGATTTGGAGTCAGGGAGACCCAGTTCAAATCCTGCCTTTCAGATCCTGGGTAAGTAATTTAACTCCTCTGAGCCTCAGTTTCCTTATCTGTAAAATTAGGAGGTTGAATTAGAAGGTTTCTAAGGTACCTCCCTGTTCTAAATCTATGATGCTTTATCTTAAAAGCAAAGTGATCACTCATTTTCCCATTATGATGCTGTTAAAAGAGAACTTCATAAATTATTACTAAGTTACCTTCACACCAGACTTCTCAGATTCTACGTATAAAGAACTGGGAAGAAAGGAGAGAAAGAATGGAAACAAAGACAGGGAGAGGAGAGGGAGAATGTCTGCAGCATTAGCAATTGCAAGAAGAGAAGCAAGTTTCCCTGATTTCCTAAAATTCTACCTATTTCAAGAAGCCTTTGGTGAATCCTTCCCCACCTCCGCCTCCCAATGCCTGTGCCTTCACTATGTGGATTATCTCCAATTTATTTTTTGTATTATATTTATTATCTGTATAATATTGTTTTTTGTTGTCTCTTTCATTAGACTTTAAGTTCCTCAAGGACGAGGACTGTCTTTTGCCTTTCTTTGTATCTCCAGCACTTAGTACAGGGCCTGGCACTTACACATTTAATAAATGGCTGTTGACTTGAGAGTCATAGGATCTTAGAGTTGGAAATTACCTTGTAGGTCATCTATTCTACCCTCACTCAATGGAAAAATCTCCTTAAATGTTAGCCTTGTTGACATTTACGCAGTACTGTAAGGGACTTCCCTTATAACAACCTTGGATCTCACCATTGCATAGAAACAGAACACTTCCATAATTAAGAAACAAACAACCAGTTCCCTCTTCCCCCCACAAAATCCCTCTGAAATTCCTCTCTCCTATCATTCCATCATGGACTAAGCCTTGATCCTGCTAAACATCTTCATCCTAATCAAATCATGATCTCCAATGATCCCGCCTCTCCGTACTTTTGCAGATTAAAACCCCTGCCCTTATTTCATTTGTCTGCTTTCTCAGGCTCAAACCTGGAGTAAACCTCTTGAACACCACTCTGTCCTCTACTTTGGAAACTTGTGTCCCCTTGTCTTCTTCTCTCTTGCCAAAGGTCAGCTCTGGATTCTTCAGTCACCCACCTTCTCCACTCCCATTCATGTCCTGTTGAACAGAGGACCCAGAGGAAGTAGCTAACTGGGTCCACTACCAACTTATGGTTCTTTCACTCCTCCCTAATTGATTCTCTGGCCCTGACCTCTTAGAGGTTGTTTTAAACCTGCTCTCTTCAAGGTTCTCACACTTCTCTTCCCCTTTCTTCTGAAAAGATGGGCATTCATAGTGGTTTGCACTAATTGAATACCCACATAGCTGAAATTATAGAGCAAATGAAATATTGATATATTGAAGAAATATGACTTTATACTTGTACTTATTCAATATCACCTTAGATTAAGTCAATCACTCAATAGTCCTGCCTCCTCACCTGCTATGTTCCAAGGCACCATGCTAGGTACAGAACTGTTGATCCATCCACCTACCTATCACTTAGGATTCCATCCAAACCTGCAGGATTTTGCATGAATCTCCCTGAAATGGCATGCCTCAAAACTGCCTGCCTTTGTGAGGGGTGAAGTTGGTATGACAGCTTGGGAAAGGAGACAGTCTTCATTTTTTCAAGAGAGAAATCATATGTGGTTCTAGACTCTCTTTAGGAGCAACTTCAGGGAGGAGCTTAAAAAAAAAAGACTTTGGAAGCAGCAAACACATAAAGAAGATGGTACCTCAACATGTCCCTGATTTCCAGTTTACCTCCCCAGAGACTTGGAGACTGGGGCCTCTCTCTTGGTTGAATGAGATATCATTTTGTTCCCATCTGTAGAGCTCATTCATTCTTCTATATTTTCTACTATTTTTTAATCTGAGGAACTTCTCCAATTTCTATGGGCTATTCACTTGGATGAATGTGTTTTACTCACTGTTCACTATGTGTGATGGTTTTCTTTGTAACTAGTATTTGGGGGAAGGGATCAAGTTGGTAGGTATAAGCTTGGGGCACCCTCCCCCTTTAGGAGATAGTGGCCTACAAAGCAACTTAAATCTAAAAATTGTGTCCTTAGACTAATGTGTGTGTCTGTGTGTGTGTGTGTGTGTGTGTGTGTGTGTGTGTGTGTAGTGAAGGGCACAGATTAGATTTAATTTTAGTCTAGTACCCTTCTCTCTCATTAGGGAACAAAACAGCCAACTTCGTGGCTCTTTATCCTCAAGGCAGAAATTACAGTCTCCCTCAGGGAAAAGTGACCAAGATACCAAAGATATATTTATCTACTCATGCCTCCCCTCACATTACCTCTCTATACATTTAGACATTCCACGTAGATATACATATAACCTAAAAAGGCAGCATACCTTACATATATAACCCCTGAAATAATCCTTGCTGTCACTGTCATCATCATTTATATAGAGCTTTCAGTTTATAAAGTGTTTACAAATATCTCCTTTCATCCTCACAACAATCCTGAAAGGTGGTTGCTATTATTATTTCCAAATTACAGATGAGGAAACTGAGGCAGACAGAGATAATGTGACTTGCTCAGGGTTTGTTGCTGTTCAGTCATTTTTCAGTCATGTCTGACTTTTCATGATCCTGTTTGGATTTTTTTTGGCAAAGACACTGGAGTGGTTTGCTATTTCCTTCTCCAACTCATTTTACAGACGAAGAAACTGAGGTAGACAGGGTTAAGTGACTTGCCTGAGGTCACACAGTTCTCTATCCACTGAGCCATCTAGTTGCATCCCAGTAAGAGACTGAGCATCAGATGAACCTCCCTCTTATCTAAAATGGACAAACAAGAGTTACATTACACACACACACACACACACACACACACACACACACACACACACACACACATTTTGGTGTAGAAATGCATCAGATAAAACAAAAAATAAGGATGGGATGGGATGAACTACCCAACTCCAAAACTGAAAACCACAGAAAACCTAGGGCATTCTGTACTCATGGCACAGTGTACTGGTCCGTTTTAGACCAATTCTTTATACACACTATATCTTTCCATTTTTTATAAACACCACCACTATGAGTGAGGCTTATTGGCTGCTGTGATTGGACTCTACGACGATGCCATTATCCGACATTTCTTTGAGATGGTTTCTGAGATCTTCCCTCCTAGACAAAGGAATCCTCCCAGATCTTACTCTGAATTGTCAGCCGTTAATGCTCACTTGACTGTCTTGGGTTATGTTCATGTTATAGCAATGTCTGTGCATTTTTTGTGTACATGCTCCTGTTTATATTTAGGTTATGTAACTTACATCTTATTGAAAGTGTTACTATTGCAATTAATTACCTTTGCTTCATTAGTTATTCCTTTGATTGCATGTACTATGGATATACATGTACCTTTGAAATGTGCACGTGTTATTTATTGTATGTGGTTAGACATATGCTACTGTAGTGTCTTCCCAAGTGATACATTGTATGGTGTCATGTACTACTGCTTCCTCTTGTTAAGATGCATTTGATTTACTTAAGTTTCAGTAGTACCAAAGACTGGTTACCTGGCATGCCAGGAAAATCACCCTTGTTTCAAAGTGCTGTTTGGGTTTATACTTCATAGGTACAGGTTTTAAACTTTCCTCAGCTGATCTTTTCAAGGGATTGCAAAAAATATCAGCATAGGGGAGGCATGTAACATGAGCTCCAAAACTTGTTGGTGGAGATCAATGTTCCATGCCTATGTGAGGGAGAGGGCAAAATAGGAGAGAAGAGAGATGCTTTCAGTTTCTTTTGAGGTCTCTGGTTTCTTCAGTGTTCTTCTGGTTTTGACAAAAAAAGGTAGATGATGTCAATACTACTTGAGGGGGATGATGGAAAGAGAGAGAAGGAGAGGAAGAAAGAAAGAAAGAGAAAGAAAGAAAAGGAAGGAAGGAGGAGAGAAGAAAGGAAGGAAAGAAGGAAGGATGGAAAGGAAAGAAAAAGAGAGAAATCATCTAACAAATTAACAGAGTTCAAACAAAGCAAATCCACATAGTAGCCATGTCTAAAACCAAATGTCTTTGCAACCTGAGCTCATCATTTCTCTATCATGAGGGAGATAACATGTTTCATCACAGGTCCTCTAGAGTCATGGCTGGTCACTGCATTGATCAGAATTAAGCCTTTTAAAGTTTCATTCTCTGTATGAATTGTTGTCTTGGCTCTGACCACTCTGCATCTACTGATACCCTGCAGGATTTTCTAAAATTATCCCTTTTGTGGTTCCTTCTGGCATGATGTTCCATTACATTCATGAAGTTTGTTCAGCCATTTCCCAACTGTCTGAGAGGGAATCTAAAGCACCTGTTTAGATTCTCGTTCTTTTCTTCCTTTTTAGTCTTCCCTCTTCAGGATCATGAAGGCTGTGATGTTATCCTCCCTTAACCAAAACTCCAACCCATTTGTTTCCTTCTTGTTGCATCTGATATACTTCAGCCTCAAAATGTGTGTGTGTGTGTGTGTGTGTGTGTGTGTGTGTGTACGTGTGTGTGTGTGTGTGTAATGTACCTCTCCTTTGTCCATCTTAGATAAGAGGGAGGTTCACCTGATGCCCATTCTCTTATTGGGAGAGGATTTTAGATGCATATGATTTGTAATCCACAGTGGGTTGAAAAGAACTTATTTCTCTATGCTCAACAGTTTTAATTTTTTACCTAATCTGAGGGCAAATAGGAAGTATCTGTTCTCCCATAAGTAAGGAACTGGCCTCAGGCAGAATTAGAAACTTGATAGGCCGTTGTGTTCCAAGAATTCATTTGAAGTTGGTTGTTTGCACCACAGAACACATTTGTCCATAGAAACAATCTGTCAGCCAACAAATGCACTGGACTAGTAACCGGAATTTCATTCTCATGTTCTCTAGGAGATTATTTATAAAAACATGAAATAAGTCCTGGCTTGCTATGATTCCAGCTTACGTTTCTTTACTCAGAGAAGCACTCACATAGCCTTACCTTTTATTTCTTAGCCAATTTTTTTTAAATCAAAGATTGTTCTTACCAGTTTAAATAACCAGAGATAATTCTACTATTTCACATAATTTCATTACTTAATTCAGTTTCATTGATTCCATTTGTTTTCAAAAAAGGAAAGAAAATTGATCCTTCAACTATAAGCTAGTGACCTCAGTTTAATTCTGGCAAAACTGACTTAATTTCTAGCAGAATTTTGCAACACATCTTTAGAGGGATTTTCCCAGAATGCTTAGAAAGGAAAGTCGTCACTAAGAGCCAAAATGCCTCCATCGGGATTTATAGGCTTGGCCCTGGAGACGAGTTGAGAAAATGTACCTAGCTCCTCTTTAGAGGTGGGAAACTAAATATAGGACATTATCTATATACTCTCAGTTGATGTGTTGGTTAATTTTGCTGAATTTCTTTTTCCCCCTTTTCATTTCATTTTATTTTATTTTTATGAGATGGCATTTTGAGAAGGGAGAGATATATTCATAAATTATCGTGATATTAAAAAAAAAGATCTCAGTAAAAAAGACCAAATCATGCCAAATTTATCTGACTTCCTTTTTTTGATAAGGTTATTAAGCTGGAAGATCAGGAGAATGTGATAGATAGATAGATAGATATATAGAGCTCTTATGAAGCACTTTCTATGGTCTAACACTGGGGCTATAAACATAAACCAGAAAGATAGTCTCTGTCCTTAAGGAACTTACATGCTAATGGGGTAAAGACTTGAAATAAAGAGGACCAGGAAGAGAAGGCATGGTGCACAAATATCTGGGAAGTGGCAAGTCTGGTTCTGGGCAAGATGAATGAAAAACTCACCTGTAAGAACCAGGTGATGCAAGGGCAGAGTTCAAGGTTGAGGTAAGGGGAGAAACTGGGCTAGTTAGATGATGCAGTGAATAGAGTGCCCAGTCTGGAGTAAGGCAGACTCACTTCCTGAGTTCAAATCTGGTCTCAGACACTTAGTAGCTGGGTGAATCTGGGCAAGAAACTTTACCCTGTTTACCTCAGTTTCTCTCTAAAATGAGCTGGAGAAGGAAATAACAAACCATTCCAGTATGTTTGCCAAGAAAACCCCAAATGGGGTAACAAGAAGTCAGACATGACTCAACTACAAAAAGGGGATATGAAGGTTACAGACATAAACTTGGAAGCTGGTTTCGAATAGAGTTCTACCGTGTCCTCTTGCCTGTTCAAAATGTTTATCATTACTTGGATGAAGTTATAAATGGCAGATTTATCAAATTTGTGGGGGATCTGAAGCTGGGTGAGATAACTAACGTACCATCAAAAGAAAATCAAGACCCTTTCATTTCTAGCAAAATCCTAAAACATTTTGAAAGGGATTTTTAAAAAATGCTTAGAAAAAAAGGTCTCAACAGGCTAAATTTCGTAAGAGAAAATACAACAAGGAGAAATATAAAGTCCTATGTTTGGATCCTACTTCTAACATATACTAGCAGTGTGACCCTAGGCAAGTAACTTATCCTCTCAGTTCCCCACATGACCCTCTTAAGCCTGTCTTATAGAAGAAGTTTCTTATTCTTCTGGGCTTGGGCTGACTCAGGCCAATCCCCTCATAGTTAAGGTTCAGTATTAAAACAAAATGAAATACCTGTAAGTTATTCAAGAGTTAACAAAAGAAATTTACTTAGCTACAGCAGGAAAAGGATATTCAACAAGGATGGGCATTGATCATACTTGGAGTTGATTTAGCTGAGAGAAGGTCCCTTGCCTGAAGTACCCACCTTGATCTAGCAGTCAAGCATTAGACTGAGGGCCCTTTGTACTGCTTTGTACTCAGGTGATGAGGAAGTAATGTTAGCAGTCTGAACCTTTATCCCTTCAGTCAATTAAGTCTTGAGGAAGGTCTCCATATCTTTTAAGAAAAAACTAGGGTAACTTGCATGGGAGGGAGAGATCAGGATATTGCTCCTTTCACACTTACGAAATCACAGACACGAATTAAAATGAAAAGCATTCACATAAAACCCTTTATTCAGTCATTTTCTTCCCTTTCCCCCCAAATCAATGGATACCCACTTTATTTCTAGTTTTGTGCTAATACAAAAGCACTTCTATAAATGTTGCTATATATGAGACCTTTATTTTTCACTTTTTCCCATGTAATTCCAAACTTTTTCGGAATGATTGGAACAACTTACAGTTCAACCAAATATGATTGCCTTCCTACATTCCCTTCAGCTTCGATTACTTATACCTCATTATCTTTGCCAATTAGCTGGGTGTGAGGTAAAACTTCAGAGTTGTTCTTAGTTGATAAATTGAAGTCATCTTCTATATGGTTGTTAGTAGTTTGTAATTCTTTCCATAACTATTTGTCCTTTTATCACTTATTATTAAGGAGATGTGTGGGTATGTATATACACATATGGATGTATAAGGTCTTATATATTTGTATTATATATTTGTATAAGGTCTTATATATTTGTGTTATATATTTGTGTATCTTGGATATCAAAGCTATTTGATGCAAAGATTTTTTTTTTAGCCAAGTGAAATCTTCCTTTCCGATTCCAACTAAATTGATTTTGTTTGTGCAAAAGATTTTCAACTTTGTGTAATTGAAATAATCCATCTTCTCTTTTATGATAAGTTCAATTTTCTCTTTTTTAATTTCGACTGAGAATTCTTCTCTTAGTCATAATTGTGAAAGGTATCTACTTTCATTTTCTTGTGACTTTTAAAAAGTATGTGGCTGTTCATACTTAGGTTGAATATCTTTTCAGAATTTCTTGCAGCATATGGTGTAAGTTGTTGATCTAAAACAGTTTTTCCCAGTAGTTCTTGCTAAATGAGAGTCCTTCCCCAAGTAGCTTATATTCTTAAACATTTGTTTGATGTTTTGGAAGTGCTATCTCCCTGTTCCTTCCCTCCGTTCTACTTTTTCCCCCAATGTTTTCCTTAAGAAACTAGCCTTTTTTGTTTTTTCACATGAATTTTGTTATTAATTTGTCTATATAAAAGTAACCTCCTGGTAGTTTGATTGGTAGAGCACTTAATCTATAAATTATCAATTGATCATTTTTCAGTTTCTACTATCCACTTTCCCCCTCTAATGGCTTAATTTAATTTTTTTTATTATATAGGGCTTTTGTTTTAGTAACACAATTGTTTTTGATCCATAGTATATTTTTCTGGGATTTCTAATAGAGGTTCAGAATTCCAGTGATTTTGCTCTAGAATCCTGTAACTAGAAAGTACACTAGAGGTGGCTTATCCTTCTGTTTTGAGCTGATGCAATTGGGATTAAGTGACTTCCCCTGGGTCCCACAACTATTTAGTGTCTAAGGTTGGATTTGAATTCAGGTCCTCCTAACTCCAGGGCTAGTGTTGTATTCACTGTGTCACCTAACTGCCCCAATCCATGGCTTATCAATCTCCATTATAACTTCCCTTTCTATTGCCATCCAACGTAATCCCAATGAACAAATGCCCATGGTCAAAATTCCCTTTTCTTCAGTCAACTAAGTAATTTATTTTGATTTTACTTCTCCTGCCAGAAATTGCAACTTAAGTTTGCCCTGTTACACAATGGTTTGCCTCTAACAGTTCCTACTCAATACCTAGAATTAAGACTATTGTGTGGTTTTTCCTTATGTATTCTCAGACTTTTTGTTCTAGGAAGTACTCAGTTGTATAATCCACAAATTTAAATTACACCTGATGCCTGCATGAGGAATTTCTTTAACTGGTGTATGCACAATTGAAATCTTCCATTCTTATACTTTTAATTCCCTCAATTTTATTTTCTATTTCTTTCTCAGTCACATTATCTCGATCCTTAGCTCTCTATGGAATTTCTATGACCACAAATACCATCACTTTAATGGAGTGATACAAATAACAAATGTCATTTTACAAAATTCTAACAAGTTTGTCTTGTTTGCAAAAATCCTTCCCCAACACAAAACAATAAAGAAAAGAAGGAAAAGAAGCCAAGTCTATCTTCTCAGAGGGAAAGTGTGATCCCTTACGGAATGCCCTGAGCTTATGGGGTTCTTCCCACAGGGATTTATGGACCTGGTATTGACTGGAAGTCATCTCCTCATCTTTTAAGTGAAAAACAAATCAGTTTGGTTTGTTACTTTGGAAGCAACACTGATCCTTTTCCCCAATGGAGAAGAACTCATTGTGGTATGTGGTGTGGGAGAGGGGTAAAAAGTAACAAAATTGGTCCTTAGGTAATGAGGGGCTAGGTAGTCAGTGTTCCATTGTAATTGATTATGAACTGTCATAGCCAACTTTCTAAAATTCTATTTAAGTTCTTGACATTTTCCTTATCTTTCATTAGATTTGTCCAGATCCTAAAGGGACATATGC
Organism: Potorous gilbertii; assembly: GCA_028658325.1. Classification (NCBI taxonomy): domain Eukaryota; kingdom Metazoa; phylum Chordata; class Mammalia; order Diprotodontia; family Potoroidae; genus Potorous; species Potorous gilbertii. The sequence goes on along the minus strand of CM053772.1, from coordinate 122,780,765 downwards.
AGATACCCAGCTATTATAGTTTTGCTATTTCTCCCTGTAATTCAATTAACTTTCTGTTTAAGTGTTTGGATGCTATGCTATTTAGTGCATATATATTATTTCATTATACCTGATACCTTCAAGTATAATATAGTTTTATTACTCATTTATTTTAACTATATCCCCTTATACTATTGTGTTATCTGAGATTATGGTTGCTATCCTTGATATCTGAAATCTGACTGAAGCATCATACATTCTACTCTAAACCTTCAATTTTAATTCTGTACCAGTCCTTACAATTCAAGTATGTGGCATATAAATAACATTACTGGATTCTGCGTGCTAATCCATTCTGCTCTCCTCTGTTTTCTGAGTGAGATACTTTCTCTCATGTTCATGGTATGAGTGATAATTGGGTTATTTTCCTCAATCATATCCTCTTCTCCTTTTTATTCTCTCTTTTTCCTCTTCTTCTCCTTGCAAAGAATAAGGAATTCCTTCTGGATATTTTCTAGCTTATGGTTTTTCCAATAACCTAGCAGTGGAACAAAACACAGCATTGCAGATGTGGTCTAACCAGGGCAATGTAGGATGGAACTACCCCCCTCACTAGTCCTGGAAACTACACTTCTTTTATTTCAGCCTGACCTTCTGTTTAAGAGATGCCGGTCCACTAAAACCTTCAGATCTTTGTCAAGCAAACCACCAAAACATCAGGATATTTGCCTTTCTCCAGTCTTGAAATATTGCTGTTATTTTCCACCTTTTACATATATATGGTATTATATTTCTATATCATATAGAAATATTATTTATTATCATATGTATATGTGGAGAGGGAGGTAGCAAGTGGGGAGAGAGGTAGAGGGAGAGGGAAAGGAAGGGGGGGAAAAAGAGAGAGACAGAGATTGTTCATCATTTCAGTTGTGTCCAACTATTCATGATCCCTTTGTAAGGTTTTCTTGGTAAAGATACTGGAGTGGTTTGTCATTTCCTTCTCCAGTTCATTTTACAGATGAGGAAACTGAGGCAAAAAGTGTAAATTGACTTGCCCAGGGTCACACAGCTAGTGCATGTCTGAGGCTGGATTTGATCTCATGAAGATAAGTCTTCTTGATTCCAAGCCCAGTGCTCTATCCATTTTGCCACCTAGCTGTCTCCCAAATATATATATATGTATGTATATTTATACATATTTATATATCTATGTGTATATATGTATAATGTTTGTACACACATATATGTGCATATATATACAGTTAATCTGAACTTCTCAAAAATTGACAAACATGAGGATTTCATTAAAAAAGTACTAAAAAATTTACTAACGCAGCTCTGCATCTCCACTATGTACAGTTTGCATTTCTTTTCAAAATTATATAAGCTCAACATGTTTCATTACTGTTCCACCTCTTCTCAAAGACCCCCCGGTCATTTAAAAAAAACCCAACCTTATAACAAACAAGCATAGTCAAGCAAAACATTCACACATTGGCTAAGTCTTAAATGTGTATCTTAATACACACTCCAAGTCCTCCAGTTCTTTGTCAGCTGCGCAACAGCATACTCTATTATTATTTCTCTGGAGTCATAGTTGGTCATTGTGTTGGTCAGAGTTATTAAGTCTTTCCAGTTTGTTTTTCTTTACATAGTTTTACCAGTTCAAGGGGGTGAGGGGACCATTAATGGCTTATCCAGTATTTCAAAGCTCACAAAGCTGTAATTTAATTTGTTCTGTTTCTGATTCTCATTCACCTAAAATCAGGAAAGAATGAAACACAAAAGCAACAGAAGACAGAAGCACCATTCATTCATAGGCACATAGCGGCCAGATAGGGAGAAGGCACAAAACTCATTCCCAACCCAGAAACCCATAATTTCTTGCTTCATATTCAATCAGGGAAGAAAGAGATTTTATCTATCTAAGTTTTTAGCATGCACTCGGTTTTGGTTTGGCAAGCAATTAAAAGGCTTTCTGTCACCACTCAATAAGCAGACAAGAAATAGTTAGAGAACATCAATGAAGACTCAGAAATAGGTAGGAAAAGGGCCTGTCCAGTATGAATTTATGGAAGCAGACTTAAATAAGCTTCTATGTGGACATGTTTTAATGACTGGATTCTAATTGGCCAGACCCTCCATTATACATACTTCTTTCAACTCTCTCATTCAGTAATTGCCAGAGATTTATATATCTAACTTCTCTAACCTTCTCTATAGGTCATAATTTTTTTATTGTTTATCTTTTTGCTAAATTTGTGGAGGACTGAATGGGATGCAATGAGATCCCTAATTATTGTAATTTTGTGGTCTAATTCTCTTTGTAATTCTATTAACATTTCCTTTAAATTTGTAGGTGCTATGTCATTTAGTAAATATATATTATGTACTGACATAATTTCATTATCTATGATGCCTTAAGCATAATGTAGTTCCACCATTTATCTCTCACTCATTTATCTCTATTTTTATTCTTGCTTTATCTAAGGTAATGATTGCAACACCTGCTTTGCTGAATTCATCTGAGATTAAAAAAAAGTTCTCCTTCAATCCTTTATTTAAAGTCTACATAAATCTTTATGTTTCAAGTGTGCTTCTTGTAAACAACATATTGTTGGGCTCTGCTTTCTAATCCATCCTGCTGTGAAACTACATTTTATATGTTTATCCCATTAAAATTCATTAATTATGTATCTACCTCCAAATTATTCTCTTGTATTTTGTTTTCTCTTTGTCTTTCACCACCCACTCTGTAAAGAAGATGGTGACAGAATCGGAGTAACCTCCAATACTTCTATCAACTGCCCCTCTTCCTTCCCCTCCCCTAGATACCAATCACTGGTCCTTATCCTCTTTTTTCTTGTTAATCCCTACTCCATGACTCATACTTTGAAGTTATCCCCATTCTATCCCTTCCTCTTCAAAGTCCTTCTTTTCTCTCTCATCTCATTTCCATGTTGAGTTTAATGTATTTCTATGCAAAACTCATAATCTGTGTAGGAATGAGATAAGCCCTCCTTTGTCCAGTTCATATAAGAAGGAAGATGTGGCAACCATTATCCTGACTTCTACCATGTTTGTATATTAATCTGGCTCAGTTGATTATGAGAAATCTCCTTCTTCTTCCTTCATTCTGTAGTGTATTCCCTTTCCCCTCCCTTTTCTTGCCATTCTGTCCAACATTAAAACAGAACAGATCCATCCCCTATGTTCTATTTGTTTTCATTCTTTCTTTGACCCTTGTAGACCGTAGGGTCTGGAATGGATACTTGAACTTTTCCCATTAGAATATAATTACTTCATTACTGCAGCTTAAATATATTTGCTTTTCTCAGTTTCTCTTTACTTCTGTGATTATATTTCAATATTTCTATTTCAGTTCTGGTCTTTTCATTAGGAATGCTGGACAGCACACTCAATTCTGTTAATGACCAATTTTCCCTTCTGTAGGATTAAAACATCCTCAGAGGGTAAATTATTCTTGGTTTCATATTCTTTTGCCTTTTTTCCAAGATCTTCTTTTGGTTGAGTGGTAACTACCAAGTCTTGTGTGATCCTGACTGAAAACCCTTGATACTTAATACTCTTTCTTTCTGGTTGCTTTTTGACTTGCTGTATTTGCATTTAACCAAAAAGTTCTGGATTTTTTCCCCCATGATTTTCAGGTAGCCTGATGAGTCTTAAATTATATCTCTTTGACTTATTTTTCCAGGTCAATTGTTTTTGGTGGTAGATATCTTATACTTTCTTCTACTTTTTCAATCTTTTGTTCAAATATTTCTTTCTGTCACATGGAAAACCTGCATTGTTTTACGCATTCTAATTTCAGGGTCAAGTTTGCCATAGTTGGTGTAAAATTATCCTCTTCTGGGTTTGGCTCCTGGGCTTCTCTGGATCTATCTATCTATATACCTTAGTTAGTGCTCTCTTCTAATTACTTTATTTTCATCCTTAATTTCTGAATTGGAACTCTGTGTCAGTATATCTATTCTTCACTTTTCAGTGGTATGATTTTTGCCTGTTTCATCTGGGTCTCAATTACTGTACTCCTGCTGCTGCTTCCTGTGATGCATCTGACCTTGGAGTCTCATTATATTTTATATATTATAAGCCCTTTGTCACCAGGATTCAGAGCACTGGATCTTCAGGACTCTCTGTCTCAGCTCATGTCAGTGTCATAGACTTTAAGATCTTTCAGGGTCTGAGCATTGTTAGCTCCTGGTCCATTGCCAATAACTACACCAACATAATTTAATTTACCACTGCCAGCTCCCAAGTGCATGTATAAGGCTACACCAACACACCATGACTCATAGTGCCATCAGCTCCTGACCCCTGTCCAAAGCCACACTGCTCTCTAATCATAATAGACCTTCTTGTTTAAGCCCACTGGTCCCCCCACTCCTAGTCATACAGTGCCACAGATTCTAAGTGAGTCTGGAGGACCCCTGGTCTCCAATAGCAGGTTTCTTTCTTTTTTGTTTCCCTTCACAATGACTTTTCTGACAGCACCCTTTCCAGCTTCTGGCTGACATACTATATAAGACTGCACTGGATGATGATACTTATTATAGTTTCCTCATAGATTTATTGGTTGTTATTCATTCTGGTGCCATTCTAAAGTTTTTCTTGGGTATATGAATGAGAGCTGAGTGCCTTTTCAAGCATTTTCTTTCAAGCAATTTCTGTTTGCATTTTCTCTGAAGTTCAGGGGGCTGAACTTCCACCATTTTATCAAGAAGTCTCTATGTTTCCAAAACTATAGACTCATAAAACTAGAATAAAAAGAGTTCTTAGAGACCATTTAGTTCAATGTCCTCATTTTATAGATTAGGACACTGAGGTCCAAGTGGGTCAAATGACTACTCTGAGGTTATATAGATGAGAAGGTCCAGAGGTAGGACTTGAACCCAGGTCCTCCAATTATAGTCAGTGCTATTTTCACAGGACCATAATGTAACAGCAAGAACCTTATGACATACATAAGAGGGCCTGCTGTACAGGTTCTTAGATCTGCTTTTCTAAAAGGAAAGCAACTTTTGAGGGGTCAACAATCACTTTAATCAAGCACATAGATCATTCACTTAATTCAGGGAGAAAAGTCAGCCCCCTGAACTTCAGAGAAAATGCAAACAGAAATTACAAGCAGAAATTACAAACAGAAAGACCAACAGACAGGGCTTCCAACTGCCTGACCATAAACAATACATATATCACAGATCAACAGAGAGATCTAACTGTCTGACCATTAAGTACATGCATAGTTACAGGAGAGAGAGAAGCACCAACATCTAGGTTTTCAAAGCCAGAGGGCTCCTTAGCATCTATCCAGAGTCTCCTCTGGCCAAACAAACATTTCTAATAAGTAAGCCCTAAAGTAAAACCTCACCTCACAGTATTTATACAGCTTTCAGAGTGCCTCAATAGAAATTAACACAAGGTATTGAGGCCTATTAATGGGCCTCACCACGCCCACCACTGACCTTACATTAACATTATACGTCATGCCTCCTTATCATGCATAATGGCAAAAATAATTATTTCTGTCACTTCTTTCAGTACCCTATATTGTAATTCATCTGGGCTTAATGACAACTTCATCTATAGTAACAGGTACATTGTTACCATCTCCCTGGATCTGTCTTGAGTATCAACCTCCTAGCAGCCACTTTTTCCTGCCCTTTCCAGTCCAAAGTTCATTCTCTTTTGCTGGAAAAAAGACACAAAATTATTATTGAATAGCCATGACTTTTTTTCTGTTGTAAGTTGCAATTGTCTCATTCACTCTAATTAGTGATTCTATCTTTAGATTTCTTCATTAGTCTAAGCTCATTCTGGGTTTTAGTGGAATTATTTTGTGTTTTGCTTTAAGTAATTCATTATACAAACATTTATTTTCTCTCTCTCCAACTCCCCTCTCCCCTTTCAATAACAAAAAGCCCTTAAAAAAAATAGCTTCATAACAAATATATATAATCCAGCTAAAAAAACTTCCCAAAGTGGCCATGTCCATGTCACTCTGCATTTTGGGTGATATGTTACATCTTTGTCCTCTGGATTCATGATTTATCGTTGCATTGATAAGAGTACTAAAATCTTTCATATTTTTTTCTTCATAATTAAAGTGAAGTGGGCAAAACTAGGAGAACAATTTATACAATGTAGAGTGAATCAAAATCAACTTCCACATTGACTATATTCTAAAAAATGGTCTCATTTTGCACTTCAAGTACTTCACCTCTCATGAAGTGGGTAGGACATACCATTTTTCTTCTGGAATCCTGACTAGTCATTGTGCTGATGAGTTCCTAATTCTTTCAAAGTTTTTTACTTTTACTGTAATACTGTCAGACTATTATTCTTAATAGTTTCCCAACTGTCCTGGGTTCCTATCCCTTGTGCAATTTTTAGACCATGAGATCCCATTTTTTTTGAGCCCTTTGAAATTCAGTTTCCCTAAACCTAACATGAATACAAAAAACTCTTCCCCATGTTCCTCTCAATTATTACAAATTCTAAAAAGAGGTGGTTTTTTCTTCCCTAGGCTCCCATTGTTTACACCCCAGTAATACTGCGAGTCATGTCCAGATGAGAATTTTCCCTTTGTTGGTTCCTTCGCTTTTTGAAGGATGAAATTATGATTAAGGCAAGTCAAGAAATGATTAGCTGGTCTGTTTTTGGCAGGGGGAGAGATCCAACAGATGTCTAAATAACTGAATGGCTGTGGATCTCACTGAGGAAATTCTGTATTATTTGGGGATTTAATGGAATAAACACAGTGTCATTAGCCAACAGAACCATCTGAAGGAACACATCTATGGGGAATTCCTTTTCCATTTAGACTTTGTGCAGAATGTCCTTCAGGAGATTGATGAAAACCTTTGGCAAGCATAAGCTTCCACGTTTTATGCTTAGCTTGATATTACAAATTGGAGGATCACTGAAGAAATTCTCTGTAGTTACATCTATCAAGAAATTTTACATGGTCTGAACTTGTATATTAGAGGTACCTTGTTCAAGGAGACCTTTTAAGTCAGTGCTTCCCAAACTTCTTCTGTTCAAGCTCTCTTAGGCCAAGAGAAATAGTTAACAGTTCTATTTATCATGTTGTTAAGTAGAAAATTTTAAATATACTACGGTGGCATTGTGAGTTCACTGATACATACCTTTGGGAATTGCGGCTTTCAGGTGTCATATTTTGTTTTACTGAGTCAAATAGCTTTTAAAATTAAAAAATAAGCAGAATCTTTTCCACTAGATATTTCATTCACTGGTATAACTTTAAAGATATGGTTTGCAGTGGAAAATCTTTTCCGTGAAAGCCTCTCAGTTCCTGTTTCATATTTTCATAAAGACTTTATAGAGATTAAAATGTAGGTCTATGATTCAGTAGTTATTGATATCATCTCAATTCCCCTCCCCTTTATCCCTGATCATGGTAGACCTTTTCTAGCAGATGCCCCCACTATCATCCCCACCGTCTTTTTATCTTCAAGGCTCCCTCCTTGCTATTTACAAATCTAATCATATAGTTTCCTCCTACTTAAAAAATTCTCACCTGATCCAACCATCCCTGCAAGAATTATTCTATAAATTCCCCTCCCTTCCTCAGCTAATCTCTCTGAGAAAGCTATCTACCTTAGCTGCCTCCACTTTTCCTTTTCCTCTCTTCTAAAGCCTCTGGTTTCCAACCTTATAATTGGAGGTTATGAGTTGGTGAAATTAACCTGCTCCAAAGTTGCCAGTGATGTCTCAATTACCAGCTCTCATGTTCTTCCCTTCATCTTCACTCTTCATCTCTGTACCATTTAATACTGTTGACTGCCTTCCCTTATTCCCTTCTCTCTAGGTTCTCATGTGACTGCTCTCTCCCAATTTTCCTGTATCTGTCGGATGGTTCCTTAGTCTCCATCCATATCATGTCCACTAGCTGTGAGTTTCTCCCAAGACTTTATTCTGGAACTTCTTTTCTTCTCTCTCTATACTACTTCACTTGTTGATCTCATTAGATCCTATGGGTTACCATTTCTGTGGAGATGATTCCTATATCTATATATCTGGTTCTTGTTGAGATCTCACTTGAGCTGATCACACACCACCATCTGTCTTTCAGACATCTTGCACTGGATATCCCATAACCATCTCAAATTCAATATGTCCCAAACAAGATTCATCATCTTTTCCCCATAACCTTCCCCATTATGAATTTCCCTATTACCATCAGCAGCACTATACTACCAGTCAGCCAGATTCCCCACTCTGGTGACATCTTCAACTCCTCATTTTCAACCCACAAATACAAACTGTTGCCAAATTTTGCCATTTATGTTTTCATATTTCTTGTTTATATCCCCTTCTCTCCACTCACATAGACATTCCTCTAGTACAGGCACCATTTCTACCTTCCTTTCCTTCATAAGTCCCCTTCGTCCTACTCACACAGCTACAAACAACCCTAGTAGAGGCCCTCATCTTTCACTAGATTATTGCAATAACCTGCTGGTTAGTCTGCCTGCCACAAATGTCTCTATACTCCAGTCTATCCTCCATTTAGTTACCAAACTGATTTTTCCTAAAGCAGAGGTCTGGATGGAATACTATTTTGCTATAAGAAATGATAAAATAATATACTTTCAGAAAAACTTGAAAGACTTATATGAACTGATGCAAGGTGAAATAAGCAATACCAATAATAAGTAATAAAATAAAAAATAAGTAACAGCAATACTGAACAATGATCAACTGTGAATGCCTTAGGCTATTTTCAACAATACAAGGAACTGAGATAATTCTGAAGGACTTACGATGAAAAAAGCTATCCACCTCCAGTGAAAGAACTGACAGAGTCTGAATACAAATCAAAACATTTTTTAAAACTTTAGTATTCTTTATTTTTTTGTCTTTTTTTCTTTCTTTTTTTAGATAACATTTATTTATTTATTTTTTTCCCTTGATTACATGTTAAAACAATTTTTTAACATTTGGGGTTTTTTTTGAGTTCCAAATTCTATCCCTCCTTCCCCTTCTCCCTCTCCAAGATGGTAAGAAATCTGATACAGGTTATACATGTGTAACTATGTAACATATTTCTGTATTAGTTACTTTGTACCTGAACAGAGAAACAAAGAACAAGGAAAGGAAAGAAAAAAGAGAGGAAGATAACATGCTTCAGTCTACATTCAGACAATATCAGTTCTTTCTCTCAAGGTGGATAGCAAGCTTTATCATGAGTCCTTGGTCTGTATTCTCTTTTGCAACATGGTAATGTGGAAATGTTTTATATGACTGTACATGTATAATCTGTATAAAATTGTTTGGCATCTCCAGGAAGGAGGAGAAAAGAGAAGGAGGGAACTTGGAATCCAAAATTTAGAAAAAGAATATCAAGTTTTTGTTTCTGTGTAATTGAGAAAAAAAATTAAAATAAAAAAAATAAAGAACAGGTTGGATAATGTCACCTTCCTTCTCAATAAACTCCAGTGGATCCTTATTACCTCAGGAGAAAATATGGAATCCCATGGCATTTAAAGCTCTTCATAATCTGGCCGTCTCCTGCCTTTCTAGGCTTATACATGCTATAATAGAGTTATCACCTGCTTGCTATATATTGTACACAACTCTCCACCTCTGAACTCAGTGCCTTTGCAAGGATGACGCGGTATGCCTGGAATATTGTTCTGCCCTTTTATTTCCCTGGTTGTCTTACGACTTAGCTCAAATTGCAACTTCAACAGGAGGCTTTTCCTAGATGCTAAAACTACTAAAGCTTTCCCGCTGAGATTACCTTTCACCTATTCTTTTTGAATCTCCAGGATATCACACAGTAGTTGTCCAAGGTTGGATTTAAACTCAGGTCTTCCCAACTCCAGGCATAGCAATCTATTCACTCTATCACATAGCAGTGGAAAAAAGTACAAAAGAATTTTAGGAAGAGTTATCTTAGACTATCAAGAGATATGCCACCATTACTGTTAATATTTGGATGAAAAATTCGTGTTGTAAATACAACCCTGAGTGATTTAAAGGGTATAGTGTATAGGAAAAATAATTGTCAAAAAAAGACACTGCCTTGATAAGAGCTGTCAGGAGGCCTCACAATTGTGGTTTGCCAATTATCCCCCATTGAACCAGCAGAACACTGACCTGGAAGGTCACAGGCCAAACTGCTAAATTTCTTTTCCATTTCAGCACTGTGGTATGTGCTTTTTTCCTTCCATACTCTTCTGGTGGGCATAAGAATCTTGCCCTAAACTCTGATTATCTGGGTTGGCAGTGAAAGGGTAGAGAATCTCTCTTGTCTCACTGGCTTTTTAACACAGGAAGAAAGGAGTTGGGGGCCTCACATTCTTTCCCCTTCAGGCAACTGGTACCTTCCCCTTTATCTAACCTTACAGTGCTTAAAACTGGGACTCCTCAGAGGCCCAGAAGCTAGCCTGAAGAGTTGGGAGCAACTCTGGAAGGCATAAGTTCAAAACAGGATTCAAATACATAGAGGAAAATCCCAATAAAATTGGTATTTAAGATTAGGAAGGACCGATGAGAAAAATGTCAAGCTGTTTCAGGTAGTTAGCTCCATTCCTTTAAAAATGGTTTCTCCATAAAAGAACTACCTTGCTTATTAATGTTTTAAAGTGGGGGAAAAGTGTGATAAACTTGATTCAATCAATCCACAAGTTATTAAGTGCCTACCATAATGCTAAACTCTGGAGTCTTATAAAAACAAAGAGCAATACAATCCCTGCTCACAAGCATGTTTACATACATAGCTATAAAGCATAAATACGAAATACAGAAACAAATATAAACACAGTCATTAGATGCAGGGTCGGGAGGGTACTATCAGTTGCAGGCAGAGTGCAGCATCAAGAAAGGCTTCATTATAGAAGGTGCTCAAACTGTCTTAAAGGGAGACTTATTTGCCCCTAATATATCCTCTCCATTCCCCGTCAGGCGTGGGATACTGCCAGGAAAAAGGCATGGAGCCACAAGATGCGAGATGGCATGTTGTATGTAAGGAACATGTGGGCATCTAAGTGGTGCAGTAGATAGATAGAGTGCTGGGCCTCTATCTACTGGAGAGGAAGTCTTCTTTTCCTGAGTTCAAATGTGGCCCCAGACACTGTGTCACCCTGAGCAAGTCACTTAACCCTGTTTGCCTCAGTTTCCTCATAAAGGAAAGGGCAAACCACTCCAATATCTTTTCCAAGAAACCCCAAATAGTCATGAAATGTCAGACATACATAACTGGAAAATGACTACAACATGTGAGCAACAGATCAGACAGAAGGCTAGTTTGGTGGGATCACACAGTATTGGAAGGAGAACTTTTTTAGTGAAAGTTGGATAAAAGCATGGGACAGGCTGATAGAATATCATTTCAGGTGATCAAAGCAATAGCTTAAGCCTTAATTAGGAGATCTATGATCATGGCTCCATATCTAAAAATATAGGCTGAGTTACTCTGAAAATGCGTATTACTTCTAAAAGGTTAACTCTGCAAGTTTTGTTGGAAATGACATGGCTGTGAGGTCTTTTAAGTTTTCCCTCTCTCCCTTCCTAATTCAGAGCTGTAATTCTCTTTTATTTTTAGATGTTGAGTCTCCCTATCTTGTCTAGGCTGGAAGTACAGCAACCACTGATAGCTCAGCACGGAAGCTTTGACTCACACCATTTCTAACCTGGGTTGTTTTACCACTTCTTACAGCAGCCCTAGGGCTCCCATTCCTGATTTTGGGGTGTGCTTGTTGAATTATTTCAGTCATGTGCAAATCTCTGTGATCACATTTGGGGCTTTCTCGGCAAAGATACTGGAGTGGTTTGCCATTTCCTTCTCCAACTTATTTTTCTGACAAGGAATCTAAGGTAAATAGGGCTAAATGACTTGCCCAGCCTCAGACAGCTAGTATCTGAGGTTGGATTTAAACCTAGGTACACTGTGACTCAAGGGTCAGTGCTGCTTTATTTACTATATCACAGAGGGGTAGGATGAGGTATCAAGGTATTGGTGCTGGACTTAATACAAAAACTCAATCAGCTTGAGCTCTACTACAGCTCAGAGCTTCCAAGCTCAATCAATTCCCCCCAGCCTCCCTAGCAGGAGAGATTACATGTGGTAAATCTCTTTATCTCTGCATTATATCCAGGTTCTCGTTTGCCTCCGTCCCCATCCTCACCAAAATCTTGTCTCTTTTACTCCACCCACCAGCCTCTTCCCCTTTTACTCATCTAATTCTGATCCCCCCCATCTTCTGGGACTAGGGGCCATTCACTGACAATGAATGTGTCACTGTGTAGGAAATATTGGCATAATTGGACTAATTTTTTTTTTTAGTTTTGCTGAGAGTGCCTATGTTTATCAGTCATTTCCAGTAGGACTCTGGTCAGCCACCCAAAGCGGATGGGCAAACTGGAAGGTTGGATGGAAGTGTGAAAAATGGGAATTTTCCAAAAGCAGTTCACTGATATTTCTGCACCATCCACATGAGTTGGGCGATAATGGTCCACTAGTAGCACTGTGGATAAAGCACTTAGATCTAGAGTCAAGAAGACCAAGTTTCAGATAGGTCCACAAACACGTATCAGCTTGTGTGATCCTGGGAACTTCACTTACCCTGCTACCTCAGTTTTCTCATCTGTAAAACAGGGATAACAACAGCACCTACTTCTCAGGGTTATCGTCAGGGTTAAAGGAGACACTTGTAGAACACTCTAAACCTATACAAAGGTTAGCTGCTATTGTTTTCACATCTTGCTGTATACTTAGGTCATGACTTAGCTTTACAAATATAGCACAGACTAGTTATGCTCCCTACTCATTATGCATATCAAGCTTTAGGCCTTGATTAGTTCTGGTTGCAAGTCTAGGATAATTTGAATACAACTAGTTATTCCCTTAATCAGCTAAATAGTGAAGTGGATAGAGGGCCAGGTCTGAAATCATGAAGACCTGAGTTCAAATCCAGCTTCAGACACTTACTAGTTGTGTGACCTTGGGCAAGTCACTTAACCTTAGTTTTCTTATTTGCAAATGGGAATAATAGCACCTACTTTCTAGGGTTGGTATGAGGATAAAATGAAATGACAATTATAAACTGCCTGATACATTACAATCAATATATAAATGTTTACTGTTGTTATTTACTATTCTTATACCATTTAACACAGTACCTAGCACACAGTAAATGCTATAAAAATGTCAGCTATTATTAAAGCTGGTACCAGAAAGGTATCAAAATCACATACCAGGCAAATAACAATAAATTAAGACCACACAGAAAAATTTATAAAGATAAGCTCATTTATTCAAGTCATTAATGAATTTAAAGGCAAAAAAATACAGTTCTCATCTGTTAAGAATATCAGGGCTGGAATACCCATTCTCCCAGCTCTTATAATTGTATATATACACACATATACACGTGCACACACACAAAAGTTAACAAAAAAAAGTGCAAAGCAGAATTAGGATTTGAAGACAAACCAAATGACCCCGTAACAAGCTACTGTAATGTTTACGGTTCAAAGTAATAGCATAACATACCTAACTCTGAGTACAAGTTCAAGAAAAATCAGGTACTTGTACTTTCTTTTATGCTGACATTATATTGTGTGTACTTTTCAATAGTTT
>CM053772.1:122688595-122767056 GCA_028658325.1 Potorous gilbertii | reverse complement strand
TGACAGATGCGTCCCATGAACATTCAGCAATAGCTAACTCTCCTAAAGAATCCCTCGAAGGCCAGGAAATGGGTAAGGACTGGAAAGATGTTTGTAATCCCTTGTGTAGAGAATGATCCACATACTAAAATGTTTGAAAGTGAAATGATGGAATATGAAATAGTCCGTAAATGAGGTTTCAGTATTTGGTTTTTAAATTAAAATAGGCACCAGAGAAGTCGCTATTCTGGGTTTTTACTCCCCCCCCCCTTTTTTAAAGGCACTTTGTAAAATAACCTTGGTCATGATGTGACCTGGGAAAGAGAGACCATGAATTCTTAAGATTTGTATCACCCTCCCTCCCAAAGCTATGTTCCTAAGGAAAGTGTTTGTGGCTCTGAGAACACAGCCATTTGGATTAAAAACTTCATGGAACAATTTCTTTGCATTGCATAGTTTTTGCGATAGAAGAAAAGCAGGTGAAAAAAACAAAACAAAACATTTCCTGGGGGGAAAACGTTTAAAAAATTATTGAGAATTTGGAAAGTGAAAATCACAGCTATGATTTTAAAAAGAGTATCCACTGATATTTGGGGGCCATACAGTTGCTACATTTATAAAGGAGAGAAAACAGTCTTCAGTTTTTCAGGCACATGAAAATTTCCAGTGGCTGTCTTCTATTCAGCCACCACAGCAGATGGGCAAATTGGAAGGCTAGAACGTAGGAGATGGGTGGGACATAAAGACCATATCCCTCACAGGAACAAACTCTGGTCCATTTAAGGCTAGTGTTCTAAGGTCACACGGTGATTAATAGAGCTGGTCTAGAACTTGGGTCTCTTGACACGTAGGCCCCAGCTCTAGAGTTAGGCTTTGGGCAACTGTTATACTTTTGAATCTAGTCAGTTTAACCAGTCTTAACTCAGGCTGAATATTCAGGGATTTCTGGGTGGGAATTTTCTCATTTCACCTCCTGTTCTGATGTGGTAAGATCCCAAGGAACAGGTTTAAGTAACAGCATAGTGCTAAAAAAGGCTTACAAAGTGATTAACATACAATTATCTCACATAACCCTCACAACAACCCTGTGAGGTAGGTAAGGTAGGTATCATTTATCGCTATTTTACAAAGAGAAAAGTTAAGGCTTCAATATGATTTGCCTTATAGGTCACATAGCTTGGACAGCCAGCATTGTTGGAATTCCAAACCCAGTGTTCTTTCCCCTGCACCAGGCAACTACAATTGTGGGTTACTGGATCTTACAGATTATTTACACCATTATCAAAGCCACTGTAGAAAAACTTGAGGCATGGAGAAAGTTTTAGGCACCTGAGTTCAGCTTGATTTAGAGTTTGTAAGGAGAAGGGAGCTGCTGCATGGACAAAAAAATGCTATCAGCAATCTTAGGAAACAGGTAAGTGATGGGAAGGAAAAATTGAATGCAAGGAGAGGGGGGAAATGTGATGGGAAGGAAAATCAAAAGGGAAGAGAGGAGTAGGAGGGAGAAGAGTTTGAGAAACAAGAAAAAAATGGATTGGTCTGGTAGGGGCCGATAGACATTGCCTCAGTTGACACTTGGGGATTCCAGTGCCGTAAGATTATTCCTACGCAAGACAGATCCTAAGAGTCCTTACGGGCTATAAAAAGACTAGGAATATATACTGAAAACAGCATTACCATTCTGTCTACAATGGAAGAGGGCACTCTACTCATCTTGGCTTCCATACTACCTCAGGACAGTCTGCCCAGGTAAGCGTTCACTTCATAATTAAAAAGTGATTTCCCAAAGGGGGAAAAAATGCTGTCTCTTTAACCTTTCTACGTCCTACTCTCAAAAGGAAAGCTTTGTCTCAGAGGCTTAGCAGGTAATAGTGACCAACCATACCTAATGGAAGGCAGACGACTCTCCAGTATGCCTGGCAAACCAAACATGTGAGAATAACAAATGAGACGTTCCACAGCCTCATTTGAAAGGTTTTTAAATGATCTTTTCTCTCAGTAAAATGAAAAGGCATTAATACTGAATACAGCATACACATATTTTTGCTCCAACAACTCTTAATTTCAATGACATTTAAAACATTACAATTAAAGTGTATATAGGAAATTCAAGTTTATGTCACACTACCAGAAGAGTGAATCTTCTTCATGACCTAAAGACTACTAAACATCTGTATAAAACCTGAATCAAAACAGATCCCTTTATCCCACAATTACAACCCGATTTGTTCATTTTAAACAAAACAAACTGTGATTAAAACATATTTATCAGTCCTTAAAGAAATAAGGTAATTTAGAAACTAAGCACTGAACGATCTAGCAACCAACATTTGCTCTGAGGGCTAAAATCCCTCAGAATTAAAATTTGGGGGAGACAAAAAATATTTAACACTACAGAAATTGCTGTAGCTGAGTTAAACTTTAGAACAAATATTACTTGAAAAGCAAACTGGAGAGGGTATTTAAATTGCACTCATTCTCCATACAATTTTGGTATTTGTTATAATATGTGAAATAAAATGTATCACCTACAATGCAGTCAAAGAAAAGACTCATAGCATCACCTGGGGGGGAAGTTCTGATATAGACATCTCTAGCTAGAGGTGAGCAGATGGGAAATTCATAGGCTTTTCTGGTATAATCAGAGGGTGGTGGAGGCCTCTTCTATAAAGGCACAGAATAAGCTCATTGCCCTTAGCAAAACTGGGAGAAGAATCAGAAGGATAGAGGAAGTACAAAGGTCAAGTACAGGGGATCCAACAAGAGTTGTTGAGGGAGCAGGAAAGTAGCTGAATGAAACCAATAGGGCAGAGGGGGGAATGGGTTCTATTCACAAGCAGGGAAGAGGCAATGTAGCTAAACAAGGCCAGAAGGGAGTAAGATAGAGAATAGGAGTAAGGAATAGGCCAGAGGTCAGAGCTTAGGAAAGGAGATAAACCAAAAATGGCCAAGACAGCTGGTAAGAGGCAAACTGCAGGCATACAAGAATCAGCAGAGCTGAGCACCTTTCAATGAGTCTGGCAGATTTTATTTCTTTGGTTCTTAAAGGATCTCAAGCCCTTCTTATAACTGGTCCCCTTATAAATGGTTGAACTTGGCAGGGGAGCCCTGCTAAGACTGTCTTTGCCTTCAGTAGTCAAGAGTACCCCAACATACAGTCAGTTCCCAGTTCTTTCTACCCAGAATGTAGTATTAGCTGCCATATTGGTTATGAGTCAAGGATGGTCTATATCACAAATTTTGTTTGCTCCTAAGATTCACAGCGGTGGGGGCGTAGATGAGATAGTAATGGTAGGTGGAAGAATGGTAGGGAAAAGGTGGGAGCTAGAAGAGAAAACCCAACCGTTTCATGATCCAGACTACAGAAAATGGTTCAGTGTTTTGAGGAAGGACACACTGAATACAGGTTGTGGGTAATGAGCTATGCCTGGTCCTCCACTTGCAAGGTCTCTCCATAATTGATATGCTATTTATAATCCACCTTTGTCTACTAAAAGGGGGCCTGAGAGTTGGTCTGAATAGTATCTAGTCCCACCAAGTTATTATAGACTACGGGGAAAGGGCAAAGAGAATTGCAGAAGAGACGTTAAAGTCATACTTGGCATGGAATGGGGTGTTTTAAGTGAGGATATCAATTGTGATTATGTAGTTTAAAAAAAAGTCAATCCTGGGGAAGACATACCTACTATTTGTCCTGGTGACAGGAGGTATAATGGTCCAAGTACTATTATAATGTCCAAACAGCATAATCTATTCATCGGTTCTTGATTACAGTGAGCAAAGGAAAAATATATTTTTTGCCTGCAAGGCTACGGACAGAGTATTGAAAGAAGAGATAAATTAAAGGCTGCAGTCAGATGAGATGTGTAGAGACACCACTTAACCCAAAGATATCGCTAAGGAAAATTCAAGCTATAGGGAAAGTAGGGAAAGACTGGAGCAGGCTATTTTGAAAGGGTGGCCAACACTACAGTGATGGCACCATAGCCCTAAAGATCAAAAGAAAAGAAGAGTCACCATAAGACCTAGGGATGTTATGGTCTGTGGCCTGGAGGAAAAGGAAAGGAGATTTGATAGAGATATGGGACCCTGTTGAGTTTCCTAGTTCAATCTTTGGTAAATTGAGTAAGATAAAATTCAGTGGAGATAAATGTGAAGTTTTGTACTTTGATTTAAAAAAAATAACAAATTCAAAAGTACAAAGTGAGAAAGGCATGGACATAGACAGCAGCTGTTCTGAATCCCAAGCTTAACGAGTCAGCAAAGTGATAATAGCATTCAAAAAAAGCTAATGCACTCATGGGCTGCATTAAGAGGAGCATAACTTCCAGGAACAGGAGGGTGAATAGTTCCTTCCTGCCCTCTGGATACTTTGCCCTCACTGGATCTCATCTGGAGTTTTGTAATTGAGTACATGAACAACAATGATAAATCAAGAGAGAGCATCCAGAGGAAAGCAATTAGGATAGTGAAGGATCTTGAGGGCATGGCACATGGAGAGCAGGTGAAAGAATTGGGAGAAGCCTTAAAGGTGACACGATATTTGACTTCAAGGATATGAAGGACTATCTGGTGGAAAGGGGATTAGATTATGTTGCTTGGTCCCAGAAGACTGAGCTAGCAGCAATGGGTAGAAGCTGCCTAGGCAAAGTTAGGTTTCATATCAGGAAAAACTTCCTAACAATGAAAATAGTCTAAAAGTGGAATAGGTAGGATGCCTTCAGAGGTGGCAGGCTCCCCCTCCTTGGAGGACTTCAAGGTGAGTGAGGCTGGATGACCACTTGTTCAGTATAGTGAAGATTCCTTTCATAAATGATTGGGGTTAAGTGACTTGTCCAGGGTCCCACAGCTAGTAAGTGCCTGGGGACACATTGGAACTTGGGTCCTCCTGACTCCAGGACCAATGTTCTCATATATGAATTTAGTTATGTATAAGGTCCCTTGTCCTTACATTCTAGGATGCTGTGTTGATGTTGCAGCAGGCTTATGGTCACTGGAAGTGTGCTTGACCATGTGGATAGTTTTGAAGAAGTCAACATGACCTTCAGCCAAGATTCTGTGGCAAAAATCCTTCCTTATCATAGCAACATTTTTTAAATTTTAAAAAACTCATATTCTGCCAAAACAAGACAAGAAGGTCCAGATGAAATAGTGTGCTTGATGGACTGGATTCTGGAAATGTTATCCACCTAAAATAACGCTCTCTGTAAGTCTAACAACATATGGGAAAATAAAGTAAACCAAGTGGCTGGAAGATGATAGAGACACTGCAGAGGTCACACTCGATTTGATCACACATTTTATATATTTATTGAATTCATCTGTAAAGTAGTTTTCAACACCTTTTCCTCTCTTAGAGACAATTGGTTTGGAGGTCTTCCACAGTCTTCCACAGATGTGTCTGGTCTAGAAAAGCAAGTATGGAACTAGAGGATAGGGTATTTATCTCATACCACAATGGCATTTATTTAAAGGCTTGGTTAGGAAGGACTATGACATTGTTTCCCTCATGAACACAACCATACAGTCCAGCAAGTGTCCTAGACAGATGAATTCTGAGCACAGCAAGCCTCAAGGTGACATCAACTATTTGAATCCCTCAGTAAGCCCTAAGATGAAGTTGAAGAGTCTTGTGTTTTCTGAGAAAATGTCATAGATATTAAAGACCACATGTAATGGCCTCTCTTACCAAGGAGATGGATTTGGGGCAAATTGAGAAGCTACTTTTTGTCAGGTAGCTGAATATAAAGGGTGGGAAAAAGATGGGACCTGAGCTTCTTCTCAACAATGTGTTCTTTCCTTTGAGGTTTCCTCTTGAAAGGGCTGTTCATAGCCCAATGGACACTCTGCCTCACCAAAGAAGCAAGAGCTCTTCCTTTAACCTCTAGATCTATTCTCTAGGAATGGATGCCACCCAATGTAGACTTTCTATAGTAAGGAAGGAGGCAGCAAAGTAGAAAAGAACAGGAAGCTCTGCTATAAACAGTAGGTTGAAGAAAATCTAGGCAAGAGCTGAATTGTTTCTCTTGTTAGAAACACTGATCAATGATGTATGATGGATATGGGCCAACTCTACCTGAGCATGCTGAGTGGGGTCAACCAGGTTTTTTGGGTCACTAACCAGCTACAGCAGTCTAATTTCAATTTAGATATTAGTTTAATAACTAAAGGGCTGGCTGGCATAACTTCTAAAATGAACCTTGCTCTTTCTGTAGCTGCTGGACTGATGGACTGGCAATCACCTCCCTCTGTGGATAAGTCTTTAGGTTAGTTCAGCTGTAGACCACCATCATTGATAAAGAAATTAAGTGGATTCAGAGATTGCCAGGAAGATTACAGTAGGACTGCAGGCAGAAAACAACCATCCAGTGATGGTAGATAAATGAGGCAGCTGGAGGAGAATTCCATTTAGAGAGAGTCTATGGAAAAAGTTCATGTGTTAAGAGGTGCATGAATAGATACAGTAAAGTTTTTAAAAAATTGAAAAGTTCCTCAGTCTTCCTGTTCAGTCTTTTCAGGGAGAATATTGATACAGGAGGCTAGTGGGCTGTGGGGGGAGATGTAGACTAGGTGGACATCTGAACCTGGAATCAGAGAACTTTAAGACTCTTTGGCAAAGATCACAGATTACACTGAAGGGCAAATTTATCCTCAAATCAGACCCCTAAGAGCTAGAATTGTATCATTTTCAGGCCTATCATTCAGGAAGGAAAGTTGTAGGAGCCTCCACAGCACTAAGCAATGACCAGTCATATCTACGATAAACCACGGCGGAGCTGGGACAAAGGTTTCTTGGGTGCCAGTGGAGGGCAACAGAAGAACCATTTGGAACTGCTGAGTCAACTTAGGCTTGCTTGTGGTACAAGGAGGAAAAAGAAATGTCTAGCGAATCCATCTATAGTGGGAGAAGTACAAGAGACCAATCTGACAAGACCAGCCAAGCAGATTGAGTCAAGGCACAATTTGGAAGTCAGAGACCTAAGATCATAGCAGCAGAGGAAGGAAAAGAAAAGAATGAGCACAAGGAAGAGTCAGTAATGAGGAAGGTAGAGGTTAGAGCCAGGTCAGGCTGTTGAATGACATAGGAGAATTACAGATGATGCCAACTAAAGAATAAGGTAGGAACTGCAAAAGGGAAGGGCTTTTCAGCAGCCCCTGGGGACTTTTTCTAATACCTCCTTTGGTTCTTAAAGGGCCATATCCCTTACTAGCTGATTGGGACCTGGCAATTGATTTTCCAAAGTGTAAACTTGTAAACCAATTTTAGCAGCATTTTCCAGTCCTTCATAAAATTAAATATTACAACAAATTTAAAGCAAAATTCTTCTATATTACACGAAAATTTGGCAGATTGATCCTTGGGAATTAACCATCAATCACTGAAGCTAGAACGCAGTGATTTTTAGCTGTTCACAATTGTCAACTTATTGTAGGTTAAGCTGTTAAGAACCATGATCAGATAGTCTCCAATGAGGGTATAAATAACAAACAAGGCTTATATACAGTCTCTAAAACTTACAGCTAGAAAAGTCGTGTGCTGAGTCAAGTTGGGGGCAAGAAGTCCCACTCGTCCTAGTGATTTGGAAAAGTTTTTGAATAATTACATGAGGCATTCCTGTTCATTCTGATTGTAGTAAAACAAAAGGCAAAAATGGAA
Organism: Potorous gilbertii; assembly: GCA_028658325.1. NCBI lineage: Eukaryota > Metazoa > Chordata > Mammalia > Diprotodontia > Potoroidae > Potorous > Potorous gilbertii. Next base: position 122,759,420 of record CM053772.1, on the reverse strand, counting down.
AAAATCCAGCAAGTTTACAAAGAGTCAAATAGGTCCTTGACTGTTGCTTTTTTATTGAGCTCACTGAGATGCTAACTTGGTGCCCCGATATCCACTGTGATTTTGGTAAATAGAGGGTACTTCTGAATTTTCAAAAGTTGGTACTTAAGTGAGTTCAAACCGTCAGAGTTCATGGTCTGTCTAGTGTGTGCAATTCTGTCAAATCTGTAAACAGAAAAACAAACAATGGTGTCAAAATCCAGCTCTAAGAGCCATCAAAACTCTTCCTTCTTCTTTCCCTTCCCCTATTTCCTTGTACCTGGAACGACCTCCAGTAGCCAGTGTTTGAATTAATCTAGCTAGGACTAGACGAAAGGTATTCTCAATTTCCAGGACAGACCAAAACAAAAATATCCAAAGAGAGAGTAACCTCATGTCATGAACATGACAAACTGTCAAGGTGTCTGCAAGTTTGAACTTAGGCTGTTATTCTAGTGCTCCCACTCTCTTTCCAAATAATCAGTTATTGAATGCTTAAAAGTCATCGCTTTGCATCATTTAGAGAAAGGAAATGAAAACTAAGAACACACCTTTGTGGATTGGGTTCATTTTTTTGGTCTCTTGAATGGCGAATCATCCGACATTTTCCAATGATAGCATTTGGACGTGATATAGACATGCCTTTATAAACTAATCTGTGTTAAAAAAAAAAAAAAAAAAAGGAGGACAGTCATTCTCATGAGGAAGTAGTAAACAATCGAAATAAGTGCAATTTGCAATACTATCTTAAATACTGGTTAGCATGGTGCATTCAATGATTTGCTAAGCACGCCTCTACTAGGACAGTATCAGATAAGTGACCCAACAACTATTTAACTCCATACTGCAGTTAATATTTTGTAGTAACATTAATTTATCAAATGAGAAGATGATTGAACTTAGTGTGACCCTTGCCAAGAGGCACTTCATGCCTTGAACTGAAATCCTACTGTTTTTATTTCAAAAATAAAAGTTGTCATACGCCAACTCATTTTCATTAATTCTTCCTCTTTCTAATGTAACTCTCCCTACAAAGCTACAACACATTTAGCACTCACTCATGGTTTCTTGGAATTCAAGATTCACTGAAGCTATATTTATTTGACATCTATGATGTGCATAGAGCACTGTACTGCATGCTGCAGGAGATACAAAAATAAGGAAGGTACCACCCTGTCCTCAAGGGGTTTACAGCCTAGGAAGAGAAATAAGAACGGTAAATAAAAACCTATATTGCAAAACAAATGTTCTACATATCTAAAATGCTATGAGAATTCACAAGTTATGGAATTTAGGTAAGATTTTGCCCCTTGTTTTGTATGCTTATTCGATTGTTTCTGTTTTAAGTTTATAATAATTAATAGTATAATAATTTTTAAGAATTTAATATCTTTTAGGGTGACCCCAGCATAGGAGACCCAAATTTGGAAATGACCACATGAAGGAAGAAATGCACGTTCTAAGAGGGGCAGAAATTCTTTCATGGTTATGTACACATAGAATTTGAACAAACATTTACCTGTTATAAATATCATCATCTTCGCCTCCCCAACCCCAATAGTTATTAGGAAATCCATTTATTTTGTGGAATTGTTCTTTACTTAGAGCAGAGACACCTCCAAAATACTGGTTATAAGGTAAGCTAGAGGGGAGAAAGAAGCAAGTAGAGCATTAGTACAACTGATTTACATCTCTGAAAAAGACTTGAGGTGACCAGTGATACATAGGCCTTAACACTCATTTACTCACAGATTTTATAAATAATCTAATTCAACATAGATGTCTTAAGTCACTAAAATCTTTAAAGGTACTATTATCTGAGATATCAGACCTTACAACCCATAAGGAGGTCAAGTCAGAATACTCTTACCGTTAGAAAAGAAAACTTTTGAAGAAACTTAATGAAAGGTTTTGTCAAGAATTAGTGGTTGGGGTGGGACATAAATCCACTTTTCCCTCACTCCAAGGTTCAAGGATCTATCTATCTCTCTGCATTTCTGTTTTCCTAGTGTATCTAGAAGTATGAAGTTATTGTTTATGAGGTTTAATACCCTTCCCCCAAAAGAAACTTCATAAAAAATGAAAATACACTTAGAGGTACAGAGAGGAGATGCAATCAGTGATCTCATGGATGCAAGGAATTCTAGGGTGGGAACTGGGAACATCTTAACTTTGACTAACATAACTTGAAAGTACTAGTGAAATGCCTGGAGGGTACCAGCAGTTAAATAACTAACAGCAAGTTCAAACAACTATCTGAAATGGGATTGGAAACTTATCTTATTCAGAAGCAAGCCCTTTTACCCACTACACCAAATTAGCTTAGACACTTTTTATAATTTTTTAAATTTATATTTTTGTTGGATTGGCTAAGTTGTTTCTTGACTATAAAAATTAAGTGGGGCTTTTATCTTAGATCTTTTAGAAGACACCCATCAGACCGAGATGCACTTAGATCTTCTAGGAATTTATCCTCTCAAACCAAGGAATGGTATTTTAAAAGACTTTTTCAGGACACCTTCAAGGTCTGTAACTATGTGATTCTATTGGACACAAAGCCCTGGCTGGGCAGAAAGACGGTTTCACTGCAGAAAGGGAGAAAGGAGAGAGAGTGGGAGAGGAAGTGAGGGAGGGAGAGGGGGTGAGAGAAAAAAGTATAAAAACTAAAGAGAAAAAAACCCACACACCTAAAATAAAATTTCAGTAAATGAAATCTCTTTTTAAAAAGTTCATTTAATACTTTCATACACCGGAAGTCATTTTAAAAGTGTTTCCAAGTACTTAAATGTTTCCTTCATGATCACAAGCTTTGCCTAGTATCTTCACCACTTTACAGATAAAAGCAAACTGGAGCTCAGACAGTGCCATGCCTATGATTTAAATTTAAAGCAAATTTAAAGCTTTAGTGTCTCTGGCCTCAATCTGTAAAATGTGGGAATTAAACTGGACAGCCTTTTGGGTTCATTCCACCTCTAAAATGATCTTAAACATTAAAACTGGGCCTTCAAGTTCAGTGATTTTTCTACCAAACGATTTTATATTTCAAAAAACATCATCTAATAAGGTTATTTTACTTCTAGCTATGAAATCAACTGGCTTTTTAAAAAGTCTTGTGGTATATTATCGACAATTATAGTTACTTAAAAAAAAACAACCAATGAACAAGACAAGCATGGGGGAAATTCTTTGCAGGAAAATGGATTCTCATTAAATTGCTGTGTGCTCATAATGGAGAAGGAAAGGAACAATCACATTAGTAAACCTGGAACCCATTTAAAATGCCAAAATAAAACAATTACTACAAACACCACGAAGTATTTCAACAACAATAAGTCTTTTCATGTTCATATGGATGGAGTATTTGGACTTCATTCTCCTTTCACAATAATTGATTGGAAGGAAACTTAACAGTATGATGCATTTCATATAGGATTTTATTTTCTTTCTCATTTGATTTACCTAAGGTGGTTTACTGCTACATTTAAGGACTGTTTTTTTTTAAAAGTTTTTAAATGCCCTGCTTTTACAGATACGCATTTTAGTAAATAAAGAAATAATATAATCTCTACTTCAGGAAATTGTCCGATCAATGATAATACTGTGTCTGAAGAAGAGGTAATATTCCACCCCCCCCCCCAATCTCCATCCTTGGTCATTATAATAAGCACAATGATATTCTTAAACATGCTATACGATGGGGAGATGAATGAATGAATATAGTTCAGCCTTTTTTACCTGAAAGATATCTTACCTGAATCCAAATTTATCCATTGATACGGAGAGGTGCCGGGGCTGCTCAAAACACCTATAGGTGTTCCTGTCATCCATAGGTATCAGATCTACATCACTAAATACAAAGCAGTCATAGTCATATTCTTTCAAGGCTTCTTGAAAGCCTATATTCAGAAGTTTAGCACGATTGAATGTTCCTTCACCATCCTAAGTTTAAAAATAAACAAGCAATCATTAAACAACAAAAACTCCATGGGAAAATCATCAGCATGGACCTATCTTACTGGTTCTCTAACCCATTCACCCGGTCAATAATACTTACCTGAATATCTTTACTACAGAATGGCATGACAACTTACAGGAAAGTCTAATGATGCACATCCACTATTCAATCCTCCAATGCTGATAAGTTTTACGTATTGCGAACAGTTTCAGTAAAACGTTACAAAATAATCTTTATTCTATTGGTCTAAGGCTTGTGGTTCTAACCTGCTAACAATCACAGCTCAGGACTAACAAGGACCATTCCAAGCACTCACTCTACAATGGCCCTGGGTGGAACTCTTAAAAACTAAATCTGAGGTATAAAAAAACCACAGTGAGGATATAATGTTTCTCTCTATGTCTACCTTTGGTAAATGCTACCAAACTCCAGAAACTACTAAGAACAAAGCACACTAGTCTCAAAGTGAGAAGAATCTAGTTTTTAAAAAGGAAGATGAAGGGGAAGTCTCTGAATATCTGCTGAACAAAGGATGTTACTAGGTTCTCAAATGGAACTAATACTGGAATAGATCAGTTACACTCCAATTATACACAGTCATCACATTATTTGTTAATCTATGTTTCTCCTAAAGTTTTTATTTGATCAGTTATTTGATATGACTCACCCTTCATATAACTGAACAAACATGTAAAACTGCCAAAAAAAAACCTCATGCTACATCATATTATCCAATCTCTTTATCTTTAAAACATTAGGACAAACCCCAGCCTGTCTCAAAGTGGTAGTATATAGAGATGACATTTAAAAGGTTGTCTTAGGACTCTAAAGAAGGACCTATTATGGATGGATTTTCACTCTCAGACAGCACAAAGTCATTGGATTTTTCCAGGAAAATCTCTAGACTTGAACAAGATACTCAACACTAAACTCAGTGAAGTGGTAGACTGTCCTCCTTCCTGAAACCTCCAGGTATTAGTTGACATTGTAAAAATGTCAGATAAACTTATGGAAACTTCCTTAAGTGTAGAAGTTAATATAACTTCTTTCTTTATAATGTTGGAAAAAAAAAATAAAACTGCTTGCAACTTAAGCAATTTCTTTCTTTGCTTTGTGGGACTCAGTTGTTCCCTTCCTTGGTGGGGCATAGTTCTGGATTTAGATTTGGGAAGATCCAAGTTTGAATTCTGACTCAGATACTTATTTGCCATATTGACCATAGATGAGTCACAATTCACTGAACTCTCCTTTTTTTTAACCTGTAAAATTGGGAGAGTATACAACATTCACCTTAATGAACATCAAATAAAACAACCCAGGTTTGTAAATTTATAAATGTGAGTTATTATTGGTTTCCTAAATTTAAACAATATTAAGTCATAGGTGGTCAAATGATATAAACAGTTCTCAAAAGAAGAACTGCAAACTATTAACATTTCAAAGAATGCTCCCAAGTATTAATTATTAAGTAGAGCAACGTAAATCACAACTCTGAAGTTACACTACACACTCAGAAAATTGGCAAAGTTGACAACAAAATGGGACTAGTCAACGCTGGAGACACACTAACTCATTACAGGTGGAGCTGTGAGCTGGTGCAACCATTCTGGAAAACAATTTGGAATTACATAAACAATAAAACATCCAAAGCCTTTGAAGGGGAGATTTCACTGGCTAGGAATATAACCAAAGGAGGTCACTGACAGAAAGGCTCTGTATGTTCCAAAATATTTATAGCAACACTTTTTGTGGCAGCAATGAATAAGAAACAAAGTATCTACTGGGAAAAGGCTAAATGAAGTATAGTATATGACTTATCATGGGATGTTACTGCTCCATAAGAAAAAATTAACGTGATGAATAAAGAAACATGGAAAGACTTACACAAACTGATACAAAGTGGAGAAATCAGAGTCAGGAAAACATCTAAAACAATTAAGTACAAAGAACAAGTGCTACCACACAACTAAAAACAAATACTGTGATATTAATTACGAAGAACAAATTTGATTTCAAAGACAAAATATGAGATGATACTTCCCTCAACTCCTTTGCAGAAAGGGATGTGGGAGTTGTCCACATGTATGGAATACTGCACATAGTGTCAGATTTTTTCATGATGTTGATCTCTTTTGCTAATTATTTGCTTTTTTAAAAAATATTTTTATTTGAGGGATGGGGAAATACAGGTGATATAAAAAACAAAAAACTTCAATAATAATCTATTTTTTAAAAAGTCACTTAGTTTCCCTGGGACTTATTGTCATTCTCAGTAGAAGGTAAGGGGTTGATATCTGAGGTCCCTCTCAGTTCTAAATCCAACGATGCAAGGCAACCCCATTAGAGAATAGGTTTACATGTGTTTTATAAGCTATAAAGTGTTACACAAATATAAGATGTCATTCCAAATTAAATAAGTTGATGAACATCAACTTTCCAATGCCAGATGTACAAGTAAAAGCATTTCTCTAAAAATCACTTTTTCTAAAAGTCAACAGTTAAGCCCTGAAAGAAAGGATTCCTCTGATTAGTATTAGAAAGTATTTAGAATTCAGTTCCCAGCATGAACACTTGTGTGAAATCAACCCGTATAAAATAAGCAAATACACATATTTTTGTTTTCAAAGCAGTGACTTTTTCATAACTCATATTTACATACAGTATTTTAAAACATTACCATATACAGTTTCTGTATTTGAGTTGGTTTTGCTGAACTGAATTTCTCCCCCCCTTCTTTTAAATTCTTTAATACAAAGAACAATTTATTAGATATGGAAAGCAAGAGACATTCAGAAATGACAATGATGAAAAGGCAAGAGAAACCAATAAAAAACTAAGTTTCAAAAAGAAACGTCCTAATATATAGTTTTGTCTGATACTACATTATAGTACAAGTTCAGCTTTGTCTAATCAGACTACTATGATTGCCAGGGCTTGTAAAATACCTAGCAGACACCTTTGTTCATATATACCCAGAAGAAGAGAATGAATGAGGGCAGAAAGCAGATAGCTGGTCACACCATTAACATTCATGCCCTCCTCCCCATTTTTTTTCTGGATCAGTCTTATGGAGTAATTTTATAAGTAATCTATGTTGAGCACTAAAGGAAGCTCTAGGAAGACCCCCTCAGACAGCATGACAAACTGCTTATTGGTTTTATCCACCCTTGGACAAGGATTTCAAGCTGTTGCCTGGAAAGCACATGATACAGTAACTGTGTGTCCTAGAAACATGGTTCTCACATGCTCCTCTCCTAGATCAAAGATTTCCCAGCAAAAATCTTTGCTTCTACCACAGAGGTCTCAGTACTGATGGACTCACTTGGTGGGAATTGTCTTAAAGGACCTGAAGAGCTTTCAATGAAAAAGGAATTAGATAGAACTTGTGGCTCTGTTTGACGCTGCAGGACTAAATAAGGAATTATGGTTAGAAGGTTCAGAAAAACAGAGTTGAATTCCATGTAAGGAAAAACTTTTTAGGAGAAAGAGAATAAGCATTTATATAGCATCTACTATGTTCCAGGCACTGTGCTAAGTACCTTAAAAAAAAAACCAACTTATGACATTTGTTCAATTAAGAACTGTCTATCCAAAAGTGGAATAAGATGCAGTAGGAGGTATTGGTGGTGATAGTGGGAGCAGTTATACAGTACTTTTATGTTTTGTGAAACACTTTAAACTCAATTTTCCTCACTGGAGCTTTGAGCTTCACCGCAACTCTGGATGGCAACGCTGGCATGGCAAAGTTGAGGAAGCTCAGTGGGTGGCCTGCCTATGGACACAGCTGCTAAGTATGAGAGGTGGCACTCAGAACCCGGGTCTTCCTGATTCTAAATCTAGTACTCTTCCCACTATACCAAGGGTTCTTAATCTTTTTTCTTTTGGTCATAGACCTCCTTTTGTCAGTAAGGTGTATTCTATGGACCCCTACTCAAAATAGTTTTTAAATGATTATCACTAAGGAAACAAATTATATGGAATTAATATATTAAAAACAAAAATTTAACCCCTCCAAATATTAAAAAAGAAAGTTCAGGAATCTCAATGTCTCCTAAATCAAGCTGCTAATTCTAAATAAAGGGGCATTACATTTTAACAGGAAGGGATTGGCATAGAGGGAATCTCTGATGTAAGATGACTTCATGATTGATTGTAGCTCTCAAGGCTAAATAATAATCAAGAAATTCAAAGAGAAAGTACAGCAAGCAGTTTCATACCAGCCTAGGATTGCACAAAAAGACAACCAGAAGCCTGCAGACAATGGGGATAGGGGTTTGACAAAAAAGCTAGCAAGAGGGCAAGTAAGCCATATGTCTGCCAATGTAAAGTTGAAATGCTAAAAGGATGCTCTGGGGAGTAAGAAGCAGCAGCAGCAGCAGCACTCTGACCACATTAAACCTACGCACTAGAGACCCTCAAAACCAGAGAGAATGAAAGTTCTCAGCACCTTGAAAAGGGAAGGGAAAGAACAAGTATTTATTAAGTGCCTACTATGTCCAAGCACTATGCTAAATGCTTTACAAATCTCGCACAACCCCATGAGAAAGATGCTGTTAATGATTCCCATTTTGCAGTTGAGGAAAATGAGACAGACAGATATAAAGTGACTTTCCTGGGGGTACAAAGGTAGCAAATATCAAATGCCAAATTTGAACTCGGTTCTTTTGGATGCTAGACCCAGTGCTCTATCCACCAGGCCACCCACTGACTGACTCCTTGAGAGGAGCTGGTAGGTTTTGAAATGCAAACACAGTAGACAAGAGAAAATGAGAAAGGTAAAATAGAATTTTCATAATGCGAAGGGGCCAAATGATGATGAAACACATATAGAAGGAACAGGAAGACCTTCAGAATTCCACCACAGTAAGACAAGCACAGGTTGGGGGAGGGGGCCAAGGAATACGCTATGTTACAAAGGAGGAAGAAGAAAATGAACTTCCTAATTCTTAAGATCAGATATACAAATACAGAGGGGGAAAAGAGAAAGTACATGTAGCTCACTTTTATCTAATTATAAAAGGAAGGTGTCTGTCTCTCAGAGGATGGATGGTGAAAGGGGATAGATTGATTTTTTAAAAGGTAAAGAGTAAGGACCAGTGATCAGGATCTGGGCAAGAGGGAAACAAGAGAAGAAGCAGAACAGAGGCAAATCATTTCAATTACAAATCATTAGTGTTAATCATATGCATCTTTTACCACATTCTTCCAAGGGAGGAGAGTGACTGGAGAAAGGCAAGAAAAAGTAGACTTAGACAACCACAAGCATGAACATGAATGGGATGAACTTACCCATGAAAGAGAGCGAATAGAATAGAAAGCAGAACCAAGTAACATTTTATTTTACAAGATTTACACTTGAAATGTAAAGATTCACATAGTTGATATGACAGGATAGAGTAGAATTGATCTTGCCTAAGGTAAACTGAAAAAAGCAGAGAGCAATCATGACCTCAGAAACAGCAACAATAAAAATATACATAGTTAAAAGAAGTTAGTAGGGAAACTATATGATTCTTAGAGGCACCATAGACAATAAAGTAACATTAGTATATGCACCATACGGAGTAAGCATCTAAATATTTAAAGAAAAAAGCAAACTAAATACAAGGAGAAAAAAGCAAATGTTTGGGGAAACCCTTTCAGACTAGACAAATTTAATAAGGTTAAACAAGAAAGAAGTTCAGGTGTTTAATTGAATTTCAGCAAAATTATATATGATAGATGGATTTCCTACAATTACTGAATGGGAAGAGAAAGAAAAATACATATACTCAGTGGTGCAGGGTAATTTGATAAAAACTGACTGAGCCAAGACTTAAAACATACATAACAAATGAAGAAAAGATGAAGTATTAAACCAGTAGCGTCAAATTCAAATTGAAACAGATCCTTGAAGGCTGCAGACTGACTTAGAAAACTACAAATACAAATTTTCTATGTTGTACAGTATTTCTATTTATTTTGTTAAACATTTCCCAATCACATTTTAATCTAGTCCTACAGTATTTGTTTTGCTAACCTTGAGTTTGATATCTCTGTATTAAATACATCCTTTACTGACCATAATGCAATGAAAATCATAATCAATGAAGAAATTTTTTTAAAAAAGATTCAAATTTAAATAAAGACCAAATAATTTAATCCTATAGAATTATTTGGTGGATCAAAGAACAAATCAGCAGATAATTTTAACAAAGAAAATGTTACCAATGAGACAGCATATCAAACGATTAGGATGTAGCCAAAGGAATTTTTAGGAAAATTAGAAAAAGCAGTGCTGAACTAGAGGACAAATGTCCTGATTTTCAAAAAAAGGTAAGATAACAGAAACTGTGAAATACAATTCAATGAGCTTAATTTGAAATTCTGATAAAATTACAGGAATTATTCAAAGCCAGCTGTATAGAAAAGGAAGTAGAGATTACAAAGTATCAGCATGACTTCATCAGAAAAACTCACGTCAGACTTATTTCCTCTTTCTGACAGTCTGGTAAATCAGCAAAATGCTATAGATACAGTCAGACTGTGTAGAAGAAAGCTCAAACCACCAGAAGCTGCCGATTATCAAATTTTCAGCGTGAGCATTCACACAGCTGGAAACATTACAATGGATTCATTGTTTTATTTAACAGAGCCCTAGGTTCCTGCCACATAGGCTAGTTTTCCCCTCAAAGGGCAATGATACTGTCCTAGAGACTTAACTGGTCCCAGGAACTAGGGCTTCATAAAATGTCTGTGATTATAAGTAGTCAGTGATCCTGAGGTCTGACAAACTGTCCTTTGTCAACGCATCTTTCTGGTCACATGTGCCACATGTACCAAATATGTAAGTGAAGAAAACTGTGCCCAATTGCATCAAAACAATCTTTACTATATATCCTTTCTATACTATGGTTCAGTAAATTTCCTTTTGTTTTGCGTTACCTGGTCTTATTGAGTGTTGCATTTTGTTTCAAAGCTAAAACAGAACTAGAATTTGTCAAAAACAGTTGCAGAGTTGGCAAGATTGTTTCAGAATGGTCTTGTAAATGGCATGGTTCAAGTATGGAAAAGGCAATGAGGAAAGAGACTTAGGTAGTTGCTTCTGGCCACAAAGACAAACCTTCTTATTGGGATAGAGAGGGGCCTCTATTTTCACAGTGGCATTAACTTATTGGCTATTTAAGGAGCTTGACAAGCTACACACTGCCAGGGCTACCATCCTGTTGCGGATGGTCCCAGCAAAACTGGACCATCAGCATGAACATTGGGAATACTCTTTACCTGCCTCTCCTGCCCTATTCCCCTCAAACTTCTTCCACAATGGGACTGGAGGTAGATGGGTTTTCACCTCAAAGGAATTAGGGAATTCATAGGATAGTCATGATAGGCATGGTGTGAAATTCCTAAGTGCTTGGTGTGAGTTCTAGGTTACAAACCATTACAACTCCCCTATTGCCAACGATCAGTATGGTGGCAATTAGATCCTAGCTTCCTGGCAGAATCTCACCCCAAGTGGTGCCAAGATTTAGTGTGAGCCTCTCCATCACACCTCCAAACGGGCTTATGCAAACCAAGCGGTGAAATTAAATGAGACACCAGGACAGACATGGCAGCTATATGGGAATGTAGGCCCTTATAAGTAAGTGGTAGGATGAGGTGTAGACAACTAGGTGTGAGGTTTGTACACAGCTCTTGAAATGTGGAATTGACAAGAGTGGCAAGGTATCCAAATGGGGCAGCTGGGTGGATAGAGTGCATCTTCCTGTGTTCAAATCTGGCCTCAGGCATTTTCTAAGCTGTGTGACTCTGGGCAACTTACTTAAATGTGTTTGCCTCAGTTTCCTCTTCTGTAAGAGCTAAAGAAGGAAATGGCAAGCCATTCCAGTATCTTTGCAAGAAAACCCCAAAGAGGGTCAAGAAGACTCAGACGAAACTGAAAATGATTAAACAATAAAATGTTATCCATGTCTATGGAGGTCACAGTCTTGGTTTACACTTCAGGTGTAATAACAGAACACACTATACCACAAATGTAGTACTATATTCTGTTTTATTCTGTTTAAGGATTGCATTAAGCTAGAAGATAAGCTATCCAGAGGAAGGCCACAATGATGGTGAAAGGCCTTGAAATCATACGACATGAGGCTGATTAAAAGGAAGCAGACTTGTTTAGCCTGGATAAAAGAAGACTGCAGAACTTGAATTGTGTTGTTGGGTTTTTTTTAAGTATCTGAAGATCTGTCATGTCAAAATTTTAGATTTTAGAAAATTAATTTAGAAATTTAGATTTTCTTCTATTTGGCTCTCCCTGAGGGAATATGAAAATAAACTTCCTAACAAATAAAGCTCTAACAATAAATAAACAATAATAAACAATAAACCTAACAAATCAGCTAACTCCTGGAGCATCAGGTTTTCCCCCTCACTGGAGGTTTTATGAGCAAAAGCTGGATTTGTCATCCAGGTGTGCCAGAGGGGTTTCTTTTCTAGATAAGGTTTGGGCTAATTAACCTCTGAGCTTTCTTCCAACTCTGCAATCACCGGGTGCTGCTGATATCACAGAAATTCATATAGCCACTACATGGCTGGATATGGGAAGCATGGCAGCACTTGACTAGAATGATTTCTCAACAGAAGGTGATAGTCCTATCAGTGGTGCAAAATCCAAGGAACCATTGAAAGCTGGGTGGAAGCCAAGGCTGGTGAGCAGAGTTCTGGGGAAGAACAATGCTATTTCAGGCTATACATGACAGAAGAGAGCACACATTTTTCAAGGGCTCCAGTCACTGATTAATTTGGTCACCACAGTCAAAGTATGGCTAGACCCAATTCATATTTGGAAAGTGTAGCTTATAATTAGCAAAATTAAAGCTGTCAAATTAGACATTACATAGATAACTCATAGGAGTATTGTGAGCTTGTCTGTACTATATATACATATACGTGTGTGTGCATACACATGCTGTAATTTGACTCCTGTTTTATAAATAAACCCTTCTAAAATTCATTCTGGTCATCATCATAGTCAAATGGATGGAGTGCTAGATCTGAATCTCATCTAGGGTGAGGGAAGAATGACAGGATCTAGCTGCTATCAGGTTAGCATCCTAGGGATGTGTGAAGAGTCTAAGAGTAAGGACAAAGGGCTAAGGAGGAAGAGAGATCAGAGCTCAGCAGCAGTAACCCGTGGTCCAGGCCCTCATCATATCACACCTGATCTACTGTGATAGTTATTGTGATGGTCTCCCTGCCTCAAGTCAATCCCCACTCCAGTCAATTCAGCAGAACATTTAGCACAGTCCCTGGCACATAGGAGATGCTTAATAAATGTTTACTGACTCATCTATCAGAATGATTTTTATCAAGCACAAGTCTGACGATGTCATCCCCTGCTCAATAAACTCTAGTGGTTCCCTATTACCTCCAGATTCAGATTAAAAAAAAAAATCTCATTTGGCTTTTAAAGCCCTTCATAACCTAGTTCCTCCCTACCTTTCCAAGTCTTCATATACCTCTCTTTTCCACTCCCACAAGGGCAGCTAGGTAGCTCAGTGAATAGACTGCTAGGTTCAGAGTCAGGAAGAAACATCTTCCCGAGTTCAAATCTGACCTCAGATACTTACTAGAAAGCAGTGTGACCCTGGGCAAGTTACTTCATCCTGTTTGCCTCAGTTTCCTCATGTGTAAAATGAGCTGGAAAAGGAAATGGCAAAGCACTCCAGTGTCTTTGCCAGGAAAACCCAGTGGGATCAGGAAGAATCAGAGACATGATTCAACGACAACAATGATAAATAGTTAAAGAACTCACTAATAATCCAATCTGTACTTGTTGATACTGGGGCAATAGATACAGGTTTGCCACCGAGACAGTAAGAGAATGAAGCTTTTCCAAAATCTGAATGTCAGAAAGAGACAATCGCTTCTATACACTCTAAGGAAGAGAAGTGAAAACCCAGATTATTCAGCTACAACAAGATCTAAATTCTGAATTGGGGAAAAATATGAGAAATCTCTGAAAAGATGAAGTATAATATGGGTCCCCAATCATGTCACCTCTCATAAGCCAACATCAAAGATGGTATGAAAAATCTGGTAGTCTTACATATATAGAAATATACAAAGGGAACTGACCTTTGCTGTCAATGAGCCCTGAAGAATTAAGGGGATGATAAAAAAAAAAATCCTGGTAAAGTGTTACGGTTTTTGTTTTGTTTTAAAAACAAGAGACAACCAACCAAAACCTTTAAAAAAAACTTTTAAAGATTTTGCCATCCATACAAGTAGGTGTACTTATATGGAAAAAAGCTAAAGTGATTAAAAAAAAAACAAAACTATGGAAATCCCCAGCAAATCTGAATTTTTTAATAGGGTTGGCTGTCCACTAACAAATATGGACCATTGTCCACTGTGAGATTGGAAAGAAATTGTCGAATTACCAGTACCAGATACAGATGAAAATGTTCTTAAAGTCCATTAATTTCTGTTGAGGTGAGGCAGAAAGGCTAGAAAGCCTTGACTCCAAAAGAAAAATTTTTAATGAGTCTTCAGGCACAAAGGTTTAAAAAAAGGTATCTAGAAATATTTGAGTGTATCAGTCAGCATCTCTAAAAAATGAGGAAACAAGTGCTTGAAAAACCTTGAAGGAATAGTGGAGGGAAAAAAATTATGTTACATATGTGCCAGTCCTCATTTTTTTAAAAAAAACTGTCCATTCACATGTTCGATATATGTGTAATCCTTTCAAATAAGAAAGGCAAATCAAAATTAACTAGATTAGATCCTTCCAAAGATCCCAGAAAATATTAGTATGAGATGCACAAATTAAAAGTAGGAATTTAAAAGGCTGAAAGTTCACTAGGAAGAGGTGACACAGTAAATAGAGCTTGACTTATAGCCAAGGAAGACCTGAGCTCACATCCTGCCTCAGAAACTTAGTAATCATGTAACTCCTAGGCAAGTCACTTACCCACTATTTGCCTCAGTTCCCTCAAGTGTAAAATGGGGATAATATTAGCATTGACTTCACAGGATTGTTATGAATATCAAATGAGAAATGAAAAGCACTTTGCAAATCATAAAGACCTATATAAATAAGATTATTACTTTATCATATTTAAATTATTTTAGAATTCAATTGAATTCAATAGAATTCAATTGAAAATAGATATTTTTAGCAGAGCTTTTCATTTGCTGTAATAGTACCTCTAATTTTATCTATGAGACCTTAACCATTTTAAGTTCTTGCACATTTATATGTAATTACAACAAAGGAGTCTAAACATACAGGGGTAAAAACTGGGCCCAATCAGCTATTTGAATTCTAACCCCCCAACTATACTCCAAATTTCCCACAAATGTTTTTCTGATTTTTTTGCCTTTTCCCCTACACAATAGTGGAACAAGGACAAGACTACCCAGAGTAGCACTCCTGAGTACTGTATTAAAGGTGTCGCACAGTAAAGAGAAATCTGGTCTTTCTAGCAAACCAGATTGGAATTAGTTCAGGGGAGTCAGGGGGGCAATGCTTAGAATCTTCCCAATAAAAGCTAGCTATTTATGTCTTTCCTCCTATTATGTATTTTTAGTATCCCCTTATGTACACCTTGGCAGCTGTCTTACTAACTTGCTAAAAAGTGATTTGGGCTCCCAATCCATCAATTCAGAAAGCATTTATTAAGCACTCATAATGTACCAGGTAATGTACTGAGGATGTAAAGACATAAATGAAACAGTCTCTGTGCTCTGGGAATTAATTTCTAAGCTTCTTCTTGCCACCAAAGTACATATAGTTATTTTTACACCAATATTTTCTAGGTGGCAAAGTTGAAGAAAGCTGGTTTTGGAGGCACAGTTCTTGAGTTCAAATCTCAGCTTTGATTCTTGGTGACCAAATGTCTTGGAGAAAGTAATGCGACCTGTTTGAACTCTGGTTCCCTCTGTAAAATGAGGGAGTAGAATTTATTGAATTGTGTGGATAACTGGCTAGTTTTAATCCAAGAAGGAAGGAATATACACAAATGTCTCTCCTAGATCACTTATTTAGCAGTAGCAGTTTTAACTCTGTAGAAAACTAACTCTAGGACCTTAATCTTCTATGCCAATGGGCAAGAAACTGAAACTAGAATAAATCACTAAGTTCTCCAGGGGCAGTCACTTAACATTTTTTAATAGCAATCCCTCACCAGAGTAAAAATTGATATTCTTCACATATAACTCAAATTTGTCTGTAGCTAATATATAACATATATTTATAGCAATAAATATAAATTTTTAGCTTTTTCCCATGGGGGAGGAAGAGAAGGAGAGAAGAGGATAAAACAATTCATAATCATTATTAAGTACCTACTATGTGCCAGCAACAAACACAATTAAGCAAATAAATGATTGTACAAGAAAACAGGTGATGAGAGAGATGAGATAGGGTTGGGGTGCTGAAAAGAGTATAATGAATGAGGAGAAAAAACAGACCATAAAGACAGTTTTATTTTTAAAATGTTAAGGTCAATATTGGTTTATTAAGAATGCTTTCGTTTATTAACATCAAGGGTCTCTAAGACAGGTTCTCAAGATTACACATTTAGAGCTAGAAAGGACTTCATAAGCCTTCTAAGTCCAAACGTCACATTTTGCAAGGGAAGAAACTGAGGCCTGGGGAAGCCAAATGACTTGAGGTTAGCATGCCAACATAATATGAATTAATTTTTTGGCAAAGTATAAAGCAGTCAACTTTATAAAGATTCAAGAGAGGAAAAAAAATTGCTGTAAATAAAGATTTCCACTCAGTAGCAAGAATCTGCGTATGTATTCTAGTTCTATCACATTCACCTTGTAATCAGCCATTGTATCTAAGTTACTTTTATAAATACTTTTCTGGACATAGTTCAGCATATGCTAAATTTAATCTGTGTTTTCTAAACCTCAGTAAGAGATGAGTATGATTAAATGGCATGACTTAAATTAATGTTCTCTGCTCTTTAAAGAAAAATGTTTGTGAACATTACCAAGGCAGCAGCAGCAGCAGCAGCAGCAAGGACCAGGCACACCTTCTTTCTAGGAGATGGAGAGTACAGGAGAGAACGTAGGTGGAGAGTAAGAACCAGTTCACACACAGTAACTCTTCCTTCAGGTTTGCTTTGCTACAGACAGGATTAACAAGTAAAAGCAACATTCCCCTGCTAAAAGGCAAGGGAAAAACACAAAGAGGAAGGGCAGATGCAAGGAGAGAGAGACAAGAAAAAATTGTCAAGACGGCAAAGAAATAAGGTGCTTTCCTGTTGAACCTCTGTCAAAATAGAAAACACATTTCAAATAATGCTTACTAGGCTGAGGGTAAGAGGGGGAGGAAAAAAATGATTTTAGTTAGATTAGGTTAATAGAATAGACAGCAAACTAAGACCACAGCTTTTCTTAAACGAACCAGATCTCTAGGGAAGAGTTTCTAAGTAAAGGGACATATTTCCACTAAGAGATCAGAGCAAATATTAAGATTGCTTAGGACATATGAACATGGTGGCTAAGATATGAAAGTATATTTATGTCACATTTATTTGCTCTTTGATCTGTATGTAGGTCAACTGCCTGCTACCTCTAGGGCACCAAAGAAGAAATGATTCTTTTCTTTCTTACTATGCACCCTTCTCTCACAATGGTGTCTGTGTTAGGGGACAGGAGGGAGTGGGAGAAGGTCAGGGAGACAATTGGGAAATAGTTGATCTGCTTGCTCTGCTTAAGAAATGGAAAACCTGTGGGCTCCTTAGAAACAACAACAAAAGATACTGGAAGCAACTCTAGGTAATCTGCACTAAGATCTGCCCTGGGCATAGGTGGAAGGGAATATCTAACCTAAGGGGAAAACAGAATTTACTTTGAATCACTAAGTTAGTAAATAAGGATAGCTCACAACCTGCTTAATTCATCATTATGTTCTGAACATATATCATCAAATGTGGTATCTGAGAAAGGTCACTGTTAAGAGTGGAAACACCTTCCCAAAGGAAATGTCAAGCAGCATGGAAGACAGCTGGAGGGAGTGGGTAGAGAAGGGGGAGATGCCACCCAAAGGCTCAAAGGTTTATCCAAAACTTATCAGGTGACTTTATCTTGGCTTCATGAAGGCTGGCCCTTATTTTTGAGGGAAAAAAAATACTTTCCCCATCTAGACAACCCCTGGTGAAAAAGATAAGATTAAAAAAATTGAAAACTAGACAAAAACTTCTCAGAAAAGTTCAAGGAGGTATGGAAATTCCTAAAGCTTTTAATGAATGAACAGTTGCATATTTAAACCTAGATTTGTGATATGAAATTTCCTTATAATTTTACTTACGGCAATGTGATATCATGAGTGAACAGCTGACCTCTCAGAATCAGAAAGACCAGAGTTCAAATCTAGCCTCTCTGACACAAAAGGCCAGTGTTCCAAGGGAAAATTCACTTAACTTTTCAATGCCCCAGGCATCTACATTCTAAGGGGCAGAAGCTTTTCCAGTTTGCATTGACAGAAAGAGATTCCTCAGAGTGGACTCTCTTTCATCAATGAAATCATAGGGTTGAGTTAAAAAAAAAAACCCATAAAATTTCTAATACTGGGGTTGGAAAGGAATCAGCCCAGAACCTTGGTGTAAACCTGTTTCTCCTCCCACCCCTTTCCCAGTGTACTTCCAAACACAATAATCTATACTTTACCTTTTTGATGTTTAAATCCAAAACTTTTAACCATATTTAATCATATTTAATAATATTAAGTTATTTAAACAAAGTTTCAAAATATTACCAAAATTATATTTTACTTCCTTATATCCTAGGACAGGCTTCTGATTTCTTTTTAAATAGTAACTTCAAAGACAGCAATTGCTTGAAATGAGGATTAAAAATTTAATTAAGATTAAGAAAACTGTATAACTTTAAGGTAGCAGTAATAAAAAATGAATGTGCAAAATTACAAAAAACAAACAAACATGACTCTAAAAAAGAGATATGAAAAGAAAGCCTCACCCCATTTGTGTGTGTGTGTGTGTGAGAGAGAGAGAGTGTGTGAGTACAGATAGCGTGGAAGAAGAGTGAAACGCTGCTTATATTTTCAGATTTTTTTTTTCAATGTATTCATTAGCTTTGCTGTTTCCCTCTTCCTTTCTTTCCTTTAAAAATAGTATTTATTATATAGGATGGCTCTAGTGGGAACTGATGGGGGACAGAGGGAAGGATGCTGGGAGAAAATCTGGAGATATAAAAACAAAAGACTTCATTGACATTTTCAAAAAAAAAAAAATTCAAACATTTTAGAGAATTACGAAGGCTCTATGTTTCTTTGGAAGGGAAAATTCAAATCTGGTTTTCTACCACATTTTCACTGAGCTCCTACCAGGTGCTCCCAGCAGGCTTAGGTTTGGTGGGAATAATCCACACCAAGGGAGTTACAGACATGACTCTTTATGATCTGGAAAAATTTTTGGCTCTCCCTTCATACCAGAAGAAAAAGTGATTTTTTTTCTTTTTCCTTTATGGGGTGTTTACAGTAACTTATTATAAAAAATTGAGTCAATATCATACTATACATCTATTTTATGCATTTCTGAGTTTCTAAACTTTTTCTCTGTCATCTGTTGGTCTTTGTGTGTCATCTGTGACTTCTGCAAAACTCCCCCAAAGTTCCCATCTAATTTCTTAAACCAACCAGTGATATACTGAAACTTCGAAGGGAAAAGCTGTGATAGGGAAGGGCTAAATGTACAAAGCATGGTCCCTGGTAGCCTGGATCTTACACCCTCAAGTCAAGGAGTTGAGAGATACCAAAACACAAAGAACAATTAAACCCTAAACTATAAATGGTACCACTGACTAAAAGGACAGATAGAAACTGGGAGCAGAATGATGCAACAGGAAATGGTATTCTTAGTCAAATATGGATTGGATTATATGACTTTTTAGCTTCCTTTGAACTGGGCAAGCTAAGAGCATTATTTGGCAAGATAACTTCCATCCAAGAAACAAAACTCAGTAAACACTCACTCGTTGAGTACACCTATTATATTCAAGGTGCTATGCTAGACACAGAGGGTGAGGAGGGGGAATGAAAAGACAAGACTTGACCTCAAACTTCCATGAGCTTCTACTCTAATTCATCCAACACAGAAATCTCTCTTTCAAACTTCCCCCCTCCTGATTTTTCTACTTCTCTTCATGGCCCACACTTAGTGTGTCAACTCCAAGTCACCTTTTGACTTCTTTTCTCTGGTCCCCCACAATCCCGTACAACGAACCAAACTTGGTGACTCTCTCACTCCCTCCTTACCATCTGTGTCAATGAAAGGCAGTGTGATATATAGTACAAAAAGCTCTGGTCTGGGAGTCAGGAGGGAACCAAGTTCAAATCCTATCTCTGACTCTTAGTAGCTAGCTGCACAATGATGGACAAGTTATTTAATTTCTATCAGTGTCAATTTCCTTAGCTATAAAATTTGGGAATTGGGGGAGAGAACAATATCTAATTGTTGAAAGCCCAAATGAGAAAGTATTTTTAAAAGTGCTTTAAAAACTTTAAGGTATTAGTGTATAAAATAACATCTGTTACTATTCCCACCTCCACTATTAAGAGATGAGGCATTCATTACCTCTCATCTAGGGGGCTGCTGCCTTACCAATCTCCTCAGCTATAAATTTCTTCCTACTCTCATGTACCCTACATAACTGCCAGATTAACCACATTGCACCATTCATGGGCTCAAAACTTGACTTCCCATGGCTTACCAAATAACAGTCCAACCTCTGGTATTCAGTACCCTCCACAGTTGGACTACGATATATTTTCAGTCCTGTGTCCTCCATCACATGTTCCCCCTAATCCCTTGCCCCCAGCTAATCTACATTCCTATCAAATTGGAGCGCAGACCAACAACTCATCATCCTACAGTAGTCTATACATTCCTACCTCCATACCACTGTTAAATGCTGACCCTATGCCCATATCTCTGGCCTGTTAAAATTCTACGCATTCTTCCAGGCACAAGTCAATTACTACCTTCTCTACAAAACAATCTGCCTCCTAGGTTAGCTCCTCTCAGACTTCTTATTTATGCCTTACATTCTTTTTTTGAACTTATTTCCACTACTAGATTACATTAAAGGTGGGGACCATATTTTCTTCATCCTAACACAGTACCCTGGATATTACAGTAGGTACCTGATGTTGAATAAATGACATACACATAAGTAACTGGTTAATGCTATAAGATGTCTAAACTAGTCTAGATGGTGCCTTAAATGGCTAAGTTTAGTAGAGGAGAAAGAAATTACATCGGCACTAAGGGCAGGATGGAAGAAAAAAACCAGTAAAGACTTCATGGAAGAGGTAGCATTTTGAGTGAATAGAGAGGAGGTAGGTATTCTTCATAGGCAGAGCTACAAAACAAGGACAAAAGAGGAATGAACTTGTAAATAAGCTCTAATGAGGGTAATAAAGCAGAAAACAAAAAAAGCTAGGGGAAGAGTGAGATAAAGCTGGATATGTACAATGAGGTCATTTTAAAGAAAAAATTTGAATGTCTGGCTGAACAACTTAATCTTTATTTAATCCTGTATGTCACTGGTCCTCAAACTTACTGGTTTTAGGACCTCCTCTCCCCTTATTACACTCTTAAAATTTTGCTGTTTTTAAGTCATTTCAGTCAAGTCCCATTCTTCGTAATCTCATTTTGGGTTTTCTTGGCAAAAAACTTGAGTGCTTTGTCATTTCTTTCTCCAACTCATTTTACAGATGAGGAAACTGAGGCAAATAGGGTTAAGTGACTTGCCCAGACTTATACAGCTAAGAAGTGTCTGAGGTAAGACTGAATTCAGGTCTTCCTGATTCCAGGGTAGACACTCTATTAGCTGTTCAAAATTACTGAGAACCAAAATGTAACTAGAAAATATTTAACAAAAAAAAGAAAATATTTAACAAAGTAAATAATTTTAAAGCATTACTCAGTATACCCCTTCCCAAAAAGTTTTTATGTGGGTTATATCTATCAATATTTAGTGTATTAGAAATTTGAATATTTTATTATTATTATAAAAATAGTTTTGACTTTACAGATCCCCTGAAAGGGTCTTGGGCCCCCAGAGGACACTTTTGAGAACAATATGTTAGGGAGCCAGAGTAGGTGTTTGGGCTAAGCAGTAACATGATACAGATGGTGTTTAGGAAGATTAATTTGATAGCAGTATTCTGGACACTTTTAGAGGAGTGAGAGGCTGGAAGCAGGAAACTTTAGGTGGGGAAGGCTTTTGCAGTTATCAGGTTCAAGGTAACAAAGCACTAAAAGAAGCTGGTGGCAATAAGAAATGGAGAGGAAGGATTAAAATCTGAGAGAAACAAATATTGATGAAACAACTGGAATACAGGTAATGAGGGAGAAAAGCCAAAGAGAGTTCCATGGTTTCTAACCTCAGACACTGGGAAACTGGAGGCCTCACAGACAGGATTCGGATGGTTGAGAAAGGATATCCTAATAAGAGATAACAGCCCATGATATTTAATTTAAAATAGTACGCAGAAGCTCAAAGATGTTACAGTTGATAAAATTCTACCATTTTAGAACATAAAGGACCCTTAAAGAACATTCACAATTTACAAATGAGACACAGTTAATGGATTTTGGTGTGTGCTGGGCATTTTGATACTGAATATTTATAACCAGGATGCTTGTATCTCTCTCCACAGGTGCCTATAGCAAAAGTGGATGTCTCACCATCTACTCAAACTGAAACTATCTAAAATGAAAATCTTATTCTCTTCAAAGATAGTTCCATCTCTAGGCTCATTTAGTTTTGTCAATGAAATCACCATGCTTATCACTGTTGACATTTTAATAATACTTTTCAAAGGTAGCCAAATATTTTACATATGGTTTCTCATGTGAGTGACACGGCAAAAACTCTAAGGGTAAGTACTTTCTACTGTTGTCCTCTTTTTAGATATGAGGAAACCGAGGCTCAAAGATTTTTAGGAGCTTTCAAACTCTCACACAGCTTCTAAGTATTAAAAGCAGGATTTGAACCTGAGACCTTCCTAACTCCATCTCCAGCACTCTATCCATTATGCCAAGTGACCTCTTCCAATTTATTCAGTTCATTAATTCTCCTACTAATTTGGACTTGGGCCTAAAAACCTTTGTCCTCTACTATGCATTCATTAAGTTTTTGATTCTTTTCCTTTTTTTTGACTCTTCTAATTACACAATTACTTTAGATCATGGACTTAATACCTCTTATGCAAACTGTATCATAACCTCTTCTCCTGCCTCCAGTCTATTTCCTCCCACCTATCCCTTTTCACATGCTACCACAAGTGATTGCCCTAAATTTGCTTCATGTTACTAAGTATTAAAAAAGATACAAGGCTCCCTACTACCTGACGCACAAAGTCTAACTCATCTGCCTGGAACTAGTGGTTCTCTACCTCCTTCCCCATCCCCCTCAGTTCCCTTGACCCCCACATCTACCCCTCTTATTTCATTCTTTCATTACTCAACAATGTTAGGTTGGGGTCTTTCTTAACCATCCAAAGCTACACTGACGTCTCCATCTCTGAATTTACCCAATCCATTACTCAATTCTAAAATGCTAAAATGGAGTGTGATTTTGATAAAATTATAAAACTTCAGAGTTAGAGAAACCTTATATGGCCTATATGTAGTTCAATACTTTTACTTTGCAGATAAAGAAACCGGAGCATAGGAGGTTAAGCAATACCTTAACCAAGTGACTCAGCGAGTTTTGGGGATTTTTGTCTTATCTTGGTGACTGGATTGTCAATTCCTTGAAAATAGCCCACACAGAAGAATTTAGTACAAGGCATGTGCATAATGGAAGCTCAATTAATATTGGCTGGACTGAAGACACTCAACAGTCTTTGTGATATTCACTAGTTTTGATTAAGGTTTTTACAAAATTATTTACTCTATTAAGTGTAACTAAGATGCTCTAAGTTCAAAACAGTATGGTGGCCAATTCATCTTAAAATGAACATCTCTGTCATTTCTAAGAAATTCCAATGAAAATTCCAATGATCTCAGCAGAGATCAGATATATGACTGTGCTAGATCACAATTTACTAGTAACTTACATATTGTAAAAATCAAGCATAAATAAACTCCAAAACAAAACAACCACTATATTCCTTCACCAAGAGACAAGAAACAAGTAACCGTTTTATAATAAGTTATAGCACTAAAGCCTGGAATCAAAAGACCAGGGTAGAGCTCTGTGTGTGGCTGAGCAACTATCTTTTCCCCTTTCTCTCACCTTCCTCCTCTACAAAGTTCAATCTCTAAGGTCCTGATTACCTCCAAGTCCCATGATTCTAGACAATAAAATGAATGAGTTAGGTAGGTTAAAATGTTTAAGGGAGTTAAAGCCACATCTGAATACAAGAACAGTTCAGTGAAGTGTGGGTTTGCATTTCTGCTTCCAGTTTATGAATTTCCTCCTCTTCATTCACTCTTTTTTCCTGTAACACTATTAGTATCAAAGCTTACAGCCAAATTAATTCTATACAGACATCAACGCACAATATCCTGCTGAAAGGGAAGTCAATGTCACAATATCTTTTATCTCTTACCTGATTTATCACATATATCCCATAATCCAGCTGCTGACGCTGTAGAAAAGGGTGGAGATAATAAAGCCAGTAACGGAGATGTTCATCCCGATTTCTGAAAGGGATAACAATGGCTACTTTTTGAAGTGCTGTGCAGTCCTCTGGGGTAAATCGACCTCCTGTCTTCAATTTAGGATTTTCTTTTTCTATGGTTTCCAGATTCACAGGGTGCAGAAATTCCACCTTTAATGGGCCAACTGAAAAAGGATAACCAAGATAGAACATGTTAGCAGGTTGAAGAATGGCATGGACTCATTTGTAAAATATTCACTAGCACCACTCAAGTAAAATGTGTTCTTCTTTCCTCCAGGTTAGAGGAAATAGACCCTAAATTATCAAAGTCAAAGATTAAAAATCCCTCCTTCACCTTTGTTCAAGTTAACAAAGACACACCATGCAACTTATCACACACCTGAAAATATATTATTAGATACCTGGATCCAGAGGTTGGGGACAAAGAGCTTTGGAATAGTCCTTACTCTTTCAAGTATACCTGAGAACCAAGGCTTACTTTCATGAACAATGAGGCACATGAAACTTGAAGTGAGTAAGTTGTTTGGCAAGTGTTCAATTATTATAATAAGGTGTCAAGATATCAGGCAATAAATGCCATTGGCAGTCTGGAAGATGGGAAATTGTTACATCTGGAGTATAACAGAAAAGGCTTCCTGGACAAGGTGGAGTTTGACACGTCAGAAAGAGGGAGAGAGAAGATGTAGACATTATGAGAAAAAACGAAGAGTATGGCAAATGTGGAGGATAGAAAAAGAGAGTAGTTTCGTTCAACTTAAGCTTAATTCAACAAATATTTATTATTTCCTAGCACTTAGCACAGTGCCAAGCAAATATAGGAAGCACTTAATATGTTTGTTTTCTTCCCTCCACCCCCGCTTCTTAAGTGCCCACTACGTAGAAAATACCAAGCTAGGTGTTGATGACACCAAAACAAAAACAATCTCTGTCCTTGAGGACCTTACATTCTACTGGTTTCATCAAATGGTACATATTAAGGAATAACAAAGTGACTGACAGACTGACAGGTATGTTTATAAACACATATATGTTTATGTGTGTACACTCACATAAACCAGGATGTAGAGGGCCTTAAATACCAAGATACAACTCAGTCAAATGTATAAGAATACAAGTCATTCCCTAATTGATAAATGGTCAAAGGATATGAACAGGCAATTTTCAGATGAAGAAATCAAAGCTAAATATCTGTAATTATATGAAAAAATGCTCTGTATCACACTAATGATTAGAGAAATGTAAATTAAAACAGCTCTGAGGTACCACCTCACAAGTATCAGATTGGCTAATAAATTAGAAAAGTAAAATGATATGTTGGAGGGGATGTGGGAAAACTGAGACATTAATGCACTGTTGGTAGAGTTCCGAACTGAGCCAACCATTGTGGAGAGCAATTTGGAATAACGGTCAAAGGGTAATACAATTGTGAACACCCTTTGACCCAGCAATACTACTACTGGGTCTGTATCGCAAAGTGATTTTTTTAAAAAGGCAAAAGACCTATATGTACAAAAATGCTTCTAGAAGTTCTTTTTGTGGTGACCAAGAACTGGAAATTGAGGAGATGTCCATCAATTGGGGAATGGCTGAAGAAACTGCGGTCTATGATTGTCATGGAATTACTACTGTGCTTTAAGAACAGGATGCTTTTAGAAAAACCTGGAAAGGCTTACACAAACTGATGCAAAGTAAAATAAGCAGAAACAGAGCACTGTGTACAGTAATAGCTATACTGTGCAATGATAAATTGTGAAGGACTTAGCTATTCTCACCAATACAGACATACAAGACAATTCTGAAGAACTTTTGATGAAAAATACTATCCACCTTCAGAGAAAGAACTGATGGAGTCTGAATGCAAATCAATGCACATTTTTTTAAAACTTTATTTTCCTTGAGATTGGTTGGATATATATTTTTTCATGACATGAGTAATATGAAAACATGCTTTGCATGACTGCACACGTATAAGCTATGTAAAATCACTTGACTTCTAAATGAAGGTCAAAGGGAAACAGCAGAGAATTTTGGAACTCAAAATTAAAAAAAACTAATGTTAAAATTGTTTTTACATGTAATTGAAAAAAAATAAAATATATTTTTTTAAAAAAAAATTAAATGCCAAGGAAGGGATAGAATTTGGAACTCAAAACTTTTTTTAATGTTAAAAATTGTTTTAACGTGTAATTGGGGAAAAAAATAAAATATTTTTAAAAATTTAAATGCCAAAATAAGGAATGTGAACATAACAGTAAGAGAAAATAAAAGTAGATTTTGAGGAAGTTTTTTCTAGTAGAGAAATGTACATAAGACCCCTGAAAATAAAAACTGAAATCAGGTAAAACTATGATATATCTGAACTAATGAAATAATTTTGCAGGCAAGTCTTCTCACCTTTACTCTGCTTACTCCAATATAGACTTAAGATTAACTTCCACAATAATAATTTTCTCTCCTTGAATCTCCATGGTATTTTATTGTGTAATTCTCCAAAGTACCTACTATATAATATTGCATATGACAGTGTTTGTGTTTATGAATGAATAAAAAGGTAATAAATACTAAGATGGAAATGCTAGACAGTTCCCCATCTCAAGGAACTTCCTATGTCTAGGCAAACAGTAAGAGATTTCAGCCATAGGTCAGACAGAAAAGTCTTATTCTCTTTAGTAGGCAGTGGCAAAGCAGATGTTAACTTATTTTCTTTAATGTCATTCTCACTGATAAAACTGTATTTGTTTGGTAATAAACCATGGAGCCATCTGATAGGGCCAATGAGTCTGGTGATAAAAACTTTCTTTTCTGGATCTTTAATAGCAGTGGCTGCTGAAAAGGAAGGGGTACCATCCAGCACCTGCAGAGGGAATTGCCACGTCATATCTCCACAAGGGTTGTTTATCTGCTCCCTCATAATCCCCAGGGACAGCTTCACTCAGCATCTCTCTACTTCCTCATCCTGCCAAGCAGTGCTCTGCAAATGGTAGAAACTTTAAAAATATTTGTTTCACTGAATAAGGCCTCCAATGATAAGAGCCTAGCCAAAGATTATGGAAGTGAGAAGGAAGAAGAAAGAGGCCAAAAGATATTTCAAAGGAAAAACTGACAGCATATAGTGATAGATAAAATGTAAGGAATAGAGGGAGAGGTAAGATTCTAATGTGAAGTTTCCCAACCTGGGACACCTGAATCCAAGTCCCAGCTCCACCTTTTACTAGCTCTATAACTGTGGGAAAAACTAGTTAATCTCTGGAGTCTCAGTATCCTCAGCTATAAGAGACTAATTCACACCACTTACCCCCATGGGATTGTTGCAAGGAAAAGTGCTTTGTAAACCATAAAACACCATCAATGGAAAGAAATGGGGAAATTTGAGAACAGGGGTTGGCATAAGAGGGAAAATGGCTTTATTTTTCAGATGTGCTGAGCCTGAGATCCTAACAAGACAATTAGGTTGATAAGTATTGAGACAGAGATTCCAGGGTCACAAAGGATGAAAAATGGAAACTCTGAGTTACTATATCTAACCCCCTCTTTTTACAGCTGAAGAAACTGAAGTTCAGAGACATTAAATGATTCTTCTAAGAACAAGCAGCAAGTCAGTGACAGTGCCATGGCTAACACTCAAGTATCCTCAATCCTTCAAGACACAAAGAAGAGATTCTCTGACATTCTTTGTATCTTGTGTACCTTGGGTTGTTTTTTGTGTGACCGTTTTCATTCTGAATTTAAACATCAAATAAAATAAGCATTTTCATATACATATGCCTAATAGAAATAAAGGACTGTACATCAAACTTGGAGCAAGTTTATCACTACTGTGCTATAATGAGCAGGATGCTCTCAGAAAAAACTGGGAAGACTTAACATGAACTGATACAAAGTGTAATGAGCAGAACTAGGAAACATTGTACACAGTAACAATACTGTGTGATGATAAAAAAAAATACGGTATGATGATGAATAACATACTATTCTCAGTCACATAATGATCTAAGACAATTCTGAAGGATTTATGATGAAAAATGCTGTCCTGAACACAGATCAAAGATACTTTTTCTTTACTTTATTTTCCTTGGTGTTTTCTTTTTTGTCTGTTTTCTTTCACAGCATTAACTTACATGAGAATGTGTTTTGTATGACTATACATGTATAATCGATGTCAAATTGCTTGCCTTCTCAATGGGGGGAGGGAAAGGAGAGAGAGCATTCAAAATTTGAAAAAAGAACGTTAAAATTAAATTACAAAATTACATGTAATTGGGGAAAAATGAAATATTAAAAAGAAAAAGATAAAAGATTATTATTCCCTCAGTCTTTGTATTCTTGCCGTCAAATGTTTGGTCCCAAACATTCAGAATCATTTCGGATGTTCAAATATAGTAACTGGAAACCGGCAGATGGTATGAAATGAGGATGTGGCCCTTGATCACAAATGCCCTCTCTTTTTATACTAATGTCTACCACAATGTCAAAGAGTATTTGTGTTGATGGAAATGGATGGAAATTGAAGGGAGGGGAGACCAGAAAGCAAAGTCACGTTTCTAAATGCTATCTTAAAAATCTGGAAATATGCAGACCTATGGTTTACCCACCCTCTATTCATTCCACCAGTCAAAATACATAATATTAAGTATTATAATACATAATATAAAAATAAAACTGCCATTATTTAGGAAAACAAGAGGGTATATATACTGTCCTAATGTCATTGTAACAGGCAGTTTTTCTATAGTATTTACAAGTAAAAGTTACAAACTAACCCAGGCCTTAGATAAAAACTGAAGTTATCTTTCAGTATCACCTATTTTTCTTTTCTATGTCCCAGTCTGCCCACTCACTTCCCTGGTTGTCTCCCTCCCCCTCACCTCTTCACCACCAATCTTGACTTCTTGCTACCTCTTCTTTCACCTTCTACTTTCTATTCGTCTCCAAGGTCTCAAGATCCATCGGTCCTCATTTGTCTCAACCAATCACCAATGAAGTAAATAAATGAGGGATGTGATTAAAAAACTCACACTCAAGACAAGCGATTATTAAGGGCCTATTGAGGCAATCCTTCAGTATAGCTTTAATAGCTAATACTTAACTCTGGGAAAATACATTCAAAGTTTCAGGAGAGTCAGTCTTAAACTCCTAAAACCGACCCAGTTCAGTTGTTATGTTTGGCTCAGGCAATGGTAGTGTTTCTAGTTTGGGTCACAGAATCCTAATGTTTTGCACATTATTGTGGTTCAGTTGTTTCAGTCATGTCCAACTCCTCATGACCCCATTTGAGGTTTTCTTGGTAAAGACACTGGAGGGGTTTGTCATTTTCTTCTCCAGTGGATCCATTTTGTCAGGTAATCAGAGATTAAAGTGACCTGCCTGGGGTCACACAGCTAGGAAGTGTCTGAGGTTGGATTTGAACTTGGGTCTTCCTGACTCTAGACCCAGTGCTGTATCCATTGACACATGAACTGCCTTTAGTGGCACACAGTAGACACTTAATATCATCATTGGAAGAGAACACACAAGAGGTCATCCGGTCCAACTTATAGCTGAGTAGAAACCCCTCTGTATACAGATTTTGGTTAAAAGGGTGACATGGAAGGTTTTAGAAATCCAAAAAGAATCTAAAAAGGACCCCTCAAAGAGCAATGATAAAGAAATAAAAAATGGGCTCTTCCAAATTACTGGATTGTTTTGTGGGCTTTTTTTTTAAGTGGCTAAAATGGCAAAATAAGGAATCTAGACACAATGAGAGATAAAAATGAAATCAGAGATGTTTGCAAAGACCTTTATCTATCTTAAGGTTTATGTTTGCAAAAAGCTTCATTTGCTCTTCACAACAATGCTATGGGGTGGGTGATTTTATAATCCCCATTTCACAGATAAGGAAGCCACAAATAACTCGTGAAGGCTAACAGATGACACAGAGAAAGTTTATGCACAGAAATGCATAAAATATGTATAGCATAATAACATATTTTATCTTTTAATACCATAAATATATACCATTTCTTTCTTAAAGTGAAAATATGACCAAATATGTAACCCAAATTTTACAATAAGGTGCTGTAAATACCCCATAAAAGAAAAAATTCAGACCTTCTCTGGTACAAAGGGAGGGCCAAAAATTTTTATGAGTATTTTGCAGATTGCAGGGACACTGTGCCCTAACCCCTGTGATATGGAAGGAACAACTGTAATTAACACTAGAAAACAAGGAAAGTAACAAAAAGGAATTTAAGAGTTGAAAAGCCCATTCTCTAAAGTCATCAACAATCTTTAATTACCAGATCTATTGGTCTCTTCTATTCTCATCCCTCTTGACCTCTCTTTGTGGCACTGCTGACTGTACTCTCTTCTCTGGGTTTTCAGCTCTGTCTTCCTATCTGACAAATTCTTTTCAGGCTTCTTTGTAGGGGTAGCCCCAGGATCTATTTGGGGTCCTGTTCTCTTTTTTCTCTGGTGATCTCATCAGTGGCACATGGATTTAATCACTATCTCTATGTAGATGACTCAGATCTACATATCCTGCCTGAGTCTTCTTTCCTGGGGGTCCAGTCATGTATAACTAACTGCTTAATTAGACATTTTGAATCGTATGTTCTAGAGGCATCTCGAATTCAGTCTGTTCAAAACAGAACTCATTATCTTTCACCCCAAACCCATCCCTCTCTCTTCTTCCCCATTACTACAGAAAGGGGCAACCACAATTGTAGAAGTAACCCATGTTTGAAAATTTGGTATGAATCCCTAACTCTGCACTTACCTCACCATATATACCCGATCATTTAGTGTCCAAATCTTACCACTTTCTTCTCCATGAGATCCTTTGCTTATGTATCATTTCCTCTCCATTCACATATCTGCCCCCCTTATTGCCCCTTGCCAGGACCACTGTAATAGCTTCCTATTAAATCTCCCTATCTCAAGCCTCTCTCTCCCTACTCCAATCTATCTTCCAATGATCCACAGAAGTAATTCTCCTAAAATCTAGGCATGATCACGATCTTTGATGTTGTTTAGTTGTTTTCATTCATGTCTGCCTCTTCATGATGCCCCCTCACCCCTTCTGGGGGTTGCTTGGCAGAGATACTGCAATGGTTTGCCATTTCCTTCTCCAGCTCATTTTACAGGAGAGGAAACCGAGATAAACAAGGTGAGGGGACCTGCCCAAGATCACCAAGTTAGGAAGTATGTAAGACTGGATCTGAACTCATGAAAATGAGTCTGTCTGACTCTAGGTCTTGTTCTCTATCCATTATACCACTTGTGCCCCTTCTCCTCCCCTTCCAAAATCCAGTGGCTCCCTACTGTCTTGAGGCTCAAATGTAAACTGTTCTGTGAGAAAATTCTTTATAACACAGCTCCACTCCAAAGGACTCATGATGGAAAATGCTGTCCATAGGCAGAAAAAGAACTATGGAGTCTGAATGCAGATTAAAGCATATTATTTGTTCTCTTTTATTTTTGCTTGTTTCTTCTTTCTCGTGGTTTCTCCCATTGGTTCTCATTCTGACAATGTGAAAAGGTTCAATATGAATGTACATGCAGAGCCTATATCAAATCACATGCCACCTTGGGGGCGAGGGGGAGGTGAAAGATGGGGAGAAAATTTGGAACTCAAAATCTTATGGAAGTGAATGCTGGAAAACAAAAAAATAAACAAATAAATAAATGCCACAGCTCCTTCCTACTTCCCAGCGTTCTTATATGTTATTCCTACTCTTACACTTTGTATGCTAGTCACATTAGCCTAACAAGAGAGGCTCCCCATACTCCTCTCCAAATGGTTACACTGGCTATTCCCCCTTCAGGGAAAGCATTCCTTCCTCACTTCAATTCCTAGCGGGCAGACCCTATTTCACTTTTGTCTATGCCTTAGCACTTAGCAAAGCAAAGTGCCCAGGACTCAGCAAGTGCTAATGCTGACTGGAAATAGGTTGTGTATGACTTCATATGTATAATGGGTATCTCATTTCTCAGCTTCTCAATGGGTGGGGAAGGGGTTGGAGGAAGAATCTGGAAACTGAAAATAAAAATGAAATTAAGATTTTAAAAAACACATAAATGTGCAAAAAAGAGGGAAAGAATAAATAAATAAGTGGCGATAGTCTCTCCAGGTGGGAAGTCTGAGAACAAGAATACTAGAAACTTCAGCCCCTCGAGGGTGACAGATGTCCTAGTAGCCTTCTGAAGATATAATCATTGCCCTCTGGAAACATGACCTGAGTTGGGAGACTGGTCTCAGAAAGGTGCTACATTTTTTTAAAAATGCAGGCAACTAGTGGTAGAGTGGACAGAGAACCAGGCCTGGAATAAGGGAGAGACCTGAGTTCTAACCCAGCCTCAGATATTTATTAGCCTTTGACCCTGGGCAAGTCATTGCATGTCTGCCTCAGTTTCCTCCTCTGCAAAATGAGGACAACAGCAGTACCTACCTCTTCACAGGGTTGCTGGGAATATCACTTAGCACAGTATCAGCAGTAAGCACTGTATGTTTGCTATTGTAGAGATTCATGGTCTCATGTGCAATTCTCTTTTCCCTATTTTTTGGGTGTATGTGTAAACCAGTCATGTTGGATAATGTTTTTCAAGTTCACAATAATAATGAAGTGGGAGGGGAAAATCTCCTCTACAAGGCAGTTGCACAAGCTAGTCTGCTAGCCTTCAAGGTCCTTTGTCCATGGCAGGACCCCAAGAGGCAGAACCAGGGCCTGATAGTAAAAGATAAAAGTCTAGAGTTCTCTGGAGTCTGAATAGTCTCCATTAAGAAAGATCCACAGGAGCCTCCCCAACCAGCCCTTCGAGAATTAAAGTGCCTTCCCAGACAGCTCATCTGAACTCCATCACCGCCCTGCAGAAGGAATGCTTTCTCTGAAGAGACAGAAACTCCCCAACAGAACTCAGGACTCAGCCTCATGGGAGTCCCCTCCTCCTTGTTCTCTAAGGATT
The DNA here is from genome assembly GCA_028658325.1 of Potorous gilbertii. Taxonomy (NCBI): domain Eukaryota; kingdom Metazoa; phylum Chordata; class Mammalia; order Diprotodontia; family Potoroidae; genus Potorous; species Potorous gilbertii. The sequence goes on along the minus strand of CM053772.1, from coordinate 122,725,857 downwards.
AAACCATAGGGCCCTAGCCACATAGTTCCTGAGTGGCCTAAGCATAATAAAATGTCAATTCAAAAAGTATTAACCTTTCCCTATGAAAAAGTTTAAAGAGGATCTCTAGACTAAGTCCTCTTTAAACCTGAAAGAAGCTTTTCCCAAATGGATAAATATTTACAATGGGATCTGACCAGAAAAATAAAAAACCACTACCTATCTACCTTACTAACTGTATGATCCCTGGAAGATCAGGTGATAGTTTTTAGTAGAATAGCAAATTTTAACACTTTTATCAGCTTACCTTAATCTCCTTTTTTCTGGTATCCAAGACCAGAGTCTTAGTGCTCTCCTCTATAAAAATAAGGGGGTTACTCTAGTGGAGAGATTCTTAATCTGGGGTACATGACCTTGGGTTTTCTTTCTTTAATAATTATATTTCCTTGTAATTGGTTTCTTTTTACAATACTGTGAATTTTACTTTATGAATTTAAAAACATCCTGGGAAGGGGTCAATAGGCTTCCCCAGACCAATAAAGAGGTCCATGACACGGACTTGCCATAACCTATGGTGTCTTTCAGGTCTTAATTCTAGTATTCCAAAGCGTTACAAGGTTTGTTAGGACTTATAGCAATGCTCTTACATTTACAAATTTGCTTATCTTTCCAACTAACAACAAAGAGAAAATATTTTTGTAAAGTTTTCCAAAGCGAATTACGTATTTCTCTTTGATCCCCTCTAACAACCCACAAATATTACTGTTCCTACTTTCAGATAAAGAAACTGGGACCCAGTTTCCAGTTCTCAGATTCTTCTAGCTTCTGACTCGCAGAGTAAACACCTGTAGCCAAAATCAGGATCTAAGATATGACCGTTCCTACACAGAAGCGGAAGAGCAAGTCACTTCGTCTCTGCCTTAGTTTCCTCCTCTATAAAATGGAGATAACAGCTTTCATCTCCCCACAGGGTTGTTGTGAAGACCACTTAGCACAGCGACGGGCACACAGCACTAAACAAATGTTTGCTGTTGCAGAGATTCACGGTCTCATGTGCGATTCTTTTTTTCCTATTTTTTTGGGTTATGTGGATATGGTCATGTTGGTGGATGTTTTTCAAGTTCATGATAAAGTGGGATGGGGGGGAGAAAATTTCTTCTACAAGGTAGTCTACTCTAACCCTCATGCCCAAGGCAGGGCCCCCAAAGTACTTTGTGAGATGTTGGCGAGGACCTCCATATGTATATTGAAGTCTCCTAGTACAAGTGTGGTAGAAGAGAAAAGTGTAAGTCAGAAACTGAAGGGGGAAAATGTCCTAAAGGCTGATGGGTAACTGCCACAGGGATCAGGATAGGGCAGGAACACAGTAAATCTCAAAGTTAGCAACTGTCAAGTGATTGCTGCAAAGGGAGTCTTGGAAAGTAACCAGGAGAGCAAAGAATATCCCATCTCCTGGGAGGGAGGAGAACGTGCTGAAGAAGACCATCTAGGAAACGTAAGGTCTTTGTGACTGCCAAAAGATGGAAAAGACTCCAAGAGGAAAAAGTCTAAAATGTCTAGACTAAAAAGTCTAAAACAAAAAAAAAGCTTTTTTTTCTAAAATAAGGAATTCCAAAGAACAAAATAGAAGAGATTACTCAGACTAAACATTTCAAATCTGTCACTCAGAGGAAAGGGGAGTAGGGGATGTACTTCAGAGGTGTTACTCTGGGGGAAAAAAAACAGGAAGAGAAAAACTCCCGGGGATTTTTCACTTTGAAACATACCCAGCAATACTTGAAACTATTAGTCTTTTACATCTTTAGTTCTAAAGAGAAGGCTAAACATCGCCCCATTTTCAGGAATCCAACTGGCATATGGACCAGCCCTTTGCCTATCCATTAAAAAAAATTTTTTTTCTAATCAACTAAAAGCATTGCCAGTCAGACCCAGGAGTCAGCTTAACCTTTTTCTTTGTTACAAGGTAGGGCAAATATGGAAATGAGTGCTATAAAAACAAAGACAAAAGATTAAAAAACAATTCCACTAAATTTTGGTGCTAACCTCCTTTCTCAGCTTTGTTAAAACCTCTATCTGAAAGGACTGCCAACTCCACCAAATCATAACTATGGAGTACATGGAAAAAATGTGAGAAAATGTCTAATGAGAAAACTTTCTTCCATAAAAATGTCAAGCTTTGTATCCATTCATGGACCTTTTTCCACGTTAATGATTAAGACTTCTAACCTTTTCTTTCTGACGATGACATAGTGAAGTCACAGCTTCAATAAAGTCCCAGTGGAAAAAAAGAGGATTCATCGAAGCATGTTTTCAGAATGGATAGAAAAGGGGGGAAAAGGCCAGAAAGAATCAGAGACAAACAGCAGAGCTTTCACTTACCTGCTGAGTTTATTGGGTATTTAAAAAGAAAAGCAAGATGTACACAATAAAAATCATCTACAATCCTCCTTTTCTGTCCTACAACACATATGTAAATGCTTGTGTTATGTGACGTTTAAGCTCAAACTTGAAAAAAAAATTTAAATAAAATCCCAGTAAAATTCTCCTTCTCAGTTCCAAGGAACTAAAATGGAAAGCTAAATTAAAATAAATGGAAACAAGTTAGAATCACTGAGTTATGCTGGAAATATGTTTGATACTAATAGGTATCAAGGAAAATTTATTACAGCAGAGTTAAGAGGAATTGAACGCTTTTAGCCAAAAGCTGGCTCAATTATCCCATCCCTCTTAGGAAGGAAGAGTACTGAATATAGAAGCGAGATATACTAGTAGTTCAAGACAGATCTTCCCACCAGGAGACAGATTGGTCTGTTCTCCATTAGGTCATCATCTTCTCTACATGTCCATTAAATAACCACCCTTGGTGTGATCCCCCCTCCCAAACATGCTTTAACATAGGACCCATGATCAGAAAATGGAGAGAAAATTTTACGTGGCATATGTCTGCTTACATACATGAGGTTCATTAAGCAAGCTCAGCCAAGAAAAGCTTTCTCCAGGTTATTCCTGGTCAAATTTCCCGACTGGTTCAAGTCAGTTTCAGGCTTGGACCTTCTTATCAAAAATTTTGTGACTTTCTGAGGGCCGCTGTCTGTCTCCTGATTGGCTGAGTCCACCTGGAGTCAGCTTTCTTACTATCTGACATTCTCAGTGACTTCATCAACTAACAACCACTGGAAACTTAACTTCTGGCTGTCTCTCGCAGTTCCCACCCCCACATTCAGCAAAGATAAAGAGGCCGGTATGAGTGGACACTATGAGTGGACCCTGTTGATATCCACCCTTTTATGCCACCTACCTCAATAATCCACACCCAGAACTCTTACCATACCCACGACCCTCCTCCTCTCTTACTGACTCTTAAGTTCCCCACCCCAAGACCCTTTTTCTTGCCTCCTCAGTGTTCTCCTGTACCCCCAAAGAACCTCCCCTTTCTTGAACATACTGACCTTTAGGCTACCGCTAATGCTCTCCTCTTTCCTGCCCTCCTCACAGGTTTCACAGAGAACAAGGAACACTGAGTCTTGAGCCCAAATCCAGCCTCAGGCACTTACTAGCTATGTGCCATGGGGCAAGTCACTTAACCTCTGCCTGCCTCAGTTTTCTCAACTGTAAAATGGGTATTACAATAACAGCAACTACCACCCGCCCTGTAGTTGTGAGCATCAAATGAGCAGTGCTTGGCTTAATACATGGCACTTAATAATTGTTCATTCCTTTGCCCTCACCCCTTTCCATCCGCTGAGCTGAAACTTAGCTTATTTTAGATTTTATCCTGAACAAGGTTTATTATCTTTAACTCTTTCCTCATCTAGGACTAGAAAAAAAAAATCAAAGTAGGTCTGTTATTTTTCAAAGTGAATCATTTGAAATTATGACTGACAAATCAAATTTGCCAATTACACAATTAATGGTACCTACTCTTTCTAGGCTTTAGTTTCTTCAACCAGAAAAATAAGAGAATATAAAAATGAAGGGAGGGCATAAAGGGGTAAACATGACCCTTCTGTCTCATTCTTTTTGTAAGTTTTCGTTAATTTTAAATTTAAATACAAAGCGAGAAAATAAAATAGAAAAGAACATTTCCATGTACACAGCAGAACATGAAAAGATTCAATATAAAAAAGAAAACCTATCTAAAACTACGCATTCTTTCCAAGCTACTCAGCTTATCTTCTGCTCTTTGGAGGTTCTTTGTTCTCTGCTGTGTACGCCTTACTTCCAATTCTAAAGCTGTAATTCTACGAATCAGAAATTGAGAAGAACTGAAACACTGTGCCCACAAATCTGTTTTTTGAATGACTTCACCAGCCTTTTTATCTGCTCGTATTTTTATTTTACTTGCGGAGGTTTACTTACCATCCTCTCAAATTCACCTGATTCTTCATCCTTTGATGAGTCCCTTCCCTTGTGCAGACTACTGTGTTCATCCGCCCCTTAATCCTACTGTTTCAATATTCTTTATGGAAAGGGTGATTGCCATTCTTCTAATCGTGCAGGTTCCCAACCTAAGAGTCATCCTTAATTCTTCACTCTCCCTCATCTAAGATATTCAGTCACTTGCAGAACCCTGTTAATTCCATCTCCACAAGAGATCCAGCTCCTATTACCTCTATCCTTCCTCTCTGTACTCCTTAGGCCACCACCCTATTTCAATTCCTTATCCCCTTCTCATCAGAATGACTGCAGTGGGCTCCCCAATTGATCCCTCTCTGACCTACTATCTACAAGGGCTGCCAAAATATCTTAGAGCAAAAGCCTGAACCTGTCACTCCACTGCACAAAAGACTTCACTGGCTTTGAGGACAAAATAGAAATTCCTTACACTGATCTTTCAAAGCTTTTCCTTATGTCTCCAGACCATCTTTCCAGACTTATTGTCACAATACTGCCCTCTTTCAGGGACTCTGAATATGCAGGAATATGGACCCTTCTCAACTCCACCAACCCAAATTTTCAGTTTTCTTCAGATCTCAGCTTAGGGGTTTTCTGATTCTTTCCTGATTCCTTAAGAACCTTGAGGAAAGAGAATTGAGTTTTTGTATTTGAATTTCCAGCCCCCAAAACAGTCCCTTGTATTCAAATAGGTGTTTAATAAATGCTTAAATGCAACTGCCCTGAAAATCCCTTTCTATAAAGTCTCAACAACTACATGTCTGCAAAGATGGAAAAATTCCTAGAATTGCATCCATTTTGAGATTCAAAATTATTTTCCTATAGATGTCACTTCAATGGACTGCACTATTTTTGTCCTGACTGAATCTTTAGGTGACAGGATGTGATATTCTCCTATCAGCTTTGTAATGTAAGGGTAGTTTTACATTGTTCACACTCTGCCAAGCATGACCTGTCTTCATTTGGTGGGCTGGCTTACTCCTAAATGTGCTTTAAATGAGTCCTCATGCCTGATTACAATTAAGTGAGATTTTAGAATCACAGATCTAGAATCAGAAGAAAAATTAGAGACCTCTGAACTTGACTTCCCCTGAGAAAGGCATAGAGAGAGATTTAGTTCTACTGATTTGCCTAGGGCCACACAATTGGTAAATATTGGAGGTGGCATTTCAACCCAAGTCTTCCTGACTCCAAGAATTCTCACTGTTCAGGCATGTCTGACTCTTCATGAAACCATCTGGAATTTTCTTGGCAAAGATACTGGAGTGGTTTGCCCTTTCCTTTTCCAGCTCTTTCTACAGATGAGTAAATTGAGGCAAACAGGGTTAAGGGCCTTGCCCAGGCTCAGTCAGCTAGAAAGTGTCTGAGTCCAAATTTGAACTCAGGTTCTACTAACTCTAGGGTAAGAGCTCTATCCATTGCATTACCTAGTTACCCCTCAATTAGATTCCAAGTCTAGTTCCATATTTATAACCACCTTGCCTCTCCTTTCTGGAACCCTAAGTTTTGTAAATAGAGGACAGATCACTAGACTGCCAAGAGAATGAGGTTAAATGTCAATTTAATAGACAATGGATCAAGAACACTTTTGCTGACCTTCCAAAACCTTTTACTAGGGGTTACTAGGTGGTGCTGTGGATAGAGAACTGGCCCTGGTGTCAGGAGGATCCGAGTTCAAATGTGGTCTCTGACATTTATTAATTGTGTGACCCTGGGCAAGTCACTTAACCCCATTGCTTCCAAAACAAACCAACAACCCTCTGTGAGGCATTCAGTGGTCAGACATTGAGCAGGATGATTCATACAGACCTTATGACTTTGTTGAGTATCTAAAATTATAATTACTTGATCGTAGTAATTCATGACTTGAAGCTATACATATATATATACATATATATATATATATATACACGTATATATATACGTGTATATATATATATATATATGTATATATATATATATGTATACACACACAAATATTAACAGCATAGGTATAATACTGATATTAATCAGATGGGCCTGTACATCAGGGAGATGCCTGCAGTCTTTGAACACTGCAATTTTACTTCCCAAAGACAACCCAGCATACTCTTTTCCTTGTGTTCACACTTCTACAAGAGGAGACAAAACGGCTGTGTGCCAAATGAGATTCGTAGACTGTTGTTGTTCAGTCTTTTCAGTTGTGTCCAACCCTTCATGACCCCATTTGGGGTTTTCTTGGCAAAGAAACTGGAGTGATTTGCCTTTTCCTTTTCCAGTTCATTTTACAAATGAGGAAATTGAGGCAAACAGGGTTACAGGAGTTGCGTGGGGTCCCCCAGTTAGTAGGTGTCTGAGATTGAATTTGAACTCAGGTCTTTCTGACTCCAGGTCTGGTGGTCTGTCTATCCAGTGGGCCACCCAGCTGCCCCAGCTTTACAGATGAGGAGAGGACAGAAGGAGAGAGAGAAAGGGAAGGAACAGGAGGGTTGGGTAGGGGACTGATGTTTTTTTCCTACAAAACAGGAGTTCTGAAAAGGGAGAGCTCATTGAGACCTGGGAAAAGCTCAGGTACCTTTTGAATACAGCCTTGAAAGAAGCACAGGAAAAGTTACAAAAAGGAGAGACTATTCCAAATAGAATAGCAGATATAAAGGCAGAGTTGGGAATGTGAATGGCATGTTTAAATAGTAATGAACAGATCTGCAGTTTGGTAGAAGATTCTTGGGATTGGGAGGTTCTTGGAGTAGTGAGAGAGAAGATTGCAGGAGTAAACAAGAATCAGTCTGTAGACAATCTTTAATTCCAGATTAAGATGCTGAGACTTGGTTCTTAGAGGTGATGAGGAGCTACTAAAGGCTGGGGCACAGGCTTGTGCACTAAACTTCATTTTTTGGAAGATAAATCTGGAAACTGTGTGGATTTGAGAGAGGAGAGGACCAATCATGGGGTTTTTATAGTCCTTGCTTAAATGAGGAGAATCTGCACTAGAAAGTAGAAGGGGATAAACCTAGAACAACATGGGAGGAAGAAAAATATAGAATTCAAAATCTTGTAAAAATGAATGCTAAGAGTTGTCCTGACATATAACTGGGGAAAAAATACAATAAAGTATAATTTTTTTATTTAAAAAAAAGACTCAATAAATAATATTTGAATGAATTAAAAAAACCCGACTATATAAAAGAAGAATCAATCAAACTTGACAAGTGACTGGATGTGGGAAAAGGAGTCAGGAATGACTCATGTTTTTAGCCTAGGTGACAGATGAAATGAAGCTGGAAGACAGACAATTAACAATAATGGATTTCAGTCTAGACCCAAAAACATCCTGACAGGTTAAAAATTGGACACAATCTAAAATCATAGAAGTTGACATATAAATAAAGCTTTATGCTTGAGGTTTTTTTTTTTTAAATCAACTTCAGAAACATAAGAGGTGATGGGCACATGGGGGGAAGGGAATGCTAGACCAGTTCATCTGAAAAAGATCTGAGGGTAAGAGTGGACAACAAGCTCAATATGAATTAGTGTGAGAAATAATTCATTTGGACCCTACTCTATTCCAGTCAGTTTGATATATTACATAAATCACATAGGGATAGATAGGTTCTTACAGCAGGCCTCAGACTTTAATGTAATATTTGCTATTTGTTTACCAAATTACAAGACTCACTTGCACAACCACAAGAATGTTGACAAAGATATCTTCAGCCTGTTTTTGCTCAAATTCCATGTCTAAACCCAGAGTGTGTGGGATGCCTTCATTTTTTGGAAAGTTCTCCAATTTACTTTTGTACTTCTGACCTCTCTCTTTTGTCCAACATGAGTAAGTGACCATTTCATGACCATTTAGTTAGTGAAGATGTCCCATGCTTCACTCAACCTGTGACCCATTCCTGCCAATATGCCATTTTTGGCCCTTAAGAGCAAGGTCTATCAACTAATGAGATTCTATATTGCACCATGCCTCTTTTGAATATTTGGAAACCCTATAAAAACAAGGTCCTAGAAGAAGGGGCATCTGAGATCATGAGGAAGATGTGAGGTCCATTTCATGAGAGAAGACCATGGACCCTTTAATAAAGGAACATTGGCTGTATCCTAAAGAGATCAGACAAATGGGAAAAGGACCCACATATACAAAAATGTTTATAGCAGCTCTTTTTGTAGTGGCCAAGGATTGGAAATTGAGGGGATACCCATCAATTGGGGAATGACAGAACAAGTTGTGGTATATGAATGTAATGGAGTACTATTGTCCTCTAAGAAATGATGAGCAGGTGAACTTCAGAAGAACCTGGACTTACATGAACTGATGCTGAATGAGGGGAACACTGTACACAATAACAGCCACATTGCATTATCATCAACTATGATAGACCTAGTTCTTCTCAGCAATGCAAGCTTTGCTCATGATGGAAAATGCCATCCCCATCCAGAGAAAGTATTATGGAGTCTGAATGCAGATTGAAGCATGCTATTTGCTCTCTGTTTTGCTCCTTCTTTCTCGTGGGTCATTCCATTGGTTATAATTCTTTACAACATGACTAATATGAAAATACGTGTCATATGAATACATATGTGGAGCCTATATCAGACTGCATACCATCTTGAGGGGGAAGGGAGAAAATGTTAACATTCAAAAGCTTGTGAAACTGAAGGATGCAAACTAAAACTAAAAATAAATAAATGAACATAAAAATTAAAAAATAAAGTATCATTGGCTCAGAGCTCTGCCTTGGTCTCTTTTATTATAGACTGGACAATTTTAATACCCACCTCACTCTGTATAGTGATACAATAACCAGGAAAACAAATTCAAGTTTAGGTTGCAATAAAAGAAGCAGCATGTGCAAGGGAGGAGAGCCAATGATCCCCCTTGTACTCCTGCCTCAGTCAGACTCCATAATGAATATTGTATTCCGTTTTGGCCTTTGCATTTTAGAAAGGACAAATTTGCAGAGCATCAATAAGAGGGAAACTGGGAGAGTAAAAGGACTTCATCTTATACTGCAAAGAGAGTTCTCCTGAAGAGAAGACAGTGGAGGAATGAGAGTTACCATCCAGGTCCCTCCTATGGAATACAGTTTAAACTACTTCTTAGTCCTAAAGGGAAGGACTGAAAACAAAATGAGTAGATTGTGTAGAAAAGTGGATCCAAGATCAAATTGGGAAAAAATTTCCAGTTACTGTTTCCCCCAAGGGACAGGGTGTATCAATGGACAGCTGGCTCCCCCACCCTGGAGAGAGAGAGAATCTACATTGGAGGGTCTCTTGTAAGGCAAGGGGACCTTTGTTCAGGGCTTGGTTTTACAAGATGGTTTCAAGGACTCTTCCAACTCTTTAAGATTTTTATAACAGATAACTAGGTGGCACTACTGGACTTGGGCATTAGAAAGCCTTGAGTTCAAATCCAGCCTTAGCTGATTGGACGTGGGGACTACATACTAGCTGTGAGGAGAGTCATTTAACCTCTTCTTTCACCCTCACTGAATCAAGTTGACAAGCATTTGTTAAGCTCTTATTATGTACCAGACACTATCTAAATTCTGGGGATACAAATACAAGTTTTTAAAAAAAAGTGAGAAGCCAAGGGAGTGAGAGTCCCTGTCCTCAAAGACTTCATGTTCTAATGGAGAAAGACAACACATAAAGAAGGGCTGGGGGAGGCGGGGGCAGGGGAAGATTGGTACCCTCCACTGGGGCTTAGTAGAAATGTCCAGAAGGTAAAGTTCAATTTTTTGGGCTCTTCTTCAAAATGAAGGTTCCAGGGAAGAATTCCACAATGGAACAAGGGAGCCAGTGGAGGCAGAGGCAAAGTCTGTACAGTCTCTGTTTTCTCATCTTTAAAATGGGATTAATAATAGAAACATGCTAGCACACCCCAGGTCATTGTAAGAATCAAATGAGACAACCTACAGAAAGGGCTTAGCAAGCTTTAAAATGCTACATAAATGCCAGCTATTATTAAGCAGTAGTTGGTCAGTTTGGTGTATTCAGATTGTGGCGGGGGTTGTTTTGTCAGTGCTATCAAACATTTCATAGAAAGACTTGAGTGTGTGACTTGGCTTCATTAGCTTATCCCATTACCGGCTGTGTTAAGTTTGCTTGGCTACATGGCACATTTCATCCAAGGCATTAAGAGATTACTCAATCCAATGAGCTTATTTTAAAGATTAGGAAACAAGAGTACCAGGATGTAGAAGTTATTGGCCCTAAATGAGCCAAGATTTCCAACGTCAAGTCTTCTAAGTCTTGGTCCCATGTTAGAAAATTGTGTGTGTGTGTGTGTGTCTGTGTGTCCCACTACAACAAAGCCCTCAATCCCACCCATCCCTGGTGCCCCCATTTTCAGACAAGGACTGGTTCAGACTTAATTATCTAATCTGTTTTCACATGTGACTGGTTTCTCCTGCTTATTGCTAGTGTTACAACGACAAGCAGAAGGCTGTGTTCTTTGCTGATGCTTTTTCAAAGTCCAGAGTTCAAGGGGGCAAAGATTTCTTTGGCAGAATTCCACATGCAGGCTGTCCACACTGAGGATCTATACTGTCTGTCCTGCCTACTGTAGAGGGTTAAAAGCTACAACTGTCCTGAAATTCTTGAAGCAAAGCCATGCTTGGGGCCTGATAACGTCCAGGTTTTGAGGGAAGGGGTGGTGAATAAAGACAAAAGGAATTATGAGTTACAGAAGATTTGCCAAGGTATAAATCACATGAGGGGTGGGGAGGTGGGGGAAAGAGAAAGGGCAACGGAATTCCAGGCAGGAAAATCACCATATCCCCATCATCAGACCTACTAAGTAGCAGCAGCAACTTCGGCTTATACATAATAAGACACTCACCCCTTCAAAGTCTCCTCTTTATCTTAACCTACTTTCTCTACTTGGAATGGAATTCCTATTCTGTAATAAGAGCCCATGGGGAGAGTAGAGGGAAGGAGCTTAATATGTGGAATTTATTTTATAATCAGGAGGGAGAGGAAAAGAGTGTACTGATTGCACTTAAATAGGGCACTGCACTTGGAATACAGAAGACTTGAGTTCAAATCTCACTTCAGATACATAATAGTTTAATCACACTGGCCCTCAGTTCCCTTATCTGTAAAATAAGGGAATTAGACCTGATGACTTCTCAAAGTATGTTTGGTCTAGGGACCCCTGAAGCTTCCAAGGCCCTTTGGGAGGGGCGGGGGTCCCCATAAAATCAAAACTGTTTTCATAATAACACTAAGATGTTTTAGTTTCTAATGTGGTAAATATCCATAGACGTAACACAAACTGGAGGTTCTCAATAATTTTAAAGGTTGTAGAAGGGTTCTGAGACCAAATAGTCTGAGAGGCGCACATCTAGAAATACAGGTGTACCTCCTTTTATTGCGCCTTGCAGATGATGAAGGTTTGTGGCAACCCTGTGTCAGACAAGTCCATCGGCGCCACTTCTCCAAGAGCATGTGCTCACAACAATCCAGAGTTTTCCATGATCATTACATCTTTTATGGTGATCCGTGATCTTTGATGTTACTGTTGCACCTGTTCTGGGGAGCCACAAACCACATATAAGACCCTGAACTTAATAAATGCTGGGTACTTTCTGACTGCTCCCCTGACTGGCCACTCCCATCTCCCCCAAGACACATAACAATATTTAACAAGTCAATTAGTAATCCCACAATGGACTCCTAAGTGTTCAAAGGAAAGGGAGACTCAACCAATGGGGCAAACTTCATTGTTGTCTTATTCTATGACATTGCCACAGCCATTCCAACCCTTAGTAACCACCACCCTAACCGGTCAGCGGCCATCAACATGAAGGCAAGACCCTCCACCAACAAAAAGATTTATGATTCACTGAAGGCTTAAGTGACATCATTTTTCAGCAATAAAGTATTTTTTAATTAAGGTATTATATACATTATTTTTTTAGACATAATACTATTGCACATGAAATAGGCAGCTGTATAATGTAAATATAACTTTTATAGGTACTGGGAAATCAGAAAATTCATATGACTTGATTTATTGCTATATTGGCTTTATTGTTGTGGTCTGGAACAGAACCTGCAATATCTCCGAGGTACGCCTGTAGTCAGGATACCTACAAAGAATAAAAGAATCTGGCTAGTATGAAGGACCCACCCCATGTTACCATATACTTCTTAGAAATGCATATTTCCCCATAGCCCTATATAACCCATTTTGCCTCATTTTCACTCCAACTTTTTTTGCTTTTATTTCCCAGTCTTCAAACTTATTTTTGGTTTTCTGTTTAAAGTCATACACATCCAAGGAGAACAGTAAGATATTAGGTATAAGCTATATAACATATAGTTCTTAACACACTCCTAGAACTCTATAAATGTCAACTACAGGTAAACAGTAGAATGCTGGCCTTGAAGTCAAAGAGACCTGGTTTTAAGCCTGCCTCACTGCATGACCATAGACAGGTCACAGTATCCTTTTGCCATGCCTGGCCCTAGTCTCTCTCCTGAGCTCCAGTTAACACGTCTCCAATGACTTATTGGACAATTCCAATGCCATCTTGGAGGCCCCTAAAACTGCTCTATTTCTGTCCAGGGTATCACCATTCTTCCAGTGACATAGGTTTGCAGTATCAGTGTTCTTCCTCAACTCTTCAGGCTCCTTCGGCCCACATGTCAGATAATCAGTTGCTAGATCTTGTCTTCTCAGTCCCTACAACTCTCCCAAACATCCCCTTCTATCTATTCACACAACTATCGCCCTGGTTGAGGTCCTCATTATCTCTTACCAAGACTACAACAAAAACCCCCATCCTCCAGATATCAACCAAAGTGATTTTCCTAAAGCACGAGTCTGATCAAGTCATCTGCTTAAACTCCAGTGTCAACTATAAACATTCAATGCATTTCACAACCTGACCCATTCCACTTTTCCAGGCTTATGGCAACATTCCTCCCCTACATACATCATGACTGTCTTCGTGTTCCTCACACACAAACCTCCAACCCTCCACCATCTCCCTTTTCTCTTTGCCCCTTTGCACTGACTGTCCCTCATGCCTAGAATGGGAAAACATGCTCTCCCTCTCTCTCTGTCTCCCCCACCTATACTACAACCATCTGCAGCCCCTAAAAGCACATCTGTTCAGGAATGAACCCAATAGAAAAGAATATCATTTACAGAGTTAACTATTAGGTCTGTAAAGTGCTTCACACACACTAACTGATTTAAACCTCACAACACTCTCACAGTGTAGGAAGCTGTTATTGTCCCCATTTTATAGATAAGGAAACTGAAGGAGTGCAGTGACTGCCCAGAGTCTTAGAGTAGAAGAAAAGGATGGCTTTGGTTGATGAGGTCTACTAAAGAGCTAGTCTTTCTGAATGAAAAAGAAGAGACAAGAAATAAGAAAAGGATAAAAAAGGAGTAGCTGGTTGTTTGTTGTTGTTTTTAGTCATTCACTCTCCAAATCAGGGAGGGCTGGGTGACACAATGGACAGAACAAAATCAGGGTTCAAACAATTAGCAGCTATGTGACCCTAGGCAAGTCACTCCATCTCTGTCTCAGTTTCTATCAAATGGAGATAACAACAGTACCTACTTCCCAGGATTGGTGTGAGGACCAAATAAGATAATATTTCTAAAGCACTTAAAACCATGCCTAGCACAAGCATTATGTAAATATTAGCTATTGTTGGCTCTTGTAAATCAAACTTCCAGAAATCACACCCAGAAGGAGTTAAGCCCCTCCTCCCTCCCTCCCAACTCATTCATCCTAGTTATCCCAGATATTTCTCGACATTGCTCTGCCCCTAATTTTCCACTTTTACACCCTGAAGCAGGAATCAAATTAATACTTGATTGTCTTATAGTTTATTGCCTTATATTTCCACCCACCACTCCAGAGACTCCTTAGAATAAAAGACCCTGATCTGGCCATCATCGCTCTATGTCTAGTGCTATTAGGCAGAGACCATTTACTTTTCTTGTAGGCTATATTCCCTGCCACCAGTTCTCATGAATAGCTAGCATTTATAGAGAGAGCTACTAGGTTTGCAAAACACTTTTACATGCTATCTCACTTAATCTTCATATTACCCTCATTTGGCAGATGAGGGAACTGAGGCACACACAAGTAATTAACTTGCCCAAGATTATACCAGTTAGTGAATGTCTGAGACAGGCTTTGAACTCAGGTCAAGTCAGACCAGAACTCTATCCACAGTATCACCCAACGGTCCACTATAAATCATGAACTCCATTCCAAAGGAAGGCACAGATATGGTGATATGAAAGGGTGGGGGGAGTGCCTTGTTGTGTACATACTGTAGGGACTGGTATCACAGAGAAAATCTGATGATGGACACCTGGACCCAAAAAGGGCTTAATAAATAGGTGTTTTTTCCATTCACTCTAAACTTGATGTCTCTGGCAATAAGAGCATAATGTTAATAAAGCCCATCTGGTAAAGGGAAAAGGACCTACATGTGCAAAAATATTTTTGTGGCGGCAAAATATTGAAAACTGAGGGGATGCCAATCATTTGGGGGATGGATGAACAAACTGTGGCATATGAATAATGGAATATATTGTGCAACAAACAAGTGATAAGCAAGTAGATTTCAGAAAATCCTGGAAAGACTCATACTAATTGATGCAAAGTGAAATGAGTTGAATCAAGAAGACACTGTATACAGTATCAGCAACACTGTGTAATGATCAACAATGAACGACTCAGTTCTTCTCAGCAACACAATGATTCAATAGGCGTCATGAAAGAAAATGCTGTCCATAGCCAGATAAAGAACTGATGGCCTCTGAATGCAAATTGAAGCATTTTATTCACTTCCTTCTCGTTTTCTTATCCGGTTCATCTTTCACCACCGTGACTAATATGGAAATATTTTTACATGATAGTACATATATAAACTATATCAAGCAGCCTACCATTTTCAGAATAGGGAGGGGAGGGAGAAAAATTTAGAATTCAAAAACCTTTCTTTTAACTAAAAATAGTGTAAAAATGAATGCTAAAATGTTTCTTGACATGTAACTGGGGAAAAAATAAAATACTATTAAAAAAACCATATGGGCTGCTTGACTGCTCATGTGACTTGGAGATAGGAGTTACCAATTATATTTCTTCCTGTGAAGTACCACCTATCCCCACCTCAGCCCCCTCAAGTCCTTTAGGTCTTACATTATTGTGGCCTCAATTGACTGACTGCACACCCCAGGTTTTATCATCTGACTTTACTTTCCTAACTAACCTAACTTAGCCTAGTCATCTGCCAGATCACGGAACCCCTCAGGGCCTCTAGACCTTTCTCATCCTTGAAGATGTCTCTTCCAAGTTAGCATGAACTCCTTGAGAGCAGGGACTGACTAGTTCTTTCTACTTTTCATCCTAAATACCTAGCACCTACTAAGTGTCTAAAAGTGCTTTTTGTCATCCACTCAATCAGTTTCTACAGGTAATGCAGATGAAGCACAAATACTGCGAATTCCCCTCCTAGATGGATGCTTTCCACATGTATTCTGGGCCAGACCTGTCCCTAATACTTCTCAGGCCAATCCTGTAACACAGGCTCAAGAGTTAGAATAAATAAGTTGAACAATAAAAATAACTCTATTGAGCTAAGAAAAAAAATTCTTTAGATAAGTCTGCTATTTTTAAATACAACCTGCTACCCAAGGTCAGGAAGACTTTCCCCACAGGCCAGGAGTCATGGGCTTGGCCTTTCATGCCTCATGTGATGAGGAACAACTATCCTAAGAAACATTTCTCCAAACTCCCTTAAAGGAAAACCTGCCCATGACACACAAAAATAGCACAGCTGGCACTATGACGCCTTCAAAAACATCAGTGCTGGGGAATATTACAAGTGCTGTTGATAAAGCTATACTAACCTGCAACACTGTTCTTGACCTTTATCATCTCCTCCCCATACACTCTCAGTTCCTCATTATTCCATACATGGTTGTTCAGTTGTGTCCAGCTCTTTGTGACCCCATGAACCAACTGTCCATAGGATTTTCTTGGCCAAGATGATGGAGTAAGTAGCTTGCCGTTTCTTTCTCCAGCTCATTTTAGAGATGAGGAAACTGAGGCAAATAGGGTTAAGTGACTTGCCCAGGGTCACACAGCTAGTAAGTGTCTGAAGCCACATTTGAACTCTGGTGTTTCTAACTCCAGGCCCAGCACTCCATACGCTGCCTCACTTAAATGACCTCACTATTCCATTACTTTGTATGCTCTGACCCACTTTCCTCTTAATCTCTTGTTAACTCTCTTCTAGAACTCATTAGCCAGAGTAATCTTTTTCTTTTGCTCTCAAATGATTAGTTGCAACATAGTAGATCTTCGACTTGTCTCTCCTGGTTTCAATTGTTACCAGGTGTGCTTAAGGCTGCACAAGGTTAAGGCTCCCTCCTCCTACTCTCTCCTTCTAACTGCTACTAGATCAGGACCACTCCAGAATTTTAGTCTCCAGATAGCCAAAGGTTTACTATAATAATTTCTAACCTCTCAATATTCTTCTCTTATATATCCACTTATTTACTTCATCTATTTTCAGTATTTATTTTTTTAACCGAGTGCCATTCAATGTTGACCCAATGCATTTTCTCTATTCCCCTTTCCTCTAACCCAAGTGAACATCTCAATTCAATTTTCACTTGTTTCCTGGTCTTCATAACCCATTAAAATGTGAATATTTTTGTATTTCTCCCTTCACTCAGTTATATAGCAAGCAGCTCCTCTTATCCAACTTAGAAAACGTTATTACTTTGCTAGACTGACCACAATCTTCTTTAAGCCAAAATGAGGCACATGGAGAAGTGCTTGTAAAAACTGGGAGGAAGGGAAGGGGAACCATGATAGCATCACATTTTTGGAAAAAATTCATTTTGGCAAAACTATTTATTAGTTGGCTTATTTCGTATGCTTGGAGACAGTTACTGAGTATCTCCAAGGGCATATGAAATAATAATGTTCCTACAGTCTGAAACATTTTTTTCCCCTGGATTGAAGTGTATGGATGTTCAATTATCCTTCAAAGAACTACATAAGCTTTATCCTTCTGAACTCCCTGAGGCTATGAAAAACATTAGAATCCAAAGTTTTTTTTTTTAAATCCAAATTATGGCCCAAACAAATGGCTATTTGCTATAGTTTGTCACTTTCAAAAAAAATGTTCTTATTAGGATGTCTCAGTAGTGACCTTTTATTCTCAAAGCTTCCAGCAGTGAATACAAGTTAGAGGTCCCACCAGGCTGGAAAGGCTTTAAATATAAATACCTACTGATGGTCTATGTCTATTATGGGAGGAGAGCTAAATCTGAAAAGCTCCCCACCTGAAAGCTGTTCCTCAGGATAAATAATGAAAATCATCTACTATAGTAGGAATGTCATGGACCTCCTCCCAAGTCAAAGATCTTACTAAAGGGAATGCTAAAGGAATGCTAAATTTAAGTTAGAAATTGGGTGAAAATAAAGATGCAATTTACTTCTCATCCAAATTCAGAGTCTCCCTTGGAAAAGTGGGAGGTGGGGGATGTCAGCATGTATCTGTGGACCCCAAGTTAAGAACTCCTGTTAAAAGGCAAAGGAGTGACAGCAATCTGTATCAATGGAGAGTATTCTACTAATGAAACTACAGACCTCTAATTCATATTACCTATAATAGGCCAGGAAAGATCTGGACTTAATGGGAGGGTAGGGAAGGGGAGTGATTCAGAACAATTAAATATAGGTCACAGATAATGAGAATACTATACAAATTGGCAATAATCAGTTTTATACATGTCTCAAATTTTCTGTTTCATGGGTCTCCATTTCTGTGAGGGAACCAATACCTTCCATCACCCACAGGTTTACAACCTGGGGGTTTATCTCTTTATGTAACTACATGAAAATCCTCCCAAACACACTAGATACTTTTAAGGAAATAAGTCACTATTTTTCATAGTTTACTGGTGTCAAAAAAAACTTGGTGAAGAGGAGAAAAATAAGTGAAACCGATAAAATCACTTCTATATAGCTTTAAAGAAGAGGCTCTTCGCCATGTTTTTTAAAAAATATATTCTAATTAATATTCCCATGGCAACATAATTGTTTCCTTTTCTAATCCTATGTATTTTATTCTATGCACTTAAAAATGTTATTCTGAGAAGGGGTCCACAGACTTTACCGGAGTAATAAAGAAGTCCAAGACACAAAGACACCTCAGAGTCAACTTTTAATGTCTCTTATTTATATATTTTGGCTTTTTTCATCTTTTAGATTCTTCCAGTGTCCCACCCTCCTCCCAAAAAGCTATCCCTTATAACAAAGAATTTTTAAAAAGAGAAAAAATTACTAAAATTAATCAACCTGGCTCAGATTCAATCCAGTTCAGACACTGTCTAGCTGAGATTCTATCTGGCCCATTACAAATGCTTAGGCTCCTTAAGAGTCAACCCAATGTGGTGAATCTTTAACAAACTTTGTTTTCCTTTGGCCCTAAAAATAAATAAATAAAATGAATCAACTTATTTTTGAAATTTGACATTAGTTCCAATATCACATAAGCACAGACACAATTCCTATCCATTCTAATCTTTGCAAAAGAGTGGGGGTTGGCAGTCTTCCTTCTCTGGAGTCCAGCTGATTCTCTATAATTTTACAACATTCATTTTTAATTGTTTTGTGGTGGCTATTCATTCCATTTATGCCATAGTAGTCATTATATACCTAATTTTTCTGGATCTTCCTATTTCATAAACTAAACACCTAAAACTGATACCTGCAAACTTTCAGAAGGTATGGATAAGTGAATACATGTGGCTCACTGAAACTTGTACCTTCAAATTAATGTTTTACTATCAAATTATTACTGACCTAAAATACTATGCAGTATAGCAACCTGACATCTGGAGCCTTTTTGAGTGCTGGTCTAATAATATTTGTGCCATAAATTGATTCAACATTCCATAATATATGCAAAGCCCTGTGCTGGGAACCATAAGAGACTGAGAGATCGAAACAGTCTTCACCCTCAAGAAGCCTACAATCTGTGCTAGCAGGAGAGGAAGGAGAGAGGGAGAAAAAAAATCACAATGATGTGTTGGTAGAAACTGAAATTTCTGTAGGCGGGGAGAAATTTTTGTAAGCTCAGATATTTTCCTCCAAGTCTAAGCTTGCAAATAGTATAACTTCACTGACTTATGAAAAAGGCATCTGGTGATCATATCTATGAGGTTTTCTTTAGAAGTCTAATTTTTTTCTCTTGCCTTAAGTAAACAGTCATGAGATTTAGGAACAGGAAACATTGGACCCTACTTTACTGTTCTGATCTCTTCCTTTAAAGAATTGGGAGTAGGGAAAATGAGGCCCAGTGAATTTAAAAGACTTGGCTAAGGTTATAGAATGAGAGAATCCAGGTCAGTTTCACATTTCTGTCAAGTGAGGAAGTATTCCACACCCTGCCTTTACATATTCTCTTGGCAGAGGTACATCAGATGCCTTAAGAGTCACCCTAGTCCCAGGAATCTGTGATACAATAATTCGTTCATTCAGGATAATAAATGATTTACTAGATTTTATAGCCAAGCTAACTTATGAGATCCTTAACCTTTGGCAATTCTTAAGTTCACCTGATAAGAAAAACTCACTTTGAAGTCAATTTCTTCACTATCTTGAAGAAATATTTCTCAAACTACATTCATCCATCCAGGATATATTACAACCCTCAATATAACAGTAAGGACTAATAGGCCCTAACACTGGTAGTACTTGAGGAAAACCCCTATAGCATAAAATGCTAAACAACGTGGAAATTTGTTTGACTTGACTAGTCATACTTGTTGGGAGAAGGTTTTTCTCTTTTCCAATGGGAGTAAGAATGGAAAGGAAGAGAGGGGAGAGGACAAGAATATGGGAGCACTAGCATCCCTACCACTACTCACAAGAGAGAAAAAGACAAGGGGGATAACCAAAGCATCTAGCTGACATGGTGGATACAGCATTGGACTTGAAGTCAGGAAGATTCATCCTCCTGAGTTCAGATCTGGCCTCATACTAACCGTGTGACAGATCACTTAAACCCATCTGCCTCAGTTTCCTCAACTCTAAAATGAGCTGGAGAAAGAAATAGCAAACCACTCCAATATCTTTGCCAAAAAAAAAAAACCAAAAACTCCAATCAGGTCAAAAAAGTCAGACATGACAGAAAAACAAAAAATGATCACTGTCAAAGGCACGAGTATATTAAAGGGGACTGAAAAAGAATTCTTAGAGAAGGGTGAGATTTAATTTGGACCTGAAGGAAGCCAGAGACAAGGAGCTGGAAGTGACGACAAAGAGCATCCTAGACACGTTCTCTTTATTCATCCTGAATAAACTTGACAGCACCTACCTAAGACTAGGCAGTGCAGTGGATCTTAGAGCACTGGCCTGAGTTCAAATTCAGTCTCAGACATTTACCAGCACGACCCCAGCTGGGGGCAAGTCATTTAACTTTGGATGTCTCAGTTTCCCTACCAGAAAAGGGGGAAATTATAACAATAATGACAGCATCTACCTCACGGACTTGTTTTAAGAATTAAATGAGAAAATATTTGTAAAGTGCTTAACAAAGTTAACTGACACATAGTAGGGGTGGCAGGTTTTTTCTGCTCCTTTCCCCCTCTTTTCCCCTACAGGTTTTCCTCAGGCTTATGAAGTTCAGAGAATCAAAGATCTAAAGCAAAAAGAGATATAAAAGGCCATGTAGGCCACCTTTCTCACTTCACAGAAAAGACAGTAAAGGGACTTGCCCAAGGTCATAGAGCTAGTAAGTGGCACAGCTGGAATTCAAACCCAAGTCCTCTGACTGCAAATGCAGAGCAACAATTGTCTTCAAAAGCTTTATAGTTTAATGGGGCAAATATCTGGACCTCTAACAAAGAGAACATCATACACGTTACAGACAGAGAGAAGGCTATCCTTTAACCAGTATTGTCAATATAGCTGTCATTTATGTTTACAAAGTACTTTAGCATTTACAAAGCACTAATTTTTATATGACTATTATAAGACTCTCTGAGGTGATGGCAGGGCAGATATTATCAAACTCATTTTACAGAAGAGGAAACTACAGATCATGAGGATTAGATGCCTAGCCTAACATCAGATACCTACTATGAGATTCAGCCATGATTCTTATATTCAAGACTACTAACTATCCCCACTGCTCATTCCACTTGCCTTTCAATTCCACAAATAAGGCAATGTCCCAGCTAAGTTGCCAAGTAGTTTCTACAAGTGGCAGAGACCAGGAATCTTCTTGCCCCGCAAAAAATCTGCCAGAGGAAAATTTCAAACTGCCTTGTGAAAATAGGCTCAGATAATTTTAGGTCCAGAAGAAAGTATACATTTGAGAGTAGTGGTAATTAGCCTAATTTAACCCTACATAGACATCTTATCATGGTAAATCCAAATGTCTGAAAGGGCTTTACACTTGAGGAAATACAAGCTTCTTGTTTCACCAAGCAAGAAAAGTTTCAGATGTGATCCCAGGAATGGAATGAAATTTCAGTTCAAGAATAAACTGAAGGGGGAATGGGGGGAGAAGCACTGCCAAGATGGCAGAGTAAAGGCAAGGACTTGCTGAGTTCTCCCCTAAACCCCTCCAAATACCTTTTAAAAAATGACTGTCTTGTGTCCTTGGATCTGCTAGTGCAGCCTTGACGCTAGTAGGGAGATGGGGGAGGGTTGACCTTCTGGAAGGTCAACAGGAAAGGTCTGTTTCACCAGGATGAGAGAAGACCAAGGTCCAGCACAGGCCACACCAGCAGAGCCCCGGCCCCAGCAAGCCCAGAGCAGGCCTCAAAGGACTATATCAGTCAGTTTCTTGACTTCTCGGTTCATAGATGCCAAAGACAACTTAGAAGATCAGCAGGAAAGGTCTCTTAGACCTGGGTGAGGGAGGCACAGTCTAGCACAGGCTGCAACAGCATAGCCCCAACCCCAGTAAATCAGGAGCAGGACTTGGAAGCCATTGAATCAGTGGCAGCAGTGGTGGTGGTGGTAGCAGCAGCACAGATGCTTCCAGAGCTCTCAGCCCACAGAGAATAAGACAACTGGCCAGAAGGAGATTACAGAAATCTCTGTTAGCACTGAGGCAGGACTATTGCTTTGCCCATACTTGAATCTAGGTCATAGTTCTGGGGCAAGGAGGAACACGAGCATAGTAGAGCTTGTGGTCAGTAGTAGGGAGGGGACCCTCCTTACTGTTCCAAGGCAAAAGATAGGGCTTGTGTCACTCACAGATCAGAGTAGAGGCCAGGAGACTAGTAAATCACTTTCCTTAGATCATACCACCTTGGAAGAACCGAAAACTTACAAATCCCTAGAACTATTTCTGAAAACAGTTGTATGAAGCCCCTGAAGCTTGGGACAGTTCAGCCTCCACCCTGGAAGCAGAGTTCTACCTTAACAAAGGTTTAAAAAGTCAAGTAATAAGCTAGGGAAATGAGCAAACAATGGAAAAAACTGACTACAGAAACTTACTTTAGTGATACGGAAGATGAAAATATTCAACCAGAAGAAGATAACAAAGTCAAAGCTCCAAGAAAAAATATGCAATGGGCTCAGGCCATGGAAGAGCTCAAAAAGGATTGTGAAAATCAAGTAAGAGAAGTAGAGGAAAAACTGGGAAGGGAAATGAGAGTGATGCATGAAAATCATGAAAAGCGAGTCAACAGCTTTGTAAAGGAGACATATAAAATACTGAAGAAAATAACACCTTAAAAAACAATCTAGGCCAAATGGTTCAAGAGGTCCAAAAAGTCAACGAGGAGAAGAATGTCTTAAAAAGCAGAACTGGCCAAAAAGAAAAGGAGGTCCAAAAAGCTCAATGAGGAAAATAATTCCTTAAAAATTAGAATGGAGCAAATGGAAGTTAATGACTTTGTGAGAAATCAAGAAATCATAAAACAAGCAACAAGAAAAAAGAATAAGTTCAAGTATGAAGAGGATTATCTTGGTAGGGCAAGTGGACCACAGAGATCTGTGGAATAGCTGACAGAAAACAGAAAAAGACCCTCCATGAATGTGGAAAAATAGGGACACCAATACACTGTTGGAGTTGTGAACTCATCTAGCCCTTCTGGAGAACAATTTGGAATTATGCCCTAAGGGTCATGAAATTGTGCATACCTTTTGACTCAGGATCACCACCATTGGGCTGTATCCCAAAGAGATCATAAAAAATGGAAAAAGGTCTACATGAACAAAAATATTTATAGTGGTTTTTTTGTGGTGGCAAAGAATTGGAAATCAAGGGGATGCCTCATCAATTGGGGAATGGTTGAACAAGTTGTGATATACGATCATGGTGGAATACTATTGCTCTGTAAGAAATAACGAGCAGAAAAACCTGGAAAGACTTTGATGAACTGATGCAAAGCAAAGTGAGCAAAACCAGAATACTATACATAGAAAGAGAAACAATGTGCTTATGATCAACTGTTAAAGACTTAGCCACTCTAATCAATACAATGATCCAAGACAATTCCAAAGGACTCATGATGAAAAATGGTATCTATCTCCAGAGACAGAACTAATGAACTATGAGTGCAGACTGAAGCATATTTTTCTTGCCTTTTTTTGGCAGGATGGCTAATATGGAAATGTTTTGTATGACCTCACATGTATAATTGATATCAGATTGCTTGCTGTCTCACTGGATAGGGGGAAGGGATATCAGGAGCAAGAGAATTTGGAATTCTATTTTTTTTTTAAAGTTAAAAAAAAAAAGACCCTCAATTTAGTAGAGCCCTTTCTTCCACAGAGAAGGTGGGGGAGTGAGACAATGGATGTTCATTTCTCTTTAGACTAATTTCACTGTTGGCACTTTAAATGTGAGCCCTTTTCCCAACCAAGAGTCAATATGCTACTTATAGGAACTGAGCCACAGATACACTGACAGCCTGCTATAAATAAAATCATTAGACAAAAAGAAGTTGTAGTTAAACAGGAGGATAGATCACAGATTATCTCCAGAGAGGTAAATAATGAGATGATTTCATCATGTACCCAAAGGCAATGGGAAACAGAGTATCATGGGTTACTTTGCCCAGCAGTGCTCATAATTAACAGAATCAGAAAGACCACTAGAAATACAATTGCACCTTATGTGCCAATATGTATTTCCAAGGATAGAGAAGAGTAATGAATAGCCATTTCTTATAAAATCCTAGAAACAGTCTTCAGATGCGCTTTGATGTTCAAGAATCAATAAAGACAGATGCTGTCATTATCACTGGCAAAAAGTTGGAAAATATAGGGCAGGTTTAAGAAATGAGAATAAGAGAGAGAGAGAAAGAGCCCCTCTTCATGACCCTTTCTTAGCAAAAATACAAGTGGTTTGCCATTTCCTTCTCCAGTTCACTTTACAGATGAGGAAACTGAAAGAAACAGGGTAAAGTAACTGGCCCAGTGTCATAGAGCTACTAAGTGTCTGGAATTAGAAATCAAGAAATTAGAGGCCAGCAGCTTATAGACTACCACAAGACTTGTGGCAAGCATCAAATGACATCACAAAATTAACATCTATGTCAACAGACAGGAAATAACATGTCAAAGTAGTATGAGCAATAAGATTAAGGACTCCCTAATTTCTCTGAATCTCATGACCTTTCAAGCCTCTCCTAAACAGAAATTATGCACCTAAAGATAAAGCAACTTCAGCTGTTTCCATGGTCTAGGACACCCAGAATCCAAAAGGAGGTTTAAAACAAAAACAAAAACCCATGAACTGACTGATTCTGAGCTCATTCAGCACTCTGCCTCCATCTCCCTACTAGCATCAAGGCTGTACTAGCAAACCCAAGGACACTACAGAGGCTTACACAGTCTTACAACAAAAACAAACCCCAAACCCCAGTTTCCATCCCCTCTTTCCAGTGCTGTGGAGACCCCAGTCCTTCAGGAGCAATATCCTACAGAGAGCCACAACCCCACAGCAATACTGCAAAGCTCTGAATTGCAAGAGTTGGGGCAGATAGGTAACTGTGTGCATGGGCAGCTGTGGGACACCCCAACTATGACTGAGGGAGAGAGCACAGCTTCTAGTTGGTACTAGTTCTAACCTCCTCAAAGTCAAATGGGGCGAAGCCCAAAGAAGGTGAACCAACAAGAGGAGGCTGAGATTCAACCCTGAATGAAATCACTCCAGAGAGGTGGGAATCAGAAAGTGAGCAAAAGGGAAAAATAAGGGGAAGAAAGATGAACATTACAGAAGATTTCAGTAAGAAGAAAACTCAAAGACCTTGCACATAAACAGATAAATCAACAGGGAAATGAGTAAAAACAGAAGGAAATGGGATCTCCAAGTCTACTAAATGTGTCTTCTGGAAAAAATATTGCAAGACAAAAAAAAAGAAAAAAAATGATCTAACACTTGATGAGACAGGGCTGCTCATATACCTTTGGTGTCCACCTGTTCCCCAGCTCTCATCTGTGGTTCCAAGAAGCTGTAACAGGAGCAGAAGCCATATACCACAGTAAAACTGTCTTCAGTAGATGGGTTAAACTGAGTTGAGGGTAACCAACAGGCCTCAAGCCCATCGGTGAATTAGGGGAGGTATCTATCTCAAGATGTCAAGACTTTCCCTGGTAGAATGGGTGGCTGAGAATAAAATGAAGCAGAACTTAGAGCTTGGTAAGACATCCAAGATGCCAAGGTCACCATCCACTGCCTCCTAGATATCCTGACTTTTGTTCTGTCACTGGCCTTCAAGGATTCAGGAAGAGAGAGTGAGACTGTCAACTTTGTACAACTCTGCCTTACTTAAATCCAATTCACACATAAGTCAAGATATCACTTTGTAATGTCATTGGTTGTCTTTGAAAAGGGAACAACTGTTCTTTTGGCAATTTTAATAGACTGCCTTGATTATATTGATTTCATATATAATCTGATCACTTATAGTTTGCTGTTCATCCTTCATTTTGAAAGACCAATGACATTACATCGGAATTGGTACAAATAGGTGTGTTGGCTGTGACTGATCTGTCTAATACAAATTCAGAAGTCACTACCACAGATCAGGCACACATGGTCCATTAGAACATCTAGAGTGAAAATAGCTTTGGATTTAGATAGCTCACTTTCCCTTTGTATTTCTACAATTCTGTTTTGTTCATGGAATAAAGTGCCTTCTTTGATGGGGGTACACCATTTTATATGGTCCTATGTCAGCATTTCTCATATCTCAGTCGGTATTCAAGCTGTTCAGAGACACCTCAAGAGTGTTCTTATATTGCTTCTCTGGACCTCCATGTGAGTGCTTACCACGTGTGAGTTCTCTGTAAACTAATCTTTTGGGTATGCAGCATTTGAATTATGTGGCCAGCTCAATGGAGTTGTGTTCTCTGCAATAGCTTAAATGTTTCAGACAGTTCAGCTCTAGAGATGACCCCAGTGCCCAGTACCTTATCATGATCAGGATCTTCCTGAGACAATTCAAAGTGAAAATTTTCCAGGTTTCATAGGCATGAGACAATGGTAAGCATGAAGGCTCTGTAGACCTTTAGTCTGGTACTAGACTGGTGGATGGATACAAGGCCACCCCTTGGAGTCAGACAGATTGGCTTTCAAATTTTGATTCTAACATCTATTAGCTGTGTGGGATAAGAGCAGGAACCTCAGGAAAATCACAACTTCTGAAAATGAGTTTCTTCAATCTATGAAATGAGGAAAAAAGTGTAGCAATTATCACTTAAA
This sequence comes from Potorous gilbertii, assembly GCA_028658325.1. Lineage (NCBI taxonomy): Eukaryota > Metazoa > Chordata > Mammalia > Diprotodontia > Potoroidae > Potorous > Potorous gilbertii. The sequence continues at coordinate 122,698,770 of CM053772.1, read as the reverse complement.
GATCGTGGGACCTCCTCATTTATAAAGCAAGGTGAAAGAACTATAAATACAACATGTGGCACAGCCTGTTATATCTGACACCATTTGCTGTCTTTCCTCCAATGCTGGGAGACTCATAGAGTCAGAGAAAGAGCTTAAAGATGATGTAGTCCAGTCTTCTAACTTAATAGAAATAATAATTTGTTATAAGAGAAGGAGGCAGAAGGGGATGAGGAGTGGGGCATGTCCAAAGTTACTTTTGTATTTAAACAAATAGTATGAATGGAACTTACTTTTTAAAAACTAAGTGCTCTGCAAACTTGTAAAGTCCTTTGGGCTTCAGGGATTATATCTCATACATCTTTCTATCAACCACACAGCTCTAACAGAGGAAGCATTCAGATCCACAAACCTTCAAGACTGAAACCATCTGCCTATAGAGCTTGCTGGCTGCCATGAATCTGTATCATATGGCTGACTTTGTGCCCATCATTAGTAAGGACAAAAAAGTCCTGAAAGAAGATCTGTGTCTACTCATTGTTCAGATTATAAACTGGTGATAGAATGATAAGGAAGGGGAGGATAAAGATTGAAAGAAGATTCCTGCAACTTGTGCTCCATCTGCCACCAGTGAGTACAAGACTCCACAGAGAAATGAATGCCTTTCCATCATTTGAAACCAGGTCTAGCACAGGGGACCTTTAAAAGAAGGTTTTGTCCCACAGATCTGCCAGATCTTATGCATCTATGGCTTCTCTGGGACCAAATCCTTAAAAATAAAGAACGTCTATGGCCTGGCTATTTATTCCACATTGTATCACAGCAGATACAAAATGTAAAGGTAATTCTTCCGCAGAATTATTAATTTTGTTACTAGTACCCCAAGGAAAAGTACAGTCAGTGCATTTTTACTCAGCAACTAAGAACAGGGATAACTATTTAAAAATGTAAAAACCATTCTTATCTAGCTGGCATACTAAAAAACAGGCTGAAGGATTTAGTTTGCTGACTCCTGGCCTAAGGGTGCACTTTTACCCCAAATAAAATACTTTGAAGAATCCCTAGTTTCCTAGCTATATACACCAGGTTTTCTTTAAAAAAAGAAGATACATATACAAAACAAAAACTACCACAGGAGACCAGTCCCACTTACAAGTAAATGGTGTTACATTAATATGGATGATTCTTACTTAGTTGGCATTAAATATCTAGTCTTCAATTTCTCACATTATACTTGTTTTCTCTAACATGCTTTGAGAAACTCACTTAATCCTACTGATCAACTTTGATTTTTCTGCGCATATACAAATCAAAAGACAAAACAGTCTTAGTGGATTCAGCAGTAACCTTGGAATGAAGACCTGGAGGTCAAATTTGATTTGACACCTTCTACTATCAGTGACACCTAAGTGAGTCACAACGCCTCCACTAAATACAAAAGACTGAATCACTGAACACACTGACCTATATTGGGGAAGGGAGTTTTCTCAATGGGAAAGTCCTCACACTCATGAAACTACAGGTTCAGACTAAAAAACTGAAGTAAATAAATGCATCCACAGATAATGTTAGTAACAGTGAAGTAATGGTTAAATATTTCATCAGAGAAAGTGGCATGAGGTCCTTCATAGAGGTTAAGTGACTGCTCCAGGGTAATACGACTAGCCAAGTATGACACAACGAATAAGAGCACCTAAAGCCTTCCACATTTATTGAGATTTGTACCCCCTACCCATGTCCCTTCAGTTCTCTAAACCTCTGAAAAGGGGTGTCAGTACCAAAGAATTAGAGGAACAAATGAGATTATGTTTAGAAAGTTTTGAAATCTTTAAAGTACTATGTAAAAATAGAAACCATTCCACATAAGTTCCTTTCCTTTCCTTCATCTCAAAACCAGCAGACAACAGTCCCCCTACTCTCATCCTTTTTTTCCAGTCTAAAAATGAGCAAACCCTTTTAGGCAAAAATGAGAAGGCTACAAAGCCCATAGGACTGATGAATGTTGAACAATCAGGTTGGGGGAGAGAGAAGTGGGATATGGATAGGCATACTTTTAAGTTTAATCCACATCAGTAATATTTTTTTCCTTTACTTTCTTAAGTCTAGATAATACAAAAAAAAACCCCAATAAATCAAACGCTGGTATAATGAGATGTAAATACTCAAAGGACAATTGGTTCTCCCAAGAACAACCTGGAGGCCATCCCTTCTACTTATCCCCTTAATGTTACTCCCTCCCATACTCTCCCAAAATAGACTGTCCCTTAGAATCCCTCCCTCTCCCACCCCCACCCCCATTACAATGCCCTTCTCGATGCCTGCAAGTTGACCCAAGTCTTCCCCATCCTTTAAACAAACCTTCACAAAACTATTGTCCCCTCGAGCTAGCTATTATTCTAGTGTGGAGTACATATCAACTGAAATAAAATTAGTTGAATTTATTGATATATAATATATAACATGCAATGTCTTTTTGCTACAATCACTACTTTTATACAATTTTACACTTGAGCCCACAAGATTCTGACACACCTTGATTCTTCATCATGAAACCACATCTTATACAATTTTACACTTGAGCGCACAAGATTCTGACACACCTTAATTCTTCATCATGAAACCACATCTTCGTATGGGATATTAGGCATATCTTTGGCCATTTCACAAATCCTAACCTTAATTACAGCTTCCTCTCAGTTCAATGATGCAGATTTACCTCCATTACTACGGTAAATATCTTAATCTTTTGTGACAGTTTATGATGCCAGAGTACTTCAGCTCCATTTGGGATTTCTGTAACTCCAGAATATATTTATCAAAATGCAGCTAGCTGATGGCTCAGAGGATAGAGCACTGGACTTGGTGTAAGAAAGACCTGAAATCAAATCCAGCCTCAAACACTTCCTAGTTGTGTGACCCTGGGCAAGTCATTTAATCTCTGACTGCCTGACAAAATGGACCCACTGAGATTCACTGGAGGAGGAAATGGCAAACCACTCCAGTATCTTTGCCAAGGAAACTTCAAATGAGATCAGGAAGGTTGGATATCACTGAAACAAGTACAGGATAAAATTGGGGCAGCTAGGTGGTACAGTGGATAGAGCACCAGTGCAGCAGTCAGGAGGACCTGAGTTCAAATCTCATCTCAGATACTTGACACTCTCACTAGCTGTGTGACCTTGGGCAAGTCACTTAACCCCAACTGCTTCATCTTGGGTCATCTCCAATCATCCTGATGAATATCTGGTCTCTGGATTCAGATGGCTCTGGAGGAGAAGTGAGGCTGGTGACCAGCACAGCCCTCGCTCACTCAAAACAAAGTCAAGTGCAAGTCATGTCATCATTTCTCTGATGTCATGGTCTTCTTCGGCAGCGAAAGACAAACACACACACACACACACACACACACACACACACACACGGTCATTGTTCCCAAAAACATGTATGGGGGAATAGTTTCTTTTTTAGTCTGATGATGATGTCTAAGTCTTAAAGGTTCAAATGAACTTCTCATAATGCTTTCCGTACAGTCTTGAATGAAAGAGTGAGTTTCTTCTGTAAAAACTGCCTTTTCATCCCCAGACTTGAGTACTCCAGTACTGACTTGCCCACAATCAAGCTGTTTTTTTCTTCAAAGCAATGAACCATAGCTGTTTTCTAAATAGGGTCTCCAACTTGAAGAAACCTCCAATCCCCTCGAGGAACCAATGATAATCCTTCTGCAGCCAGGCCCCTCTGAAGGTTTTCAGAGGATTAATTAGGCTGTTTCGCAGAAATAGTTCATCAGAATTGTTCTCAGAATTGTTTTTCCTTTTTGATAGCACCTTCCTCTGAGCTTCAGAGAAATTGTTTTGTTTCATTGTGGGCTTGAATTATCTTTTCAATCTTTCTCAAGCCAGCAGCTACAGTAATAATCTCTAACAGCCACTGAAGTGTACTTTTAAGACCTACAGATTTTTGCCTGTTTCATTGGAGAAGCTGCAGCAATTCATAAAAACCAGAGTTAAAACCAAACTAAAGATGGCAAACACATTTACAATACTGTGGTAGAACATCAAACACTCGGGCTGACAGAATCAAAGGTGAGAAAACCAGTTTAATCCTTCATATCTGGTCAAGGTCAGATATATCAGCTTGGTCTAAGTAGGGGCACACAGGCCTGAAGCCTTGCTACAACAAAATGAAACCGTATCAGGTATGTCCCAGGTAATTTGCTCTTTTCATCAAAACTCAGAGCTCCTCATTTCCTGTCTTCTCATTAACATCTCAACGCTCTACAATATGCCCTCTGAACTTACAACTCAAATGAGGCTACTCTCTCCAAATCTAGAGATGATCTCTAAATTGCCAAATCCAATGGTCTTTTCTCAATCTACATCTTCGACCTCTCTACAGCATAGGAAGACTACTGACCATTCTTTTCTCCTGGATATTCTCTTCCTTTCAGATTTGAACAGTATTGCTTGCCAGTATTGCTTGCTCAACAGTATTGCTCTCTCTCTCTCTCCCTGTCCCACCAGGCACCCGTTTGATTGATCCTGCTGCTCAGTTTCTTTTACTGATTCACTGCTCTTATCATGTTAACTATAAGGGAATAGACTCCCTACACACATACACACACACACCCATCCAATAACACCTAAGGTTCTATTCTGGTTTTCTTTTCTCTGTATCATCTTTCATTTGGACAACCTCCATGGTTATGACTCTCAGGTACATAAATCCAGTCCCAGACTCTCTCTCAAACTCTAGCCATATACATCATTAAACATTTTTAACTGGATGCCCTATAAACAATTCAAACTCAACAATGTCAAAAACATAACTTTTCTTCACAACTTTCTAATTTAGTTAGTGGTTAATAAACATTTATTAAATGCCTACTATATGCCAGGGAAGTCAAGTGTTGAAGTGGATAGAGAGCACCAGGCCTGGAATAAGGAAGACTCATTTTTATGAGATCCAATCCGGCCTCAGATATCAGCTTGCGTGACCCTGAGCAAGCCACTTCACCCTGTTTGCCTCAGTTGCCTCATCTGCAAAATGAGCTGGAGAAGGAAATGGCAAACCACTCCTGTGTCTCTGCCAAGAAAACCCCAAATGGGTCAGGAAGAGTTGGACATGACTGGACAACAACAATAACATGTCAGATATTGTGCCAAGCACTAATGATACAAAGAAAGGCAAAAGGCAGTCCTTGCCCTAGAGGAAATCACAATCTAAGTGGAGAGATCACGTACAAATGAATATGCACAAATAAACTATATATAAAATAAAGGGGAAATAATCAGCAGAGGAAAGGCACTAGAATTAAGAGGGATTGGGAAAGGCTTCCTTTAGAGAGTGGCTTTTACTGAGATTTAAAGGAAGTCACCACAGAAGTGGGGATGGTGAGGAAGGAATGCATTCCAGGAATGGGGATCAGTCAGAGAAAATGCCCAGAGCATGGAGATGGAAATGTCTTGTTAAGGGAACAGCAAGCAGCCCGGTGTCACCGGATCAAAGAATGGTGTAAGCTAAGAAAAAAATAAGAAGTGGCTAGGTTATGAACGGTTTTGAAATGCCAATCATACCCAAGTCTTCCTTCTCCTTCACCGACAAAGCAAAGCACAGTACCTGATCAAACAGCAGGTGCTTAATAAATGTTTGTTGATTGAAATCTTATTTCTACCTATACAAAAACTCTTGCATCTGACTGGCTTCTCCCTATTCCCACCCTGCCACTACTTTAATAGCCTCCTAATTCATCTCTCTACCCAAAGCAGTCAAAATGATTTTCCTAAATCACAGATGTAACTGTGACATTCCCCTACTCAAAAAACTCCAGTCCTGTCCTATTGCCCCTAGGAAAAAATAACCACCTGGACTTTGGGGCCCTTCATAAACTGCTACTTTTCTAGCTTTACTATTGTTGTTTTCTAGGCAAATTGGCCTTCTTCCTGTTCCTTACAGAGACACCCTATCTCTACTCCATGTCTTTGCAAACTTGGTTCCCCATAACTAGAATACACTACCTTCTCCCCTCTCCTAAAAAAGACTCAGCTCTTATCAAGGAAGTTTTTCCTGATTCCCTCACTCCCTTCAAGCTGTTAGTGTTAGCTCCCTAAACTACCAATTTTTTACCTTGTATTCCTATATAGTGTTGTCTTCCCCAACAGAATGCCACTCAAATTTCTATTTATCCTTAGGGCCTTGTCCAATGCTCAGCACCATGGAAGGAGCTAGACTGTTGAATAACATGGAATTTGGTATATTCAGTAAGACTAATTTACTGGGTCAGTTGTCATTGCTTAGATACTTGTTTCAAGGAAGTGTTTAATTGGGGAGGGGAAATGAGGAAATAACAAATCTAAAAATAAAATGTCAGCAACATTTTTTTAAAAAAAATTCTGTAAAATAAACAAAGGAAAATATAAGAAAAGGGCAAGTTACTCCTCTTCCTAGAGTTTAACAACTCATGGGGTGACAATGTGACATTAACCAGGCAACTGAAGCTTTGGGCAGACAGGACATGATAGAAAGGCTATACTGGCCATCTCACTAGGGAAAGGAATTGTAAGAAGTGAAAAAAGCCACAAAAAAACCCCAGCTACGGTTTCTCCCACCAACCTCAAAACCAGCCCACAAGGTATCAATTAACATCTGCCTTATTTCACCATAATATGAAGTCATTATTGTCTTTTAAGTACAAAAACAAGATGAACTTTTATTAGCCTGCAGCACAAGGGCAAACATCTAAAAACCACATGAAACCTGACTAAATCCTTCAAACGGAAAAAAATTTAGAAACAGAAGTTCCTCAACAGATACTTGATAATACTTTCATCCCTTTATCCAAGAATGCTCAGTGACCTCCACCTTGTGAGGCTGAATGAAACAATTTAATTGCATAAATTTTGAATGAGTTAATGTTTGTCACACAAAGGCAACTTAATGGAGTTCATGTAATCTTTCCAAAGAGAAATCAAGTTTTCAAAATGCACTAAGCTGGAAAATAAGTAAAAACTGATCACAAGAAATGCAATAATAAAAAAAAAATTTCTTAGAAAAAATTTTTTTTAACTATACCATCTACCCCAACTAGCATTTTAACACTAGTCTTCTGATTTCAATCAAAATAAGACACTAATCTACTCCCTTGTTCCCAAGTGCTTATTTTAGCAATATTTCCAATATAATTCTAGAAAAACCTCAACTGAAATTTTTAAAAGTTTTATACCATTCACTCAAAGATCCTGGCTTCTTTCTCTCTTTCTCCTCCCATCCATTTCCCCTTTAAAAGTTGCCTAGTTCTCAAGATTCTTTCACTGTTCAAAACTCTTCCTACCTGGAATTCAATGCCTCAAGAGAAGCCCTTAACTGTGTGGGTTTGTGTGTTTGAAGCTTTTAGCAGATCAATGTAATTAAGTAGTAATTAATGTAATAAAATAAATAAATGTAATAAAATAGATAAATGTAATAAAAAGCAGTAATTAAATTCTAAAGTTGTCAGTAGTCTCAAGATGACCTCTCACTACCACAGCTGACTTTTCTAGAGTCAGCCCTAACATTCTCACGTGATCCAGTCAGTACCCCTGGGCCGGTATTTTTATTTTTAAATTTAAGGATAGGGAAACTGAAATGACTTAGCCAAACACATAAGCAAGAAAAGTATCCAAACCAGGAGGGGACACTTTGCCTGCCTGTCTGCTATGTAAAATAATCAGGAGAGGACCCTCCCTAGACATACAAAAAAGTATCACAGTCATTACAGAAAAAAAGTTGAGCAACAGTTTTCTGGCAGCCTATTACGAAGTAACGAGTTTCCGGAAAAGTCTTTTGGAATGTGGTTCATAAGACGTCTCAGAAACTCTTTAAAAAAAATTTTTTTTAATCTGAATGAAGAAAACGAAAGCTGTAAGAAAACATACTCAAGCTAAGCACCCTTACTGGGCAGCTTTTTGGGGGGGGGGGGCAATCAAGGAAAAATCTGGGTAAAGCAAAAGAATTTTAATTCATTTTTACTTAACTCCCTTATCAGAGTGATTTCTGCACAAAAATTAATGCCCAGGTGATTCAGACTTCAACCTTAGTTGGAATTGGAGCTTGGACTGCTACATATTCCATTAAAAGAAAGAAAAATCAGTTTAAGATCTCTGAAATGCTTTTCTCCCCTCCTTAAAAGTTAACCATCTACTTGGGTTCTAGGGAAAGAGGAGGGAAGGAAAGAAGAGGAAAGAAAAGAAGGAAAGTGCGAAAAGAAGGGAGAGAGAGAGAAAGAGAGGCAGAGAGAAAGAGAGACAGAGAGATTGTGTCCCTCCCACACTGGCCTGAGCCGGTGGTTTACTAGCACATCAAGATGCTGATTTACTATCGCTGGGGAAGAGCAATGGAATTTTTGGGGGTAGGCCAAAAAAAAAATCCAAAAACCAACCAAAAAAAATTTTAAAAACCTAAGCCAGTAGCCTTGAAGTGTCATACTTAACAGAAGGAACTCAAAAAATCGACGGACAGAAAAAGATGAGAGGAAAACAGGGCTATATTGGGGAATCTTGCAGCCAGGATCGAAGGGGATGTCTGTCTGCATACTGCTGTTTCCCACTACACACACTTACACCTATGTATTCGAACCTTGCAAACGGAGGGAAAAGAATTAAGTTATGTGTGTATATCGCCCCCACCACACACACACACACACACACACACAGACACACACACGCACACACACGCACACACACACGGGGAGACAACAGGAGTTTTGCAGTCATGATTAAAGTGATATGTGCACCGCCTCAAACCCCTTCTCTACCCCACCACAAGCACCCCAACAAGGGGGAACGAACGGGCAGGTAACAAGACCATAGAAGGAAGTTTTGCCAGGATTTCAGTTATCTATAGATTGCCCCCGCGACACTCACTTAGTCTGCCTCTGGCACGCGCGCACACACGCACACACGCACACACACGCACGCACACACGCACACACACACACACACACACACACAGTCTTGCGGCCAGCATTTAAGTTGTGTATATTGCCCTCACTTTGTGTCCTAACACACACAAACACGCGAAACTCAACCTATAAAATGGAGTTTTGCAGCCAGGATTAAAGTTATGTCGGCAAAATTCTTCTCTGTCACACACACACACACAGAGAAACTCGGGGACCAGCAGAAAAGAAAAGGAATGGGCAGAAAAGAAGGTGAGAGGGGAGCCTCGCAGGGGGAAAAGTGAGGTCTGCCCTCTGCTCCTATCCACGCGCGCACACGCACACACACACACACACACGCACGCCCCGCCCGCCCCCAGACAACCCGGCAGAGCCTCCTTCCCTTCCCTTAGCCGCCCCAGCCCAGCCAGCTCGCCGGCTCCATCGGGGCCCGGGGCTCGGGGCTCGGGGCCCGGGGCTCGGGGCTCGGCGCTCGGCGCTCGCGGCTCCGGACCCGCAGCCTCTCCGCTCTCCTCGCTCCCCACCGCGCAGGTCTCCACGCCCCCTGCCGGCACTTCCCCCCGACGGCCCTTCCTGCCCGGGCTCCCGCTCCCGGGGCCCCACGCTCGGCTCGCCGAGTCCCGGCAGCGGCCGGCGGGCTCCGCGTCTTACCCAGCAGCGGCGAGGGGTCCGGGCAGCTGGGCAGCGAGCGGCCTCCGGCGGGCGGCCCGGTCCCCGCGCTCTGCGTGGCCTCCTCGGGCCGCGGCGCCGGGTCCCCCGCCGGCCGCTCCAGGGCCGCCGCCGCCGACGCCCCGGGGGGCTGCCCGGCCGCCTCGGTCCCGGCCGCGGCGCCGCGGCCCTCCTGGCTCTGCTGGTGCTTGGAGAAGAGCTGCAGCACGTCGAAGTCCCGGCCCGACAAGTAGTAGAGCAGCGTGACGAGGAGGTGCAGGGCGCAGAAGAGCACGAGCAGCCGGCAAGCCTTCTGCAGGGACTTGCCCGGCATGGCCATGCCGCCCAGCAGCGGCTCCTTCATCCTCGCCGACCCCCTCCCCTCCCCCTCCTTAAAAGCGGGGTGGGCAGCGCGGAGCCGCCGGCGAGGGCTGGCCGGGAGGGGCGGGAGCGCCGGGCCGCCGGGCTCGCTCGGGAGGAGCTTCCCGCTCTCTGCCGCCGGGCCCCGCGAGCACCCGAGGGGAGGGCGGAGGGGCGGGAGGAGGAGGAGCCGGGGGGGCGGGGGAAGGGGGAGGAGGAGGAGCCGCGGGGGGCGGGGGAGGGGGAGGAGGAGGAG